>JAOXNO010000052.1:12792252-12870530 GCA_028565335.1 Limnodromus scolopaceus
CCGCCCCCCCCCCCCCCCCCCCCAGCAGGAAGCAGTGACATTGTGAGCCCTATTTACACATGCATCCTGTAGTGAAGATCAAGTTTATCAGCTGTTGCTATATTTATTATTTTTTTCCTCCTAACATGTAAGACCCACCCAGGGTCATATATGAAGTAAGCGTTGATGGTACGTGGTAGGAGAGAAGCTGCAATCTGCAGCTGGCTCTCCAGCAGAGTTTTGGGTACTTGGAGCATTCCCAGCTGTAGCATCTCCTGCTCCAGCCCTTGTGAGCCAAAGCAGCCAAGGACAGCACAGAGTAAGTGGTGTGCGTGGAACATAGAGCTGGATGGGGCCTTGGTGTTTTGTTGTGTTTAAGCGATATGTACCAGACTGGACATCGAGCACCTCCTGCCCCAGCTACTGACATGCTCAGCAAAGAATAGTCACTAAGGGGCCTCTCAGAGGTGAGTGAAACAAGATGCTTTTCCCTGAACAGCAGCAGTGTAGACCAGACCCACATCAGTGGGTAGTAAGTACTGTGCAGTGACTTCCAGCAGATATCCAGCAGGGCCAGGTTCTAAACTTGGCTGTAAGAAGCTCTGAAAGATTAGTGCTACACCTCAGAGCTCTCCTGCTCTTCCCTAGCAGCAGGCACTGTAATGATTAAAGCCCTGAGAGCGATGATATAGAAGCCTGCTGCAGGTGATTTGAGCTATTCCTTAGGTCAAATATCTAGAACCTGGTGCATGGTTACACTTCTGCCAGTGAGTCCCAGTAAGCATTATCACAAGGCACATAAATGCCATCCAGTTGCTGCCAGGCTTCATGCCATTCTTGCCAAACCATGTCTGTATTGGCTCTATTGCAAACCAAGTCCTGAAATGAAAAGAGCCATAATCACAAGGACCCTTTTAGACCTGACCTGCAAGCACGGGAACGAATTCTGTTTGTCCTGGAAGCTCAACAGCAATGAAGGAAGCAAATACCAGACTGGAAATAGCTTGTCTTGACTCTTTGGTGTAGACTAATACTGCTTGCTTCCTGCAGTTGTGCTCAGAGCTTGCTACCAAGGACACCCATCCATGTAGTTCAAGAAAGCCGTAGTAAGCCAGAGCAAGTGCCTTTGAAATCATGCTAGACAAGCTTTTGAAGCTCAAGAGCTAAAGAGGTCTGGATGGAAGGCAGAATAAAAAAATTCTTGAAGGATTATTTGGCCTTACAGAAAAGACCAAATTCTAGTTATTTTAGGAGTAGATATTTCCAATTTATTCTTTTAGGTACCCCTTCACTGAGTTATGAAGCATGCCTGGCAGTCTGCTCCATGGAATACCTTTCAGAATTAGGGAAATTTTATCTCTTCTCAAACACTGGGGAGGTGAGAAATATGGAGACTAAAATCCACATCCTCAAAGGAATGTAGATTTGTAATTTGCACTGGAAACTGGTAGAGATAGCAGAGTTTCCCTAGGGTTAAGGTTAAGCTGATTGGTATACAGGCATGTAATTGATTATCTTGGAGGCTCTGGGTCTTAGCGCTTTCCTTAGATCATGTCTGTAGGGGAGGATGGAAACGAGCTGGTGTCTCCTGAGGTAGAGTCTTCCCTCGCCTGAGTCACTGCTGCTGCCCATGATGGTGTTTCTTACCCTTGCCTCTGAATCAGCTTTGCGAGAGCCAGGTGGGAAAATCCTCTGGTTTTGGTAAAGTTATTATAGAAGTTATTACAGACATCTCCTTTCAGATGCAAAGCACAAGACCCTTCTCTATCTCTCTCTTCCCCCCCCCCCCTTTTTTTTTTTTTGCTCCTGTTATCGCCTCCTTTTCAGCTGTGCAGTTTGGAGAGCCTGGGCTGGTCTTGCCTCTCCTTGCCTAACCTCTCACAAACAGCCACGAATTTTTGAAAAGGGCCCTGGCTTGCTCTGCCAGCACTCCTTAATTTTTGCCTTCCCTCCTTGCAAGCCACACGGAAGCAGCGCTTTGCTACTCTTCAGGAGGAAAAAGTAAAATAAAAATAAGATAAAAAAAGTAGGTCATGGTGTCATGTAAGGCAGCTGAGCCTTAACATGGAGCCAGGCGAGGGGAGCAAAAAAAAAAAAAAAACAACCAAACTCTGTCGGATTGGAGAAGATGAATGACCAGCTGTGCGGGATAAACAGGGATGAGAGAATCGATTCGGGAGCGCAGGAGCCGGGAGCGCGGCGGCGCTGCCCGGGAGCGGGTGGGCGAGCGGAGCCCTGGGCTCCCGCTGGCCAATGCGCCCTCTCCCGGCACAGGTGAGTCGTTTTCCTTCCCCTCCTTTTGAAAAGCCTTCCTTGCTCTTGCAAGCAATAGCGGTTGGTTGGGTTTTTTCGTTTTTTTTTTTTTTATGTTTTTCTTCCCCCTCCCCCGCAGTTCAGCCCAAATAACCAATGCAGAAAACATGAGACACGCATGGAAAAATCACTCTCAGCAGTAAAAAAAATCCTTGGTTGCAAATAATTTTATTTTTTTTGCCCTGTGAATTTTGTAGATTTATGAGTCCCCTGGTTTATTTAATTTGTGCTTTATTTTTTGCAGAATTAACATATGAAAAAGGAGGGGGGTTTATGCCCTCCAGCTCTCTTGACTCTCACCCAGCATTACTCACTGGGCCTGGAATAGATGTGTTTGAAAGATGGACTCAAGCCTGGCCTTATCTCCAAGGCAGGATTTTAAGCCATTCTAGTGCATAAGGAGAAAGAATCAGGTCTGGAGATGTGGCTTATCCCCATAAGAACCCCTTAATTTGGGGTGGATGGTGGTCTCTGCTGCTTGCCTAAATTAGACTTTTTTCTTTTTTTTTTTTTAAAGGGGGTAGGGGGCAACCTCAACAGAGAAAAGCATTTCAAAGCAATGCCTGCTAAGAGAGTTTAGGGTGCTAATCTTCTTACTGCATTCCCATAGGCACAGTGATTGTTCTTCATTTTCACCAGCCTGTTTATGGCATCGCTATTGTCACTCGAGACAAATTCACTTTGAATTTGTCCTGGGTCACCACACGCGGCCGGGCTCCCAGACCTTCAGAGCACATGGAGCAAGGACATAACCACTTGTCTCTTCACCTGGTCAAAACTCCCAACTCAGAACTGGGGTGGGAGCAAACTGGGATGAAGTGACACTGGATTAAGGAAGGCTCAAACTGTCAAGGCCTAGAAATAGGGGATCCTCTTTGAACTTGAAGGGCCTGATTGTCTATGTAGTCCTGTTTGGAAGAACCCAAAGTTTTCTCTGGAGGGCTGATATTTAAATCCTATTCATAGCTTCCATCCTCTGATTATAAAAGCCTCTTCGGCAACTTGGAGCAAGCCTTCCCTTGCGCCCAGAGGTTGGGAGATCTAGCTGTCAAGTTTAGCAAGCTGAAATCCTCTTTTTCTTTTCTTTTTTTTTTTTTCCTCACTCCTTCCGAGTAGCAAGCAGGACTGGTGGAGAAGAGTTAGGCAGCCTCCTGGTGTTGTCAACATCTGCCTAAGCTGCACAGAAACTAGTGCTAAAGTCCTGTGTCTAAAAGGTCCTTGGTACCTCCATCTGTTACTGTTTTTCAACCAATTTACTTCTGCAAATGCTTGGAAATGCTGATGAGTGGTGGAAGCAGCAGTCTCCATTCTACCCAGGATTTTCTTCTGCTGGCTCTGTGGAAGAGATTTAAAGGTTAGTTTTAAAATAGTTCTGCCTAGAAAGAGCAGGGTTCAGGAGGATGGCATTAGCTTGTATGCACAGACCAGAGATCTGCAGCCAGTGGCTCCAGCAGGCAGCCCGTGTCTGGTGGTTGAGCTGAACCATGGCATGTAGAAATCTCTCCTATCCCGAGTGAGAGTCTCAGCAGTGCCAAGGTCTGATTACCCCTTCCCTGTTAAAAATAAGTGTCCTATTTACTATTTGAACTGGCTGACTTAAAATTCCAGTCTGTGTTTTTAAAAGGCCTTAGTTCCAAGGATCTGTGAATACTGTGCAGGCATTAACAAACCTTGATGATGCCTCCTGAAGGCTCCTTGGTAAGTAGGATTACTCCTGCTTCAGCCAAGGGGGCACAAGAGGTGAGGGGATGTGGCTGCCCATCTCTGCCCCCATCGTGGCATTCCAGGCTTCTGCTGCCACACTTGATGCATGTGACAACTTAGTGCCTCCCCTCACAATGGCACTGCTTGTCCTTGAGTTACCAGCCTGATTTATTAGGGGAAATTGAATCAGCCCACAGTGTTCACCTATGTAGTCTACTGTTACTTCTACCCACTAGGTGTGAGCTCAGAAAATAGTTTGAAATGGTGAATTTCAACAAATCCATTTTATGCTTCAACCTCAGCTGGAGTTTCCAGAATTTGTGTATTTTGCAAGCAGAATATCCCAACTTTCATCTTGCAGTATTTGGAAGCACAGCATGGTTATGTGGCTGTTACAGCCCTTGTGAGACTAGGATATGGGAACTGTGGTGTTTGGGGTAGTGAATGGGGTGAAGGCAGCCTTTTGGGAGCAGCAGTAGATGAAATTATATCAAAGCACAGGTGGTGCTCATATTGCTTCCTCACTCAAAGGTCTTTAGGCCTTAAATCAGGCTGCCCCTAATTATTTCCAAGGTTATAAATCAAATTAGGGTACTGAAAGGGGTTTGCTCAGAACCAAGAATTGTATTTTAATGTTTGTCCTAGTACCTTCAGTTATTAATCCAACATGTTTAAAAGACTGGCTGATGCTACTTTTTATTTCTAACCTCCTGTTCACAGTGATCAGGAGGTACCCTGATATTCAGGGTTTCAGCATTTCAGAGAGCTCTTGTGCCAAATCGGTTCTCTTTACTCATTTCTTTCTTCCCTTACTCTTTAAATGTTAAGAGTTGCAACAAAGCCTGCCATCAACCGTTGGATTGGATCCTAAATAATTGCCCACATCCAAATTTTGCAATTGGTTCCATTTTTATTACAATGGGTGGAACTAATTCTCTGGATCCAAGTACAATTAGATGAATCTAGATCATAATTCAGGGCAATTCACCCAAAAAATATGAAGTTAATTTCCCTTTATCTTCTGGTTCTATTGAATAACAATTGTCCAGTACCAGCCTTTCCTGTTCAAAATCTATTACGAGCCACCTCAAAGGCCAATGAAGCCTATAAAGAGCAAGCATAACAACCTTGTGAGGGAATAGCACATCTTACAGAACCAAAGTGGTAGGGGAAGGTAGCAAACACAGGAAACTTGTGAGCAATCATCTTTTATTTTTGCCTTAGGCTCTCTGGTTTTTCTATTAGACATTGGATTGTTTTGATTTTTATGGTTGAACTAGATGATCATAAACGTCCCTTCCAACCTAGACAATTCTATGATTCTATGATTACCTGTTGTGAAGTGCATGGCAATGGTTTTGTGGGGTTTTTTTTCTCTAGACAGCAGCCCAACTATTGCTTTGTCCTGCACAAGTGATGCAAGTCCTGTGTAGTACCTTGTCACTGCTGGGATGACTCTGGGAATAATACTTCTGTGCTGGTGTGGAAAGAACAAAAGGCTGCCTAACCTCTGTAATGAGTCTGGTTTTGGTGCTCTCCCTCCTGAGAGACAGCTCTGTCAACAACCCCAGCTCAAACTAGAGAACAACATCGCTGTCTCTGCGGTATGAAAGAGAGCTTAACTCTGTTTCAGTAGCATCACTGTTTCAGCATCAAGCTGGAACCTTGAGTAGCCTAGAACTTTTAGGTTAGTTACTTTCCTGCTGAAATAAAAACCTGAGCTCATGAGGGACCCTATGGTGAGACTGCTGAATGACTTGTTTGCTTTTTGAGACTGATTCATAAAATAGGCCCAGAGGAAACAGCCAGGAACACATGCTATTCATAATAATGCCTCCAGAGAATAGCTTATTTCTTTTTCTCTTCCAATGGCACCGTCAGGCTTCAGAATGCTTTAAAAACAGACATGGCACAGAGAATACAGATAAGTTAATGAAAGGATGAAGAGACTTTTTCCTCTTAAACAAAAGGATAATGATGACTTCTAATGAAACTTTCTTTTAAATTTGGATTCTTTTTGACATCCCTTACTGTAGTTTTGAAGAGCTTTGCCTGCTTACTCCAGACCTTGAAGAACAGAAGATAATATCCAGGGTTGCTATGTAGCTGCAGGACAATGAACAAATCTTAGATTTATGAAGAACTATAAGTACTCATACAGTGTCAGGAGAGTCAGCTGTAATTCTTTTACTCTACACAGTCCTGGGGAAACAGCTGGAGCATTGTGTACTGTTTGCTTGGGTACATTTCAGGGAAGATGTGGACAATGGGGAGATGCCAAAGGAGAACAGGGAGAACAATTGTAGATCTTGAAAGCATAACCTCAAAACAGGAGGAGAAAAAAGATGACTAAGCTGGAATTAAAATAAAGCAAGTAGAACAGAATTTTCAAAATATACAGAGACTCATGTGTGTGGGAAAGACACTGTTCTCCATAGCAATGGAGATAGAATGGGAAATAATGCACTTAAAATGTAACAAGAAAGAGCCAGGCTGGACACTTTGGAAAGCTTTCTAGTGGTGGAGATATTGATGCAGTAGTTTCAAGTATCTGGGAATGTCATGAGATTCCTGGTCACTAGAGGTTTTTAAGATGAGGTTAGCCAAACATGTTAAAAATAACATACCTCATCCTCAGCTACCAGAAGTTATCTCTTTAGGATACTTTCTAATAACTGCCCGATGCATCTTTCAGACTTTTTAAGTCATAGGAAAACGTAACACTATATTTGCAAACCTTAAGCCTTAGAATAGGGAAAATGCTTTATTTTAAGCTAAACTACTTCCTCTATTGACTTCAGCAAATTTTGGATTGTGTTTGCAGATACCTCGGAGACAGTAAAACAGGCAAAGGTGTCTGAGGAGTTGATGCCTGAGACTTCAGCTGAGAGGCCTGTTTTGAAATCATGTAAGAAGTGGAGTTACTTAGTCAAAATGCAATTCTCATGGTGTTTAGTCCATGTTAACCCCAGAGGGAAATGTTAGCTGGTTTTCCCAACACTAATGCTTATTAAATCATGAAATATTTTTTCCTCTGGGAGATATTTAGAAGTGAATTGTACAACATGCTGGAAAATGTAGGGTCCTGTACGCTTCAGAGACAGCAAGTTCCATATAGTTATCTGAACTGGGCTCAGTCTCTTATTTCGTCACTGATTTATTGTGTACTTGTGTTGATTTTATTTTGAGACTTACTGTTGAGAAGAGCAAGATGTGCTGAAATACTGACAGGAAGGTCTGAAGAGGCGTAGGACCTGGTTCTACTCCTGCTTTCTAGATTCAAGCCAGTGTTTCAGACACTGCGTGCATGCAATTTAGCAACACCGGTGCTAAAGCAATAGACTTAACCACATAAATACCTGTGTTTGGAAGTTAGTAGTTAAAGTCTATAAGAAAACTGTGGGCCAGCAATTAGTCTCAGGTGCTCTGGCAAAGTGCTTATACCTTGGCTGACTCCCTGCTGTTTTACTTTTAGAAGGCAGCATGACATCTGTAACAGCTGTATAGGGGGTTGTTTCCATCACGCAGCCATAGAAGAGGCAGCAGCGTAATGAGAACGGTGCCTTTTCTTGCATATTGGCCTAAAGTAGGTCTCAAACTCCTCTTTGCTCAGAAGGTAGTAATGTCTGGTCTTTTGCATTACTTATAGAGATAGCTCTTCAGGAACTTTCCCAGAGCCCTGCGCCAAGGGCATTTTTCTAAGTGGCATGGTAGGCATGCAGTCTGGTACCATCTGGCTCTATTTTTGGTGTTTTTCAGGAAATAGCTTTAAATGGATTGTGTGGTTGGTTTTTTTTGTCCCTTATTATTTTCATGTAGAATACTACACTCTGAAGTGCACTGATTATTGGCATGGCTAACCAAGCAATACCACTTACTTTGCTGTTAGTATGTCCTTTCCAGATTGCAACTAAGGAGCAGGACTGCAGGCTTGCCTTGACTTCTGAGTGTAGACCCACATGTACTCCAACTCTGAAGATGTTTAAACAAGGGTCTAGATACATGTATCAAAAAAGATTATTGTAACACTCCAAACACTACTGAATCAGTTGCTCAAAACCAGAGGTCAGAATTTAGGTTGATGGTGGGATTTCTTTTGCATATGTATGGCTGGGGATAAAATGTAAATAGGGTGAAGGGACTCTAAAAAGTAGAAAAACTACCTAACCAAGTTTATTCTGATGTTCCCACTGGGGAAAGGCAAAGCCATGGAACCCCCCAGAGAGCCTTTTCTGTTGTTTCCTAGGTTTGCAGGTCCAGTGCTTCTGGGTATTTGACTTCTTTTCCTGATTTTGGCTATTTTTTATTTTTTTTTTTTAAATTCTAGCTTCTCACAGCTTCATTAAGCTCTGGTTTAGGTCTAATCAACCCTTAGAGTCCTTCAACTTTTGGCTGTCTTTCTTACAAATTTGTAATGCAGGGATAGAAGAAGCTCCATGAGATCTTCTAACTCAGCATGACAGTATACCAATATTAAAATCTGATTGTGTGACCTTGTTAGCTCAGTATACACAGGGTAGATAACTTTTTTTTTGAACTGTCCAATGCATTACTTATTATTAATGAGATATGTGCTGTATGAAACAGTACCATTAAATTTCTCCCAGCTGGCAGCCTTACTGTGATGTTAACTTACACACCATAGGATTTGAGAAGAACTTCAGCCAAGGCTTAGAATAAAAATCTGGAAGAAAATGATCCTGTAGCTTGGTGCTAATGTTGTGTGACACTCTGTAGCTGTTGTACCAACAGCTCATGAGCAAAATTCTGCATTTGTGTAGTAAGTACAAGCATCCTTCTTAGTGTCATGGTTTGTTTCTTGTGGGACTTGCTAGAAGCCAAGCTAAGCCTGCTATTTCCAAAACCATCAGGTAGAAATTAATGAATCAACAGAGTAAATAACCCACTGCTTATTTCCTGAAACAAAGAGCACCTGTAACGTAGAAGGGGTAGCTGCCTGGCAGGAGGCTGGTGGTGCTTTTAGACATATAGGAATGTTGGGACTGGGTAGAGCTAGGAACAAGTGGATTCACAGAGCCAAGTGTAAGCTTCATTTGGGCTATGAGACCTTTTTGTCAGGCGTTGATGCCTCTTCAATGCCTCTTTCAGCTCCTTGATAATAAGCCCATGTTCGTGTGGGTTCTGACCTCAGGGGAGGTTAACACTTCTACTGAAGAAAGCCAAGTCATGCTCCTTTCAATCTTGGATGTTTGCTGTTGCTTGCAAGGCTGTTTCTATTTGTGTTGTCCTTTGGGTGTGATGCCTGCAAGGGGGGAATTGGCTTAAGCTTGGTTTGTTTGGTGAGAGAAGGGAGGCCTGTTTGTCAGGTATGTTCTCTTCTCAACTTCTTCTCCTTTTGCCAACTTGGTCTCAGACCTCAAGCTGAAGAGGCAGCTGTGAAGTGAGGTGAGCTATGAAAAAAACCACAAAAACAAAACCCCAAAACACATGGAGTAGGCTTGTGAACGTGGGGGGAGGAGGTTTGTTGGCAAGCCTGAGTGGTGTAGAAGGCAATGTGGATCTGGACCTGTGTTTCTGCAACCTGAGATATTGCTGAAGTCCTGCATGTCCCTCTTGGCAATGCTGCAGCAGGTAGATGGAGGGCAGGGTGTCTCATGTAGGAGTTCACTGGCTATGCCTGGGGTGGGAGAGGCTGCTTTTCTCCTCATCTTTAGGGGTATAGTCTGCCTATAGCAGAACAGATAATGTGGGAGCTGCATAACCAGCTCCTACACACCAGCCCTTCCTCTCTGAGCAGGCCGGCAGACTGGGGATTTCTTGTTAAATGGGCATTAAGGTCACCCTTGAAATCAATTTCATGCTTGAACTGCAGCCCTTGCATTTGCAACGTGTTGCTTCTTTGCAGTACCTCAAGGAGCACCCATGGATACAGGCATCTTTAAAACCAACGTTGCACAGTATTGGTGTAAGAGAAGTGCTTTCCCTTGTTGGAGACTTTAGCGATACCAGGGCTGAGTCTGTGTCAACTTTATGTGTTTGAGTGGATTTGAGAGGAGGGTTCTCTAAGTGCTAGTTCCTCTTTTGGGGAAGTGGAAGTTGCTTAAACAACTGATGACTCAGTTTCTCTGGCTGTAGGATGCAAGTGAGAAATGGCTTTCTAGACAATGAATGGGAATTTTCAGTTTGGGACATGCTTTGAAAAATGTAGCGTGTTAAAAACAGTGGTATGAAGGCCAATAGGCAAACTGGTATTCAGTTTTAACCCTTGATAAGATGGCATAGCCATGCAGTCATCTTCAGTCTGACGGTACAGAAGAAGTCAATGATCTTTCTGCTCCTGTGCTGCTGAACAGCAAGAAGGATGAGCACAGGATTTCTTCTTCCACAGGAGTTTTTCCATACACAGTGCTGTAAAGAGAAACTCTGGGAGACAGGGAAATACAAAAAGGTGTACAGTCTTCCAATGATGCCTTGGGAGTCACAAAGACTGAGAAATGTTTGGGTGGTGGGAGCTAAATTACAGAGCGGGGAAGTGGCTTTTATTTTCTAGCAGGATATGAATTCTCTGCAGCATGGTCTTTGCTCTAGTCTTGTGTAATACTGATTCCCTTTCAAGACTTTGCATTTGATGGCAGCTTTCAACAAAATCTGAAGCAGAGGCAGCTCTCTGAACAGAAATTTTGGATAAGATGCAGAGGAATGAGCAGAGTTAGTTCCAGTGAGTCCCTTTCCCAACACTGTGGCATGTAGTTGGGTTCAGTGGTGAATTCTCACAACAAATCAAGAAATGCTTTGCTAGATGCCATACAGAGCTGTTCCCCAAGTGACCTCGCTATACTAGGTCACTGTTACCCACTGATGCCAAACCCTGAGTGGGGTTTAGTGGATGGGAGAGGGAGGTAATGTGGAAGAGGGATGTTTGCCCATTGGACCACTATTGGTTGTGGAATGCTGCTGACGGGTGACTGCCAAGGTTACATGGGAAAGTATTTTATTTATCATTTAAGCAGATAAATTATTGCTGTGTCTTCCCAAAATGGTGTTTCATTTTTGCACTTTTTCCCTGAATAAAGCTGTCCTTGTTTCCTACCAGGCTGTGTGCTGGCAAGTGGAGGAATGGTGCCTGGCTAATGATGCTGGGAAGTAAGGAAATGCAGCTATCCCAGAAGAGCAGGCAGGTATATGGGGGTGCTGCTTGTGATACTCTGTACTGATAAAAGGGAACTTCTGTGAATCCATACATTATGGATGCCAACGTCTCCTGACAAAAGGCTTAAACCCTAGTAGTCGTTTTGATGGCAAGGATTCATGTTGGTTGGTCTGCCGGGAGCATTGGCTGTCTCCAAAGTTATGCATGTTTTCCCTTGTAAATATTTTTAGTGGGCTATATTCCCAGGACCATTTCACCTACCGTCACCTTCCATCCTTCCTGTCTGCATGGTCATTTTTTGACCAAGAGAGGGGAGGGGATGTTGTTTGTAGCAATCAGTGTTATAAACATGTCCTGTAACAGCTCTCCCCGTCGCTCTGTAAAAGAGATAGAAGCATGACCTCCCCAGATGCCTTCCTGCTTCTTCCCTAGGAAAAGGGCAGTCTTGTCTTTCACCCAGCTACTCTGCGCAGCTGAGGAGAGAGGAAATTGAAGTTGGAGCAAGGATTCACTATGAATCATGACTCCTTGCTTCTCCACTCTAGCTCATCCTAGAGCTGCCCAGAGGCTGCTCTGGCTTAACACTGCTGGCAAAATTACACTCCTGCCACTCTTCTTCCTTGCCCTGGCTTGCCCTCTCTGTTAGGCAAGCTGCCAGGAATCCCCTGCTACGTATGCAACTGCAGGGGTGATACAAGCACAGCTTTGTGTTCAGCGTGGCATTTAGAAGCTGTTTTCCCATTGCTGATGATCAGAGCAACATCTGTCTCCTTGTTTACAAGGATGTAATTGTAAGATGATCAGAAAAGCTGGGTTTCTGTGGCTGCTACTTTTAACTGCTGAAATGTATTCCTGCACCAGCAGGAAGAATCTCATAATATATAGATAGACCTTCTAATCCGTTCTGCATTAGCAAATGATAGAGACAGTCCAAGCAAGGGTAATGAAAGCTAGCCTGATAGAAGACAGTCAAGATCTTTTTAGCTAGAGCCTGGTGATTTAAGTTGGGCTGAATTCTGCCCAGTTTAGCTCCTGTGCACTGTGCTTTGACCCGGGTGGGGACTGCAGATCCCTGCATGCACTGCTACTAGCCCTGCCTGGGTTAGTTGACTTGGCTGGGCTGTTCCAGTGCTGCTTCCTTCTGTGTGATGTCAACCACAAAAAGCGGTATATTCAGCACTAGTCCCAAATGTTGTCCCTAGTACTAGCTTTGAACTTAGTTTGAGCATATGCCTATTCAGGGAAGCATTTTGTGTAGTTGAGTCATGCATGAGAATTGCTATCTCAAGGAACTAATTGTGATTGAGTTTCTGGGGCAGCTGGGTTTTGTGTATTTCTGACTGAGGTCACTTCCATGTCCTGTTACCTGCCCGTGCCTGGGCACAATACATGACTTCTGTGGCTCTTTCTCAAAGAGGCACCTACTATTTCCCACTTGCTGTTCCCCATGGGGCTCCTTACCCTGCTGCTGATTGTCTGGTTTCTGTGCTGCTCTTTTCAGCTCCTTAGCTCTCTTCACAGAGGGATAAAGGTTATGCTTGTGGGCTTCCTTGAGAAGCAGAGGCTGGATAAAAGAAGAAAAAAAAAAATCAGGTCTCTTGTCACTTAAAGCACCTGGACAGAGTTCAATTGTGCAGCATCTGTGTGATGTCTGTGTCTACTTTGCACGGCTGTTTCTGTGAGCTTCAAGCTCTTTAAGTGGCTTCCCCTTTTTTCAGCATTATGATCTGTGCCCTTCCTACTGTTTCTTGTATGTGAGAACAGTGCCCAGTTCTTCAAGAGCTCTACTCCACACCTAGCAGATAAAAAGGAGGCATTTTGGGATGATGATGTCCCCAGGACTAGAGCTGTTGAGGGACGGCTGGCCAGTTTTCACCTGGGGAAGAAGATAAGCATGTCTGGGTAACCCTGTGATAACTGCAGAACAAATTATCCGCAAAACAGAGAAGAAACAGAGCCTTTTCCTGCAGAAAGACAACTTGCCACTATAGTGATGGGGGGGACCACAAGTGGCAATGGATTGTCCGGGTGTTTTGCTATCTTTCAAAGTAAATGTATATATGCTTGGGGTGATGATCACAGAAAGCTCTGTTTTCTTGTCAGTGGAGTAACTTATATGTCTGTGTCAGCTCTTCAGGAAGTATCGTGTCAGCCAGAGTGTAGAGTCTCCTGATCTCTTTTAACTCTTTGACCTTACTTAAATTCTCTGAGTTCTCAGCAAACTAAGATTAATTGAATGGCTTTAGACATTCAATGGGAGCTCATGCTGCAGTGACCTTACCGATTGCCACTGACAAGAGCAGGATGAACAGTAATTTTGAGCTTCTACAGAGGCAGTTTTTCATCAGTGTGTTGGAGACAGATCTTGTCCCGTGGGTAAGGAACGTGTTGGCCTGCAGAAGCAGGTGCTGTTATTTTCAGCACTTTTAGAAGTTTGACTTGCAAGTAGAGATATTTGGAAAAAACTAACAAATTAGTTGACAGTTTATGGAGAAACACAGTTGTTGATCTCTTTAAAGGTGTTTGTTTTCGGTGCAAAGGTTGTACTGTAGTTCATACTGTCTTCTCTGTGCCCTGCTTTTTTTAAGAGAAGGAAGTATTGGCTAAAGAAAAGGTAGGGTGTTTAGACAGGATGCTAGACTGGAGCTCAGGAGATATTAGCTGGATTTTTGAGTTGGCTACTAATGACACACATGACAACATGCAAGTTATTAAACGTGTCTATCACTTTATCTTATGTACTTGAATCTCAAGCTCTTTGGAACAGAGTCTGTCCCTGTTGTATGTTTACAGAGTGTAGTGCAGTGAATCTGCTTTCCAGGCCAAACTTTTGGACACCGCTGTTATACATGCAGTAGATCATGGTCACCTGTTTCAACTGTGTCATTAGTCTGCAGGAATCCATAAAAACTGGAGAAGCTTCCTTTGCACTGTTTTCAGCAGCTGCATGTTTGGAAGGACTGCATGCCTCAGCATTGGCAGAGAAGCTGACAGGCTGCATCCCATTATCTTTCAAGTATTTGCACGCTTTCTTTTAATGTGCATGGCCAGTGCTGGCTGCCTTTTGCCACTGTCATAAGCAAAGCAGTCGTTGCTCATCTAGGTAATGTGTTGTGTCCTTACAAAGTCATTGGCACAGATTTCCCTGGCACTGGATTTTACCTCGGTGCCAGATCCCCTCTGTCACCTCGATGGATTGTGGTAAGGCCCAACAATAATGGCCTCCATGATGCCGAGTCTCTCCTGATGCTGATTCCTCTGGAGTATGTCCTTATAGGTCTTTACTGCTTGTCCCCAGCAGCTTGCAGTTTCACTGTCACTTGCACTCCACTTCTTTAAAACCGTTCCTTCCACCTACCTTGTTCTGCCAGTCTGTCTCTATTCCTCTCTCCCTTGCCTATCTAGAATTTAAGCCCTCGGAGAAAGGGGTTAGCTGTGTTACTCCTGTTACTCAGTCATAGCTTGCCACTTGGTGGGGAACAGCCCCTAAACTTTCACTCAGAGGAAAGGTTTGATTATATTAGGCAGGTCTAATTATAGGGCGGCTAAGATCTCAGGTGCAGCCTCTAAACACAATAGTAATATACATAATAATTTGGGTAGCTGCATACATCCTCAGACCTCATAATTACCAGAGGTGGAGCAGGTCCTATTTTGGCTTTCCCTGAGTGTACATTTTGATGGATACAATGGGGATATCTGCAGTGTGCTTGCCCTATTAAAATTGCTTCTGCTGTGAGATTTCCCATTTGGAGACATTATTATGGGTGCAATCCCATATGATGCCGGTTTATACTCTTTTGATCCTACAGAAGATATCCTGTTATGGTCCCAGGAGTCCTAAAACCTATTTCCACAAATTTTTGTTTTCCAGGATCCTCAGTAAAAGAGCAACATAAATATCTGCTACTCTGACGTTTTACTCTGTGCAGTACAAACCCAGCATTAGCCCACTGGCTACTGTATTTACCAACAGTGATTCCAGAGTGGCATAGAATCTGTCAAAATCCAGACTTGCAGCAGCCTGCACTGAGTATGCAACACCTGCTGGATCCCTGAAGTGGCCTAGGATAGATGATATCACTGGGGAAAATATCAGCCAGGACAGAGAATGAGAGCTAGGGTCGGGGGAATCACTTCTGCATCAGTCTGTGAGTAGCCATAAAGGATCAAGAAGTTATGATGACAGAGCAAATAAAATTCATCTTGTGCATGGTAGGGAAGTTGCTGCTTCAGACGAGGAATCAAAGTTCAGTTTTGTCATTCCAGGTGAATTAAAGAGGAGACTTATCCCCTCTCTCTGTTCCATGGATAAGGCCATGACTGCTGTGGTGTTCTCATGCCCACCAGAGGAGTATTATAACTGCATCTCCAGGACCTTCTGATATGTATTTTAGCTTTTTCCATTTTACATGTGCCTGAAGCACATCCAAAGTGCTGGATGTCCAGGCACATGTGTCCACATCTGGCTGGAATTAGGACACAGATCAATGTTTACTTGTGAGGGATAAAACAGGACAGCCTCTCTAGTTGCTAGTGAGATTTGTAGTTGGGTGTGCAGACACTAATGACCCAAGCTGGAAGTTGACCAAGGACATTAAGGTTAACAGTTCTGCTTGTGGGTAAAGTGGTATAATACCTTTAAAGACCAGAGGAAATTAGCTTTGTTTCTCTTAAACTGTTGTCATTATAAGGCTCTTTGCCATGAGGCAAAGGGAGAGCACTATATTAAGTGGAGGCTTCTGCGGGGTGGAAAGGAGACACTTTTCTCAAAACCTTGTCACGTGGCATGCTCCATGTGGCACAATCCCACCCAGCTCATGCTAGCAATACAGATGTTCCCTGCTGGCATTTCCGCTTCCGCCAGTGTCAGTTCATCTTTCTACGTCTTCTTTCAGCCCTGTAGTTGCATTTTTTTTTATTTATTTTTTTTTTTTTCCCCCGCAGCTTCCCTCGGACTCCGTATTTACCGGTGCTGCGCTCCGGGCTGCGGGGCTGGCTGGGAAGAGGGGCCCCTTCAGCACCGGGAGAGCTCCAGCGGGGCGTCCGGCGGCTCCGAGCGAGCTCTGCCCGGCCGCCGCTCCAGGCAGAGTCGATGAGAAGCGCCCCATCTTACCTGGCAGATGGGAGATGCTTACTAATTAGTTTGCCTTTAAACAGATTTAAAATAATTCTGTTCGGATTAGGGTTTATGCTCTGCCTAGCTCCATACTGAGTTTCCGAGTCAGCGGGATTTTGATTGGTAATTGTGGTGGTTTTTCTTAATGGGCACATCTCTGGTTGGATACGTCCTCCCCAGCTGCATTCTAAGCAAGCAGGACCTATGTCCAATCCAAGCTTCCTTAGTATGGGCAAGTTTCATGCCACTTTCCTTAAAGAATTTCTGATTCGGGATTGGGTTTTGCCTTAGATTTGCCCCTCATTGTGCAGCATGGACCTGTACTTCAAAGGAGAGGATCTGTTTCCATCTAGAAGAACCCTTTAACAAAGTGATTTAACAAAAACAAGAATGGGGAGGATTTGCAGGATAGAGAAGCCCTTCTCCCAGAAGCTAAAGGGCAGATTGTAGAAAACATAAAAAGATGAGTAAGAACAGGCCACAAACTTCAGTCACAGTGCATAGGTAAAGCACTTCTCTCTTTTGTTTTCTTTTTTTTTTTTCCCCTTTGGCTCTTGTCATGTATTTGGAGCAAAACTCCCTATCTGTCAATGTGAAACAGAATGCTGCAAGGTTTTAAGTTCTCCATGTGACCAGATGGGGTTTGCCGCAACAATAGGGTTTCAGCTTGGTTTTGGGAAGGGCAGCAGTTTTGCTGGCATTACACAAGGCTATGTGTGATAAAATAAGGAACCTTCTTTCTCCAACTCTTCTGATTTATAAAACTGCTGGAAATCAAAACTCCATTGCCATTTGGGTAATTTTTTTAGTCCTCCAAACTGTACTGGATGTTCTTCACATATTAATTTGTGGATTACAGAATGTTCTAGGCAAAACATCAGTGGGACAGTAAAACGTTAATGTAAGAGTTCAGCTAACATAAAATAAAACCACAGTGTTCTTCTATCCTACTTAATAATGACTCGAGTGAAATGGGGACAGTTGTGTGGTCTAGTGGCTAGTGAGGGGTGTGGTCCTCTGGATTTCTGGAGCTGCTTCCCAGCTCTTCTTTCCCATGCTGGGTGACCTTAAGCAAGTTTACCCTTTGTAAATTGGAGCCTGATGTCTGGCTAGGAAGCTTATTAGGAAACTTAATTTTTGAGAGAGCATTTTGGGAACTTGAGATGACAGGTGCTAAATAAAGACACTTCTCTCTATTAAGTAGCTCTAAGAAAACACACTGAGATTCCAATTTTGTGACATTGGTACTTAGGCAACTCATCTTTTGGCTTTTTATGAATTGAGCACTCTTGATCTGGAGTCGTCAAGAGAAGACAAACGTGGATACTCCTGACCATTTTGCTGGAATGACTGTTTCAGTTGTCAGCACTTTGGTTTATTGGCATCAGAAGAACAATGGTTTAATTTCCATGTCAGCAAATCATTCTCGATTTAAACAAAACTGTGTGGCAGTGGTCTCGAGCCCAGCAAAAGGTGCCCCAGAGCCAGGAAGTTAAATTGATTATAAATGGGAGTAAAACAGGTTGGCTGAGCTTTGCTTTCCAAGTTAACTGTAAGGCATCAGTGGGGAAAAGCAAACAGTAGGAAAAAGTGTGTTATGGCAAATGAAGTCTGGATATGCAAAAGGAAAGGGTTATCCTACAGAATACCACTATTAGGACACTTAGGCTAATTCTGCAGAGATGTATCTGTTGAAAGGGGACAGCAACCATCTTCTGGCCTCAAAGAGTAGTTAGAAAGCGCAGCTGTAAAATGCTGAGACACTGTAATAGTGGAGGCCATACAGGCAGAAAGAAAGACCAAGCTGTGGGTTGAATTCCTGGCTGAAGGATCTTCATGCAAGTTTAATTGTAATTAATTTGGTTCTCTATCTTAGTCTTTAAACAAAGAAAACTTCTTATACATCAGCTTGCCTTTCCCCTCCCGATCCCCACCCCAAGGGAGATTAGGTCTAAATCCCTAATCAGAACCTCTGCTAACAAAGTGACAGAGGGGGGCCTGATCGCTTCTACACAGTGAACTGTGAGCTAAAGCCTTTGAAAAGGAAGGCTGGCACATTCAGTATTGTGCACCAGGGTTTTGCCATTGGATTTTGCTGGGACTGGATCAAGCTGTTACTTTGAGTGCACCATAATCAATTCATTTCAGGCTGTGCCCTCATCTATGGCCAGAACAAATCAAGATTTTCCCCTCCTCCCACATATGCATAAGTGACATCATGTTGTTGGGTGAATGTTGCTTTCTTGTCCAGCCAGCAATTTGTCCTGGCTTGAAGTTTGGTAGCAGTTTTCTGCACAATGTGTACTGTACAGGACACCTGGAGAATATGCTGTGCATTTGCAAGTAGTTGCTACATATTTAGGTAGCAGAGGAGCAAAGATTGCTGCTGTGTGTGTGTTAAGCAGGGAAAGGCTAATTTAGTGCTTGAGCCTTGATTGCAGTGAAGGCTATGTTTTTGCAGGTACTTGTGCCTAAATCTTAATGTTGGGAACTACATACTTCCAAGGACCCTTTTTCAAACTAGGGTTGTACTCAATCAAGCCCAGTTTGGTCTGAGTTGTTTCATACCAGTCCAATCAGCCTGTACAAACCTCTTGGATGTGAAAAGCTGGTTGGGTTAGAAATCCAAAGTTCCACTGCAATACTGGGCAAAAGAATGCTGTGATGTTAACTCAGTGTGCCTATTAGCCTGATATGACAGTACAGCTCTTCTAGAGGTGAGGGTCTCATTGGCACTCAGGTTTCTTTAAACTGTTCTAGCACCTGTCTTATAAATAGGGCCCCACTGTCTTGCCACACCAGCGGCAGTGAAATTAGTTTAAAAGGATTTTTGGAGTTCTGTTCCCTTGAAGACAATGTCCAGATTCCAGAACCACCAGAAGAAGGGAGATGAGTGGAATAATTCACCTAAGGGCTTACAGTTAGAAGTGGCCGTGACTTCCTACAGGACAATCCAGTTTATCACGAGTGAGCTGCTACAGGTCCAGCTATGTCCTGCTGTTCCTTCCACCCAAGCTGGAGAATCTGTAAGGAACAGGGTTAGGTTTAGCACCATCCCAATAAAAAAAGTGATGAGATGTGGCTCTGAACAATTACCTTGACCTAATGTGGAACCAGCAAGACAGTCTGATTTTTCATTTGAAAATGGGCCAGGATGTTGGAGAAGGGGCGTGGGTAGGTATTTGAGGCTGTCTGGCTCTGTGGCACCTGTGGCCTCTCTTCCCTGTTCAGCCAGAACAGCTGCCCAAATGCTCCCCTTGGTTTGGATCTTGATAACAGGGCTTTGGTGGATCTTTGACAATGCTAGCCATGACCGAGTTGGTGGAAATAGTCCTGGGGAAGGGATGTTCACTGGGCCTGCTGTGCCTCAAGCTGATCCTTCTTCCTCTTGTCCTGTCCTTCATCACTGACCTAAGAGACGAGCTCTTTCCTCCTGGGTTGTCTGAGGGAAGCAGAGATGCACCTAATAAACACAACTCTTCATGATGCTCCCTGTCCCTAGTGCCTCTTGTTCTATGGAGAGCCCATGACTTCCGTCCTGGAGCGCTTTCATCAGGACAAAGCAATGAAGAGAGTCCTTCCACGCTCCAACTCTGGCCAAGGTTTTACAAGGCTCACAGAAGTTCCTCCATGCAGACACAGTCAGAGTGGTTCACGTTCATGCACCACTTTATCACATCTCACGGAAATTCCCAGTAGCCTGAGACTCTTCCATAGACAGATGTGTTACCATTTTGCAAATATGGAGTTAACAATATAATAGAATTATTTAGAGAGCTGGTGATAGGATTATGACTCTAGAGTGTCTGAATCTCAAATCTATGCTTTCCTATATCTATCCTCCCCAGATATTATTTAGAATAATTTCTCCTTCCAAACAAAAAAATAATTTTGGGAAAGGCAGATTCCCAGCTCAGCTATGAAATGCCATCTCTGTGATGATGATGATGATTATGGGACACAGCAAATGCATACATAATTATTCTCACTGCTCACAGAGCAGCAGATAGGCCCATTTGGTGCTGCCTGAAATGTATAACCAACGACTTTTTCTCATGCTGTCTGCTCTGTACATTTTCATGAGCTCATTCCCTAGGGCTCATTGTGAAATTGTTTTAATTTTTCGAAGTAGGGAGGAAAAAATGAAATAATTCTGTTGGAAATGGCATTGATTTGTCTGCGAGGTCACTACAGCTGTTTTCTCTCTTGAAGGCACAAGAAGAGGAATTCCTGACTTTTCTTTTTTTTGATGTGGGGAGGTGGGAAGCAGTCTGACGGTAAGAATGCAGTGAATTTTGGAAGCAGTTCTGAAAGTGCTGTCATGCTATGCATGTGAGAATGCACAACATGGATAATAACAAAGTTAAAAATATTTTCTGACTTTCAGATGTGCAGCTTGGTCTGTGTCAATAGTTATAACTGGATCTTGGTGTAGGGTAATTTATTTGATGCAAAGGGTTGTGTTTGACAGCCTGAACTTGTCAGCCTTGAATCACATAAGGGAAGGCCCCATGGAATATGTAATACAAATGTTCAAATAATATGATGAAAAATACCCTTCTGAACTCTTTTCCATTAAATATGAAAATTAAAATGACTTAACAAAACACTTTTCTGTCCCTGTCTTTTAACAACAAACAAAAGCTCCGATGTGGAGTCTGAAATTGCTCATCAAGGGAAGAGGCCAGGCCAGGATTTAGTAAATGGCTTTTTTTTTGAATAAAGCAATTAGTTCTAAAGGGAACATGTCATCTTCTGTACATTGCTAAGGTAGAACAGTCATTGTGCTTTCTGGCACTCCATCAAACTGCTCCTTGTGCACAGTTATTGGAGAAAGTGCATTTACACGTACTGTCGACGTCCGATGCCGGGAAGAGATTTCTTAAATAACAAGACACAGGCTATTATGTGCATTAGCTTTATTATTTTTTTAAAAGTGTCTTAGCCTTTGGGGACTGAAGGTACTTAATAATACGTTGCAATTACAGTGTGCCAATGTGTTGTCGTCATATCTCAGGTGCTTGACAATCAAACAAGTGCAGATTAACCCTTAGATGTCCATTGAATTTCTAGGTAGCTGCTTTTATGTCTAGAGCTTGCAATGTGTCCACAGTGCGGTGAAGGGCAGTGTATGTCTGTTGTCTTGGTGTATTGCCAGAGACTGTCCCAGAAGGAATGTCCTCCTTCACCCCCAGGTGAGATTAGCCCACATAAGAGATATGAGCCATATGCTTTTTGTTAGGATGACGCATGACTTGCTGTACAGAGTGCTTTGGAGATGGAGCATGGTCAGACACTTTGCACCTTGGAAAGCATGTGTTTGTGGGGGTCACTTGCAATTGATATGAGAAGAAAGGAAAGAGCACATTCGCAGTCCCATATCACACAACTCTTGAACCTTCAACCGAGGTATTACATTCCTGCAAGTTTTCAAAGAAAAGGGTTGCTAGCAATAAAAGAAACTATGAGTAGCTCCAAAGAGGGGAAAAGACTGAAACGTTTTCTTGGCTGTTATTAGACATCAGAGAAGCAACAAGGGAGAACTTACACCAGGGAATCACCCACAGAGCAACAGGAATTGTCTATTTTCTGCAGGAAAATGGTTTCTAATACTTCCAGAAAGATGAGGCAGTACCTGGTAGCCTGCTCAGCCAGCAGTAAGCTAAGATCAAGGTCCCAAGTCACAGAACTCATCAAGGGGAGGTTGAACAGTGAGGGATTTACTAGTTGTGTAGATGGGACCTGCACTAAAACCTCTTATGGACTGAGCTGTTTGGTCCCTAAATCAGGACAACATGAAATGACTTCTACATTGCGCATTTTTTGTTTGTTTTCCCCCTCTAGTATCCTCGGTATCGAAAGAGCGCCCAGAATGGGTGTCAAGAGCTGTCTTGTTGAAGCAGGGCAGTCACATCACCTTCAAGTCATGGAAAAGATCCAGTCTGAGTTGATCTCTGCTGGCTAACCAGGTAACAATTTATTTTTCTTAATTTGTCATCTGTTTATGTAACTGTGACCCACCAATATGTCTGAGTGTGAAGGGAAGGAAGTAAAAGGAGAAACAGCTGCTGTCTGTAGGTACCAAGCAGTAAGAGCTCAAAGCAGACAGTCTTTATTTGTTGGATGATCCAACAGCTTTGCAGGTGGTGTCTAGTGTTGGGGTTTTTTTTTGTTTGGGTTGTGGTTTTTTTTCCATTGGAGCTTGAGTACAACTCACACGGAAAGTTTCAGCCTCTAAGAAATTCAAAGAAGTTCTAAAGACCAGGTGAAGAGGCTAAACAAATGCTCAGGAGAACTAGTTGAGGTGTGACTCTTGCATGCTACCTGTAATGGGGTTACGGGGAGATGACTTCTACTGTGGCAGCAACTACAGCATTTTTTTTTTTTGGTCTCTTTTTTGTATTCTGAAAAGAAGTTGTGTTATGCTGAGGAAGCTTGGTTGGCATCTTATAATCTTTAGGGTGATTTTTCTCTGTGCAGTGTGAAATGGGGTGATGTGACAGTGCAGTAGACAAGTTGCAATACCCTGTCCAAGGCAGAAGCAGAATTGCTGTCATTTGAGTCAAACCTTGCATCTGCAGCTAAGCCAACCATTGAATACTGGTGGGGCCAGGACTTTTCCTTTATTCTTCCCTGTTGTGCAGGCCTTTCAGCAGAGAGCAGTGCCAGTCTTTACAGCATATGCACCACAGGTAGAGATGTTAGGATCACCAATGAGGTTTTTCCATCAGAAGCCATTGTTTTCAGAGCTCACAAACTGTAGAGTTTAACGGCTTCAGCTGATGCCTACTGTGCAAAAGATCATTTTTCTCTCTGGTTTTGTTCTTGGTTTTGTTTTCTTTCTTTGTATTTTGGAACGTTCCAGTTAAAGTGGTTCAGCTGTTTTGGAGAATGAGACTGGAAATTGTTTGCTAATAACAAAAATAAGCTTAATTGTTCTCTTCAAGTTCCATATTTTAGAGCAGGATCTTGGGCTGTAGAGGACAAAGGTTTTACGGGGTCTCCATGGTGTTAAGGAGGTGCCTTGCATGACATGTCTACAGGAAGCCATATATCACCAAACTATACATCTCTTCTCTTTCAGAAAAAATGGAAAAGAGGAAAAAAGCAGTTTCAGGGTGTTTAGTGTCTGCCAACAAATCCTCCTGATATTTCTTCTTCTGGGATGGGAATAGGGGTGAGGCTGAGCAGGTCAGTCTTTGATGGTATTTCTCCCAGCTGAAGGGGGTTATTGCAGGGCCAGGCTCTAGGAAATGGTAAGTGTTGATCAGATGGATGTGGCTAGGACCTGGCAGATATTCTCAACCACAGTACTTGAATTAGACTTTAGAGCCTTGTCCCAATGTGTGGAAAATCTGTATCTTAACATCTTGCTTGGAAAAACTGCATACAGTTCTCATCTTTCTAGTAGATGCATTACCAAAATCTATGATCATGTTACACACATCTTCCCTAAGTTTAAGGAAAGCCCTTCTGTAGACTCCTATTCTGACAGAAACAAGAGTTATGCTACTGGTATTGGTATGAAGAGGAAAGCATCCAAGTTCATTGGCTTCTCTCCCTGGTTTGGCTGCTCAGACCAAACCTGTAAAAACTACAGGAATGATTGAAGGTCTTAAAGAAAGCGCTGTGCAGGAGAAGACTGAGAAAGACTGATAAAAACACAAGTGAGACTGATGAATGGAACAGGGAAAAGGAAGCATGGCTCAGTGCAGGAAATAATTATAGATCCCATCACTGGGAGAGTCTCCATGATGGATGTCAGGATTAGACTTCTTAGCTTCTTTATTTACTGATAATGCATAAACTAAAAGACGCCTCTGTACTGCAGTGACCACTAGTACAGCACTGTTTTTCTCTGCTCATAGTCATAAGAAAACAGTCAATCTTGCACTCTCTCTGAGAGTCTGTTACTGCTTCACAGCTTTGATTGGAGCAACAATTCTTTTATGAGCTTTAGGAATTCACTTACCTTCCCCTCGAGCCTCTGAAATTCATGACAGGGGCTTGCACTTGGAAATGCTGGTATTTCTCAGGGTGATATTTCTGGGTGCCTTGTTGGAGCTCTGATAGCTGTGATTGAGCATCAAGTGTTAAGGTGTGACTGAGTGAAAGAGTTGATGGTGAGAGTTGACCACTAAACTCAGTATTGCATGACCTTAGCATTTGTATCATTCTAGTCCTTGGCTTGCTTAGCACACAAAACGGGATGCTGCAAGAGCACGACACAACCATCCACGCTGGAGTGCAAAAAGGAGTCAGTTACCTCACAAAGAACTCCAAGCAATAGAAGGAAAACCTAACCCACCAATTTATATAACAAAAAAAGTGGGAAATGAAAGCCAAGAACTGCACAAAAGCATGGAGATTGTCTGCCTTCATGTGATGAAGCACGGATGCCTGCAAACACAGAAGAAGTTTCATGGCAGCATCTAGCTCCAGTTGGGAACAGGATCCCACTTTTATGTCTATTATGCAGGTCTAAATTGATTTGCTCAGCTGCATGGACACCCAAGAGGCAGCCAGCTGCATGGCTCACTCCCAGCCAACTCAGCAGCTCCCTGCTTGAGTGGGTTTGCTTCCTATGTAAAGCTTCTTGCTGACTGTTCAAACAATTTGGGGCACTCGGCCATCTTCTCCCAGTGATTCCTGTTGCTGTAGCTTGGTCTGGGACTGAGAGCTGGGAGCTTGAACACCCCTAGACAAGTGACCAACACATTTTGGACGCTTTGTGGGCGGCAAAAGAGGCCTTTCACAGAGAAACTTGATGTTTGATAGCCCTATATAGACCATCTTTGCTTCTCATGAAAACCTCCTAGCTCCCTAGACGCAAAGCCCTCTGCCAACAGGTCTGTAGTGCCCAACGTGATATAAGCTTTTTCTTGCTGTTTGAAATCCCAAGTTCCCCTATGATCTTTTTCTTTTATTTTCTTTTTTCTTTTTTTTTTTTTTTTTCATTTGGGCTTTACTAGGAGACCTCCTGGGAAACCGGCTCTTCTCTTTCTCTGTCCTCTTTTGGGTGCTTGATTCCTGGGAATGCTTTTAAAGGGAGACTCTGAGAAATGCCTTTTGCCTAGAAATGAAGCTATTGCCCAGAAATGTAAAGCCAATGCCACAGGGGGCTGCTGAGCCATAGCGCTTTATTCCTGGAAGTGCATGAGGCAGCTCGCAGCACATGGGAGCTATTGCCACCTCGCTGACATGAGGCTTCAGGAAATTATGCAAATGCTTTCATGTCTGAGCAACCTGGAGCCCTGGATCTTCTGGCTGGTGGTCACTCATCTGTGAAACTACCGAAGCGTGGTACGGAGTACACTCCTGTCTGCCTCTGCGGTTTCTGGTAACATGTGGTGGGGGAGAGCGGGGAGAAATGAACCCCCCTGTGCACCTGGCGGACAGTGCAATTCCTTATGTGAAGCGTGTGTGGGAGCAATTCCTTCCTGACCCAGCTCATGTCCCGGAGAGCAGGATTTAGATCACTTTTATCTTTATTCTCTGAGCTACAGGGATTATTAATGGCTATAAAATGACCCAGCTGCAGTGTTTGACTTGGTGACCTTCAGTAACTGTGAATTTTGCAGGCTGGCTGTACAGTGGGGGTGGGGAAAGCTTTTTCTTATTCTTCAGGAATGTGGGAATGTTTCATAGAGATGTCAGACTAGAAAAGGGGCCTTGAGAGATTGTCTGCTTCATTTACCAATACCGATCCTAGCAGCTGAACCGTGTGACACTTTCCAGTGAGTAGGGCAGAGGAGAGAGGAAGAGATCTTTCCCTATTCACATGTAGCAGAGCATTTATCCAGCAGCACAAGGGCTGTTGTTTACACGCAGTGCTTCTGCACATGTGGTTTCATTTCATATTTAAAAGTGCTCAAGTTATCTGTGCATTGGTGTGCTGGCCTGGGAGCTTTGGATAGCGGAACCCAAAGGTGAGGTGGTAGATGCACCTGGGAACTTTCAAGGTCAGGTTGGATGGGACTTTGAGCAACCTGATCTAGCTGAAGATGTTGCTGCTTATTGCAGGGGGGGTGGACTAGATGACCTTTAAAGGTCCCTTCCAACCCAAAGTACTCTGTGATTCTATGAACCGTCTGTAACACGTCATCAAAACATTGCCAGACACCTTCTTGTTGTCCTGGATCTGCATCCCTGGGGCTCAGGCCAGGGAGTGAAAAGTACCCGGCCTCCCCGTTCAGCCTGCTCATCAAAAGGCCCATTAGGATGAGCTGAGCTGAGTATTTTTGTGGCATAGGTCCTGGACAGAGGCCACTGAGTTGATTTTGTTGATCATGCAGAAGTAAGCAGAGATGAGTTCTTTTTCTCTACCAGTTCTGAACAGATCCCTGAGCTGAGACAAAAACCTGCCCGAGTCATTTAGTCTCATCATACCTTCAGTTGCGTGAAGTCTGTTGTAAGAGCTAAGAGGTGCACTTTGCAGCCAGCCCAGGGAGACACGGCCCACTCTGACTGGAAACCCATCTCATCTCATGCTGACCTATTTTGAAAGAGTAAATTCCTCTTCTCTGACTTCATTTAAGTGCTGGCTGTCAAGTTAGAAGAGCAGCATTTGACTGTGCCGATACTGCCGTTTGTATCAGCAGACAATCACTAGCCTAGCAAGAGTTAGTAATTTGACTAACAGCTCATGACATTATTCTTATTATTTATTTCTGGCAGAACAAATGCAGCAGCAACTTTCTTCCATGGCATCAGCTCCAAATGTCTGTGGCATCTGATCAGCCAAGGCTCTTTTTTAAAAATTCAGCCATACTCCCCCACATCTTGCTAACTTTACAGTCCCCCATGGCATCTGTGTGCAGTGAACTGAGCTGTTGAGACTAAATGCAATTTGCAATCAGGCTTCTGTTAACGTAGAAATGTACCGGCTGCTCTCCTGCAGTATGGATTCTCATTCTGTCTAGCATATGGTAGCATTAAATCCAGTCTGGAGTGCTTCTCATTACCACACTGTCAGTCCTTGCAGAGTGGAGAACCCTGAAAAACAAGTGTAAGAGAAATATATTTCAAGAACTGGCTCTCCTCTAGCAGAACTTGTTGAGAGCTATCAAAGGGAGACTGTACCTCGAAAACTAGCCCTGACAGCCATCTATGCAAGTACAGAAAACTGACTTGAACACTAATGCAAAAGCCATGTACTTCCCAAGGCAGGTATCGCACAGGGAGAAGGGGACAAGGCGAATCAGACAAGAGCAAGTTCATTATTAACAAGTTAAAAAGCTAGAAGCAGTTTGTTCTTCTGCTACAAGTACGGGAGAGATTTTGATTCGGGAAGATAGCCTCAGGTATGAAGCCGACAGTTATGTAAAGACTTGATATAAATGTGGGCAAAACAAGAAATATATCCATCCACAGAGAAAACAAACAGGTGAGCCTTTTCGCTAGGAAGTGTTTCATTCCAGCTTTAGCTCATTGTACAGCACATAAAAGTAGCCCTGGAATTTCTTCACTGTTAGCATATCTCCCATTGTCCTGTAAGGTAGTTTAATTTTAATTTTGCTATTTGAGTGTTATGAATAATTCAGAGTGTTTTCTCACTGTTGGCTCTGATGGATGGCCTCGGCTCTTCTTCCCTGAGGCACTCAGAGCTCTGGCCTTAGTGAAAAAGATACAAGTTGGATCTGAGGAGAAATGGGTTTGAGACAAGAAATCTATTGCTGAGGCTCAGCAAGGATATGGACATCCAAGTCATGAGCTTGCAGTGCTGTCTTATTCATAGCTCTCTTTGGTCAATCCCACCCTGAGGACCATGACTGTGTGTTCTACTTGTGCACACTCTTGTTATTTCTTACTTGCAAGACCGCCCATTTGTCTTTGGTGCCCTGAGCCTTTGGTGTGTGAAGAATCCCAGAGTTAAGGTTGTGGGCTAAGGTCAGAAGTAAAAGTTATTGAATGCATTTGATCTTAACACCTGCTTTATCTTAGATGCTCCTCTGACAATTCCTTATGAGTGGAAGTTATCTCAACCTAGGCCTGTGTCTGGCCTTCATGAAGAGCCAGAGACAGTAGTGTCAGTAGCTCAGGAGTGTGATTACAACAACCTCGGGTCCTGAGGTGTAGGAGGGAAAGGTGGCAGCAGATCAAAGGCTACTTTTCCACCCTGGGAGATTCAGCCCTGTATGGCTGAAGCTATGAGTGACTGAAGCATCCCAAGGTGCTTCCTGTCAGTATTATGCTTAAATAAGAATAATATGCCTGTTGGATATACATGTTTCTTTCTTTATTACACTTATGTATACTACTTGGTAGAGCTAAGACATAGGAAACTGTGTATTATCTAGCTTGGACTCTGGCTCTGTCATTGGTTCTCAGATCTGCAATATTACTCTGTGAATATTTTAGTGTTCTGACCCATAATGCCGTGGCAATCTTATAAAGGGACAGCTACAGGCAGATTTGTGAGAAAAATAGGAACAAACTGTTGGCTAATGAAGTTTTTCTCAGAGAATGGCTGTAGATAGCAGAAAGGCCTGGACCAAAGAGCAGATGAGGTAGACTTTGGACCTTCCTCAGTTCCAGATGGCCAGAATATTTAATGTGTGCTCACATGGAGAAAACTCTGTACTTTATGTGGAGACAGAAAATCAGTGTGCTCATCCCAGCCTCAACGCAACCTCATCTATCTGTTGTCTTTACTTCAATTAGAAACCTGAGGGGTGACTTAGAAGGGTCTTATTTCTGACCTTTAGGCTACTGCAATGTTTGCTTACTGTGGCTAGTGAAAATGAGGGTAATCTTCACCGTGACAACTGAGTTGACTAAGAGACATCTCATCTCCCCCAGGAGGTGACTAATCCAAATTTAATCCAGGAAGATAAAAATACAGTTCAAGAAAGTGTTTTAGCAGAGGTTTAAATTCTGAAAAAATATGATGGAATCTAAGATAAGCATGTGTGTTTACATGCTTATGTGAATGCGGGTAGAAAAAGGGGTATTTCCAAGTAATTTCCTAAGTCAGATTCTTTCATGAGAAAACCTGGATGTCATTTCTTTTCCTGACTGTGAGTGGTTAGTTTGTCCTCGGTAGCAGGAGGACAAGCAGCTCTTGCATGTCATGTTTATCCTAAATGTGACAACAGACAGTTCCGAACTGTGTAACTCTCTCTTCTCCTCCTCCACAAGGCATACTCACTTAGTTGCCTCAGTGATATCCAACTAGGCTCCATCCCAATTATTTGTTTTTCTGGTAATCATCCATATTTCCGTGTAAGGAAAAAAAAAAAAAAAGCATTGGAATAACTGTGGTTTTGCAAAGTAAATAACTGAGCAGAAACTTTCTGCATCTGGAAAGGGAAGAAAGGAGGATTCTTTTTTGAGGAGGCATTTTCATTGTTTTTTACCTATATCCTCAGGTTCCATCACCAGAGACCTTAAGCTGTGCTGCACTCCTCTCTGTTCCTGTGCTTTGTTTCCCCATGACAAAGACAGACAAGGCCTGTGAGGTTCTGCACAAGGTTTTGTTGGCACTGATACCACTGTGCGCTGGGGAAATACCTACAGCTCTCAGCGTTCAAATGCTTGTGGATTCAGTCTGGCAGAGTTCATTTCAGATGACTTAGATCCCTGTCCTAGATGTTATCCCTGCCTTGAAAAGTGAGAGGTCTGGTTTGCAGAGATATAGTGTCCTCATGGTGTATGATGGAGATGTCCTGTCACTGCTGGTCAGCTTGGTGGTCTTAGCACTTCTGATGACCAAAAGTGCTTGGGCTTTGTGTGCCTTTGCCTGGAGTGACCTCTGGTTACGTGGAAGCAGTTTATGGCCATCTTTCCAAGAGGAGGTTATCAAACAGGTATGCTGCGTACATGGTTTGTGACTTGAATTTTGGTTGACTTAAGTCAGAGTTTCCTGCCAGAGGGTTCACAGTGGGTTGTATTTCTGCTTCTGCTTAAGCCTTGCTCATATTTTTCTACCTTTTTCTCAATTGGTTTGTATCCTTACCCATCATTGCAGCATTGACTATCCTATTTCTAAAGAAAGACAGAAAACTGTAGTACAAGCATTAGAAATAGATGGAAATTCTTGTAGTTTCTGCAAACCGTAGTGAACTTTCAAGAAGTTGATACAGATAAAGCAGTATTAAGGGCCAAGATTAACAGGTGTTGTACCTTGGACATTTGGAGAGTGCTGGTGGAATAAAAAGGGGAAAGTTGAAGGTGTATTTTTAGAGACACGTAGATCATAGGTAATGGTGTTGCCATGGTGCTGAGTACAGAAAAGGGCTGTCAGCTACTTTTAATGAACTAAAACAAAAAAATATAGTAGTCATGACCCATCGGCCATTGGGAATCAACAAGCAGTGCTACAGATATCAAATATTTTAATCAAATATTATTTCTCCTACTCTGACACTGGACAAAGTAATCTACAGTTCCTTAGAAACATACTTGAGGAGAAAGGGGACGTGATTATTTGTGCCTAATGGGATTTGCCTGTGTTATTCTGGGGATAGATATCAAAGTTTTGGAGAACTCAGCAGCAAGTGAAGCCATCAGTTCTCTGATGGGACTTCAAAAGAAGAACTGTAAGGCTATAAAATGTGTATCTTTGACCTTCACCTCTTGGCCAGTTGAGTTCCCCTTGGCCAAACTTGTGATAAAACAAACCAATTCAGCAGAGATGTTTACTGGTTCATAGCACATGAAATGCTCTAATCACAGGCAATTCTTAAATGACCAAAAATAAGAACTTCTCACTTTTGTGTAACATGGTCTGTTTACAGAATAATGAAAGGAAGGATGTCTCCATAGCAACCTGTAAAGCAAGCAAGTCTACATCCTCCACTCTGATACAATCTTCAGTAAACAGATTGTACATCTGGTTTTAAAAAAAAAGAAAACAAGATAAACCACGCTTTTGGACTATATGACTTCCATTACTACTAAAGAGCTACTGGGTTCAAGATTTGTCCGTCTGCTTCCCCTTATTTGTTATATTTGAAATGGTCTAAGAAAGTCAATAAATTCGAACAGATGTGAGTTGCTATTACATCAAGTTGTCTCTACCTGAAGGATTCTTCTGCAGGTGAAGAGACGGCGAACTCTGAATAGTCTTCACACACGTAAACAGATACTGCAAAGAGAAAACATTCATGTTGCCCGTGGATAGGGCTAAAAGCCTTGGACTTACCTTGAAACAGGAAATGTGATCAAGCCTAGAAACGAGACAGTATTTTCTGAGGGTAAGAGGAGTCAATCTTTAATGGATTTCTGAACGAGGTTATACAATTTTCCTTTCTGGAGATGGGAGCAAAAAAAACCCCAAACAAAACAAACACACACCCTCCCTTCTGCCTCACCCCCCAGAAAAAGCAAGCCCCAAACCCAACTCCCAAAATAACCCAGAGCAGGAATTGTTTAAGTGGAGGTGATCATGTCTTAGGACACTGACGATGGTGTTGATGACTATTTGAGCTCCAGTTCAGTACTGCTTTCTATGATCCATTAAGTTTCCCAGGGGTTTCTCTTAGCAACAGACCCGCTTGGGTCTGTTTTTTCTGTGAAGAAGATATGAGAGCTGCTTGCTGGTTTCTGTCTGGCGACACTTCTGGCAGCTGTGTGTGGACTTCTTGTGTTGTAAGATCAAATACCATGCAAGAGAGGTGAGGTACAGCACACACACACAAAAAAAGGATGGTTGAAGGAGCAACTTCAACCATCACAGATCCTTTACCTGAAAGATCACATTTCACTTGGGCTAGAGGTGCCAGTGTTGCATTGTCTGGAGGATGGCTGTGTGAAACAAGCATCTGAATGGGGACAAAGGCTGGAGCAACTCAGGCAACAGACTGTGGAGATAGGATGAAAGGTAGGGGCCAAGTTGGTGGCTGGCCAACATGGTATCCTAGTCCATTCCTTGTACTGGTGTCCATGATGTTTGGTGTCATTGTTTCAGCACACTGATACCAAACCCTGAAATTTCCTTTGCAGTTCTGGACAGAAGACTTGTAGGAACTCTAAAATCCAGCTGTTTTTCAGGCTCTAGAGGTCTAAGGAAGGGAGCCCTAGGGATCCAGAGAGAACAGATATCTGGGACACCCTGTTTCAGCTGGACTGGTCTGATTGCCCATTGCTATTTCCTAAATTGGCAGATGGAAATGGAAATTTCAAACTGTTGGAAAATAATTCCAGTTACTCTTTTTTTTTCCTAAACTTCAGAAAAAGTTTTATTCTGGTGAAGGCTGACCAAAGGTGTAGGAGACAAACATTTGTGGATCATTATGATATCTGACCATGATTCCTGATTGTTGAAAGCAGGAGGGAACCTGGGCAGCACACCTCTTATCCTTCCTTGTTATTTTGCTTTGTGGTTTGTTTGTTTTTTGATTTCTTTCCCTCCCTCTTCCACTGGTAATACCTGCCTTAATTTCTGCTGCTCCCAATATCTCCTATTGCTAACCATAATCCTGCATTAATCAATAATAATCAGAGCTTCCTAGCTGCTGCCATCTGTTTTCTCAATATGGGCTGTTTTTAAAACATCTCAATTTGTGGCAAAGCACTTCCAGGGTGTGGCATGTCTGAAATTGGATGGGGGCCGCAGAGCCAGCGGGGCAGGGATGGGGAGAAGGGATGGGGAGATGCTCTCGGGAAGCACCTACTGCCTTCCTTGCCCCGTCCCTGGGAGTTTGGAGGGTTTCTCCCACGGGTACCTGGGTGTCTCCGGGAGATGCTCCCGGGCCGGGCTGGGCGCTATAGGCGGCCATCTGCTGCCACCTCCTGTCTGAGCAGGCGATGGCATGTGGGGAGGGACCACAGGGGGCCGGCGCTGCCTGGTGCCTGCTCGAAGCCAAAGGAGCCAAGATGAGCGGATGGGAAGCCACCTCCAGCCTTCACGTGGGAAATCGCCACTGCCCTGAGGCTTTGACAGTGGTGTCTATGTGTGCAAGGGCAGAAAGGCTGACAGTCATCTTGGGTGACATTGCTGGGTGCTAAACTTTTAATGCATTTTTTTTTTCTCTCTCTGCCATGCAATGGCCTCGTTTTCTTTTGCAGTTTGTTCTTTCTGGGTGTCTTGGCCACTCATGTCGCCCAGTGAAAGAAAGACCAACACCAACATCTCGGAGACACCCGGCCTGCAGCAATGGCAGGAGGTGGCAAGCTGGCTGCTTCTCTCCATCCCCACAGTTCCACGGCCGCTCCCAGCTCCGCTGGCCTTCCCAGTCGGCTCTGGGCTGCTCGGCTGGGGCTTGAACGCCTGAGGAGGGTGTGCCACGCTTGCCGCGCCAGAGCCGTTTGCTGGCAGACAGGCTCTGGCTGAGGCGGCCGTCCTGCTGCTGGCCAGCCCACAGTGACTCGCTAGCACTGGTGACTAGTGGTTGCTTTTTAATTTGGATCCCTGTGCCTCCTTTCTGTTTTTAGGGAAGGGCAAGGGCTACTTTTTGTCCTCGCTTGCTTTTACTTCTTTGGCTTGTCCTCTAATAGCTATTGCAGCTTCCCTGCTGCCTGCGGTGACTACAAATTTGAACTGAATTAATCCCAGACAGAGGCTCAGTCCGAGGCAAACTTTCCTTCCAAAATGTTCAGTCTGAAAAGACATGAAAGCGAGACAGGCTTGCCACCTACCTTCCCCGTGTCTGCCTCATCCCTGCTCTCCTGGGCAAAGGTTTGTTCTCTCCCTTCAAGTAGGACTGAGAGGCCCTTGGTGCTCTGCTGGGCACTGACCAGGCGGACATCGAAGGGCGAGTCTGTCTGCCAGACCTCAGAGAGCAGACAAACAGAAAGCAGCAGCGTGGCTGGCACTGACAGGTTTTGCTTGCCGGCCTGGAAGCAGCCCTTGGTTGCAGCAGAGGTGTTGCTGCTCCTTCCCCAGCTGGCCCAGGCTGCTGGCCCTGCTCAGACCCTCAGCCTGCCCTTGTGCAACCCTGGGCTGGCCGTGTCTCATCCTGTTCAGTTATCCCTCTCCACGTCTCCTAGAAGCATCGAGATTTCAGCTTTGGTTTTGCCCTCTTTTCTTTCCCAAGGACTCTTATTTCATGGCGTCCTGCCCTTTTGTGCTGAGGTTTGTTTTTGTGCTGCCTGGCTGAGGTCAGCATCTGCTCCCACAGTCCCTGCCCAAGGGGATTTTCTGATACCAGATAACACAGTTGCTGGCCCCAGACCCTCTCTGATAAGAGTTGGGTGTTAGATCTCAAAGCAGCCACTCCTCCTAAATCAAACATAAAGAAAACAACTGCCTTTCTCTTCATCTCTGGGTCTATGCGTGCAGGTATTCCCCACAGAGAAAATGGTGCAGCTACCCTGTGGTGGGGACCACAGAAGGAGCCCGCCTTCCCCAAAGAGCCTCATGGTTGGTCTTCCTGGCAAGAGTTTTTCTCTGATTTTGGATGCTGCTTCTTCCTTGACCTGAGACTAACGAGGTCCCTCCAACCTCACACTTATGACAGGTAAAAGTCCTCCAAGCTGTTTTTCTGTGGGATCTTTTTTTTTTTTTTCTCTCTGTATTTTGCTGTGGAGCTCCCTGTGCTGCCATACTTCAAAAGAAGGTGAAGAGCTACAGCAAAAAGCACAGAAAGCCCCTGCATCCCTGGACACGGTGCTGTGCTGTGCAATAAGCTTTTTCTTTGGAATTCATAGATAATTGCTAGTCCCGTCAAGGGCCAGTCACTTTAGTAGTGCAAAAATCACTATGGTTTTATTTCAAGCTTGAGAAACCGCTTTGTCAGACTGGGCAAATTTTACTAAGCCAGTATGTGGGCTGTGGGCACAGCTGGAGTTAAACAAAAAGAGCCCAGTTCCACAAATACTAGATTTTCTCTTACTTGGTTAGAAACAGGGAAACAAAGTAAACAAGAGAAGGAAGGGCTGGGAAGTGGGGAGAAGGAAAGGGGAGAAAACTTCCTTCTTTCTGACAAAACTGTTTTCACCCCCTCCTTCCAAAGAGGTTTTCTGCCATATGGAGTTTCAAATGTTTGTTTGCTCTGCCTACTTGGTTATTTACTGCTCTGAGAGTCTGTGCTGCCTTTGTTGGCATGCTCAGTCTTTCAGGCAGCATGACGGAGTGCAAGGCTGTTTACCTATTTCTACTAGCACTTATTTAGCAGTGAAGTTGGTTTCTGATCCAGACTTTGCCAGGAATTCTTACTCTCAGAAACTGCAGCAGGAGCGTGGTGGTGGTGTGGACCTTAAGGAAGAATTTCTTTCTCCTCTTCTAGACAATGACAGCTTCTGTTGTATGCTTTGCTTTGCTGTCACTGGTGTATTTGGCTCATGGAAGAGGGGAAAGTTCTTTTATTCCTTAGTTTTTTCAGGTAGAGAAACAAAGGGCTTTGCAGAGGAGAGCATGGAGAAGAAAGGAAAGGTGAATGTTTGGGCTGTGCAGAGTATCTATGGAAGAACTGAAGTCAGCCAGCAATTTTGCGTGTCCCTTGTCCCTGCTCTGTGAACATCCACCATCTTCACGTATCCCCTCCACCAGCTTTTCTCTCTTGACCTGGACAAAGCGAAGGCAGGAAGTGCTGTCTCAGGGCTGGTTCCAGAGGTGCAGCACAGCTGCTGGCCATGGAGGGCCTGGGGAGTCAAAGGATGAGCCTGATCTTTGCCATTAGCTCTTTGCCAAACTGGAAATTTGCATTTCTAGACAAGCTGACTACTGTTCTTCTTGATGTTCATTAGCTTTATTAAGTTTCATGCTGCAATCATCTCTCAAGGGCCATGAGTTGAATGCATCTTTTCCTTCATCTTCTTAAATTCAATGTTGCAAATGGCCGCCTTTGCTGCTGGAGCCTGTTGTAGTGCACCTGTAGACTAAACAGCATTCTCTGGACCAGCTTCAGGCTGGTACATTGACACAATGCTAGAAAGCCTGCTCTGGGCTGCAAGAAAACCCCAAGTGCCCCAACGGAACTGGGTTTCAAAGCTGCATAGTCCTGCTTCATAGTGTGGGTCTGCTTAACTACTTTTTGGATTTTCAGCAGCACTTTGACATGTCTTTATTGTTTAATCCTGGGATCCTGCTCTTCCTTCAGAATGACCTGTCACCCATTTTTTTTTTGTTTTTCCAGGATCAGGAGAATGAATGTCACTTCATTTTATTAAAAATAGAAAGGATGCTGTTGGCCATTTTGCCCAACATGTTGAACAGTACTGCCCATGGGGCTTACTGCTGGCTCTCCAGATCAGGTCAACAATTTGCTTCTGACCCAGGACTTTCCCAGGCAGTAACCTGAGTGCTACTGATGCTTACTGAGCAATATTATCCTGCAAAAAGAAAAAAAAAAATCTTTCAATATACTTCTGTTTTATCATTTATGGATCTTAAAATCCAGACCTTTCTCAACTGTCTTTCAAGGAGGCAATGACTGGTTGCTGTGTGCTGGAAAGTGTCCTTTATATTTGATATTAACTAATGGGGGTGAAATTGCTCTTGGCTCTTGATATTCCTAAGTGTTCCCCTTTGGGGGCTGGATTCCTTCCCAGCAAGTGGCAGCAGCCACCAGCAAAGGTGAGTTTGACATTGCTGCAGACTCTCCCTGCAGCAACCCGTGCAACTGTGCCAGCACTGACTCCCTTTGTTGGGATTATTTACTGAAGGTGAACTTCTTGAGCAAACAGAGCGCAGCATGTTTTCCTGAGTACAAGCAAGGACCCCAGAGATGTGCTGGAGGAAAAGATCACAGGGTGAAACCATGTCAGGCACTGCATAGGCTTCAGGCTGCTACCTCTAGCTGCTCTTGGCTACTCTGTTCCAGGCAGGGGGCAGCTTCCCTTTTTCTGAAAGAGCCTCCCGGCTCCAGTAACTGGGGGAAGGATTGTTGTTGTTTATGGTTTAGAAAGAAGGGAAGGAGAACTGGGATACTTGGCTCTCTGTGCCTCACTTTTCCTATCTGTAAAGTGAGTGACATTTTACCTTCTTTGGAGGGACATTTGCACGCTAATGGACAGAAAGTGCTCAGAAACTCCCGGCTTCGGCAGTTGGGACACGCTGGCAATCCGCCCAGTAGCTTTTAGATGTGCCTTACCTAAGCAACAGTGGGCGATAAATGGTATAAACATGCCACCTCTAATGTGCTGGCTGTTCCCTAGGTGCTGTGTGGTCTGTGCATCTGCAGGGAGTGCTGCTATTTTACTATGTGTTGGGAGCCTTCTCCTCCCTTTGTTCCGGGTTGCGACTTTGCTGGCAGAACTGCCTTTTTAGCCGAGTGAGAGGGTTCGTGTGTTCCAGCGTTGCCATCAGCTCAAATGAAGTTTGGCTAATGGGCCATGGTGCCTGCAGGCTCTCGAAGGCCCGCGTGCTTCTGCAAGCACCAGGCTGGGACTGCGCCTGCTACCTCCAGCCTCTTGCATGAATTACAAATGTTGACATTTTTTATGGCGTTGCAATTATGCTCTCTGCTGGCTCTGGACGTTCAGAACTAACCCTCTGTCATGACAGGAAGGCATTTCTCTGGATATTTATGCTGCGAGACTGAGAGCAGAATGCAACCCTGAAGGCTTTCAGCAGTGTTAACTCACCCTCATCGCTAGTATACGAGAAACCTGCCATGCTGTCTCTTCTTTGGTATCTTCCCTGGATTTGTGCTGCTGCAAGGCTTCTCTGATCTTTACCGCTAAATGACACAATTTAGAAGAGAAATGTAGAAGAAGAACTTAGCAGAAAAGGGTCTCTATGTTTTAAAACCAGAGTAATTTTTGGGAAAGGAATTACTTAGATCTTTGATGCTGCAAAAGGCCGGGCAACTGGGGCATAGAGGAGAAATCCAATTGTTCAAATAGTGGGAACACCAAGAGAAAAATGTTAGTGTCAATCTCAGGTTAATTGGAAAATATTCAAAGGACTTTGTTTTGCTTAATTTTGAGGTTAGAAGTTCCCTGGGGTTCTATGAAAAGAACGCAACACTGGCAGCTCCTTTGAAATGAGCAGAACCAATCTGTAAAGCGAAGAAGTTGTTAGAGAGGATGTGACCTCCTCGTGAATGGATGGAGGAATGGGACAGCAGGAAAGCAAAGATGAGGACACTGTTTAACTGCTCTTGCTTCAAAAGAAGTCTGTGGTGTGGCATACATTGATAAGTATGAAGACACCGCTGCGAAGACAGATTCATCCTCTGTTCATCCTGACATCCAACATCAAAGACGAGGTTGCCTAGCTCCAAGCACTCCCCGATGCACGCACAGCCTGTGGGAAGCACCACACACACCAGGTGTGTTGTGACTCCACTGGTCTATTAGAAATATCAACAGCAGCATCAGTGGTAAACCTTGCATTGCTCTGCAACAAAAGCCCAGGCTCTTGGATTAACTGTGTGCACTCATTAAGGCCACCCCTTTATTATCTTTTGTTTTTCTTTTTTCTTAAACATAACGCGTTTCAGGACAGGGAGTGTCTTAGCTTACATTTATGCAGTATCCTGCAGAACGGGAAGTTGCCCACAGTACTGGGGCCTCTTGGCAATGCTGATTGCAACCTGTGTGGATGGGAGGGCTGGGGACTTGCTCAGCGAGTCTGGAGCCCGCAGAGCCAGTTCAGCTCAGGGAGCCTTCGGGGCTCTGTGCAGCGAGGGGGGAGTGATACAGCAACTAGGTTGTCTGTCTGTCCCTCTTCCTATGCCTTTTGCTAGTGCAATTCCAGCTGAGTACCTCTCCGCACCACCTGCAGTAGGGCAGCATGGGGAGACGGAGACTTTCCATCCTACCAGCTAAGAGGAGGTTTGAGAGCAGCTCTTTAGCCAAGGAATCATGATTTAGAGAAGCCTATTAAGAAAGGAGGCAGATTCACTTTCCTCACTTATTTCTGGAGAAAAGGAAACTCTCCAGGATTGTGAGGCTCTGCCCCGCTGTATTACTTCAGTAGTATTTCAAGCCTTTGGAGAGCATGAAAATTGGTAAGCATGTTCAGGGGTACGTTGTGTTTAACTGCACACCTGGGTTCAGGAGAGAGCTGGTGAGGGGATGGGAGCAGGACACATAATAGCCAAGAGGCAAGGCCAAAGTACCTGGGAAGTGAGCAGGCTACCAGCCTGAGAGGATGACCTCCTGTAGACCTCTTGGAAGAGGGAAACTGGATGCCATTCTGAGGATGGACCTGCAGGCCTCTTGTGAAGAGCAGAAGTATTTCTCAACCCTTTTGGCCTGTGTGTTAAGTTCTGCTGATTGAAAAATCACTTCTATTGATTGAAGAGCTCTCTCTTCCTTCTAGCAATTTGAGTCACAGAATAAGGAAAGTGGGTTTCAGCCCTCTCTTGGTTTTTTTTTAATTCCTCACTTTGGATGACTGTATCAAAGACTGAGATTGGCTCTTTCAGTTTGATCAACTTTGTAAGTCACACCACCAAAATCTGCATGGTTACCCTTCCACCAAAGGTTACCTTTAGAAAGGTACCCACTCTTGAGCTGCAGACATTCACTGAAGCAATCCATCATGTCACTTCTGTTGCACCTTTCCACCCAACTCCAAGTTAATGATGCAGGTTTTGGTTTCCTTCTGAATTTGCCTGGCTGGCTGACGTAGGCTCCTAGCTCTCACTTTTTGGTCTGCATTTTACCTGTGGCTTTAAGTGCACTGTAATAACAAACACTTTTTCCTGCTGAGGGAACCAGATAGTACCTGTAGGCTGTCGTGAAATTGTCCATTGACCTTCTATTTTTGCTCCTGCAGTGCTTGGAAGGCTCTGGGAATACTCATTATCAGTGTTGTGTAATTGTCACAGCGCACTCCAAGAGTCAGCAATGCGTTCCAGAAAGGCCAAAAGCCAACACCCGTGTGGACTGGCCTCTTCTATTCAACAGTAAAGTAACCACGTGGAGAACTTTAACCTCATGCTGACTGCTATCATTGTTGCTTTCTCCTGTGTCAACATCGCTCAGCTCTTTCGGTTTAGGTTCAATGCAGACTGAAGACTGCATGCAATATAGAAGATAAAATTCGGGGGGGGAAAAAACACCCTAATGCAATATCCGTAATTAAAGACTGGACATCGTATTTATCATCTTAGACTGGGTACAATTTTATGTTAATATAGAGTGTTATCACTCCTTAAGGAACATATTCTTCTTAACTGATTCCCCAATAGAAATAATCTGTCATTTACAGGCAAGAAAAGCATCTTTGGAAACTTTGCTTTGTATTTCAACTCGGTCACAAGCAGACTCTGAGCTTCCAGCTTTGTGACACTTATTTCTTGTGGTAATCCTGAAGGAGATGGTCCACTTGGGAAGTCTGGGTGACCTAAAAGCAGAGAGGAAAGGTGTTCGTCCCCTCTGATGGAAGCATAACCCAGAGGGAATCAAAACCAATGTAAACTGCAGTTTTGGCCAGTGCTTGGAGTGATGCCCTTTGACAAGATGTGTCGAAAACTTCCATTAAGTAAACGTCTGTGACCAGTTTTATAAAAGATGCAAAAGAGAGACATGAGCGAAAGCCAAGCACGTTTTCTGTGCCTTGGAAATGAATTGCCTCCAACAAGCTCTCCTAGGAAGTTTAGGCTGTTTACCATGTAAAAGTTACCATGGTCTTATCTTAGTGTTCGTACATCAGTGGGTAGCAACCGGTCCAGCTGTATCGGTGCAGCGGTTTCAAACTGCTATCAGCCTGAAACCTGGGTGAGTTCGACTAACCTTCATCACCGCTCAGTTTGACCGTGCGATGTGTTGCTCTCAGGCCCTGTGCCGCTTTTTGTTCCTTGCTAAATGCAAGTTGAGGCCTCCTACCCCTTGGTTTGCACAAAGGTTTGTGCACAAAAGGATAAACGACTCTGAGACTTAAAAAGGCAGGGGAAAGAAGGTGAGTTTAGTTTTCCTGGTTGCTTTCTCTTGTATAAATTAGATCTGGATTGGTTTAGATTTGGGTCTGGTGTTACCAGAGTTGTCAAAAGTGGAATGAAGTTTTGGATGATAATCTGGACAACCTTCCAGAGGTCCAGGCATACTTAAGTCTTAGAAACTCATATTTCTGTTGCCTGAGTCTTTTACAGAACTCTTGAATAACCTTAGTTGAAGCGTTCAACCTTTCTGAACTTGGAGAATAGCACTAACCTCCTATGAGCTGAGTGGTGTGGGGTGAGATTCAGCTAATATTTGTAGAAGAGCAGGAGTTCTTTAGAGGCATGAGAGTCTTAGCTAATATTTGCAGAACAATTTGAGGTCTTGGGATAGATGCTGCTACCAAAGGGTGAAGTGGTATTCACATGTTCTGTCATGTCTGTGTTGTTTACAAATAGAATAGAATGATGTTTTGAAGGTCAGAGACCTTGAGAACAATAGTGGGTTTGAAGCACTCATTTATTTTTACCAAGTTCAGATGCCTGGCATACACTAGCATTTCATTTATATAAAAGATCTGATCAAACATTTTGGTTGTTTAAAGGGGTTGTTTTGCTTGGTTTTAGGCTGTTGAAATGTCAGATGGTAAAAACAAGCAAGAGTTCCAGATGGGGCAACTGGAAGAGAAACATGACAAAGATGGTAATAGGAAAGCTTCAGATTCTCAGTTGATTGAGATTTTCATGCCCTCACCTGTGACTTCCAAACCCACTCTCTGTGCAAGCCCTTGTGCCAAGCAGCATCCAATGAAGAAGTTCTTTATTAGCAGGGTAAGCAAAGCCGGTAAGAGTTTATTTTCACTGTTCACTAGTCCATCTATGCTGAGAATTGTTTGAGGGCTGGAGTCTCATCAGGAATACTTAGGTTTTATATGACCTAGAAAATCATAAGCACTCTGCTTTAATGACCCCAAATTTGAATTGTAGTTTCATGACTTACATTACCAGGGTGAAGAAGTGCCCAGTAGTTTGATCTCATTCACTGGCATTTATGCTTCTGATTTGCACCAGCAGATGAATCTCTATCTCCCTAACTTCTAGTGAGGATACAGGCTAAATCTATATTTGAGTAATGGTGGAAGACAATGAATATAATAAATGCTGTAAAATCCCTGGTCATTGATGGAGAAGTAAAAGCTGGTGAAATGGGATCTATCTAATCAGACAGCTCATTTAATACAAAAAATGTGTCTCAATTCCTCTAGTCTATGGCCAGCTTTCTTGAAGACAAAGGGAGGCATAATTTGTACTGGCAATGCTAACCCTCACTTAAAATCAGAGTAAACAGTTGGCGCAAATTGCAGCTTTTGTTTGTTTACACTTGAAGCTGTGCTAGTCACTGAGGGCTGGAGTTGCAGCAAATTCCCAACGTATGTTGCTGTCTAATTTGTTATATTGGTGGTGGTTTATTCCCTAATGCTTAGGAAGCAGAGCACAGTGGAGGCAACTGAAATTACCTTGCAGTGACCAACTGCAACACCTTCTTTGGTGGTTGTAAATGTTACATGGGAATGTACAAGGATGATATTAGGGTGCGCTTGGTCGATCACTGCCATTTATTGTGTCAATCATTTATTGCAAGGGCTCAATTTTAAGCACTTTAAACTCCTGCTACCTTCACTGAGACAAAAGTTGCTTGGCACCTTGCAAGACTGTGTTCTTAGTTTCTGTACCAACCTGAGGGATGGATGGACAGAGAGGCTTTCAGGAATGAAAAAAGTAGCACTGAAAGCCACGTCTGTGACATGTTGTGAATGTGGTCTCTAATTCTGTCTTGGAAACTGCTCTTCCAAAACATCACCTCAGGAGAGCCATCCTTACCAGCAGAGATATTTATAAGCTGCCATCAGTGACTGCCCATGAGCTATCGTACTCAAAAGACAAAGGGAGGGGGGTGGTGGAAATAATTATCCCTGAATTTGACAGTTAAGAACATGTGATATATAGAGGAATGGAGCTAAACCCATGGGATCGTTACTGTCTAATTAATGGCTCCTTGTTGCTGTGCCATAGCCTGCACTGTGCTGGGAGCAGCAACACTCTAATAGGCAAGTTCCTTGTGTTTAGGTTTGGATCTTGCCAATACAGACTTGCTACATACTCCCAAAAGTTAATCTGGAGATTTCAGCCACATACTACTCTGCCTGTATGACACAAATGTATGAAATCAAACATATAAGCACACTCATAACTGAGCCTTCATTTTGAAGATTAATATTCAGATGATAAAAATGCCAAGTGTAATGATTATGTGAGAAAGTCATTGTTTACTGGCTTTGAAACTGATGCTGGGAGGCAAATCAGAGGTGCTTTGGGGGCCGAAGGTATAGACAGTAACTTGCAGAACTGAATTGTACTTGCTAGTAGAAAAAAAATCTGGGTTTGTTAATTACAGTCCTTTCTGTCTAATCCTTTTGTTTTGCATTTCTCTGTGGAAAGCAGCTTTATCTCCTCTGAGTAAAGATGATCAATACAGTCAAATCAAAGCAGTGCAGGAGGAATGTTAGGGAGGCTAAAACCATCTAAACTGCTCCTGGTTCTGCATTTTGGCTACTGATATGCTACTCACGTTGAAGCTTGTGGGCTTTCTAGGCAGGGGAACATGTGAGGTCTGGGGGCTTCGTGTAGCTCTTGCACCTTCTCATATCTCAGGAGAGACTACCACTAGCTCCGCACCTTTTTTTCCCCTCCAGCTCTGTCTTTTGTCAGCTATTGATACTAAAGCTTCACACAGAATCAGCCTGATTTTAATTTCTTTTTTTTTCTCTTTGTTTACCATTGGTCTAAAATGTAGTTTCAGGACTGCTGCTGGCAACCCGTGAGGCTCCTTGTGCTTCCACCTTGGGTTCTGTTGTAAAGCTCAAGAGCTTTGGCATTGCTTTGGTAGTTTCCAACATTTTGGTTTTGGTGACAGAGGTATTGCTTGCTCAGAGCTAGTAGGTCTTCCCTTGTGATGAATTCTATGGCAGACAGTGAGTTTGTCATGGCTTCCTTGTTGCCATCTGCATTAGACATGTTGGGACATGGATTCTTTAATTTTTTTTAAGCCAGATAGAGGACAGGTGATAGGCTAGCTGAGTTATTTTGACTTTACTACTATGGATTACGGGATGTAAAGCAAACTAATATTAATGACTTTCTGTGAAGGCACTACCTACATATTTGACATTGATCTGATAATCTAGAAATTAAGCAGAAGTAGTTATATTTTAGCTGTGGTCTTTTATTGTCAGTTGTTTGGTTTTTTTACTATTTTTCTGCAACATTCCCTTATTTTAGCCAGGACTGTTTGACCAAGCCACAGAAGGTCTACGTCACCAAGGGTACAGAGAAAACTTCTCAACTTTTTGGATTTTGACTGAGAAGTTGTGAAGATACACGTGGGGTCTGGCTGTGGTGATGGTGTGGGTGATGGGTTGTTGGAAAGAAAGCATGGGAGGGCTGGGAGAGGTGCAGCAGAGTGGTGCATGAGGTGTGTGGACACAGGACAAATGCCCAAGCAGTTGAATTATGCTGGCCTTGGTGCTCACATCACTTCACATGGAGCTGGTATTTGGCCTAGCTCATTTAGAGGTAGGCGTATATTTAGAATGCAGACCTATTTCCCATAATATTATTTCTGAAGTGATTGCTACGTAAGTCAATTATCTCACTCCTCTTAGAATGGGCACTATTAATTATGTGAATTATAGGCACAGAGTAAAGATGATCAAAGCAAGGTGGTGCAATGGGATACTGAGATGGACAGTGTGGTTTTATGCTGGTGATGCCTGTTCACCATTTGTGAAATTCTTTGAAGATGGGGGTGATATGTAATGTTTCTAATTGATTATATTAACAAAAGTGTTATCTGGAGAGCATTTGATGGGAATTCAGGGTATCTGGCTCTTCCTTGGTATTTCATTGCCCAGCTGAGCAAGTTAATTCCTCTTCCTGTGCTGTAGTTATTCCACTATTAAAATGCAGATAATCACCCATAAAACTGAGATAATTACACTGTCCTTTTTGAAAAGTACTTGGAGACCTACTGATTGCAAGTTCTGGATGCATTTTGGAAGTTATTACTATTTTCTTTGTTTAGACAAGATAATAATAATAACAGACACGTCAACGTCAGTGAATCTGTGATTTGCTCAGAGCTGGCAAGGGGAGATGGGAACTTGAATCATTATTGATTTCACTTTAAAGGTCTCTGTAGCAATTTCTTTAAAGGAAACAATGAAGGTTGGTGCCAGAGCTCTTTTTTGCTGGAACTTGGTGCTTCTCTGCAGTGCCTATTTCTAGTTAAGAAAATCCTAGCAGTTGGCAAATGACAGCTCTTCAGTCTAATAGGTGGCACATCACTCTTGTCTGGGAGTGTAAATGTTCTGTACTTAAGAATCTTTGCAGGTGGCACTCTAGATTTAGCAGGAGACAAGAATAACATCTATTGCTGATCCTGACAATTTTGAGGTCTCTCAAAGCCATTCGAAAAGTGCACACGTGGACACTGGCAGGGTCAGGTTTAGGTGCTTTGGAACGCCATTTAGTGCTGAACAGCTGTGTATCAGCCTGAGACGACATCCACGAAATGTCATCCATTGAGAGAAGACCTTTTTTCCAAGTCTTAAATACTGCTTCACCTCTTGATACTTTCTGAAAAACTTGTCACGTTTTTATTTCCCATCCTAAAGAGAAGCAGAAAAGAAGACCCTAGCTGATCTTGGGTTAGTGAAGTTTAATGTGGCTGGAAGGAAGGTGGCCATTTATACAAGTAAGAGAATGGATAGCTGCTGAAGGAGCCAGCATCACCGATAGAGAGTTGGCATTGCTGTACTCTCTCACTCTCATACTATTGTTATTCAATGTGCCTGAAAAGACCGTTGAAAGAAGAAGATACCTTAGGTTAGAATCACTGCAAGGCATCCATATCTATGACAATGTTGTGGCAGTGGGGGCTTCCCACTGTTCTCCAAGTTTGGATCTGAACTCAGGACCAACCCATTTCGCAGCTGATTGTGGCTCAAGCCAAGTCCACAACAGAAAAATCACTTTCTGCTTTTGCAGAAAGTGATACTTCCTACAAGAAGCATCAATTGATCTTAGTGGAGCAGGTGAAGGCAGAAAAAGGTAGAGAGGATTGAGTAAGTGCTTTCCCACTCATGGAGATGGGTCTTGCTGAAACAATATTAAGATCTTCCAACCCAGCAGACTGTTGTTACTACATGGCCAGAGAGCTTTCTTCACAGATGTCACTGAAATACCTTCTTGTTGCTAAATCCCAGGTTGAAGGTGCCAGTTCTGCCTTTTATGTGGTCTTGCTGCAAGAGGCCAAAACTGATACTGCATTTCCTAGTGTTGCAGGATGTTTACACATGCCCTGAGCATCAGCCAGTCCCTTCTCCAAAGAATTTATGATTGGAACAGACCAGACAAACCTGGGATGAAGAAGCTCCTTTTCTGAACCCAGTTTTAAGCTGGTGTGGGCACAGAGGAATCTGCGCTCAAAAACATTGCCTTTATCCAGTTGTTGTGGACAGCATAGGGAATATAGCTGGATTCCTCCAACAACTCATTTGATCATTTGGCAACAAGAGGATAAGCAAAAAACAGGCTTTTTCCACCTCCTCTGGGGATACAGTATCCTCAATACAGGCATCTCTTCACATTCTGCTCCCCAGGATCTATACCATGGTACTGGATAGGCTCTGAGATGAAGGAAGTTTCTGGCAGAAGATGGGAATCTGGATCTGTGGGGTCCCTCAAACACGAAGACTACCTTTCTGCTTTCTTGCTTGCCATTTTATCCCTGCCATTGACTTTTGCCTCCTGCTTTCACTTCTTGTCCTTCTTGGAGTGGGGGATGTTAACTTTTTTAAGGAAGCAATCAGTGAGGTGGCAACTCTGCGCTGTCATAGTGGCATTTGGTTTGGCAAGTGGCAGCCCTGGGGCTAACATCCATACACTGAAGCCTCTGGCATCCTGCGAACTACAGTGAAATTATCTTGTAATGGCTGGGTGCATACTGCCATGGCAGTGTAATTACACAGCGTGTACTGCAGGTTGCTTAGCCTAATGATAGGCTGAGTGCCAACTGGAAACAACAGCATGTGTAGGTCCCTACCTTATGGGTAAGGAGCGGTGCTGTGATCCTCTGATGTTGTCAGGCCCATTCGCATTCTTCATGGACCACTAGAGGTAAAACAGCCTTTTAGCAATGATAGTCAAGTTAGCACTTGTCTGTCTTGGCAATCCTGCATATTTGCTTTATTTTTCAAATAGCCCATCTAGCAAAGGAGGGTGGCATAGGGCAGGTCCAATGTGACCTGCTCTTTCTTATGTAAAGTGTAGCTGAGTTGCTGAGGATGTCAAACTGGCTCATGTGACAATTTTTCCTTCTCTGGGACAACCTGCTGCAATCCTCCAGGTCCCGTGCTTTGTTGCGTGTTGCAAAGATGTGTCAAAGTGGCTTTCAAGCCAGTTCAGCTGAAGTGGTGGTTTGTGTCAGGTTTAAAAATGTTTGGTGGGCATTCTTTTTAAAGAGTAGTTGTCATTTGTTAAATGTTGATGCCTTAATTTCTGTCTGTAGACAGAAGTTTTTCAAGACGCCAGTCTAGTGGCTACCAAATACAGGTAGTGTCCATGCAGCTTTCACTGAGACTCAGGAACTTTTGAGATTTCTTTGTTGACAAATACAGGGGAATCAGGCTACCTAAAAATACCTGCTTGTAGCACACAAGTCCACTGATAAATGAGTTTCTTTTGAGCTTTCAACATTTTCCCTCTTTCCCCAGGCATCAAAACTTGAAGTATTCATTTTTTCTTCAGAGCATGAACCCTGTGATCAGCAAGCTGAACGTCTGAGAGTGGCTTCACTAAAAGATGACACCCAAATAATCTGCTTACAATAAAATCAAGCTAGTTTGACACTGCAACTTCTAAGTGGCTTTGGAAAATAACTTCCAGAACTACAGCTAATTATTTATGATTGTCTGGGAGCGTTTATCTGAGCGGGTCCCAAGTGCTTCCCGGATCTTGCATAAAGCATAGCGTTCAGGTGTTGCAGTCTCAGTTTTGAAAATTGTCGCTATTCAGAAGCAAAAGCCTGAGAAAAAGTCCACTGAAATAATTTGAAAGCTGAATATACTTCACATTTGAAAATATTGAGGCTGTTAGTTAAGGCTCCTAAGTCATATTGACACTATCGTGGTTGCGTATACCAAGTCCGTTTAGTTGCTGGCTTGGAGCTTTTTACAATGCAAGCCAGCTTAGTTAATGAGTGCAGTTCTGTGTTATTAGTTACCTCAAATCAGCTGCTGGCTTTTATTTCTGAAATGGAACTGAATATGCTCAATCTCCACATGATGGGAACGAAGAATCATTCTGTCAATTCTCTTCCTGCCTGCTGATGCCAGGGTCAGAGAAGTAGGTCACACCTTTCTGGTTTTGAGATGGAGCAATACTCATTTTAGACCAATTTGCTCTGAGCACGGAGCTCATCTGCTGGGTTGAACCAGGGCATTGTTGCTTTCTCTAGTGCATTGTTCTGCTCTCCCTCTAATTAGCTCCAAATGTTTCTTATGCCTGGAACACAGTGGTAGTGATGAATAATGGGCTCTTTTCTCTTAACCCTTCGACCCCTAATTTGGCTGTGCACTCCCACCTAGATGCTTTCACTTTCCTACATCCACATCCACTGTGTCAGTCTGACAGCTGCTTGCATCAGACTTGCTGCCCCATAACCTCCTTTCTCCTGTTCTGCAAATTGAGTAGGAGACTGTGGGAGCATGGTCTGGGCTCCAGCATTTACTTTTAGGGTCATGATGTTTGCTTTGTGTGTGTGTGTGAGCGTCCATAAAGGTGTACCCTATATGCCATTGGCCCTGGAAAGGGGGAGAGCCACTGTCACTCCAGACCTTCTGCTTTGGAGACGATCTTTCCAGAAAAGCAGTGCAACTTGTTGATTTGTAGAACCGCTCTAGTTACATGCCAGAAGAAGAAAGGCATTGCAGGCTCATCCTGAGAGATGGCTTTTAATTGCTCATTACTTTGGCTAAACAGGAGTCCCCCTCAGATGTGGTTTCTTTATTGGGGGAGGCTGCAGACATTAGAGAGAGCATGTATGAGCAGACATGTGAGAGTCCAAGCCTGAAGAAAGCAGGAGTGACACCTATGGGATTCTTACATAGGTAGGACCCCAGGAGTAGCGGGAGGAAGGAGAAGTGGAGATTTGCTGCAGATGGGTCATGGGGAGAATGCTTGGAGGAGGCTGGACCAGGACATATCCTGTCCTAGAAAACATACAACATTCAAACACGTTCTTATCCCCTTCCTTTTCACAGAAAATCTTCTTGCTTTAATTTGCTGTTACTTTTTTTTTCCAATTCAGAAAACTGAGCCATCAGCCCAGCATGTTGAGCTTCAGTGCTGCACCCAAGCTTTTGAAGGTCTGGCAGGTATAGTGACCTGGGCCAGCACTCGCACTTCAGCACATGCGGCCATCATCCCCTGCCCTGTGCAGCGTGCCATAGCTGTTGTGTCTGTGCTGTTTCCCAGCGAGGTCCCTCGGCTCGCTGACAGCACCTTTCAGCCTTGACAAAACACTCAGAAGAGTCTGCAAGCCCTTCCTCCGCAGAGGAGTGCGGGCACAGAGTGCTGTGTGCTTCTGCTGCTCCCCGCCTGCTCTCTACCTGACATGTTCCTCCACCACCCTGTACTGCAGCCCCCGAGTTATTGCAAAGGCCAATGCTCTGTCATCACATGCTGTCTGTTTTCTAACTGTCCAGTCTTGTAAAGCGCTGACATTTGGTTAGGTTGGAAACAGTTTGCAGCTGGAATAGCACTGCTCTGTGTCTCTGGTGGGAAAGGCTGAGCTTTTGTTTATGTTGGTGGTGTTTGTCCTGCAGCACACCAGGGCTGGGCTGAGGCTTGGGGCGTTTCAGTGGTACGATGCTTTTGGATGCTTGAGTCACAGGTCTGTGTCTCTCTGTGCAACATGCAACTCCCAAGGAGCTGTATCCACTATAAATTCCTTTTCCTTCACTAAAGAGCTCCCTGTGGCCCAAGACCGGGGAAGAAAAGGGTAGGCACTGCAGACGTTACTTTCTGTGCTACATGACCACCGTGTGACTAACATCTCTGGAGGCTCAAAACACTGAAATTGGCCCACACCTCTTCTCCACTTCTTCTGGAAGAGAAATTGGCCCACACTTCTCTTTCGTATCAGTTCCTGCCATCTCTTCCCAGCTTCCTGGGCTCTTTCCACATCCCAGGAACTAGTACCCCCGCTGGGGTACAGAATGACTCTGCTGTTGGCCTAGGACAGTTTGGTGTAGAGAATGGTTTCTTGAGGCTCGTGCAATTTCTCTTTGAAGAAACAGGTAATGACTGAGCAACAGAAGCTGCCCCATTAACCAAAGGCCACCTCTGCTCCTTGGTGTGGCAGAGTCCTTGGAGCTCCTGTCACTGCTGCATTGACACAGTGAGTTTGCAAAGGTGGGAGTCAGACTCTACAGCTGAAAAGACAATTCTCTGTGACAAGAACCTTGATATTTGTAGGCTGTAATTACAAGAAGAGACCATGCTGCTAATCTAGTCTCACCTTCTGCCTCATTCAGACAAGACCTGTACCCATAATGTCTGCATCAAGGCTAATAATTCACTGTTAAGCTACAGCACATATTTTAGGAAGACAGAAAATCTTGTTTGAAGAGCTCCAAGGGTGGAGAATAAAACTCTCCCCTACATGATTTGTTCAAGTGATTAACTACTGGCATTACTGCAAGTTTTAATTTTTAAATGCTCATATTATTTCCAGTTTGATTTTATCCAGCTTCGACTTTGAGCTTCTGGATCTAGTTACAGTTTTGTTTGTTAGGTTCTTGGAGCCTTTTAGCGTCTCTCACAGTCCCCCACTGAGAAATGTTAATAGATTTAGATCAAATCCCCTCCAAACCTTCCCTTCAGTAAGCCAAATAGATCAGGATACTGAAGTCTCTCCATCTCCCTTTCTTGCTCTCTGCAACATCTGGAATTGAATGATGTGTTATGTTGGATCAATCATCTGCTCGGAGCAGCATCTGACCACCTATTTGATGATGCTTAAACACATGCTGTTAAAAGCGTTTCTTTTACTTGTGGCTGTTTTCTAGACCCAAACCATCTGTGAATATTTTCCACCAACTAACGCAGAGGAACCGAAGCCCGGAGCAGAGGGCAGGCGCTACCTGCCCCTCCGCAGGGCGGTTCGGGAGAGCCGGCAGCCCGGGACCGGTGCTCACCGGGGAGCCGCGGCTTCTGCCTCGGTAAACAAAACTTGACCATTTTTCACCAGTTACTCGCAATCAACTTCTTGCCTCGAGTTTTTGGGTTTTTTGTTTTTTTGTTTTTTTTTTCGCTTGTTTGCTATTGCCCTCTAGTGGCAACAGGGTGGGCTGTGGCTTGGCTTCTCAAGTTTTGTTTTCTGCTAGTTTTCCACCGCTTACTACCCTGGGGCAATCATCTTGTTGACACGGTGGATTTCAGTAATTTTATTTACCTGGATTTTAACATTCAGCTTTATTATTTAAAGCTTTATGCTATGCAGGAAACAAAAATTTGCTCTTTGCAATCGATGACTGCTGTCCTGCCACATCTGAGAGTAGAATTGACTTTCCTCCTCGTCAAAATGTTTTGACAATAGAAACTGCAGAAAATGTTGCCATTTCAGGATTGAAATAATTCAGTCCTGCACAGTCTGAACTTTGAAGTGAACTTTGTGTGTACTGTCAGCTGCCAGCCTGGTTGAATTCTGTTGAGTTATAAATACAGTACTTTTACTATTTGTATTTCTATCTAAAGTCTTTGTTTTTATTTTAAAGAGTGAGCTATTTAAAGCATACTCCCTTCCAATCAATCATTTCTTTTTGTTAGACAAGCCAAATAATTTATTGAGCGATCTTGCCTAATCAGAGTCTGTCTTATAGAGATCCTAGAAATGATTTATTAATGAGACCTAGATTTTTTCCCTGGTTGTAATATAGGGAGATCTTAATAAGCAATGAATTGCTGTGTCTGCAATCATTTCTGAGAGGCTTAGAAGGAAAATAATAATACTACGACTAATATGATTGCTCTCCCTACACTGCCATCCGGTGGATGCAAAATTCATTTCCTTTTGTAAATGGGAAGGGAAATTCTCCTACTGATATCACAGCTTGCAAACTTGCACCAAGCTGACTCTTGTAATGTAATTTCCAGGCCAGTGAGGAAAATGTTGGTTATTCTTTAGTTTTAGTTGTTTCATATTAGGAAAAAGCTTTCCAGTCTCTCATCTACAAAAAAACCCCATCCTCTACCGTAGAATAGGAAGTAAACCTGCCTGGATCTTGAAAAAGCGTTTTGAAAACCTCCCACTCTCTGCTCTCAATATTTGGCATGGACAGCCCAAGCCACTGAGCACTGCTAGTCCGGATGCTTTTGGAAAATGAAGGTTGAGCTGCTCTTTTGATTTTCAGACAATCAGTGTGTGGGCTAGAAACAGCAGTGCCTTGGGTCAGATGCAGCACTGCATTTTTGGCTTGGGGTGGGGAGGCATGAGGCCAGGAGTTAACTCTCTGTTTTTTCCCCCTAGGACCGATAACTGAAATAGTTAGAAGGAGCAAGTCATGGTGCTCGCAGCCTCCTACCTGCTGGTCTGCAAATGGGACTTCACCACACTGAGCTGCAAATCTCGCTCACCACAGTTGGCCACTTCACCATCCCGGCGAAATCCGGGGAAGTGAGTACTGGGAGTGGATGGAGGCAATGGGAGACACACAGCTGTTAGAGATCTGCCATTGACTCCATTTTTCTCTGCTTCTGGACCTTACATGTATTTATCCAACAGCTACAGCAATAGGATATCCTGTACCTCTCTGCAAGGAGGGCTGTGGAAGTGGAACAGAATAACCAGCCCCAGGGACCTGAGCTGGGAGGGAGAATTATGGTATTTCAGCTGCTGCAGGTGGGCCAGGTAATCACCAGGAGGTGGCATCCGTCCCCTGGAGACACCATGGCCCGTGCTGGGCATGGTGCCAGTCCTTATCTGGGAGTCTTGGTTTTTTCTCTGGAGTGTGCTAGCTCTCCAAAGGGATTCTGCAGTGGGGTATTTGGGGCTAACAAGGTCCTGCTCTGGAGAAGGGAAGTCCTGCCGTCTTGCAGCACTGCCAGCACCTTCCAGTTCTGAGTCATTCCCTTGCCTGTTTATTTTTGGTATTTATTTATTTACCACCGAGGTGTCGGCTCAGAGCAGGCTGGCTGTGCCGAACTCCCCCGGTGGCCTGATGGCCACTGCCAGCTCTGTCAAAATCCTGCAGTGCTGGGAGTGTTTCCACGCTAAGCTGAGAGGGAGAGAGGTCGGGTTCCTGCGAGAGCAGTGCCACCGCAATCTCCCATCACAAGCGTGCTTGGCTCTAGGTAATGAGTGCAGTAGCACAGGGTAAACTACTTTTACCCTCCCCAAAGAGCCCCTGGCTCCCAGCTCTCTCCCTAAGCTGGCTGGGGGGGTGGAAGGAGGTTAAGAGGCATATCCTTTGCTGTAATTATATCCTGTTGCTAGAGATATTGTGCTCTGCTTAAAGAAATCATCATAATACAGCCTCCCGGAGAAGGTAATTACTGTGCATCTTATGAATGGCTGCATGTGAATGTCTGCTCAAACTGCTGTCAGCAGCAAGTTTCAACACATCTTACATACCAGGCATTTTACAGCCTTAGTTTTATTTGTTTTCATCACCCCTTGCCTTGTGCTTTATTTTTCATTAATGGATCTGTTTTTTTGTTTGTGTTGGTTTTCTTTTTCTCTCTCTCTCTTTTTTTTTTTTTTTTAAGAGGCCAGAGTTCATGTCTTTGATGGAGCATTTGGGTGGTGGCTGCAGCTTTTATTTGCTGTGTTTCCATTGCATTGTGGTGGCTTGAGGGGGAACTGTCTGGAGGATGCTGTTTCCGAGCAGTTCCCATATGGTAGGAACTGATTGGACTCTAGTTTCCTAGTCTGAGCCCAGGAAAAATGGACCCTTATGACTGTTGACAAAACTTGGTGTCACTCTACCTCTAGCATAACTGCACAGATTTAGATCCATGAGACAATTTATTTTTCAGGTTCTACTTTCCCAATTTCTCCCTCATATTGGAAAAGAGTTGGCAACTATCCTATTTGTTCTCAAACAGGGATGTCGGACCTTTGAGCTTTCTGAAGCTCCTCCAAAGTAAATCTCTGTCCTGCCACTGGCACCAAAGACACCCCCCACTCCCCTTCTCCCCTCCCTACCCTCCCGGCCTTGGTTAGCAGTCAGTGTAAGTGTCACTGCAGCGTGGCTAAGGTTTTGGAGAATCATAGTCTGGTAGTGCAGCACATGGATATTGCCATATATCTGGCTTCAGAGCCATATCCATTGGCTTTGCAGGGATGTTTGAGCTAAAGAGATGGAGGAACGCCAACAGAGCCCTGGTTTGTCACAGTAGGAGTGATCCGGCTACTCTTCCTTTCTCAAAGGTCACTCATGTTTGCCTTTCCCCAGTAGTATGTGGGGTAATCCGGCCTCATGTTGTGCATGTAGGGCTACACTGTGTGATTGTGACACCCTGCGTGGCTGTAAAAACATCATGTCCATCTCCTGGCCAGCTCAAGGGAGGATTTGAAACTGCTGCTTGGATTGCTTCCTTGTGCAAATGGCTGGGGCTTGCAATGCTGAAGTTGAATTGTTTTAGTCCCCTCAACGATTTGTTGTCTTTGTGGCCAGGCTTCTGTGCACACTGAGCATCTACTGTGTTGCATCCAGAGGTGGCTCCATTCCGGTGCTGTGCAGAGCTCCGTGTCCATCTCTCTTCGTGATTCCTGGTGAAGCCTGAAAGGTAGCCTGGCTCCTGGAGGATGGAAGGTGCTGTAATAAATGTGAGCTCATAATGGTGCTGTTAAAAATAACTAGAGCTAAATTAAAAGCTAAAAAAAAAATCATCTTATTCAGCCCTACCCCAAGGGGGAAATGGACATGAGGATCTGGGCAATCCTTCTGTAAGTTCTTTTTCTTTAGATTATATTTAAACCACACCAAGAGCCAGATTCTCAGCTGGTGTCAATTGTTGTTGACTTCAGTGGAGTGAAGCTGGTTTACACAAGTTGAGGCTGCTAAATGCCAGCATCTGGATGAAGCTGAGACACAGCTGCAATTACTTTTGCAGAAACCTCCAGTCTGAGGCCGGTTCAAAAGCTCTGATGAGCCCTCCTGAGTGCTTGAGCCATCAGTGCTCTGATTCAGCAGCTTTTTTTGGGATGTGAAGGGTTATGAAAGGACCTTTACTCAGGTAAAAATTGGTTCTAATCTCAGCTGGGTTCTGCAAGTCTTGTGTCTGTCATTCTGTTGTAATCACTGCTTTAGCTGGGCTCCTCTGAAAAACCTCTGCAAAACCTTTTTACTTGCTGCTTCACCAGCATCATCTCCTGTCTAGACACTCTAATTATGAGAAGCAGGGAGCGTACAGCGTGATGTGTAGATAACCCTGGATAACTCCAAGGCAACCATGTGCTGCTTCCATCCCTCCCCTGACTGCCCTCCGAACTAGTTTTGCCAATTTGTTGACTGCTCCGGCATGAAGATTAGCAAAGTGGGGACTGTACAGAACCACCTGGGCAATATCCATCTGAACTTTGCCTTTGGGAGCAAGTGCTCCAAGCCATAGAAACTTATAGACAAACCTCCTCAAAACGCAGTGGGATTTAGGTTTAGCCTTACCTACTTCTGTTTTTCTGTATGCCCAAAAACTCTCTGGATTAAATAAACAAGCAACCGCCCCCCCCTACCACTACCAGCAGAATGCATTAAATCTGTAAGCTGCTTTGAGTATTTTTTTTGTGTACTCATTGTATCCACTCTAATTCTGTTTTTATCTGTGTACTCATTTTTGGTTTACGCCAGCATAGATGATATCCAAACTCAAGCTCTGTGTATTTCAGCTATGTTGTTTACATAAGAGCTTTTAAAGCTACTGATTTAACAGAAGACCATCAAATAATCAATACATATAAAACATTGGAATGCATTTGCTTAATTCAGTTGCTCTCCCCAGTATGCCACCTCCAGGAGAGTATAATTAGAGGAGAAAAACCTTTTTTTCTTCCCCCCCACCCCCATTGCCCTTCTTCAATGTGTCATCTTCCCTGATTCCTTTGCTGTAATGGGTACCAAAGAGAATTGTCTGTGATATTTAGCAGGGCCCCTGGGATTCAGACTGTTTCCCAAGTCTCTGCACTAGCCCTGGGGTGCCGCGCGGGTTTGCCTGGGTCTCTGCAGGAGCTGGGGCATGTGAGAGTAATCTGTTCTCTGCATTTTGATTCCAAATCAATGTGCTTTGAAGTGATTATATGGAAGGCTTTTTTTTTTTTTTTTGTAGCAGCTTTTGCAAAGTGCCATGCTGATCTGTGGGGGGAGTGCCACCAAGCAGCCCACTTCTGCTTCGTGGGAGGCACCTTTTGTACTCCTCCTGGTAGTGACATGGGTGAGCTAATGCTCTAGGACATGCTTTTAGGTTGCAGCCCTTTATAGTCTGGATCGAAAAGCCTCTCTTTATGGATCCTGGTAATTGAAACATGCCACAAGCATGGATGACTTCTTTTGAAGTCAGTACTAGAGCCAGTTAATGAGTGACCTGCATAAATCTCCCATCTTTGGGCTTTGGCAGGAGCTGCTGAGTTCAGGATGCACAGTGCTGCCACTTCGGGAATATTGCACAGGTTTAAGTAGAGTCCATTCCTCAACTAGTGGAAAAGTCTGTCTGAGTACTCTCCCTTCAGTGTAAGGTTGGGTTTTCATCCAAATTCACGTAGAACACATTGAAGCGTATCCTTATAAAGAGCTGAATTTGGAGGCTGATGTACTGAAAAAGTGGACCTCAAATCCCAAGCCCCTGAAGCCGAACTCCAGGTGGGATTTCTGGCGCAGTCTAAGTGGCGCTGTCCTCAGCCTGCATCCAGCCAAACCTGAGACTCCAGCCGAAGCTGCGGCTCTATGACTCTTCCTGGAAAAGATGCCCCCCTGCTCAGGAATCCTCAGAGCCAAAGGCGGGCCAGCTCACAGATTTTTGTGGAAAAGGGAGACTTGCTTTTCCCCTTTCCAGCCCTTTCTGCTCTCAGGCTGAGATTCAGTTTTAGGTTGAGTTTGTTGGACATATTCTGTGGTTGTGCATGACCCCAAGGAAAAAGGAAGCTCCATGTGAAGAAAGCACAGTTCTTTCCCTTCTTTTTTGTTCTCCGTCACCATATTATCATGTTGCCACGAATGGGTGCATGAACATTGCATTGCAATGGCTTCCTGTGCCTGATACAGCTCTTGCCCAGCCCCTAACCAGCTCTTCCATGTAGCCAGTCCACAGGGCCATGTAATCCCTTTTCCCTGTGTTAACTGGATGATCCTTGCACTGTTGCAGTGCATCACCACTAAACCTGCAGCAGTAGTTGGTAGCTGGTTGGCCTATAACCCATGTGACAGCTGTAAGGAGGGGCAGCGCCAGCAGAGTGGGACCATGAAGTCCTTATCTGTTTTGAAGGCAAGGATGCCAGGCTGAGTGTGCATTGACAGTCCCACTACGGTTATTTAACTCCTGTCCCAGCTGGGGGATGTTTCCACAGAGTGTACTGTGGCAGGCTTTGAACCAATTTGTTGTTCCTTTGCTTACGATGAAATTATTGTACTTTTTGGATGTAAACTAGCCCTGAGATTGTTTACTTTGGCACAAGGATGCATGTACTTTCTGAGATGTAAGGAATTCAGCTTGGGGGGGCGGGGGGCGTTGTTTGGTTTGTTGCATTTGCAAAACATATGGTGGTGGGGGTAGTCTTTAGGACAGGGTTTTCTTAATGTTTGCTGCCTCTGTAATTTCCTTTGTTGTTTCCTGGCTGGAGCAGGGTGGGTTTCCATCACAGGGAGAAGAGAGACAGCACGTAAGACTGAGATACATTTTGCATTCAGGGAAAATATAATTTGGACTTGTGCTGTTTTGTGGGTGCCTTTGCTAAGGTGGGATCCCTGCTTCCTGGGGATAGTGGAGGTACAGAAGCACCACGGAAGCCTTGCATGTTGGGCTGGCTCTGCCCTCTTGTCTCCTGCAGGGTCCTGTGGTCCTCAGCAGATCCACAAGGCATCTGTGATGGCATTGTTGTGCCACTGCAGAGCAACAGGAGGGAAATCTCCAAAGATATGTGCCCCAGAGCTGGATGGGGTGGGATGAGGCCATCATCATGCTACCAGAGTTCCACTCAGTGTTACTGAGTTTAAGCACAGTGTTCTGTCAAGGTGAGAAAGGGCTGTTGTCCTCGGTGGGGAACTGAACTGTAGAGAAGACAGGACCCATTCAAGGTACCACAGAGGGTGCCTGAAGGAGAATGAGGGTGGATCCCAGCTCTGCTCAGCCAAGTATTTAAGCCTTGTGTCAGGCGGATCATGTTGGAAAAGGCCAGAGTTTCTCTGTTCCAAGGGCCAAGTTGGTGTCAAGTTGGAAAGGATCTCTGGAAGGCTCTGCAGTGTCCATTTCTGGTGGCTTGTGCATGCTGGGCATCAGGAGAAGTGCCACTTATCACTGTACTTCAAACCAGAAAGAGCATCTGTTCTCATGGGTTCTGCTGCTAAACTCCCCTCAAGCCTCAATGTTCTTGCCTCAGAGCTCATTCTGGGTGGCCAGTAACCCCTTCTTTGAAAGATCCTTGCAGGATGGACTTTGGAGCGATCAGCCTTAATCAAACTTGGCTCTCGCTTGGGGCAGGATCGTGTTCCCCTGCATACCACTGTGGATATGGAAGGCAATGAATTCTTCATCGTGTCTGATGACCTTGCCTTCAGGGCGAAGTGCCAAGAATGCCCCATGTTTTCTTGGGGTGGGGTACTGTCCACTACTAATGCCCAGTAAAGCGTGATGACAGGGGTGAACGCACGCTGGGATTGCTGGGGCATTTGCTTGGCGGGCTTGTTGGGGAGGATCCCGGATGCCACCACCTTGTTATTTTGGGCAATGGACTGAGCTGCTGAGCTAGATCTTTCACAGCTTCAGCCAATTTTCTGCCCCCACAGAAACATTTCACAGACATTAATACTTTGCCCATCTAGGTGTCATGTTTCTGGAGACCTTTACATATCCCACTCAGCCCATTGCAGATGCTCTCACCCTTCCTCAAATCCCAGAGCTGAAGCATTGTTGTTAAAGATGCTTGAGCATTTTGCAAGCCTCCAGTGACAGAACAATGACAGTCTTGCAGGTCAAAAGGTTTTCTGTCTGCTTAGTGACCTCTTTTTACCAAGGCTAGTTGGTTATCAGCTGCATGCAGACATATGCTGCTGAGGCAAGTGGGGAGTTACTGGGGTTTGTTAGCAACCGTCAGCTATTTAACCCTTGTCTCTTCTAGATTTTTGGAGCTTCAGAAGTCTAATATCCTTCCAGTTTCCATATGGAAAGGTTGAGGCATAGTGAGTTGCAGTAGTTTGTCCCAAGCAAGTCTAACTAGAAGACTGCCTAAACTTCAAATTTCTTGTTACTTGGTCTGGGTCTTGATTAAAATATTCCTCTGTTTCTGGTACTAGAGCCTGCTTGGAAGGGACAGAGCATGTCTGTGAGAGCAGAGAGAGGGCATCCTGTCCAAAGGCAATAGCCCAAAGCATGCCTTCTTGCTTCTCCCATTGCACCCCAAATGAATGAAGAGCTGGCTGGAGCAGGAGGAGGCCATTACCATGGACAAACCAGCTACAGAGTATAAAGAAAGTGTCTTCCTTGAGTGAAATGGTGTTTTCCATATATGTTGTAGCATCGCAGTGCCCCAGTGCAAGGTGGGGCATGCAAGCTGAAATGTAGCCTCCAGTGATCACCTTGGAGCATTGCTCTCCAGCCTAGGCTGGATTTTGCCCTGCTTTGTATGCAAGTGTGGTTAACAACACCTGCACAAAGCAAAGGCGTCATGCTAGCAGACCTGAAGAGCAGCATCTGGTACCTGTTTGGCCACAGTAGGGTGCAAGGCCAGGTGAAAGTGTAAGCAGCAGCACGAAAGGTGAAAAAAAAATAGCTGGCAGTCTTAGGCTCTAGGCTCTCTATTGGGCTCCAGCATTATGTCTCTGTAGTCTTCCCTCCTAACTCACTCCTTCATTCAGCTCCATCTTTCTAGTAACTGTCCATCTGGATCAATCTGCAGATTAAGCCCTGAAGTCACCTGTGGGAAGCAGAGAGGTGTGTCACCATGCAGCAAGTCCAGGGATGGCCTGGAACCACTTGGAGGTCCTGCCTGGAGCTCTGAGCTCTTCCTAAACTCCGTTTACATTGCAGGTAAACTGGGAAGGAGGGGAGTGTGCATAAGAGGAGGAAGGAACTACATTTTCCTGCCTCTTTGCAGGCATTTCAATGAAAGACTGCACGGTTGTATGTCCCCTTGGTATTCTAGGTTTGCAGATTCCTTTTTGGAGCCTTTAGATGCGGATCACTGCCCCTTGTTGTTGGACAATACACAGACAGCTAGTGAGGAGACTGTCCCGGTCAAGCTTCCAGACTAGATACCAGATAAAAGGCCAAAGTGGGATAGCTTGGACACATGGCTGGAGTAGAGCTGGAAGGTGAAAGTGACAGTGCAATGGAAGGGCGTAGTGGAAAATCAGGAATTTCACCTTGCAACTAGTCTAACTAGGACCCCAGAGGGGAAGGTTTCCAGGCATTGTGGAAGCAGCTTTGCAAATTTTGATGGGGAATTGGATGGTGTTTTGTTGTTTTATTTTTCCATGCGTATGAATGAGCACCGAGGTGTTTGGTAAAGAGCCAAGTCTCAAACTTTGGTGCGGTACCCCTCACTTAACCATTGGTTAAAGGGTGCTGCAGGACGCTACCACTTCGGTTCACAGGAAAAGACAGGGAGGAAAAGGGAATCTCTAGGAAAGGAGATAATTTCAGGAATCCCTTGGAAGTCCTTGCCTTGGTGGACCATTTCAAGCTGGGCACTCTCCAGCCTGCCCTCTTGGCTACAGCACTTGTTGCAGTGCCAGCACAAGATCTCTCCTGCATCTGCACTTTGGAGACTCACCTTTTTCTGGTGGAACAGGGCAGGGCATTCATTGGGAACAGTAGGTGCGAGCAGGACAAACGCACCAGGGATGTATGGCATATTGGTAAGAGAAGGGCCGTGGCTTCTGCACAGATTTAGGTTGAAAGCTGCTTTGTTACCTGGTTGTGCAAGAGTGTCTGTGGCAGAGGGGATGTGTGTGATGGAGAGGAAGGGGTTGTGCCTGCATGTGTGCATAAGGAAGTACATGCAGCAGCTGTTGTAATTGTTTTAATAAAAGACTATTTCCCTGAATTTCTCCTTTGGCACCTGAGGGCCCTTCCTTTCTAAAGCTGCTGTTTGATTTCTAGAGCAGATGCACATTCACACACACACACACACACACACGCACGCACTGTTGGCCCCATCTCATTCATGCAAAATCCGCAATCCCATCAGCACATGGCTCCTTTCCCCTTTGCTGACATGGAACGGGGGGTGTGGGGGTTGAAATAATGACAGAGTAGATTATAATTAATATTTTTTTTATGTCTGAAGAGTGAAAGTCCTGCCCAAGTCCCCCGGCTGAGCACAAGCCAAAGTGCTAAATCCCTGTAGGGGTGTGTTTTATTACTGACGCTCTGCGTGTTGAGGCTGGTCGCGGGGTCTGATGCTGTGTGTGTGGAATTTTTGTGGCTATTTTCTATTGTGCCAATGAAAAGCAGGATCCCATCCATATAATAAAAAGGAAACTTGAAGGTTTCCACGCCTATATGAAGGTGAATGTTTGCAGCATTAGTGTTTTAATTAAGTATTTTACCTTCGCGTGACTTCCCTGTATAAGCCCATTGCAATGATGGAGCAGAAGTTAGAGGGGACGGAAGAAGATGGGATTTCCTACACCCTTTCCTCAAAAATTTAAGACTGTTCCTTGGTTAAGTTGGTCTGTAGCTGGGTTGTTTTACAGTCTCATACTATTTCTTTGGGTGGAGTTTGCTGGATTTGATTGGTTCTTGACTGCTCTCAAGACCTCAGGAGCAGGTCTCTGCCCTGGAGGATGGGTCTGGGGGGCGCTGATTGATTCTTGGTCCTCCTTTGACCAGCTGACTGATCTCAGGCAGATCCTTTCAGCTCCTTAGGCCTCACTTTTGTCTGCTTGCCTGTCACACAGTGATTGAATGCTGAGCTGGATATTGAAGCTCTTCTTAGAGCTGTGCACACATGGCAATGAGGTGAAGTGGCAGGGGCACAGACACCCCTCGCAAATTTGTCCAAAGTCATACCCTGCAAGCACTGACCACTTCATTGGGCTGAAAGGGAGACCCTCAGTGCCCACCAAATTAATGGGAAGAGGAAGTATTATTTTCCTATGTGGTACCTTTAGCTCAGAACAGTAGCAGTACTGGCTGCAATCTTGCAAGCTTTCCAAGATGGTCCAAGCGTTTCAGATGGGAACACCCAGAAAGCAACCAGAAGTCTCAGGGACCTGAATTGTGTTTGCACCTGCACAGCCCTTAGTCTACCAAAGTAAATTTGGGCCAACAGTGTGTGGCACTCCCCTGGGAGAGGGGCTGCCTGGGGAGCCCTGGAGTCCCTGGGAGCTTCTAGGATTCCCTCCTATCTCTGTCCTCACAAAGGAAGGCTGTTATCTCTTTGCTATAGCTCTCTTTCTCTTGCCACCTTAGTGGGTGAGAGCCTGTTGGTACAGAGGCCCATGGGTGGGAGTTCATAGCTTCCCCAAACAGCTTCAACCCTGTCTCAGGTGAAGAAGAGGATGTGTCTATGTAAGGTGGCTCACTGTCACTTGTCCCTATGTCTATCAGCAGGAGCCCCTGCAGGAATATGGTTGAACAAATACCAGCCTTGGTGGCTGCTCCCTTCATTTCAGGACAGTTGTCTGTCCATCTCCCACACAGATGGCCCAAATACTGCTATTGCTCAACACCCTCCTTTCTTCCCTCCTAGGGAATAAAGCTGTTCAGCTTGTGAGCTTCAGGGCTTGACTCTGACTCCCCAGCTAGTATTTTCAATACCTGCAATCCCCCAGTGATCTGTCATCCACAGGTGAGATGCTTCAGGCTTTGAACTTTGCATCCCAAAAAATACATTCAGCTCTGTTTGACAGAGATCTCGGAGGCTTTCTCTGAAATTCTATTATTGTCTTCACTGTTTTGACCTTCCAAATCCTCTTTTTTTCCTCAGCCCCAGAACAGCGTGCACAGCATCTAAAGGACCAAGGTGGCTGGGGCATGCAGGCTCTGAGCAATGTAAGAGCTGCTGGGAGAGACAAAGGGCAGCAGGACGGCTGTGACAGAGCACACAGGGTTACTGCCCTCAATTAGCCCGCGTGGCCATCACATTTGAAATGAAAGCATAGTGGGTCTCCAAAGAGTTCCCTGATGTGTCTTGCTGAACTTAGGAGCTGGGACCACAGTATAACTTAATTTCCTGAAATGTCAAGTGGCTCAAATTGGCGGCGTGCTCTATTGGTGTTTTTCTTATGAACACATTGTACTCCCATTTCCTGCAAAAAGTTCCTATCAGTGCTTGGTGATTGCTTAATAAGAGAAATCAGTAAGGACGGGGAAAGTTCACATCCTGCAGATGAATATAATGACTATTAGCTTTCTTCTGGGTTGCCAGAGGGTTTTTTTTGGTTGTGGTTTGATTTATTTGTGTATTTATCCACCCAGCCGAGAACACAGATCTGAGGCTGTATCATGCAAGTGCTGAGCCTATCAGTGAGCTGTAGGAGGCCCTCAGCGTCCATCAACCTCATGAGAAGGAAACGGTAGAATCTCCTGGATGATAAAGCTGAAAAAAGATAGCTCAAATTGGGAATAGTAGCAGTGTTGAGGGTGAAGCTGTCAATCTCATTTTTTTTATTACCCGTCTTGCAATAGCCTGTGTTTTCTCCTTGATTTTGCAAGAGAAGAGGGCTTGTATAATCATAGTGTGGGTGTGAACTCTTATGAAGGTGACTGCAAGGCTTGGAGGTGAATCTGAAGGATCCCAAATGGATTTGTTGTTATTTTCTTAAATCTTAGTTTCTAGGCAAGCCTTGCTAACATTTCATAGGTGTGATTTCTGAGCCCCATTGGCTGTTCTATTTGAGATGAGGCTTTTATCATTCTTGTGTGAGCTAATACTCTTTTAATCTGGAGACACTGAGTTTATAGGGAACCTGTTGGGGAGGGGGGAAAGAAACAACCTTTTCTTCATTATATCTTTCATATGACTAATTCTAATACCCCTCTGTCAAGAGCTTTCCTGCTTCAAAGTGCTGTGCAAGCTATTAACTAACTGTACAGCTTAGGTAAATGAATAGGTAAATAAAACTCCCTGCCATTTGGAGGGTATTTAAACTCCTCCTAAGTCCTTAATACTCCTGATTGGCACCATGTTTCTGAGGAGTCATTCCTGGGACTGAAGTACGTTGCTGAGCAGGGAGCCACTGAGAGCCACCCAAAGGGACATATTTAGCAGAGGGGCCGACTGACATTTAGACTGTCTGAACGTGGGCCTGAAAGTCAAATGGTGTCTTGTAGTGGCTGTTTGTGTTCTGAACATCTCTTGCAACGTAGGTCCTCTTCTCTTCCAGCTTCGCTTCCTGGCTCTCACCTCAGTTCCTCACAGAAGACATTGGGCTCCTAGTGTCCGAGGGAGGAAAGAACTAGCAAGTGCTTGCAACTGGAACCCTTGCCTGATTAAATGTCAGGAACGTATTGAAGGTAATGCAATTTTTATGCCACTCCCTATACTTTGAAACCTAAAGGCCAATAAGAGAGAAACTGGTAAAGCAAAAATAATAAAAAAAACCAAACATAATGAGCATTTTAATACTTAAAATGATAGTCAGCCTTGGTCTGCAGCTGAGGATTGCACTAGCCTTTTTAAGAAGGAGCAAATCCTATTTTCTTGTCACACCACAGCCATAAGCATATTCCTTAGTTCAGCGCCTTCCCATATCCCTTGTGCTGGGGCCATCATCTGGTTATGCAGTAATGTCTTGGCACCCTAAACATTGGAGCATATTAAGACACTGGAGTAAATAAACCTTGGTGTAGGCTACTGCCTGTTGCAAAAAGCAGATTTCATTACTTTTTTGTTGTTGCTGTGTCCTTGTGTCATCTCTTTCTCTGGATGTGTGTACACTGCCTCACTGTAGAAAGCACCAATGTCTAATCACATTCTGCAGTAGGCCATTTGAGATGATTAAAAAAATATCATATTTGCTTGCTTTTAAGGAATGCAGTCACAAGCAGGCAATCATAGGGTGGCAAATCTTAGACAAGGTGTTATGAAAGAAAAATATAATCAGTTTTGTGGTTTTGGGTACAACAAACCTGCAACTGTCCCACCATTTGCAGTTGCCTTCTGGCCTTTGAAAGCTTTTTTGACCCAAGGGGAAGACCCTGTTATGGGGCAAAGGGTGTAGTGACTGGTGGTTTCGTGCCTAGCCAGTGTAAAAGTGTATATCCATGCACTTACTCGCTAATAAGGCCATTATGCATTAGTTCTACCACTCTTACTGGCTGACTTTCTGTTACGACTTTAAGAAGGGTTACCTGAACTAAGGAAAGTGAGAAATTTTGCACTTCACAGATAAATCGTCTCTTGGGGGGTCTAGCCCCACTGCCCCAAAATGAGTTGGAAGTGGATCTTGGGTGCTGCCAGGGGGAGTAGCCAGCTGGGGTCACTCAAGAGCAAGAGGCTCCCTTGTCTCCTCGCCCCAAGGGGCTGAGATATTTAGACAGCTGCTTCACAATGAATGGGACTCTCTGGCAAAAGAATTAAGCAAAGATTAAAATCAGTTTTAGCTGTTAAATGTGTGCTTTGCACAGCATTTAGCAACTAAAAGGCTAATTATCTTTGAACTTATGCACGTGGTTTTAGATGCGATCCACACAAGTTGCTATTTTTTCTGTTGTCTACATAAGGAACTGAAAACGAGGATAGAAATGAGATGCTGGTGTCAGTTAGGGCACAGCTTTTTGAGTAGGCTGGAGATGGTGGGGGGAAGTAGGGCGCGTACTGAATGAGAGGAGGTTAAAAAAATATTTTAACACTTGTCATTTAGATTCTCCTATTTAATGGGAGTTCGAGCTCTTTAAGGAAATACAAGCGTGCATGAAGGTAGGAAAATGAGACTGCTCTGAAAGAAAGCCAAGCTCATACCTGGAGGGAAAACTTATTCTCAATGCTAATGCTTGCTGGGTGCAGAGAGTGAAATTTGGGAGGTGAAGAGTGCTGCAAGACTACATAGATCAGTGAAGAGCAAATCAGATTGAGATTTAGAAAGTTCTGTAGAAAAATAAGGATTAATTTGGTGTTAAGTCACAATTAAATAAGGAGAGGGGCTCTATTCCCCTGTGCAGTCCAGGTGCTTTGGAAAGCTGCATCAGGCTCAAGATACCCACACCAGTAAAGCGTAGACAATGCAAGGAGGTAACACGGTTGATATAATGTTGGTGCCATTTTAAAACCCTTTAGGGAAGCAAGTAAGCACTGCCAAATGGTGATCAAAAGTTCTGGATCTTCTCATCCAACATGAGCCAAATCATGACATAAGACAAAGTTTTTTCAAGCTTTTTTTTTTTTTTTTAACTTCAACTTTCTTAACCTTTAGATTACCCACGAATTATGTATCAAGCTTCTTCCTTAACCATAAAGCATACAATTATTACAGAAATGGCACCAGGAATCAACAGTGAAATTATCATACAGCCACTGAATGAGGGCTGGTTGGGAGCCCTGATGTCCAATCCATTTCTTGCATGGCTTTTTGCACAGTTGAAGGTGTCCATCTTGCTCCCCTTAACCAGCTCTCCCCTTGCCTAAACTCTCCAGCTCATGCAGTTGCTGGAGATGGTGTTTCCCACCCTTCTGCTTTTCTCTGGGCTCTGCAATCTGTCCACATTTTTCTTGAAGGGTGAGTCTGAGGCTAGAAGCAATCCACCAGTAGAGACCTTACCCATGTTGAGCAGGGAGGAAAGATGTGTCTACAAACATAATGTCTTTCACAGATTTTTACTGAATTAGACCTCCCCTCCCCAATTTTTCTAGTTCATCAAGGTCATTTTGACTTCTGATCCTCTGATATATATACCAGCTCTTCCTACCTTTGTGGCCTGCAGAAGTGGTATATGTATTCTCAATTACTTAATATGATTTTGTCTATGGAACTAATTCCCAGGGATAAGGCTATGAGGCAGAACACCCAAGGTGATGAGACTTATGAAATGGTCATCAGCTGTACCAGTTACATACTTCAGGCAGCAGCACTTTTGCCCTAGCTAGAAGAGGATTGGTAGCTATTTTTCTCCTTTTCATTTTGTGTTTTACGGTTCTTCCCATTAGGCAAACTGCATAACGGAAAGTGGTAGGTAGTGGTTAAAGAGATATCTTGGGTCCAGAGTTTAGACCTGAGTCAGTCACAGCCTGACCTGTCATGAATCTCTGCACCTTGTCATACCTCTGTTTTGTCACATGTAAGGTATGAAAGAATAAAGTTAATTCTTTAAGCAGTGGTGAAGTTTTCTGCATTGAGGTCAGAGAGCCAACACTATGAAAAGGCCAGATCCAAGAAAAAGTTAATGAGAATTTCTTGCTTTTGCTTCAGGAGGTGTTGGGCCAGGCCTAAATTGTAGGACATTAAGACTTTATGACTTCTGAAGTGTAAGGTATGGATTATGTGCTTGAGAAACCCATTAAGGGTAGTAACACGCTTTAACAAAAGAAAGATCTCTAGCTCAGGAATCTTTGATTTGAAGATATCAAGGGAAAAACAATTTCTCTTAGTGATTTAACAATGCAAATAGGTTCTGAAGTGATGATGGGAAGATGAATATGCTACTTGGAGTGGAGCTGAGCAGCAGCAAAGCGTTGGTGCAGCAGGGTTCACAAAAGGCAGCCTTTGAATGACAAGCACCAGCTCGGGCAAGAGGTTTTCACTGGGAGCCAGCCAGGAGAGGTTAGAGCTCTACACAATAAATGTTCCCTATGACTCCACTGCTCTGTCCTTATTTCCATGGCTCTGCTGGTTACCTACCACCTTGAAGAGGTGCTGCAGGCATTTTCTAGTGGGCTTATGTCATTGGTCAGAGATCTTTGTGTATGTAAAATCTGGGAGAGATCCGTACCATCCCTGCACAACTGATGTTTGCAGATGATGGGTGAGGCAGTGATGTCCCAGGGAGCTGCAGTGCCTTGGGCTATGATCTCATAAGTTAAGCAGGGTTGGGCCTGTTTGTTTTTGGATGGGGACTTAGAAGGAAAAGTTGATTGCTACAGTCAATTTGACTTGGTAATTCGGAAGGTGGTGCTCTTCCCCCTAGATAGCACAGGCTGACATGCCAGAATGATTAGGCTCACCACAACTCCTAACCTTTCGGAAAAAATGTAAAACCAACATCCTCACCTCTAGAGAGTGAGCATCACGGGACTCCTGCTATTACCCCCGAGTCTCAACCAAATTCCAACTCAAGGCAACCGCACCCTGCAGATGGAGATCCACCCTGCCCTTTCAGGAGGATGTAGTAAACTTTGCTTTCGCTGCTCGGTCACGTTGTACCTCCAGCTGAACCGCTGCAGAGCTCAGTACAGGTGGCAGCAGTATTACTCGGGCAGGCAGCAAATGCTCTTTCAATTAACTCATTCGAGTGTCCTCACTGGAAAGGGAATGTTTAAATGGAAGAGGTTTTCCCAGAAGTAGGGATTTTGGAAGCCTTGGTGGGACCTGGTTTGAGCAATAACCTCCACTTTGCCTTTGGCACTTCCTACTGCAGCACATTGCCAGGCTCTCACAGCACAGGCACGCTCTGCTGCCCACTGCCATCTTAGAGGGACAAAAAGCATTTGCTTACCTGTTTTGTACACTTCTTCATATGCCAGTGTGACTACTTGGGCCAAACTCTGGAGTGATGTAAGTTATTTAGCAGTATGTAGGTGTAAAGTGCAGTGATTTTCTGTACTGAGTGGGTGGTAAGGTAGGGTTGCAGCAGGAAAAGCAGCCAAGAGGATGGCATTAGATAAAATGCTCTCTATGAGGAGGGCTGCTGGGAAGGGAGCTCTGGTTGCTTTGGCCATGTCTAAAGGCAGACTTGCTCTCTATTTATTTTTTTTTCTAAGCTGTGAATTCTTCTCTTTTGGTTGAGCTTAAAACCTTTCCTAATCAGGTTAGCAGAAATAAACCCTGAACCCTAAGTAAGTGTCTGCACGGGAGTTTGCACCAGCTGAATTAAATCTATGAGAAACCATGCAGAGTGCCCTTGTGTGAGTAAACACAACCTCAGGTTGACACCTTCCTTCCAGTGTCCTCATCTTTTCCCTGTCCTCCCTTTCTCCTGCTCTCCACTCTTGGCAGGGGAACGGCAGCAGCTTCCTGGTGGGGAGGTCACATCACGACTTACTCTTCTCAGTTCCCACAGGAACATAAGCAAACCCCCACTCTCCGCCATCACAGTGACTGTGCAGCAAAAGGACCGAGTGAACTGAAACTAGGCTCTCCATTTAGGGTCCTTCTAACCAAGAAAGGCTCACTAAAAGGCAGATTGTGTGCCAGCAGGACCAAATCCCTGCCCTAGTGACATGCAGAAGGGGCAACTGCTCCTACTACCAGCCCTGGCTGATCTCCGCTGTCCTGGCAGAGCACAGTGGGAGAGGCTGGCAGCTGGGCTTAGCTCTGGCTTTTGCATATTCTTTACCATGCGTGTCTTGTCTTGACAGTATTTATGCAAATTTTTAAGTAGGGGAAAAAGCTGTCACGTAAAACCAAAACTTCATCTGAAGGCCAAATATGTAGGTTGGTTGGCTTCTGTGTTTTCTTTTTTTTTTTTTTTTATTAAAAATAAAGTAACCTATAAAATGACGATCTAGTTTAATATCCTCATTATATGTTCCAGGCAGTATCTGAGTCATGCTATTTGCTCTGTGCTTTGTAACCCTGCGGGGGATGTAAAAATTCCATTTTTGGAATATTTCTTGGTCCACCCCAGTCAGATATGCCAGGTGACAGTGCTGGGGTGCAGGTAGTGAGAGTGAATTCTCTCCAGATAAAACTGCTGTCTGGATGGGACCCACAGGTCACTGTTTCAGGTAATTGGTTCTGCGATCCTATCCTTGCAGTCCATGCCATCTTTTTGAGTGGAAACACACTCGAAGTCCAAAGAAGTTCCCAGTGGATTGTCTTGTCTATATTTTTATTTTTGGTTAGTAGAGCTCCATTCAGTTTAATTCCCAGTTAGTGCTGAGATCCATCACCTTTAATTGTCATGGAAAAATGTTTATAAAGAGCTATGAGGGAGCTGATAGAGGAAGTCCCTTCTCTGGCAGTGGCAGAGATACTGCATGTTCTCACGTCCTGAGCAGTCAATTCTTATCATTGTGGACATTTCTTATGCGAGTAGGGGTCTTCTGGCTTGCCTGGGCGATTTCATCTGGGTATTTTTAGAGATAATTAGCAAGATGCTTGCTGGCAAGTGAAAACTGTGATAGTGGGTTTTGTGATGCAGATTCCTGTTTACTAAAAGCCAGAGTAAACCAGACCTGCCTCCTGGGATCTGCATACCACAATGGTCCGAAGATCATCATTAATGAAGATTTTTCTTCACAGTTCAGGTACACCAATTTAATAATTTATTCCTGATCAGCTCACAGCCCCTGTTATAAACAAAGGTGCCCAACCTGCCTTTCACACAACTAAGAGCATGTATAACAGAGGGTTACCACTGCTCAGCTAGCAAGCGCCTTCATCTGTAGGACAGCACTTGAGAGCCTTTTCCACCATTACAGGATCATGGAAAGCAAGGCTGACCATTATCTTCGCTTTAGAGCACTTTGTACCCAAGAAGAAAGGGGTGGAAAAAGGGGCTCTCCTTTGGGCTACAGACCCTACCCACTATATCTCCATCCTCCTCCCATTTGCTGTGAGCTCTAGGGACTTGGCAGGTCTAAGCCTTTTTTTCCACTGGAATTGCAGTTTTTACCTTGGGCAGTGTCTAAATTTCCTTGGCGTGGAGGGAAGAGATGATGTTACCACCACTCCAGGGAATGCAGTGGCATACAATTATTGCTTTTCAGATATGCTGTACAGATACACTTGGAAATTTCTATTCTTTCCTTCCTTCAAAATACATGGGTTTAGATAATAAACTTGGAGGCTGTGGGTCTCTGACTCTCTAATGGTTTGCCAGCTCTGAGGGGTGACAGCCTGCAGTAAACATACCTACGTTGTCAGACATCTCAGCCTCCCAGCCCATTTTTATGTCTGGCGTTGGGGTGAACCAGCTAGACCCTCACTAAAGGAGTTGCAGGGCTGCTCCCAGCAGGCTGTACAGCTCTGTGCCTGGTTTGGCTTCTCTCTGCCCCTTCTATGCCGTCTCAGACCTTGTGCTTTTGGCGATACCTGAGGTGGTACGAAGAGGTCACCTCCACCCTCTTCTGCAGGGCATGCAACACAGCCCTTCTGCATCAGGCTGTCAAAACGTTGCCTTCGTGGGCTGCAGCACAACTCTCAAATTATTTTGGGCATATTGACTTCAAGCACACACGCAAGCAACTATTATATGTTATGGTCACAAGGCCAAGTGTCATGCATTATGGGCATGGGCAGTCTGCTCTAGAGCCAAGCTAGCCCTGGGTGGTGTTGGCATCAGAAGTTCTGTACTACCTGTCCTGAGAGGCTGGGAATCAGTTCTAGGGTGGATGCTATTAGTGATATACGTATAACCTTTAGCTATTAACTAAAGAAATTACTTTTCTGAGTACAGGGGTATAGCTGCATGCTTTTAGCATTAGAAATAGCAGGTTCCAGACCTGCTGCTGACTTAGATGAGGTTGTCATAACATTATCTGAAGTAGCCTTTTTGATTTTTTTTTTTCCTGAAAGTTGAGAGCCAGAATTTCTTTTTTATGTAAGGCCTAAAAATCTTCCTTTCCCTGATTTGCCCTGTTCCTCCCCAGAACCATATGCACATAAAAAAAATTAACTTCTGGAAGTCTGGATGCTTTCCTAAAGCATTTAATAGCACTGAGAACATGAAATACTGTACTGAGTCCTCTGGGAAACCTACAATTAGTGGAATGAAAATACCTTCTGTAAATGATTGAGCTCCTGAAACAGTGCGAGTAATTAAAATGCTATACAGGACAGAGTTGAAAATCCTTAAAGGATTATCAGTGAGGCATTGTTTAAAAGATGTCCTTGGGTTGGACAGTAGCAGCAACACTTTGTGCAGGCATTACTCAGAGTTCCTGCTGGGAGTGGAAGGTGGCAGAGACCATGTGCAGTACCTGATTAGTCTCATGTTTTCTTCCATTTTTTTCCTCACTGTTCCAGCTGAGAGGAGGTCTTCATAGCATATTTATTTCACCCCAGGAGGACTACAGATTGATTGAGTTGTTGGGGCTTTTTTGTTTGTTTTCTTGTTGTGTTTTTGTTCTTTAAACCAGTCTGTAATTGTGCTAGGTTGGGAGTGCAGAACCAGGGAAGGGAAAGCTTTGAAAACTTGCTCTCTGTACATCTACTTGTGTGGTGGTCTTACCTAGTGCATGTGTGCATCTGATCTTATCCAGGGATAGGCACCAAGAAGTTCTAATTTCAATTTCCAAAGGCATTTTAGTTCCTGGAGATGAATACAGAGCTTTCACAGGACCTTAGCTCGTTGTATACCCAATTTGCTGTGACTTTGATGAGGCTGAATTGTCTAACTTTATCAGTGTCCTTTGGAATTCCCACTAGGGGTCCATCTGCCATGCACCTAAAAGCCTTACAAAATATGATCTGGGTGGATAAAGAGATTTTTTTCTTTGCTTTTATGCCTGGTAGGAAAGGCTTCCTAACGTGGCAAGTCCTGCACAGCTCCATCGTCGAGCACACATAGAAACAACTTCAGAAATGGCAAAGGCTGCAAGATACTTATAATAACCAATTGTACAGGATTGAAAAGGACAGTGATAGATTATGCAAGTGAACAGTGGTTAATTGACTTTTGGGAAGATGTTTAAAACTTGGCATTGTTTTGGGCTCATGACTGAAAGCTTATTATGATAAATTTGTTGGAGGGTACAGTCACATTTTTGTCGCCTGGGTGAAAAGTCAGGCCAGACAAATACATAAATACAGTCACAAACACAGTTAGCAGATGTCTGCATCCTATCTGGTGTAGGGTGGCATTAGTGAGCTGATAGGTGTGGGTCGGAGGAGGGATGTGAAAGGGAAAAACGCTTTGCACACAGTAGGGCTGGAGTGAATTTGCATTGAAGAACTTTGCAGGAAAGACACGAATGAGTCTGAGGGAAGAAAGGAAAAAAGACATTTTCCTTGGTTGGGTGAAGGTAACAGGACAGGAGAGAACTGGTGTGAAGGCGTGTGTGAGTGGGTCAGACTTGGGCCATGCACATAGGCAGGGGGAAGCTGACTTGAGTATAAAATGATTAAACAAGGACACATGGCAAGAAAATAGGAGAGAAAGGGGAGCTGAAGGCTGAGAAGGTAGAAGCTGAGTCCAGCATGACAAGGGATCTGTGAGATGGCAGGCAGGCCTTTCCTTTTCCAGCTGCAGTTGCTTCTGACTATCCATCATGTTTCTCTCTGTCTCTCTGCAAGGAAGCTTTCCAAAAGCATGAATAATACCTTATTAGGTAGACGGTAAAGCCCCTCCTTTTTATCCTGCTTTAATTCATGCTTCCTCTGCTTTGGTGGCTGCCTTGTACATAGTGCTGTTAAAAGTGCAATTATCATTCTTCCTGGTTGTGCGGTATTAAGGGCGTATCCTCTCGCAGCATCTCCTGGAGGCTTATTACTCAAGAGAGAGGAGTTGTACACTAGAAGCCAAATTAAACTGAGCAAAGAGGAGGCTGTTTCCACCGCAGGGATGGAACAGATGGTTTTGCTGAAGACCAGGTCAGGAGCTGGTCTGTGGGAGAATACGTAGCTGGAAGCCTGTGATGTAGGGAATTTGTGCCACAGAGCTGGAAGAAACAAGCCTGTGGTTCTTTGGCTTATCCTGACTCCCGCCCTTTCGTCCACTGCTGTAGGGATGTAGGTTGGTGAGCATCCCCTGCTTGATAGTGACATATTTTCCTGTACGGGTGTCAAGGCTAGAAGTTGTAATTGTGACCCTCCCCTGTGATCTTTTGCAGGATCTTGAGTGTTTTTTCTTAGAAAGCTATCCAAACCCAGATTAAAGATCACAAGTGATGGAGACTGCAGTGCATCCCTAAAATAACCACCTTCTCCTTTCCTCTTTTAAAAAAAGATCTCTTTTCTCAGCATGAATTCATCTGGGGTTTAGTTGTCTTTTAACATTGCATCACCACCATTTTCCTTCTGTTTGTTGGAAAATCTCCTTATGCTCCACTCGCTGGTCAGCTTTGAGGGGCAACCAGTCGCCGTCTCCATTTGTCTGGATCTCATATGTCTCTGAACCTTTCTAAGCACCAGGCAGCAAACAGTTAAGGCAGCTGAGCCGCAGGCTTCAGAACATTTTGCTAGGGAGCCAGGTGAGCAAAGAACAGATAAAGGCAGCACCTGCCTATGGGTTTGGAACAGCCCGGGGCCATGGATAGAATGTAAATACACTCTGAAAATCTTATTGTCTGACACTGTGCCAGCGTCTTCTGGGCTCTTGTCATGGAAAATATTTCGGCTGAGGTCATTCAGTCAGCAAAAAACCAGCATTTAATACCCTCTGAGGTGCCAACTTGCTTCTTTCTTTGTGTCGATAAATAAACAAAGTAGGGTAGCATTTCATGTTTCCAGGATGATCTTTGTTTTATTAGGAAGGGTTTAAAGTTTGTTGATTTTTTATTTATTTTTTTCCCCTTCTCCTTCCTCCTCTTTAAATGCGAAGACTCTGTATGTTTCTGCTCTTTCTCTGTGTTTGCTGCTTCTGGCTCACACCTACACGCCCAGCCTTTAGAGTGAGAACTAATGTCTGCTTCTTGTAAATCTCTGCTGGCTGCCCCAGGCTATGTTTTTAATTCCTTTATTCAGCTTTGAGATGAGTAGGAGAAAGGTGCAGCTTTTTGAGATGATGGAAGTTGCCATTTCCCTTCTTCAGTCAATTAGGCGCTTTAGTTGTTTTCAGCTAATTCTCAAAACTTTCCATTGATAATAGCTCTGAAGAGGGGGAAAAAAAAATGTTGAGGGGAGCTGAGGGATCTGAGAGGGATAAAAAAGAGGGTTGGTAACTGGATTATCTACTTGTAGAATGACTGATTTGCTGCGTGTGCCTTTAGGAGAGAGAAAATCCTGACTTCAGAGCTGTATTTAGAGCAGCTGAGCTTCTGGTCAGTCAGATTTATGGCTTTTGATAATATTTGTGCAGTGCCTGTCATTTCTCAAGTGTGTTAAGAGATACTGTAGTCTTGTCAGTGCTCTTGGGAAAGCTATTGTTTTCTCTACCAAATCCTTGCAACAGACAACTCCTTCAAAGTTTCCATGGTGCTTCCCTTAACCATGTGTCTTTGAGCCCTCTCTCCACATCATTTTCCTCCAGACCCTGCCACTGCTGCTCATCTGGGTAAGTCATGGGTGCACAGGCATTACTGGATGAGGAGACCCTGTTTGTCCAGGGGTGATCCTTACCTATCGAAAGCCCTCAACTCATCTGCTTTTTGGCCAACAGCCTCTTCCTTGCTCCTCTGGTCGTGTAATACCCAAGCACCTCATAGATGGTGACTATATCATGTAGCTGTTGTAAAGCACCGTTGGGTCCTGCAAAGTGAAACAACGGTGTTCCCTTTCTTCCACTGTGCTTCAGCAATGACGTGAGAGCAAAGGATGGGCTTTGCCTTCTGAAATGTAAGCTCCTTCTGCTTTCAGACAGGGAAGGAATGAGATCAGTCCTTCCACATCAGCACTTTTCTTTATCTTGTTGTTTTCTGCCCTAAGTCTGTCGGGGTCTGCGGCTCGTCTGGAAATGAGTCTGCAAACCTTGAGGCTGGGAATCATCTCACCTGATTTTAGTTATCTAAAACTTAGACCTAAAGTCTAAGATTGTCATCTAGGCTTTCTTTGGTTGATGAGGAGTGATAAACAGGCCATGCCATTCATCTTACCCATTCTAGACATCTGCCTTAGGTTGGGATGATTCATGCTTTGGAAGCTCCTGTGTTCTCCACAAACTGTTGGGGAGGCGTAGGTGAGCATTCAGATCTAGACCCCTAAGTCTCACGGGGCTCTTCATCTGAGACATCCAGCAGCTATTTTCTTTTTACTGTTTACTGTGGATGTTGCCTATGTCTATGTAGGATAGAAATAATTCCCTTGTTTAAGGGGAGTGATCTGTGCCCATCTGACTGTTCAGATGACTTTGTGCTGATTTTGGTGGAGTTGGTGTTCTGCCTGTAATGGCCCTGAGGAACAGAGGAGGTTTTTAAAGTGAGAAGGTGATAAGTACTTTGTCAAATGTTGTCATTCTGCTATCAATTCTTTCATCAATCAGGTGGATTTTAAGGCCAAAATTTCAGAGCCGATGAAAGAATATGGAGGCCTGGTTTTCATCAAAATTAAAGATCTTAACTGCGATATATTTAACCTTGTTTAATCTGTGATGCGATTGCTTATCCCTGTGTATATCTTTGAAGGAGAAAGACTGCAGGCAGTCCCCACCCAACATGAGATACGGACCTCAAAATATAGAGGGAAAAATAGAGCTTGGAGCTGGGATAATCTCAGGTTGCTGCTGGGAGCACAATGGTGGCAAATTGCTGTGGCAGGGGACCCTGCTCTTGAACCGAAGACAGGAACTAGGCTGACAAGACAATAATAGTGTGTTGGCTCAACTGGCAAACACACATCCCTTTTGGACAGACTCAAATGTTACATTGAGAAGCAGTTAATACACCGTTGTGTAAGGTTCCCAATGGACTGGAGCCAGAATGCTCCATTAACCACACACGTATAAAATATTCATTGAGCTTGGGTTTTATTGCCAAGCTGGAAAAAGGGGGAGAAGCTTTGTGTATAGAGATAAAACTGTCAGTATTGAGGGCTGAAAGGAGGAGTTGATGATGTGTTCTGAAATCTTCTATTCTTTTTAAGAGGAGAAGGATTTCTTATCTTTGGCAGGAGGCTAAGAGGTGCAAAGAGGATTAAATGCAAGACTTGCCAGGTTTTACATTTCACGTTTAATTGTCCAAAGGGTGAAGGTACCTCCTGTCTCTGTGCCAGACTCCCTGATCAGTTCTATACATGTGGTATCTGCAAATTGATCCCAGGGTCAGTCTTTAGAAAATTAAATAAATGTGAAAACCACAATCGCTTTCCCCAAAAGATTGGTTTCTAATAGAAGAAAACTTTCCTAAGCACAGGAGACTGAGGACTGTGGTGATAGGAAGTATAAGCACTGGATTTTCTCTCTGGAAAACACATGCTTACCTGTTTTTGTGCTGGTTTTAGATGTGCAGTAAGAGAAACTTCTGTTTTCTGGGTGCTGAATCTGCAATGAACATATAAAAGAGACTTGGTTGTGAGAATTGGCTTGATTTGCTGCAGCTGCTTGAATTAGGAGACAATAAGGCAAATCGTAAAATTGTGTGTCAGATTGAATGAGTCAACATGTGTGCGAAAGATACCGTCCACGTGACCCCTCTCTCTTGCTGGTAGGTGACTTTGTGTGTCCACTTAAGCGAGACACACAGCGAAAGGCCAACAGTCCCACCGGATAGGAAGAGGGAGGCTGTGGTGCTACCTGCCACTGGTAACTGGGATTATGAGGGCAGGAAGAAGCATGTTGTGGTTTGCCTAAGCTCTTGAGGCTTTGTATCTTGTGGTGTCTGGGCAGCCTTTGAGAGGATACTGGAAAGGAACTGGTGACCTTCCTCGTGCTTCATGTCGTGGTTGTATGAGCACCAAGAAAATATAAGGGAGAGCTCCAGGAAGTGAAACACAATATTTTGATAGAAGAGGGTGGTAAAGACCAGGAACTCCATTACAACATTCAAGGAGTGCTTGTCCTAGACACAATATGTGTCTAAGGAAGAGGTATGGGAAGAAGAGATTACTCAGACTTCTTAGAAATAGGAGAGACACTAAGAATGGATGGGAGGGATGATCTCTTCCAAAACAGGGCAACCAGAGTGGTGGTACTGGGAATGAAAAGAAATACTAGGGAACTCCTTAAAATTATTTGAGATGAGAGTCCTGCACTTGGGTCACAACAACCCCAGGCAGCGCTACAGGCTTGGGGAAGAATGACTGGAGAGCTGCCTGGCAGAAAAGGACCTGGGGGTGTTGGTCGACTGTCGGCTGAACATGAGCCAGCAGTGTGCCCA
>JAOXNO010000052.1:12870630-12883157 GCA_028565335.1 Limnodromus scolopaceus
TGTTTTGTTTTTCCATTGGTTGGACTAGATGATCTTAAAAGGTCCCTTCCAACCTAGGTGATTCTGTGATTCTGTGATCTGGAGAAGAACAAGTCCTTGATGACAAGTTCCCTAGCATGAAAATCTCTGTGCCCTCATGGCAGGTTAGGACAACCAGCAGCAAAATTTGGGCTGTAAATAAAAGAGAACAGTCTGAGCAAATCCACAGTCAAACAAGGCACACACAGGCAGCTAGACCAAGATCAAAAGTATGCATGCTTTTGTATAAATATTAAATGTAAATAAAGTGAGGATGGGTGAATTTTAATGTACTGGCCTCACAGAAATCTTAGTGAATGAAGTGAATCAATATGAAGATGTACTATCAGGATCCTTATTATGTAGAAACAACAAGAATAGATTTTGCCATTGGAGGAGTGACTCACAGTCTGTTGGAAATCAGAGTCCAATAAGATAAATCAGTTATCTGTATCATCATTTACCACCCACTCTCTGTGGATTGAAAGTTGCCATGCCAAATCAAGAAAAACATTATAATAAGCTTACCCTTTTAAACAGCTGACCATGGCAGTAACAATATCCATGAAATTCTAAGAAAGATCAGAAGCAATGGAAAGATAGTATATAAGAAAAGAGACTGGAGAAGATTTGTCCTAGTTAGGATATAAAGAGCAAAGTTTAGTCAACATTTTTAAACAGACCGATAAAAAGGAAAGACATGCTTGACTAAGACCTTATTTAAACTACAGCTGTTGTGCTGAAGAGTTGCTTGGCAGTAGCAATTATTGCATGGTCAAATTCAATACTTTTGTAGGAATAATAGCATTAAGAAAACCTCAAAGACTATGAAAATGTTTTTATTTAAAAAGCAGTTTAAATAGCATTGAAGCAGCAGGTAAATGAGCTAAGATTGTAAGTAGCATCCCTGTAAATTAAAGAAAACATATCTCATCAGTTGCCAAAATAAACCTAACCCAAAAAAAAGTTCCTATAGTTTAACAGTGGATTAAGGGGGACAATTAGAAATAAAAAGGTGTCCTTTAAAAAGTGGAAATTATGCCTAAACAAAGAAAATGGAGAGGAATATAATTTCTTACAAGTAAAATGTAAAACTATAACAACACAAAATAAAATATTTTGAGGAGTGACTCACAAAAGACATGAAAACTAATAACAAAGGCTCTTCCAAACGCAACAGGAGCTGGCAGTCTGCCTGCAAATGGTGGGTTCAGCAAATGACCAAGGTGTGAAAGGAGCAACTGAGGTCAGTAAGAGGACTATATAGCAGAAGGCACTGGCTGTGTAGCATATAGAAAGTCCTCCAAGTTTTGAGCCCAAGGAATAGCCTCTAATTGAATTGTTAACAGAAAAGCTTTTAAAACAGAATGGAGAAATGAACAATAACAAATCACCATGACAAATTATATTCACTCAAATGCTCTAAATTACTCTGGTATGAAACTTTTGGGTTCAGTCAGCCTTGATCCCAGAGGAGGTAAATAATATGACACCAATCTTAAAGAGGGTTCCAGCAGGGATTAAAAAAAAGACAGACTACTCAAGTCTGGCTTCTGTACCAGGAAAAACTGAGAGGAAATTATAACAGATCTAGTGGCAGCATACATAAATACGATATATTGTGGATATGTTAACATGGCCTTTGTAAATTCAAGGCATGCATTGCAAGCCCTGGAGTTCTTCGAAGGAATGAATAGGCATCTGGAGAAACATATGACACTTAATATAGTGTACTTGGGATTTTGAATAGATTTTGAAAAGTCTCACCAAAGTATCAAAAAAAAAAAAAAAAAGGATAGCTATAATTAGCCAATTTTCGCAATAGAAAACTTTCATATTCCTTACAGTAGCCCTTTCTGGTGGGCAGTCCTCGTAAAGTTTCTGGGGCAGGGGAACCTGTGTTCTTGAACTTCTCTACCTGGAAAAAAGAATTAATAGGGAGGGGAGGGAGTTCGTTCATACCAAAAAATCACCATGACAGTGATAACTAAAGCTTTTTGGTCCTTTGGGTAAGGGTTTTAAGAGGCTGGGCAGTATAGTGGCAGACAAAAGTTGATGTCAATATACATAAACAGTACAGCGGAAAATAATCTTGACCATTCATGCCTCTAGGTAGCTATGTTTTCTATGGTTTCTATATTCAGGAAAATTATTAATAAAGTAATCTTTGCTGATTTTCCAGCAATATCAGACCAGTACTAGAATTTCTATGAATGACAAAGAGAATTTTTTTTAGTCATTTGGAATAATTGAGAACAAAACAAACAGCTTATGCCACTGCAGTATATACAGGAGAGAGGCAGAGATGTTGATCTTCCTGTAGAGCTTCTCCATCTTGCCTGCTGCGTGCATGACTGCTCCCTCAATTTCAAAAAAGATGTATCGTAAGTAGAAAAGACATAGAAAAAAAGCAGTAAGAACAGTTAGAGGTGTGAAATGTCTTTCTTTTTACTGAGAATTCTAAATAAAGTAGTACTCCTCCGCCTTGAAAAATAAAAAAGCATTTAACAGAGGCTCATAAAATCATGAGTGATACGGAAGAGGTGAATGGGAACTGATTATTCCCTCCTCCTTGTAACACAAGAACTAGAGGTACTAAAGAAACTAAAAGGATAGTAGCATAGAATAAAAGGAGTAGTTTTTCATTATTATATTGTGGAAGTGATGATGAATAATGGAAATGGCAAAATGAAATAAATTTAAGGTAAAATGAGCCAAAATCCTATAGGATCTATTCTTCAGAGGCTATTAAGCACAATGGCTTGTGTGGGTTTGGAAAATGCCTCAAGTCCCTAAATTGCTGATGGCCAGAAACTGGAAGACTGTGACCCTTCTGTGCATGGCCTGCATCCTGTGTCTGTTAGGTATCTGCTTTTGGACAGTGTTGCAGGTTAGCTGCTGGGCTAAATGCTTGGCTTTACCTGCACCACCATTTTTGTATCCCTTTTGAACCTGCTCAACTCGAAATATTGTTTCCTGCTTTGTGCCATCTCACAGTTCTCATTGAAACATTTCTTTTCCTTTCTCTAGGTTTGTGTGAGGTTTTGGCCCAGCTTCAAGTACTCAGCTTTTCTTGCTTTATGTGTAAGTTTCTGCACCCTGAGCCTATGGATCTCTTTCAATATATATGGAGATCAGCATTGTGTTTTTTCTTTTAAAAATCACAAATTTTCATCTAGATTCACGAAATCAGTTGATTTATAAGCCCTGACTTAACTATGTGTGTAAGCACAGGACTAACTTTAAGCATATGCTTAAGTTCTGTGGCTCTCAAGCACATGTTTAAGTGCTTTGCCACATAAAAATAGAAGCATGACTTAACAGTAGTCCTGACTTTCCATTGTGCTATTTTAGTTTTATGCTGATTTAAGTCCAGCTAATTCAGCCAGGATACAGGACTTGGTTTGGAGAAGACAGCTTTGGTCTGAAAACAAGTTATTCCAAACCCGTAGAGCTGGAAGAAGTTCTCTAGGACCACAGATTTACAAGAAAGGGTGTGATGGCAGAGTGTTAGGCTGCCGCTTCTGGATTCATGGTGTGAGTTTGAGTTTCATGCTGGAATTGCACAACACACAGATAGAAGTGGGTGTCTGGTCATGCTGACAATGTTAAAAGCATCCAGATGTGAATGTTTTTGGCTATGGAAACTTTTGTGCTTTAAGTGTGCTAGCCCAATTTTCTTGGGAGAATATTTGGACTTCTTCCTCTGGTGAGATTTTTTTTTTTTTTTTCAACATAATTTAAAATGTTGAGAGAACTAGTGGTTTACCTATAGTAAAATCTATAGAACTGCCCCCTGAAAGCTAATTACAAGCCACTTCACCTGGATTTACCTAAAATATAAAGAGATATTAGGAGAGAGAAAGAAAAAGTACTGTCCCTGCTTTGAACTAAAAAAAATCAAGGAACTTCAGCCGTGTTTGAGAGAGGAATAGCATAATACTGTAAATATTATGCTAGAAAGATGAGATGCTGCACCCCAGGTTTGATAGCAGTCCAGAGGCATGTAAATGAGACAGGAGACTGGATTCTCCGATTTCTAATGTTGAATGCTCTTAAATCATAGAATCACTGGCCTGATTTTTCTTGTACTACATTTCACCCAGCAGTTTGAAAAGCAGTCATCAAACAGACTCTTCATAGAATAATCTGGATTTGTACTGATTGCTTTCAGCTGTATGTGAAGAGCTGCCCTAGAATTTGAAAGGCTACTGACTTGAAATGGTTGAGAACTCTTAGTTTTGAGTCAACTTACTGAACATATTTCTTTGTTGTGAATTGATTATTTAGTAAGGGAAAGGAAAAGGCATGAGAAATCCATCAAAGTGTTTGAAGGAAGGATTGGTCCTGCTCCATTGATACCCTTGGTCTACAGATGTCCCCTATGAGACCTTCACTGGACACCCAGCAAAGAATTGCAGTGGAAATTTCAGTACACTCTGGTGGGTAAAGGAAATTATGAGTCAGAACAGCAGGTAAAACTCATAGGTACCTAAAGGATAATAGTCTTGTCTTGAATCTGGGTTGCTAAACTGTCTCACATGTAAAATTTCTTGTGTTTCATGATAGAAAGACCAACTGAGGCAGCTTCATTGTAAACCTTGATAATGATCAAAAGTCACATCAAAGAAAAAAAAAAGACGATAGGGAACAGAGTAATATTTAAAATGCTATGCTAGTAGCTACTTTTGTGGAATTTTTTGCCTCTAACTCTAATGTATACTGCAAAGGTCACTGATGAGTAACTCCTCTGTATTCCTCTAAAATAAAAATATATATGTGATGTTATAGAAAAATTAAGGGAATTTCTATACCTTTTAGTTGCATGTGTGGCTTACCGACTCACATTTCTACTGAAGTCTTCCAGGACTGGTAAGATTAGTTTCCTTTTTGGGCTGAGGAAATGAAAACTAATGCCAGACTGTGTAGGCAGCTCTGGACTGATGTGAGTGAAATATCAAAACTCATCAATATCTGCAGATATTTTCTTGACAGCGGTAGAAAACTACATGGCTAAAGCCCCAGGGTGCTGGGATAATCATTTTTGCCAGCCCATATGGGAAGGGAGGTAGATCCCAGGACATGTTGTGTCCAGAGGCAGGATCAGCCACCTGCATGGAGATGTGTGGAAGCTTTGTTTTTCCATTCTGACAAAGGAATGCTGAAATAGTATATTTCACCATGATAATAAAGCCAGTTTAGTTTTGAAACGAGGGTCTGGTATCTTCTGCAAATAAGATTGCAGCAGATAGTTGCATAGCTTCGTAGTCCCAATCAGAAATAAGAATTCTTCTTAAAACGCAGAGGGAAATGTTACAAAAAACCAGTGCAGACTCTGCGTGCTAAAGTGAAATAGTTGGGGAGATACAAGGCTAAAAGCAGAGGTGTGAGACTTGCCTTTAATGGGTACCTTGCCCAGTTACGCTACATAAACTTTCAAAACATGGTTTTATCTTGCAATTCTATGCAAAAACAGGCCTGTGTGCTGTCTCCAAACTGTAGCAGAGGCACAGCTTGGGTTAAGGAAGCAGAGCAAGCCCTGTTCACTGGGACCCCACGTTGGGTTTTAGGAACATGGGTCTTCATTCCTCATTTTGTAAAATAAAGTTCTTCCATGGCTTTCAGTTGGTTCTGCCAGTTTATGTGCAAGTACGTATCTATAATACTATAGGCTAAACTATTTATGCATCTGAAAATATATAGGGAGCTCTTGCACTCTTGCAGAGAAGCAGTGAAAGGATTCCTGAATTCAGTTGTGCCACCACTCTGGTTTTGGGGTTGGGAATTCAACTGCAGAAAAGTGCTCTCCTGGAAATGGCAAGTGAGCAGTGAATTCTGCTCTCCAGCTGCCAACTGCAGGATACACCCAAGTCCTGGTGCAAGGAAGTACTTCATGTGAACAGTGGCATCTCCTGGAGCATTTACATGCATATGCACATGATCTCTCTGGGTTTTTATCATGTGAGCATAAAACACAAATCTTTTCCAGACGTGAAACTTCCATATGTTCACATCCGGTTTATTGTGTACCTCACTAGGAGTGATATGAATGCACAGATAATGGCTTCTTTCATAGTGTAGTTGTCCGGCTTCAACTTACTGTTCCTTTTCCCTTGTGCTGAGTTACCTGTTAATGCCGATGTAACCTCTGTTTCACTCCCTCTCCATCCTGAATGTAAATTGACTTGCCACAACCTGCTGCTCTCTAGAAATTACAAAGCCTCAGAAGATAATTTGTTGCTGTTGCTGATAGCATCTGTTTATTCTAATGCACCAGCCAGTCGGGCTGTGCTCGCCTGCAGATGGGGAGAAAATGACCTTCAGTAAAATCGCAAACTTAACAATTCTGAAACAGCATCTCCCTCGGCAGTGAGCTGCTTGGTAATCTGAAGTCTGTGTTTTCAGGAGGCAGAAGTCAAACCAGTGCAAAGTGACTGGCAGAAAGTAACCTACAGCTTTCTGGAGAGTAAGGAAATATGGGAACACCCACAGTAGGGTTGTGGCCTGAAAAAATGCTGTGAGCCAGATCTTTTCAGGATGCTTGGATTCTTTGCTTTCATAAGCATGACAAGTACCTCTGCTTCTTTGGCCACAAATGTCCAATTAGAGGTCAGTTCTGATGGCCCACTGGAGGTCTGATTAGAGCAGTGTCACTCAGAAAATCAGACAAATGAAGAAAATAAGAGTTAAAACTAAATAATCTGTAGAGTTCAATTGGTTGTCTGGTTGTGATAGAGTTAGTGATAGTGGCACAAAAAAAGCCTGCCTTGTATCTTGTGAATTAACAGAGGATGAATGTTTTCTCTGCATAATGGAATAATTTTTACTTCATTGGTACTTGGGAGTATCTTAACAATCGGGTTCTAAGCTTACATATGCAAATCATTGGGGTTTTTTTTAACTCTAAATCCTAGAGCTGCAAAGCTGAAGAGCTGCCTGGTTCTTTTATTTTGATTTCTAACAGCCCTACAACACTGAGGAAGTTCTAGAGACAAAAGAAATCTAATTTTAGATCGATATTTAAAATAGAGTGTTATGATCGTTAATAATTAACATTAATATTAATTAGTTCAAGGAGAATTATACAATGAATGATATACTGAAGAAATATAACATATGAAAAGGCATCTAGCATTAATTTTTTTGTAAAGTAACTTTGGTCAATTTCAGCTGGATTAAAAGAAAAAAAAAATCTGGTTTATTATTATACTAATGTTGATGTAAGAATTTCCTATAAGCCTTTAACTTGCTCCTGTACATATTCATTCATAAACTCAAATGGTACCGTATCAAAAGGGAAATGGTACATGGATTCTGACTGTTTCAGTTATAAATCTTAAAGTGGGATTTATAAATAGATTTGAAGTGTCAACACACCAAGTAGCTGTGTTCCTAGTGGGATCTTGCCAGTCATCCAGTCATTGCTTTAGTTGTTTAATGGTGTGGCAGTGACTGGAAGGAGACGTTAACTCCACACTGCTGACGTTACCAGATTACAGAAAATGTAGTTTGGATCCCTATGCTTAGACTTAGCATAGTTTGGATCCCTTGATAGAATGAAAATAGAAAATAATTTTTCTTTTCAGAATGCTACAGGTAAAGGAAATTAAATCTCAGAGATTTATGTGCTAGATGGAATAGACTGTGTGGAGAAACAGGAGTCTGGAAAAGGATTGAGGGTTTGAATGGATAATTGGCTGAATGTCATCTCTTGCTCCAGTGCTGTGGCCAAAGGGGCTAAAACAATCCTTGGATCCTTTCTAAAGCCTACTTGATATTCTCTGCTTATATGCCCAGGGATCACTTTACTGCTGTGTTTGGCATTGATGCAACTGCTTCGGGAACACTCCATCCAGCTGTGGTACCCACAGTTAGAGAAGGATGTTGAAAAATTGGAGATCTCTCAGAGAAGAGCCACAAGAATGACTGAAGGATTGGAAAACACGCCTTACAGTGGAGCCCATCTCCTTCGCTTACCAAACAGCAAATCAAAAAAAGCTCAAGTTTTAAGTATGCTATATAAGGAAAAGAAATTCAGGACCAGAAGCTCCTTTGGGTAATAGTATATTAAGAATTGGTAGTGAGAAGCTGGATGAGTTCATACCATATATAAGTCTTCAACTTTTAACAGAGGAAACCATTTTTGGAGCAAAACTAAGGGCTGTGATTTATTCTGTCATAGGCAAGTAGAGATTGGATGCTTTTTCCATCAGTTACACTCTGGTTCATGCAGGTATTAATTCAGAGCAGCCTTGTTGCTGGTGCCCTTTCACAAGTCAAACTTAGCTGACCATGGCTGTTCTCCTGGCTTTGTTAATTTTTAAATCAGAGTTCTCACTTCAAATTGTTCATAATCGAGATACACAAAATTCTTCAGATACAAATTCTGCTGTCTGATCTGGACCCTAAACTCCATTTTCCTGCTTCACCATAGGATTGGATAGGAAAAGCAAGAATTTGTGGAAGGATTTGTATGAGAGATTTTATTCGATCATACGAAATGCTTAGGGACTTAGATGTATTTTCTAAAAAAGTATTTCTTAATTTTTCCAATTTCCATATCAGCTCACAGCCTTTGGTAGGAGTCAGGACAGGAGGTTTTGAATGAACAGTTAAAGTCAGGCTGCTTTTCTCAAGGGCTTGAAGTCATAGTCTGGCAGAAGGATCCACCAACATTTTTGAAACAGACCAGGGAAGAGAAGAACCTTGTGTCTGGTTCCAGGTCCTACCCTGTGACGTTCCCTCTAATAAAACCTGAACTTGCAGTTTTGACTACTGCCTAGTCTGTGCATTGACCTGTGGCTTTGGCCATTATCCTGTTTTCCCCTCTAAGGAGAGGTTTTCTACTGGGCCCCACAAAGACACGTTAGCAATGGCACAGTGAGGAAGTCTGCCTTTCTGCTGCCCACACTATGCATGCCCTGAGAAGAGAAAGTCTGCCTGAAATCTTCCTCAGCCCTTAAAAATAGAAATGGGCATGTCACATCTCACTGTTCACTGGATTGGGATTGAATCCAAATATTCTTTGAATGTGATCAAACCTCAAGTTTTGAGGACGTCTGAGCCTTGGATTTGGGTTCTTTCCATTTTAGAAACACTACTTTCTGATCTGCTTCTCTAGGACCACTTAAAAGTCTTCAAGTCAAACCAGATCTGTGGCTTTCCCTACTTCCCTACTGGGTTACTTTGATTTCTGAGCCTTTGAGTTTGGTAAAGAGAGGCTACTTCCTTCTACAGAAAGGTATTGTCACCAGGATGATATGAAGCAAGGAAGTTTTGTTGAAACCTTGATCTGAAATGTTTATTTTAAGGGATTTTTTCTTACTTTCATGTCAATATTCCTCCAGGAATGCCTTTATAAGACTCAAACTCTGCTATGATTTAAGTTGACTCTGTACTCTCAGTTTTCCCCATTTTTATTGGACAAACTATCTTCCCTTTCCTTTTCTCTAAACAGGCTGTGAAGAGAGCCCAGAACAAGGACCCAGCACATGGCTGTGCTTGTTGTGGTCCTGCACCAGCCCCTCGATGCTGACACCTACACAGGGCTCTTGGCCTGTTTTGGGAATCAGACCAATTGTGGTTGCGATTGCCTGTGCAAACCCGGCTTTTTGAAATCCCCCCACCCCCCCTGGGAACTGCAAGAGCTACTTCTTGTTCATTTTTTCTCTTTAAATCCCAAATAAATTTCTATGAATGTTTAAGGAGGGAATATTCCCCTTTTCAAGGCAGCATACATCTTATTCCTCACAGAGGTCATGGCTGTGGCTGAATGGGGAAGCACCCGTACAACAGCAGAGGGGAGGTCTCTTTGCTGTCTCTCTGGCCAGGGTTGAATTTCACTCTCTGAGCACGCTTTTTCATGGGATTTTCATCCCTAATGCATGTAGGTATTGGTCAGCTGTAAATGCTCCATCCTCTTCGTAGAAATTAGTCCAAACAAGGACCCCAGACTGATGGAGAAGCTATCCAGGGCACATGCTGTGCCAAAGTTTTGGAGGGGTTGAGCTGTGAACTTGGTGTTTGAACACCAGTTTTTGTGCTGATATTAAGTTCTCCAGCCCACTGTCAGCTATCCATGCTATTGGTGTAGCAGCATTGTAAGAGCATTTGCTCTTGGATTGAAGAAACTGTGCTGCGTGCCAAATTATCAGTGTTGTCTTCCGTGTCCTTTTTGTTTTGAAATCTATTGAAAAGTCGAAATCCAGCAGCTTTGCAATGCAGTAAGGAAATGCTGTTTACCAATGTAAAGTGCTGTATGAATGTGGTAGATAAAAATGTAGTTCCCTGGTTCATCTGAAGGCATTTACTCTTATGAGTGTAAACTGATTTGAGTGTTTTGGCTATTGATTATTTATAAATATTCAAGATAGATTGTGTGACGATTACATTTAATGCATTTGTAGATCAAAGTTAGAAATATCATTAATGGTATCTTTTAAGGCATCTCCTGTTCTTTAAAGAAGTGCCTTTGGTTTTGATCAGCTGGAGACTTCTGGAACAACTCAATGCTAAAACTGTAAAGAATTTTTTCTTTCTCCAATATACTGTCAATATTGGGTCTCCTCAGTCAAAGAAAAGATTGCTGTTGAAATTAACTTTGTAAGGATCCAATCAAAGCAAAAAGTAATACTGAAATATGTTGTGCTAAATCTTACAAGGCAAACATTCTTCCTGGAGATATTCTGGAAGTGCATTTCACCTGAAAGGCAAAAAAAAAAAAAAGAAGGGAGAAAGAATTAAAAAAAATGTTTCTGTTTTCTGGACATTGTAATTTTATTTTTTTTTAAGATAAATGTATTGTACAATTAGATTGAAGAAGACTTTGTTTTTATAAGAATCAGAGTAAAGTTATATGTTAGCTTGGAATTCCCAGGCTGTACTTGTATTTCTCTAAGCTTCCAGATAAAAACAGATGAATGACTCTGCTTGTTCTTTGGGATAATGTATCTTTCAGGAACCTTATAGTCTCCCTCAAAACAGGCCCTGCATGGCAAATTTTGCCTATTTACCCAAACTCTCTTTGCCAGTAAGTCTTCTAGCTCTGAGCTGTCCTCTTGTGTTCAGAGAGCAAAGGCTGAATCACCATCTTAATTAAGGTCAGTGTGTGATATCTTTTGCTATTCTTCTAGCTATTCTTGGCTGGTGAATAAAGAGTCAAAAATAGGATATAGCCTCTCTTCTCATGTCGTCTTTCGTGAATACCCAGTTTACAGGAAGGTGATAGTGTGTTTTGGTTAACATTCACATTTCCATCCAGGGTTTTCTTTGAAGGCTGAGTAAGTTGAATGCAGACCACAAAATCAGTTGAATTGTCATGGTTGCCCAGAACATCATTAGGAATAGAAGGGAAGTTAGGCCATTGGTCATACTGGAATTTTTTTCAGCTTAACTCTATGATTTGATAGATCTTCATATTTTTAGTGCCACTTGATAGGTTTGAGTCTAAATTACATTGGCAGAAATATCTCAAATCAAATTAATTTCTCAGACTGGAGCTGAAACAGCAGTTGAAAGTCAAGGTCAGGAACTTTTAAAAAAAATGGGGACAGAGGAAAGAGGGAAGTGGGTTCTACATTATTACAGCATTTTTCTCCCAATAACTTGTATGAGCTTCATTGCAGGCCCCAAGGCAAAGAATTTTCCACTTGGGCTGCAGGAGGGAGTGTTGAAGTGTTGGGAGAGGCAGGATGAGAAAGCAGCTATGGTGCTTAGGAGGTTGTTCTTAGAAAAGCATTGTTGGCAAACTAGCACAATAATTTTGCAAAAGAAAAAAATTCTTGCTCAGGAAGGAGAATTTTGCTGACACAGTGTTAAGAAAAGAAATATCTGCTTTTATTTCATTCTGTTCTCTAAAGGGATTTAGCATTTTGCTGTGTAGCTCTTTCACACCAAACTAACTTTCAAATTAAACCTAGTTCCTCTGCCAACATACTTTTTAAAGGTGTAACACAACTCTATTTTCAGAACTCCATCTTTGTTTGAAATAAGTTGAATTTGTTGCTTTTTCTGGCTTAAAGTGAGCGGTGGAGCTTCAGAGACTCCTACAGGAGTCAACAGTGGACAGAAGTTGCTAACATGAGGTTGCGTGTGGCTTCCCTCAGGATTGGAAGAGACATCTCACATGGGTTCCTTATTACTCCTTGGAGGCTGATCTTTCTGCTTGTCTATCTATGCCAGAGGCACAGTCACTAGGCAGCATTGGGGGGTATGTACCAACTGGTGATGCTCCAACTGGTGATTGGCATTGGGTTTTTAAGGCATATTATGGCAGTGCTAAAAAATAATGTTATTGGATTACTAAAGTGCTTGGATTCAGTTTGTTGGTGTGGTCTTCCAGTAAATTTGGAATGGGAGTAGAAAAGAAGAAAATAGTTTTGGCCCATCTTTCTCCTGAATTGTCTGTCACCATTCAGAGACCATCCCACTGACGTGAGCATCTCTCTTACAGGGGGAGAAGGGTGGTTTTTGTATTCAGCTGGTATTGACATCACAGCTCTTGTAGTTAT
>JAOXNO010000052.1:12883257-12912585 GCA_028565335.1 Limnodromus scolopaceus
GTGAGCATCTCTCTTACAGGGGGAGAAGGGTGGTTTTTGTATTCAGCTGGTATTGACATCACAGCTCTTGTAGTTATTCCCCCATCAAGGCAAACCAAGTAGAGACGCCTCACAAGATGATATAAACACTGTATTTTATGACCTGAATGCAAAACCTGTATTAGTTTCAACCTGCTTCTGGTAACATATGTCTAATGCTAAATTACCTCTTTCATGTGGTTTGTGTATTACACGCTAACCTCAGATTGCTTTCATGTGTTCAACTTTCAGGAGTTCAAGAGTTTTGCAGGAAGAGCAGCAAAATGTGTTTTTGTCAATTTCTTTAGTTTTTGGGCCAAGCTGGGTTTCTAATGGGCAATTTGAGTAGCAATGACTGCCTGGAAAAGCAGGCGTAAGCAGCTTGCGTGGTGCAGACATGTGTGAGTTCATGTGCATGGGAAGCAACTACCAGGGGAACCCATTTGGGAAGAACTGTACTGGTGTGGCTCAAAGGCTAGACAAGTCACAAGCAGACCAGGATTGAATGGGAAGTAGCATTACAGAGTCCTTATTTTCTTAAGCAGCCGTGCTTCTGGAGTTGTAGATGTGAGCATATAAATGATAGACATAGCAATGGTTCATGCTAAGCAATCCTTGCCACAATGGGGAACTGGACTGACAGCTCCCTAGGGCTGCTGTGCTCACTTCTTGCTGAGCTGCCTGAGCCTGAGTCAGATTTTTAGAATAGAACTAGTGTTTTCTAAACTAGTTTTAGACACCTTGGGAAATGTTTTGGATGAGTGATCCCACAGCTGGTTACTGAGCTAGGGTTAGTACCGGCATGGCAATAGTCATGGAAACTTTGTGCTTGTCATGGTGCCACGTGGATTTCCTAATCTCCTGCCTTTAAAGCCAAATATCCACAGTCCCTTACGCTACCTGGGCCCACACTGGTCTTCTAGAGGCTACCCATGAGAAGGATGAAGCAAGCAGTTGCAGGGGTTTGTATTAATGTCCGTGGTGAGGCAGGAGAAAGAAGGCTGCGTTATGGTGGGGCAGCCCAGTGGTTACAGCAAGGCTTGGGGAGAGGAGCGGAGGCATGCCAGCATGTTGAGGCCATGTGCAAAGGATGCTCTTCCCATGCTGTCCGTGGCCAAGGGCTGTCACTGTGATGGATGCCATAGAGTGGGCTGGCAGACAGCATATTCCCTATGGCCTGTCTTCCTCTCCCCTGCACAAAACAGGGATCCAAGAATCAAGGCAGCGGGAAGCCCCGAACATCCCCGCTTTCAGCACCTGCTTTGCTCCTCCGTGTCACGAGCCCTCCCCAGAGGAAGAGGTGGGACCGCTCTTTCTATCTCTTCCTCATTGGGATGATCTCAGCCTGAGTCACTTGCAGCACAATATGGACCCTGTTTCTTTGGAAACGGTGCCCAACTAGCAGCTGCAGGGCTCAGCACATCTCTGACGCAGCTTCTGGAATCGGGCAGGGCACCTTCCTAACCGAAGCATTCAAGGGCAAGGCTTGAGCATGCTCCAATTTTGCGAATGGTTCTTGCCTGAGAGAAGGATGCAATGAGTAGAAGAGGGTGGGGATGCTGTGGATCCGTTTCCCTCATTCTTGGAGTCCACTTAGTGCCTGCAAATTGTTCGCTTCTGAGCCTACAGGCTCTCTACTAGAGATAGTAATACAAAGAGAGATCTTGGTTTGTTGGTTGCTGATGTCTCAGTAGGGTTTCAACAGCTGAGGGTTATTCCTGAAACCTCCACTTGAGTCCCAGCATTTTTGCTGTGGGGAGCTGCCTTACTCCTGCTTGAGTCTTCTTCTCTGCTCGTCATTTTTAACGTATCTCATGAGATTCTCAAATATCTCCTAGACCAACACCTTCCTTTCCTCACAGAGGTCTTCTCTTCCCTCAAGTTGTTGGAAAACACTACCACAAAGCCATTTGCTTGGGCTGAGTGACATGCTGGGCAGTTAATGAACCAGCACAGCTGTGTTGAAGCATCTCAACAATGAATACAGGCTAAAATAGAAGCCACAAGCGGGAAACACGCAAACCCTTCCTGTGCCAGAGACAAAATCCAGGGAATGCTGGGCCAGATTGCTGGCTTTTCACGCCTCTCACTAATTAAATCCTAGTCTGTAGTCCACTTCTCTGCTCTGTTCCAGTTGGTGTCTTCTTAAAAGCTTTATGGAGGTATTTCCATTGGGGAGTCTTCCAGCAACAACAGAAACCCTCATGCATCACCTTTAAGGCAGACACATGTAATTAGGTTGGTTTTTGTAAGGTTGGTTTGCCACAGTCAAATGGCCCATCATGGAGTTTAAATGGCCAGCTTGTCCAGGTTTTAACCTCACAAAGATTTTGTTACAGTTAATCCTTTCCTGATGGTCCCTGCACCCGGTTCCAAGTAACTTAAATGGTACAGCTTAAGTCTATTTAAAAGGAGGGGTGGAGTATTTGTCTCCCTCATTCCAGTAAAGATACAAACCCAGGCCAGTCAAAAGGTTTCAAGTAAGATTGGGTGATACTCGAAATACGAAGATATTTGTTTTGTTTAACAATCCAAATGTGCTGAGTGGAAGAAAGTTGTCTAGTTTTTAATCAACATTTGTGCAATGCTGCATGCAGAAGTGGGAGTAGTAGTTACTATGTAGCCAGTTCTCATAATTTCATCCTGAATTTTGCAATGTGATGCTTTTGGAAAAAATAATCTGTTATTATCTAAGAAATTAAGTTCTCATTTAAAAAAAAACAAAACCCAAAAAACCCAAACCCAACATCCAAAATATGTTCCTGGCCCTTACACTTACGTAGAATGTGACCCAAGTACACCCCAAAGTAAAACAAAACAAAACAAACTCACCAAACTCTTATGGTTTCAGAGTCAACCCCTGTACACTCATGTTCCATTTTGCATTTGACTTTTTTTGTTGTTGGGATTTCTGCAGTTATAAGTCAATGGATGCCCTGAAGCAAAGATTTGATCTTTCTTGCTTGAGCTTGCCCTGCAGAAGGCTATTGGTACTAAATATTATCCCAAGTGACTGTGGTGTAAATAATGGCATTCCTTACTCAAAGATCACCCCCAAAAAATCACTTTCTGTTCACATTGGGAAAGAACTGCTGGAAAGAAAGGTGCAAATTACTGTCTTCTCCGCTCTTAGTGTCAGATACAGCTCAACTGTGCACTAAAAACCATATTGACCCAGAAGGTTCTGAGAAATCTCTAGTTCCTGATCTCTTCCTCTGTTTTGCTGGTGAATCCCATACCTGAGGCTGTGCTCCTTCCTTTCCTGTGAGTACTGAAATGGCAGCTCCCTTCCCAAGGAGGAACACATGGTGCCTTTCCCTCGTTTGGCCTGGCAGCTCAGGCCAGCTGTGTGCAGCTGTGCACTGTCTCAGCAGCAGAAAGTCCAAGCTCACTCTTCTCAAGCAAAGACTGGGCCTGAGCCTGGCCTGCAGCCAACAAAATGGAGAGGCACAAAGGACACCAGACCCTGTCTTTAAGCCCACCCTTGGACCTATGATTTCATCAGTACCATCACTCCAGCGCTGAACTGGAGAGGCTTCCACGTGGACAAAACTGTAAGGCAAGCCCAGGCACTCCCTCCTTCATGGCCCGCAAAAGATGAGAGTCACCGGTGATCCTATGAGGAAAGAATGAATCTCCTCTCGTAGTTCTTTCTTTTTCTTTCTTCTGTTGTTTTCAAATATAGGTGTTAGAGGGTTGGAGGACTTGGAAATACACTAGTTCGTTTGTATTTTTAACTGTGTATTGCATTTTAGGCTTCCTTGTAAAATATAATGATAGATTTCTTCAATAATAATTACAGCGGGAAAAAAGCTTCATCCAAGTTACATAAGACTAGCTTTATCCTGGCATGTGGCTTTATAAGAGTTTAATTGTTGATTATTTAGGAAAGGGCACAAGCTTTTGTTTAGTGATAAGAAGGGTCAAAAAAATTAAAGGAAACCCAAGCCATAAACCCCTCTCTGAAGTTTTTTTTTTTTGTTCCATCACAGTACACTAGTGATTCTCACTGGAATCAGTGTGTGGTCCTCTTGTGGTGGGAAGACAGATAGTCTCTGGGGAAAGCAGTAAGCTGCTTGAGTCTTTGAGTCAAGGGATGGAAAACATTGAGTATGATTTTCAGAATCTCTGTCCTCAACCCATCCTTAAATGTCCCCATAGTCCTCTGCAGTTTGAATTCCCTTAATTGTGTGATGGATTTACAGTTGAACATTTCAGATATAATTACCTCTATTATCAAAAACAAAGGAGACACGTGCCAGTCTGAAACAGTAAAGACATAGCCTCAAGGAAAGGAATTAGTTCTTCTTGCCTCTTCCCCTCACACATGCACATGCAGATATTTCTGCACAAATCCCTGTCTACCTACTTGTCAGTGCATTCTTTGTCCCTTGACTTCCAGGGCTGCCTTTTCTTTGTGCCTCTGGGAAGGATCCTAGTGGTTGAAAAGTTTTTTAAGTTCATGATCATCATATGCCCAGTTACCAAAAGAGGTGCAGCTATTTGAACTTTGATATATGTGGCAAGAATAAAATAGGCTCTTTAACAGTGCTTCCCAAGGTTTGGAGAACTGGAAACCCACAGGCCATCAGACAAGAACACCAGGGCACTCAGTGAAATCGCTCTATCTGGTTCATAGAGAATAAAGTTCTGCATGTGAATGCCCGCTGTGTGAGGCAGTAAATCTCATTAATTAGATTTTCTCTTTGGAGTCCTTGTTCCATTTGGGACAGGCAAATTGTCTGCAGGATCTTGCAGAACTCACTTGTTCTCTCACTGGAGATATCTCCAGAGTTACTACTGGGACCTGTCTGCTCAAGGAGTTGACTGCAAACAGAAGCGGGACAGGACTCCAAATTTCTGTTTGCATTTAGATGTTTTTATGAAAACTATTCACTTACCACTATTCAATCCCCGGTTATTTGAACCCACTCCCAAAGATGAACATGGTAACTATCACCCCTTGCTACAGATGGCCATCATTAGGATTGGACTTTGAGTAGTGAAACTAAACAAAATATTATGGTATGTTGCAATGTGTTAGATACAGATTTTGGACTTTTTAAACTCCTTTTAAGGTAAGTAGCGTGGGTACAACTGAGTGGTGGTGTGACAAAGGACAGTGAGGTGTGCTTGTTTGTCTGTGTATATACATATGTAGACATATAGCCAGCTTTTGAGAATGACACTGAATAATTAGACATGTCATAGCAAGGTGGCATCATTTTTCATCTCTCTGCACTCCATGGCAGGAATAAAAGTTTGTGATGGTGTTCAGTGGCACACAAGCAGCTACCTGACGGTCCTGTTGTGTACATACCCGCAGATGTTGCCTTGGAGACCATGCAGCAGCAAGGATGGCATGCCTGTTTGCATCCAGATGCTGAGGGTTGCTTAGAGAAGCCCATCCACCAGGCAGGTTGATTGGAAGCTTCTTTAACACCTGCCCTCCTGACTGCGTCTCTCCTTGCTGTCTCTGCAGAGCTCCAAGAGGGGTGCAGCAGGGTTGCCAAAACACGCCAGGAGCAGAGGAGAACTGGGGTTTGGGTGCCGGATTTTGCTTGCAGCCCACACATGACTGTGCAAGTCAACCAGGATTGAGGCCGCTAAATCCCTATGGGGGTCTAGACCTCCTTTCCCTGCTTGTAGCACTCTGCCCCGCTTACTGAGGTGGTGTCAGAGGGCTTTCTTGGCTCAGCATGTGGTTCTCTGAGGGGGATTCATCCTACCGAAGGTGGACACGGCTATGCCTACACCCAAGCTGTCTAGACACCCCTTCTAACAAGCAGAGAGCAAGAGATGTGTCTAGGGGCTGAGTCATCTTAACCTCACAGCCCAAACAAGCCTGACTAATCTCCCCTAAAACTATGCCTTTTTTTCTCCAACAGCTGTGACATGAGCCCAGAGTGCTCAGGTTGGATGGAGATACCTGTGCTGTAAGGCAAGCTGAATGCCTCTCCCTGTTCTTATGTTGATTGTGGCTGTGTAAGTGTTAATAGTTGAGAAGGCTGATTTGTTCTGCCCTTGTCCAGGTCTTCCAGGTGTTCTGCTGTCTCTGGGGATGAGAAAGGAACAGCCCGTTATTAGCCAGTGCCCCACCTTGAATTTTTATATCTCTTCTTTCACAATGAACTCCTGGGGGTGGGCGTCACTGGTTAGTACAACCAGCTGGGCACAGTGCTGAGCTGTCTTTCATCTTTCTAGGATGACAGACTCTACTGAGAGCTACCATCAGTTAGACTCAAAGTCCTCAAATCTCCTGGTATCTCCTTTGCTCAACCATAAGACTGTGCTACAGCCTGTTGTGCTGGGGGGATGTTGGGTCCAATGGTGAAGAAAAGCCCATAGCATCAGGCTTCAGTCACAGAGGGTGATTTTTAAGAGACTTTTAAGTTTGTGGCCTGGGGCCTGCTATCTGTTCTCCAGCTCTGTGCTGATTCTGGTCACTGGTGACAGACACGGGCATTCAGCAGAGACTCTACCAGCCAGTCTGTCAGAGCAGTGGTGCATAGACCAGGGGATGGATGCCAGAAGTCATCAAGGGTGAGGAGCTGGCTTTAGTGATTATAGTTGCACGCATCTGAAACCTGGCCACTATGTGTGAAGTTAAACCATTTTCTGTGCTTCTCTTCATTCTGTTGTGCTCTTTCTGACCATGATGTTTGTATAAAATATAAGCCTTTGGGGCAGAACTTTTGTTCCTTTGACACTCCTAACTCATTCTTGCATGCTTACATTTGTTGTTGTTGTTGTTGCTGTTGTTGTTGTTAAGTAACCAGTAATAAATAATGTTTTGGTCAAGGCTTTTAATATGTGTAGCTGAACCTCAAAGCATCTCTGAGTTGTCTGTATCATGAGTACCATTGCTCCTGATTTATGATTACGGGACGCATGGCGCAGGCATGGCATCTTAAAGTGAGACAAAAGCTAAAACTTTGTGCTATGTTGTTTTCAGGAGGGTGACACATTCCCTACCAGAACTCCTGCACACCTGGATGTAGATAAATGAAGAAAGGACTGAACACATTAAAAGAAAATATCTTCTTCATCTAGAAGATGTACTTAAGAAAGGAGATTTTTACCTTGTGCCTCTTGCTTCAGGTTAGAGTTGACAAGCATCTTCCTTCTAGAGACTCAGGATTCCTGTAAGTGGCAGAACAAAAAATATTGCAGGGAAAAAAACCAGCCCTTGAATTCCAAAAATACCGTCTCCTTTCAAAGTAAGATTTATATGCAAGAAGACAATCTCTCTTACAGAGTTTTTCCTGTCGCTCAGAGTCCAATCACTGGAAACAAGCCCACGATTTAAAAAGATATTGGAAGAACAGCTTGGACACAGAGAAAGGAATGACCTGAAGTCTTAAAAAACAGACAAGCTTTTCAGTAGCTTGGAGCTTGGAACAAGAAGCTAGAAGTCATGTAAGGCCAGTAAAGTTTGGGGCATTCTTGTTACCTAAGAAATAACCATTCTTGGCTTCTCTCATTAGTATCTGTGCTCAGGGATTAAGTTAACTGTTTTGCGGGGAAGCTGGATGCAAATCTGCAGCTGTGGTGGTGAGTTTTCTTGAATGTGTAAAGGGTCGGGATGAGTGAGTGGTTAGGTTATTTGAGGGCTGGTGTTCCTGAGCCCTCTTTGTCTGGGATCCAGACAAGCTTTCCTGTTGAGAAACACTGGCCTGTTTCTTCAGTGCAAGACAAACAACATACCAGCTCCTACTTTAGCAGGGCAGTGAAGTAGTGAGCTATTTCCATTTCATGCTACAAGCATGTAGCAGCTCCTGGAGGTATCTAAACCTCCAGAAGTAGCACAGCTCCTCTCTCTCTCTCATTCCTTGGTTTTATTAAGACAGTTCTGGCTCTTGAAAAATTTTAGATGATGGGGGGGCTTGTTGCAAGGAAAAGGTTTGGTTTTGCTCTCAGACTGTGGTTATTGAGGATTAAGTATGCCCTGGTCAGAGCTGGGGATGCCCATGTGGGAACCTGTGCACCTCCAGGGTGGAAACGATGGGCACCACCAGCTGTATTCAGGGTCACAACTTCATCTGCAGGGTGAGCAGAAGGTATGAGGGAATGCTTTCCTATAGCATTTCCTAAACAAATCAAACCCCCAGACTGCCCCCCTCCCCCCCAAAAAAAACCCAACCAAAAACCAAACCAAACCCCCAAGCCTCAAATACTCCAAATAGAGGCATATGTGCTTTATTTAAAAGAAATAATCCCAGGTAAAAAACTATCACTTTGGAACAGAATAGAGCAAAGACTTGTTTGTCATGCAATATGGTATCATGGCAACATGTGGAAATGATTTTGCTGCTTTGATGTGCTGCTAAGGGTCTAAGCTGTGCTCTGAGGAGCACTTTCTTTGCTGTATCCCTTAGGAGGCACTGTCTAGGAAAGGGGGAAAGGAATACAGAAGATGTCTCGTGACACCTTTGAAACTGGTAATTTGTGGCTGTAAGTTGGGCTGTTTTTTGCAACTTTGTCCAAGTGGTCATGGGGCAGCTTAAGAAACCTGAAAATCCCATAGTACCGACTACTACAATGGTTCTCCCTCAGTTCCACCACAGATGCCCTGCACAGGGGGAAAAAGCAGATGGAGAGAATGCTTTCAGTAGTTTTGGGTGGGTTTTTTTCTTTTTTGGGGGTTGTCTTCTTTATGGCATTTGAATGGGATAGTCCTTTCATCTCTTGCCTCTTATACACCCTTGTGACAATTTAAAGGGATCAATAAACTGCCTGTATAAGAACATGTATGTACATAGAGTCTAATATATTCTATTGGTGACTACCCAAGCTATTACATAAACATTTAATAATTGTATCACATGCCTAGTTTTCTGTGTATGAAAAGTGTAGAGGTGTCTATCAACAGATATAAATGCATACTAAAATGCTATGATGTGGTAGAAGGGCTCTTAGCAGGAGATGTGTGGGAAGTGCTCATTGTTATGGCTGTACCCACCTTGACTAGCCCAACTGTGATCAACCCAACTGAAGAAAACTTTGTACCACACAGTATTTTCCAGTTAATTATATATATTTGTACATCTGGGCGTGTGTGTGTGGACAAGTGAGATCATCCATTCCTTTGAGACTTCTTTTTATCCTTTCCAGAGCATTTTTCCTCTCCCTAGCTCCTTTCCAGGAGCTCAACAACAACAATAGAGCCAAGCGCATTCCCTCTCATCTGGTGTCTGCAGTCCTGTGTCTGCTCTGGGGTGTGGGCTCCAGGCACTCCAGTGGTGTCAACTCCAGGGACTGGTCCGGCTTGAGTCTGCTGCATTTCCAAGCTCAGATAACATGGGATGTTTTCAGGACAGCCTGGCTGCTGGCCAGGTCCTTGCCAGAACCAGGAAACAGGAACCAGGAGAACAAATGTTTTTAATTTTTTTTTGTTTGTATGTGTCTGAATATGAGAGAAACATGAAAAAGAAAAACTCTAGGTTTTGAGCCATCCAGCATCGCTTAGTGGTGTGTATTCAAGGGAGTAGCTCACCTTTAATTCTAACAGATTTGTTCTATAGTTGTATTTGAAAAAAAAAAAAAATCTATTTTAGTACTTGCTGGAAGTTTTGGAGTTAGTTTTGGTTGCTTTTTATAGAGGTGAGTTGGTTTGTGTAGGGTTGGCTTTTAATGGTGGGGTGTTGGTTTTTTTTAAATGTTATTATTATTTTTTCCTTCCCGTATTTTCTTGGATCAAAAGGTTCACTGAGATGCCAAACTATGGCTGGCTACAGCTTCGGTACATCTTGTAACAATGCAAGCCAAGACATGCCAGAGTGATGGAGCGTGGTATGTACAGTCCAGGAAAGATGTGACAGATTAACGTTGCTGATAATGTTTGCTGGTCCGGATCTTCTACTGAAATCCCCTTCTAGGTAGTTTAACTCTTGAGACACTGATACAGTGAGTACCTAAAGAAAACAGATGTCTACAGACAACCACAGCAGTGGGGAACAGTCGGAGAATTTTGTGCTCCATCACAGCAGTATTTCTTCATTGCAGAGCTGGACAACAGTAGAAATGTGGATTACTCTTTACTAGTAAGGGAACCATAATTTCTGCTTAATTTCTATGTAATTTCAGGCAGTGCGCTGGCTGGGATCTGCATCCTTCCCCCTGCTTCCACGAGGAGTATAAAGAATGCTAAGCAGCACCCACCATGGCTTGCTCCTCTGCAGCGCAAGGTGTGACAGCTCCAAAATACAACCCTCTTGCTTTGGTCAGAAAAGTCATGTTGGGGGGCAGAGGGGAGGGCTATAGGAGTATGAGGAAAGAAAACAATCAATGTGGGGAAAAAAACACCATTTTCTTCCTCTTCCCATTCATCTTTCCCCACCTAGAAAGCACAGAGTGGCGTGCAACACCTGCAAAACTTATGTAGCATAGGCCAGGCTTTGCAAAGGTACTTTCATTCTGTCTTGGGTTTTGGGATATAAGCAGGTTATAATTTTGCTTTGAGTAAGGTGTTCATGAACCAGTGGGAGTCCTACAACCCTGACCTGAAGGCCAGCCCACAAGGGAAGGAGGCAAGCCTGGGTTACAAGATCATTAGTTCTTAACCTGAAACAAGAGGGATGTGCAGGAGAAATAGGTGTCATTGCTGAGTATAGTGCACCTTTCCAAAGGAAGCTGTACTCTCATCTGATGAAGTCTTAACCTTGTGGGAGACAATGAAAGTTGATTGCTGTACTCACTAGGCTTATGGTTTCCTTTGTAGTCTCTTTCTTTCACTCCCTAAGGATTTATAACATCTGCCTGGATGGAAGAAGGGACTGTAGAGACGATTTGAATATCAGGATTGCTCACCTTGAGGGTGAGTCTGGAAGACTCAGAAGCTTCCTCCTGCTCACCTGAGCAGTAGCAGGGCTCCCTTGGTGAAGCTCCATTCCATTTTTTACAACAGGAGCTATATGAGTTTCCAAAATTTGGAGAGGAAATACACTTATAGCTCTCCCTTCATTACAATAGCTAGTGGGAGGAAAGAAAGAAAAGTCCTGCAATGATCATTATTGAGTTGAAAAGAAAAATCTCTGGGCTGCAGAATTCCCTAGCCACTGGGGTTAGAAAGACAGTGATTTTCCACCTAGCATTGGACAGGCTCAGGGCAGGCTCTGGGATGAATCCATGATTTCGGATAGGAACCCTGTTGTCCTGGTTTAAATTATTTATCAGGAACACATTACTCAACAACTACATCCAGAAATTCTGATCTTATTAAAGTTGTAAGTGGAACTCAATGAATTTTGCTTGGCAGGATCCAGAGATGGAAAAGAAAAGGCAGATCATCAGATGAAGTCTTAATTCAAATAGTTGTGTTTTTCTGGAAAAGGGAGGAGAGAAGGAAACTCTTGGTAGTTAGTAATTTTTCCGTACCTCTTCAACAGAGCCACTGGTATAGGGAAGCTAAAGCCCTGATTATTATTTGCAAGCATTTATTAATATGCGTATTTATTGTCTTCATGAAGCAGAATCTCCACATTAGGTTCCATCCCTTTCCATTTATCTTCTTGTTTATTTAATTGTATCTGTATCTATGGCATTGGCTGCTGCACATAGTCCATCCATCCTTGCGGCTCTGCTGGAGAGCAAAGTTACTAAAAGGTCAGTTACTGCACAGATTTATTGCACCTTAGCTTTTCTGCTGTACGGAGCCACATGCATGCCCTCAGCCAGCAGCCCTCAAAGTGCAGCCTGTGCCATGTTCAGGAAGGATGTAGCTGCCTCCGCTGGTGCTGGGACAAGAGCTGGCAATTGGGAAGTTACCTTATTGTAAGTGGTGTGCTCTAAAATTACACCCTAGCTTACCTTGCGGTAACTTGCTCGTGTAGTCGTGGCCTTAAGGTTTTTCTTTAGTATCCATGGCCACAACATCTAAGCATTTTATAGTACAGCATACACTAAACATTAATTTCAAATTATTGAGAATATTTTCATGACTCAACAACTTTCTAATGACTGTGTACCTTATTAAAATCTTGCAACCCTTTAATAACAAAGTTTTCCCTGATCCCTTGGCATTTAAACACCCTGTATAACTGAAATTAAATGCATAGCTGAAGTGTTTTTTTAGGACACTCGATTTAAAGTGAGCCCAAAGCAGCAAAGGACTCTTTGAACATCTCTAGAGTGGACGCTCCCAGAGCTGTCTGTATACAGTTTGAATTAATTATTCCCTTCATGGAAATTGTACAAGATGTCCCCCAGGCTCTTTTTGACTGCCTTGCTGCCCTTTTGTGATAATCCCTTGCTATCCTCTGGGCTTTCTGCAGTCCTAAACTTAACATATAAAGCTATTTTTATCTAGGGGCTAGGGTGTGAATAAATGCAGAGAATGTCTCTCAACATGACTTTGTGTTTGTGAGCCTTCCTTCAATTTGATTAGAAATGCTCAAACTTTTTTGCAAGCTGCCTTTGAGCATCCTCTGGTGAAATAGCTGTAGTTAAGAAGGATTTCTTCTTCCCTGGGTCACACGAGGCAGCAATCAGCCGGGAGCAAAAAGGAAGCTTGGGGGGAGACTGGAGGCTTAGGAGGTAGAGCCTCTGGTCTCTATTCTTCAGTGCACCACTGCTGCATGAAATGACCTTGGACAAGCCTCCTTGCCACTCTTGGCTAAAGTAGGTGTGACTCAGGCAATCATCCCTCAGCTACACCAGAGCTGCACTGTATGCCTTTGCTGGGCTCAGCTCAACTCATTTAGCTGGGGTTTCAGTACCTTAGGGAGATGGGTTCCCAACCCTCCATTAATTTTAAATGGGGACACAGGTGCTTCTAGGCTTTATGAAAAAACCAGACCTTAATATTTTATGGAAAGGGTAACATGTGCTAGGAGAAAAGAAGGATTTTGTTCATGTCATTAGCTGTGATGAGTCCTTAGCATGGAGACAAATCAATGAAGTACTCCAAAGATGCCCTGCAACAAGCCCTGCAACCTCTGATTTTTAATGACCATCAACAGAGAGAGCACACAGCCCAACTGCGTTGTGCTAAAATTCCAGTTCAGTCAGCCAGCAGCTAGCCACAGGTTACCTGCCCTGCAAGAGCCTTGCTGAGCTCCTCCTGGCATCTGGGCTGCTTCCGAGCATTAAAATAGTGTGCAACTCTACTTGTTTCATCATTTAAATGTCAGTTGAGAAGTAGTTTCTGCTAGACTTTAAAAAAAACCAAAACTCACCAGGCCCAAACCAAAACCCAAACCCACCAAACCACTGTACGCAGCTTGAAACCCAGCCATGGCAGGGCTGCTGTTTGGGGTCAGCCAGATGGGTGTCCTCAGGCACTGCCAGCTGTGCTCCAGCTGTGCTGGAGACCACACTGGCAGGCTTGCTGGCCCAGGTGAGCTTGGTCTTGATACTGCCTCATACTTCCTTGGCCCAAGGCTTGCACAAGGATACCACAGAGACCTGCTAAAAGCTAGGGGACAAAGGCTAGCTTACAGCCAATGTCAGCTTGCTTGTGAGAGTGACAAAACACCTACAAGCTCCACAGAGCACCAGATGCCCATAGCACTGTGCAGGACCCTACGTGGGTTCAGAGAAATGGTGGTCTGAGATGTTCTGAGCCCACGAGAGCTGCACTCGGTCAGTTTGGGTCACAGGTAACGTGACCAGCGTTCTTTCAGGCCATCATCCTTCTTATTTCAATGTAAACACTTCCCACCTGTCCCAAATATGCGTGCCATTCTCCAAGACTTTCCAGCATTGCTTACATTTGCAGAACTTTATTCCCCGCTCCCTGCGCCGCATCTGTTCCCATCACAGCTGTGGCCACCCTGTTCTGTCTGGCTGACACCCCCGGCCCCCCCTTCCCCTCCAAACCACCTCCCCTCCAAGATCAAAATACTCTGTTTTTATTTATTTACCCTGCAGCTGTCAGTGTTGTGTCTGGGTCAGTGCACTGCAACATGGAAAATCCTTAAAACTGCCAATCCTGGTAGTAACCAACATACACACCATCAACAAATATATCCCTCGGCCCTTTGCTCCTTTGAAAACAACAGGTCCAGGCTATGGAAGAAATGACACTGTTGGAGGCCGGTACAGACATCCTGGCCTGAACCAGCACCGGGTTTGCACGTGGTGAGGGAGAAGAGGCAGGGATGAAGACAGGGGCTGTCCTAGAGCTGCCCACCACAATGCTTTTCGGCACTGCCCAGAAATGCACAAAGCAGAGACCTGGCTGTGAGACATCGGGCAACGGCTCTGCTGTTTCTCTGCATGATGAAGGGCAACACTGTAAGTGTCGCAAAGCGGAAGATGCTGTTGAGAAGCAGGAAGCATCCGGGATGGCGCATGGTGGCAGAGTGAGGCAGAGCCAGGAATGAGTCTGATTTTCTTCTGTTTCTCTGCTGAATCCAAGCGCAATACCCAGACACCAGTTTCGGTGGAGGTGAGGCCTCAGCCCTGTTCAACCACAGCATCCTATAAAGACAGGCTGGTAGGTGGGCTCACCAATGGACCTCTCATTCCTATATCAGTGCAAGCCTTGCCCTGGTGTAAAGACAGAAGTCTTTACCTGAGTAAAGCAATGAATGTGACTAGGATTTAGGGTTGGAGAAATAGGAAGAATTTTTATGTAACCTGTGCTTATTAAAATAGCTGCTTGCTGCTGACCAACATCGATTGATATGACACTCTTTCTGTTTTTTTCAAGAGGGCTTGTACAGTGGCTGAATGAATCAACTTGGTCAAAATTCCCTGCTGTGCTGGCGATGAAGAACTGCAGTGGCTCTTCTGCTTATTGCCCGCCCCGTGTGGCCCAGCAGCCACAAGTGAGACCACGTTGTGCAGGTGCTTGTGCTGCTTCACAGAACAGACCTGCAGGACCAGATGCTGGTGGATGTGCAGGATGCCCAGTCCTCCCTGCTCTGGGTGTGTGATATGGAGTTGCTCTGCATGCAGAGCGATGAGTTCAAATTGTCCATCTCACCTGTAAGGGGGTATTCAGAGGCTTTTCTCTCTTTAAGAAGCCTTTTGTTTCTGCACTGGTGCTCAAGGAGGCTAAGTTAATGTTCCAGTAAACTCCAGGTGCTGTGTGGTGTCCAGCACCCTGCTGCACTGCAGGCAGAACATTGCGTTGATTGCTTTGGGAGGCTGTTGTGGCCTCATGGCCATTAGGAGCCAGGGATGGATTGACTGGCTCAGGGGTACTGTGTGTCAGCCGCAATCGCTTTTTTCAGTATGCTAGCCCCTGCTTTTTAGGCAATCACTTCATATCCTCTACAGCACCAAAATGCAAATGCCTTCTAAAAAATAACTGCAGTCTGCCCACCGTGAGTGTGCTCAAAGACACTCACCCACGTTACAGCTACACCACTAAACCAGGGCTGTGGTTTCCTGGGCGCTGGGTGCAGCTGAAGGCAGTGTTCCCCTGCTAACCCGGGTGCTCGCTCCCGCCAGCAGCTGTGATTCAGGCTGAGGTAGGACACACACTGCAGCAGCTGGGTGAGCGGCTGGAAACCAGGTCTTCTTCAACTGCCAGCCACTGCCCCAAGCAGTGCTCGAGGCCACAAGAACTGCTTCCCTCTTTAGCTCCAGGATGACATTAAGAAAGGCTGGCACGGGGAAAGGGATTTCTTTTTCCCCTTCCCTAAGAATAGCCAGTTTGTAGGTCTGTCAAAAATCATAAAATCAAGTAAGCTAAAACCCAACTGAGGAAAGAGCTGGTAGCAGCACTGGGACCAGATCACAGGTGTCCTTGGTCAGTCTCCTATCTGCTGAGCAGCACCTGCCTTTTCACTGGCACCATCCCAAGAGCTGCAAGGCAACTAGCAGGTACCTCAACAAGAATCCTGCTGGAGTGTTCTCCCTCAGACCTCCAGAAGGATGTGCTTTTGGCACCCAGAGTCTTGGGAGAGGGGATGGAGATGAGCAGGCAGGCTGTGGCAAATGGTTTCAGGTAGGTGTTGTGGAGGTTGCAGGGTGCCTGCAGAATGGCATCTAATGCAGAAGTATGATTGGGAGCCTGAATTAAAGAGTGTTTTCAGTGGGGACATGTTAGCTTCGGGCACCAAACTTGCATTGTGATAGTCAATTGAGTTGTCCTACCGCTATCTCTTCAACCAGGGGAGGGAAGCGCAGAACCCTATGGGCTGCAGAAGGCAGCCACGCTGCCATGCACTCCTCAATCTCGGCAGCCAAAGCAACTCATTGAGAACCACAGCCCAGACCACGACCTCCCTCCTTGCAGCTCTGCCTTTGCCTTCCCAATCTGCAGGACTCACCTCCTTCTTGCATTGCTGCCCCTTCTGACAGCTGCTGCCCCACATTTGGGGGCAGTGAGGAGAACAGAAAGACCTGCAGGCGATGAGAGGTGGGAGAGAGGAGATTACTTTTTTCTGGCAGTTTGGCTCCTTTCCCACCTGCTGTTGGATCCCTTCTCAAAGGCATCCTTTGAGAAGGCATTACCCCTCCCAGAAGGCACAGGAGGTTGTAATCTACGTTGATATTTATTTATTACTGATCTATGATGTATCTAAGTGATGAAAACGGCTACCAACAACCTAGCAGGTTAAGCAGAAATAGATTGCCTGGAACTACAGGTTCACATCCCAGCAGTAATATTTCCAGTCCTTCAGATGCAGCTAAACTTGTAGCTAGCAGCTTGCTGGGTGTTCAGAGATTGACGTTAATGACATGCTATGCAAAATTATCTCTTCCGGGACAGAATCTTATTCCTCCTAGTGCAGCACATGCAGTTATTGCTGTCTTCCACCCCAGAAGCGGCCGCATGTCTGATTCTGGCTACGTATGCAGCAGCTTGTGAAACATGCCAAGACTCTCCAGCATGCAAGGCATTAGAGAAATGTAAGACAGGATCTGAGCTATGACAAGCAGAGTGCATGGCATCATATTCCACCATGCAGCAGGGGAAATAGGGATGCAAAATATGTTTTTGAGCTGAATAAGCCATTTGGACAAAATAAGGACCGAGGTGAACTTTGGTCTCTGAATTTAAACCAAAACTGGATCACAAGCCTTTTCACATTGATATGTCACAATTACCTCATGAAATTACCCCACCTCCATTGCCATCTCCTGTTTTCTAGTGTAGGAGTTTAATTCATAGCTCCAGTTGCTGAAAAACACCCAAAGATTGGTGCAGAGCAAGCAGGAAATCTGGTAGCTCGGCTATGGCAGGGTGAGTCATTTCAATACTCTGTGTGTTGTAGAACCTCAGACCCTGACAATTACTTTTCACTTCTCTTCTGACCTCATGGGACTTTTTATTTTTTGGACCTGCTCTGTGAGAAATCATGTCAGATGTGAAATGTGATTTTTTTAGGTCTTCTTGCTGTTTCATGATTTGTGGTTAACATGGTGCTGGAGAAACCCAGCAAAAATCCCGCTGGTTAGCCTAGTCTAACCTAATCTAGTCCAGCTGCAGCTCCTGTGCACCCAATCACAACATCTAAAGATCTTTCAGGCCTAGTACCACCTCATCACATTCAGCTACCACCTCCACCCAGAGCAAAGGGAAGGGGGGAGCCCCAGCAATGGATGGATGTTGTGTTTGGGCTTAGCTTGCATTCATGGGGCAGGGACCCTGATTACAAAACAAGGGAAGTGACTCTGCTCTTAAATAGCAGGAGCAGTAGTGTTACCTGGAGAACCTGAACCTCTCCATCCCTTACTGGCCACAGTGGCGAGGCCATGGAGCTTTGTGTTTGCAGGTACTGTTCAGCAGCATATATTTGCAATCTGTGTTTCTTTTCGTGGTGAGGAAGGCTTGGTGGGTACAATGCTGGCCATGTGAAAGGGCAAGCAGAGGGTGATGGCTTTACTGTGCTCTATAGGGTAGATGTGATTCCCTAAAAGCTCACAGGTAGCAGCGCTGGCCTGCACCAGGGTTTCAACTTGCACAGACTGGAGTTACCATCAGAGTGGCCAGCATAGGTAGTGCTGGATGTGCAGACAGGACAGCTGGCTTCATGCATAGCAGTAACCCAGGAGTTCACCCTGCTTCTCAGGAAGGATTTGCTGAGCTCTCTGTTATGTGGCTGCATGGCTAGACAGTTCAAAGCTGCTTTGGCTACCCGTGCATCAGCTGTGCTCGACGCCTAGAGTCGCTTGGGGATGTTTGTTTGATTGTCAAAACATTTTGGTGTCAAGGGCCTCTCCACACCCTCTGGTGCGATGTGATCCCTGATTAACAGACTGAGCTTGACTGTTTGGGAGCCTGTCCCAGCACTATTTAGACCTGCACAGAGAAAGGGTGAGACACCACTCTCTCAAAATGATAGCTGGTGTGACTATACCTGCTGGGGTGAGTGGGGAGCTGGATATGTAAGGTCTGAAGTAACGAGCAAGTATCTGCGCTCATTCTCTTCAGCTCAAGTGATCGAGCTGAAGAGAGCAGAGCCCAAACCCACCTGTCCCACAAGGGCCTGGTGGTCTCAACGATGATCAGACTGACTGTTTCTTGGTTTGGGGTGGGTTTGGTTTTGGTTTTTTGGGGGGTGGGGAGGGAGCAGATTGTCCGTTTGTTCTTATATAGTCTTGGTCTGGGCTTTCCCAGGAGCTTGGCCACAGGCTTGGGTGTCTGGTGCTCAACCATGGCTCAGTATGCAAATTTCAGCCATTGCCATGCTGGTGTTGGGTACAGTTCAGCTCCTCATGTGTTCCCCAGAGGAGAAGCTTGCCGTGGAGCAAAACTTGCTTCCTTACCCAATTCCTGGGGGAGGAACGTGCAGCCCATGGGAGTAACGAGTGGCAAAAGCTGGCAGGTCTCCAGCGCTGGTGTTCTGTCCTCCCCAGCATTTGGTGCTGCGAAGGGGCACAGACACAGGCAGCAGCTGCTGACCTTCGAGGGTGCCCAATTCCACAGCTAACCTGGTGATCTCCCTACCTGTCCCCACTCCGCGGTCACTGGGCTATCACAGCCATCAGCAGTGCCAGCGACTGGCAGCAGCAGCCCAGTGACTCACCTGGCCTGGCCCTCCCTGCACTAAATCCTGCTATCGAGCTGATGATCTGCTGGTAATTTTGCTCCAGCTGAGTGCTGTAGACCTGCTTGCACGCATCCTGTGCTCCCTGTACACAGAAAGCTTCCTCCCCAGATTACCCCACCCTTGCTCCATGTACCCACAGCCTCTGGCCACCCTCCAGGGCACTGTCTGTTTTGGAAACCAGAAAGCTCTGCCCTAGTACCTAATTTCAGGAATTAGGCTCTGGAGGCCAGCGAGGTGTCAGGGAGAGATACGGGCAAGTGCATTTTTGTGGAGGTTGCAAGGTCGCGGTCATTTCTTCTTAAGACAGGGAGGTGATGCCCACACTGCCCTGCCGAGTACGGGTGTTATGGTTAATGCTGAGCGGCTTTTCTCCAAAAGATCCTTCCTGGCCCTGCTGTGCACAGGGAAGGACATGGCACATCATGGCACAGCAGCAGGTGAAGGCCATTAGAGCAGCTCCAGGGCACAGACTACAAGCTGTGAAATGCAGATGTGTATTTCTGTACCAGTAATAAGCACAAATCGTGATGTTGCTTTGCTGTGCTGTATTCTCTGTCACCCATTTACCTCCAATTTCTTTTTCCCCTCTGTCCTTCCTTTGCGATGTTATATGTGACACAGGGCCTTTGTACAAAGAGAATGCTATACTGCAGGGCTGAGCTGAGAACTCACCAGCTCATTTCATGTAGGATGCTGAACAACTGTCAGTCTAGCCTGCTTGGGCACAGTAGATAAGCAAGATGTTTTAATAACTAATTTTTCTGGTCTAAGTTTGGGGGTTGGGGCTTTTGTGAAAAAAGGGCCAACTATTCATATGTAGCTCCTACTGCACAATCAGTAGCATTTAAGAAAAGAGTAAGAAATGAAATGTCTTTGCTGCTTTTCCTGATTCCTGGGAGGAGCTCCATGTTGAGCACCTGATGGATTTATCAGTTCGGAGGGGGCATCCTTCATGTCCTTGTAAAGGGAGTCTGGGTCATCTCCTCTGCTGGCATAGAGCGAAAAGGGAAGTGAAGGATGCTGAAGGTAGAAAGCTGTGCCACCGCCCCCCAGCCATGTGGTGCCACTTCCAGTGGGACAGCGGGAACCTCGTGGGAAGGCTTTCTCCAGGAGGCAGGCAGAGACTTCTGTGTTCTCAGAGGAGTGGAATCCGTTATCCGTAGGGACATCAAAGCTATTAGTTAATCTGGAAGGCCTGACTGATGTTTTAAGAGAATCTTGGGGCTTGTTTAGAAGCTTCTGGGGTTTATCTTAGCTGGGATTGTGAGACTCCTTAATGGCATGTTTCTGTTTCATAACTACTAGTAGCACAGGAAAGCAAATATCCCTTTCATATATGAATCCACAGATCAGGAGTAAAGTTAAGGATGATACAAACGATGTCTTCTTGCATATCCTCTTCCTGTGGCTCCCTTTGATTCAATTTACATTATTATTTATTTCAGGGTGACCGGCATCCCACCGTGCCAAGGAGGTCAATTGAAGTTTAGCTGCCGACTTCATGAACAGGATTTCAACCCATGTCTGCAATTAGCGATGAAATGAAATCCACGGCTTGAAATCATTTATCCAGCATATCCGATCAAACACAAACATCTCCGTGCTTGAAAATAAATGAGGGTTGGAGCCAGCTAGGCTGCTGCAGAGGTTTGTGATAGATTGATGAGCTGAGAACAAGCTGCCACCCTCCACCCCCATCATCAGTGACTTTCCAGCCTGAGGAAGGGGACGCTGAGGCTAGAGGTGAAGGATATACTTGCTGATAAGTGTTGCAGTGGGAGGTGAGAAATATGAGCTCCCAGAGGCGGAGAAGGAGAAAAAGGCAGGCATCGTGCTCTGTTAAGCAGGGTACAGTTTAGACAGAGCAGCTGCTTGACAAGCTTCTGGCAGGAGGGTCAGGGCAGGACCAGCCCTGTGCTTGCAGCACCTGTTATTGAATGCTACCCGCAGGTAAGGAGGACAGCCCAGGCCATGCTTTCTGGCTGATACAGTCTTTTTCCAGTCACATGTGAAGGTAAGGGGGCTGCGAGATGAAAGGAGAGAACTGATGAAACGGCTGATGAGGTCTGCCCCTCTGTGAGATGCAGTAACATCAGCAGCAACACAGAAGAGTTTGCATCCAAGTGGCTTTTGGTGGTTGAGGCTGAAAATAAAGTCTGACTCTGAGTTCCAGTGTCACTGTTCAGTGGTTTTTAATTGGGAAATTCTTGTTATTTACCCATTCCTTTTTTTCTCCCCATGGCATGCCAGCTCCAGAAGCACAGCAGAGGGTTCAGGCTACCACACTAACATGCTTCCCCTGGTGCAGAGTGGCTGCGCTATCAGCTGAATCGAGCTGTCATGGTCAGGGTGGGAGCATGGTGAGCCTGTGGTTCAGCTGGGGAACGCTTATGCATTAAGGCAGAGTCAGTCAGTCACTTGCACTTTTCTGCCCCCATCTCAGTGCTCATTAAGATCAAAGTGAATTTCTACTCCTGAGATGAGCAAAGGAAAGTTTGAAAGTGTGAAGCATGTGTTGCATGAAAGTGAAGAAACCAGAAAGTAAAGGAAACTTTTAACTGATGATTTTGAGTACACATTATTTGTGATTGATTTATTTTTTTATAACTGGGGCAAACCATACTTCAGAGAGACTTTATGATACAAGGCATTTTATAAATGATGAGCTAATGCTGTTGGTTTTACAATCAAGGAAGATGAAAGAGACATCTCAGGGCTGAGATCCTAGTTTGAGCTGGGTGCTTAGCGGGTGAGGGATTTTTTAATTCGGTGACACTCATGTGCCATGTACTTAAACACAGAAGTGCCATGTTGGTGGACAATGGGCAGGACGTGCTGCTACCAAATGCAGAGCCAGGGGAATCTGCTAGGCCTGTGCCCTGACAGCACTGCATTGCAGGGTGTCTTCTAAAACATCCTCTATCAGTGTGTGCTGGAGACAGACAACTGCAAATGGCAGAGGAAAATGCTGTGCTGATCCTACCAAGGTGCACAGGTCAGCATCCCCTGCCTGTAGCCTCAGATGGAGAAAGGCGGCCTGAAGTTTTCTCTTCCTTCCAAAGGCAGCAGACCAATTAAGCTGATTTCACAATTTGAAACAGCTTCTGGAGTGTTTTAATTATTCATCTTCATCGGTGATACCTCTGAAACCCCAAATCCACACGATTTGAGTGATACGAGCAGCTCCTGCCATCTGCCAGGTGTTGTATCCCTTCACATCAGTCCCAGATAGCTTCTCAGGTGGGGTGGTTTCACCCTGGCTGCTGTAAGATGTCTTCACACCCAGAGAGTGAGAAGGAGGCACCCAAGAGACAGAAGTGCTTCTGTCACCAGGAGGAGGGCTCATTCGACCCATGGGACTCTGCTGTGCAGAACCACACAAAACCCTTCTGCTCGTTCCTTCAGCAGGAAGCAACGGAGGACAGCATAGCTTTGCTTCCTCAGTGCCAAATCAGCTCCACCAGCTGGCTGTACCCAGGGGAATTTTTTGGAAGGTGTCTGAAGCTGCTGTACCAGCAACTGGCTGGACTCTGGTATCTGTGGGAACCTGGTGGCTCTCCCGCTTCCTCGGACCTGTCTCTGGAAACACATCCCTATGAGATGAAAAGAGCACAACTCTTGCTAAGAGGCATGGAGGAAATGCTGGCTCTCCTAAAGAACTGTCCCATCATCTCTGTTGCAATGAAATCCGGAAGAGACTTATTTTTAACCCAAATCTAATTAAAAGAAAAAAAAAGAAAAGACAAAAAGGAAGTGGTTAAGGGCATATTTTACTGTGCACTAATGAACTGTGAAGGATATAAAGTCTAAATTTCTCAGATGTTTCGAAAGCAATCCCACAAAAAGCAAAAGTACTTCACAGAAATCTCTTTGATTTCTAGGTTGCTTCCTACGTGTTGGTGCTAAACCAACCTCCTTAAGCTAGGGATCTTTCCTTCTCCCCTTCCCCTCACCCCACACTACTTTCTAACCACTGACAGCGGGTAGAAATATTCGTGTTTCAGTCCAGTATTTTTATGTGCGTCTCCCACTGGAAATTTTTTCCATTCCCCTGGGGTTGGGCAGGCCACGATTATCACTCTAATAGAGTTAATTAAGAGCCTTGAGGCCCCGACGTTTTGTTTTCTTTGGGACCAGACCTATGGTTCGGGCCTCTGAGCTACCCACTCTGACCCAACCCTTTCCCTCAAAAAACAGCCAGGCAAAATTTGGGAGCTGCGTGCACCCTCCTGCCTCAGCGTGTGCTAGGGGAGCAGATGGAGATGTCTTCTCTTCCATGGCACGTGGCTGAGCTCCATTGGCTTGGTAAGCTCCCTAGAAAAGGAACTGTAACTTGGACTACAGCTCAACAAATAAAAATAACCCTAGGAAATGAATCAGTGAGACAAGGCACACCCCAAGAAGACCATCTCTAGGATGGGCTTGATGCTAAGGATGCCAGCAGAGCAGTGGTATGCTCAGGTAGCAGGTGAAGGCCATTGGACTGGGGCTGTAATTGCTTATCATTAGCACCTGGGAGAGCCAGCCCCCAAAGTGAGGTTTCCCCTTTGTCACAGCCTCACTCAACTCGATGGGAATCTCTGAGATCAGGTAAGGACTTTCCTTTTTAATAAATGCAGGAGCATAGGGTCACTCCCACATGTGGAATAAAATAATAAAAGGCTTTTATGTGGGAATCTTGCTGTCCTCTGGAGAGCTATAAAGATCAAAGACTTAAAACAGTGGCTAATTGAAGGTGAGGTTACTACTGTGAAACAATTAGCCCGTGTGCGCACCTGTGAAAATGGAGAGGTGCATTGCTAGCAAATTGAAGTGTCTGCTATAAAACTGTCCTCAATTTTAGGGGATGTTAACTGTTCCCTTGCCGAGTTATGATTCTTATAAGTGACCAGTTTGAGTCCACAAAACATAGTACCCCACTGGATCCTGTCCCCTTCCTAGGCTTGTAAGTGGAATGTGAGTCCAAAGAGCAAGCACAGCATTTAAACAATGGGGAGAAAATCCTGAGGACAAACTAGCATGGCGTTCTGGAGAGGAAACTATGTTCTTTAGTCCATAAGAGCTGTTAATGTAGCAAAGAGGAAAAAGGACATTTGAAAAGTATAAGTGGGGGTCTTGAAGTCTTTGTCTTAAATCCTTACAGGGCCATCCAGTGACTTGAAGGATGAGAGTAAATTATTGCTATGATTTGAAACTGCCAAACCTACAAAAACAGGATGAGAACAGACAGTTTTCTATAAAGCTGAAGGCCCCCAAGGAGGTCTCTGAGCTGGCCAGTCAACCCTAGTTTGTTTACTAGTGCTGTGGAAACTATGATGAACTGTAGAAAAAAATCGTATTAAGAGTAGTGAAGAGGGGTTTCAAAGGGAGGGAGTTGAGCTGGTAATTGAACAACAAAACGGCCTTGGGATTTCATGCCTGAGAAATGTGAGTCTGGAAAGGATGAGCAGAGCTGAACAAGCACAGCCCTTGGATTCAGGGTACCCGATGTTCAGGAGACAGGGCCTGGAGCTGGCTTTGTGGTGAGCTTTGTCTGGTCAGAGGAACAGACCAAACATGAACAGTGAGGGTTAGAAACCAAGACCTCTTGTTTTCACAAGAGTAATGGCCTGATCTAGGGTCTTGTGTTTTCCCATCAGGATTGGCTGAAAAAGCCAGGGAGAAGGGATGCAGGCTTGGAGGAAAGGGAGCAGTTCTGTGTCAAAGCAGAGTGAAAAACTCTGTTTATGAGAGTTACTGAGACTGTAGAGAGGATTGTGAAGAAGTGATGAAATGGCAATTAACAAGGAAAATACACCTATTTTCCCTTTGCTTTTCTTTTGTTTGAAAGACATGTTCAGCGAGGAGGCGAACAGCAAGCAGGTTTTCAACAAGCTTGAAAGTAACCAAAGAAAAGTCTTCTATTAGTTTGTTAGGCAGTTGATTTTTTAATATTTTTTTTTTGTTATTAGTACCTGTGAACTCTCCAGACTGATAAACTTTGAAAAGACTTCTGACATGCAGCTGAGCCTGGGGAGTATAGAGACTTGTAAGAGTGGCACTAGTCACATCGTGCAGTCATTTGAGTTCCCTGTTGAGAGAAGCGAAGCAAAAATCTGTATCCTTGTTCCCTCCTGGGCTTTTCCAGTTCTGCTTCACATCCCTGTAACATCTGAGGCAAGACACCTGTCCTCTGAGCTTCAAAACATGGCTGTGGCTGCTACCTAACCCCTCTTTTCACAACAGGTATCTCTTTTCCTCCTTGCACCAGTGGCCTAATTGCATGTGTGCATGTTGACACAGGGTGGAAAAAAGAAAGTCTTTAGTTAAGCAATTAGTTGCTGCCATTGCAGGCCCTGCCACAAGATAATTGAGCGCCATTAAGTAATGTTTGGTTCTGAAATGTAGCAATTATCTCAGTAATTGCAAGGACGTTCCTGGAATTCTAACCCGTTTTTATTGATGTGTTGAGTGTTTCTGCTGCGCATCCACACTGCTGGAGTGCCTGGTGTGAGACATCGGGGAAGCAAGCAGGGAGGAGGAAGGAAGCATGTTCTTTTGGAGAACCTGCCGAGAGCCCAAATCTGGTGCTGCTTTTTGTGTTGTAAGCACCCGATATTGAGCTAACTTCACCTTGCTCCTGCCAAGACCTCTCAGCCCGAGCAAGGGGTTCTTCCCCTTCCAAAGGCCAAAGTAGAGATGAGGTGGTGAAGCTCACTTTGCCTGGGCTAGCGCTTGACCTTGCCGGAGCTCTGCCTCCTTTCAAATATGCAAATCGTTCTTGCACAGCACCAAGCTGGTTTCTAGTCTTGAAGGTTTGCACCTCCCCTCTGCCAGGAGCAATGATCTGAGCTTCAAGGTGATGGGATTGGCCACTAGAGGGTAGCACAATTAAAAGCATAAGGAAGGCTCATTTCTTGAAGTCGGACTGGCTGTGCCGAGGGATGCGGAGATGGTCACACCTCTGCAGACCCCATGGACACACAGTGCCTCCAGTCCATCTGCAGTCTGATGGATGGGGCAGTGCAGGAGCAGAAATAAGCTCATGGCAAGGAGAGGACTTGCCATGGTGAGACAGGAGTGTGTGACAGCAGAAGGAAAGCAGGGCTCTCAGTCCTGCTCCAGCTCTTCCTGGCCACCATCGTCTTTGCTCCCTCCTCACCAGAGTCCAAGGTTCCAAAGGAGCCTTTTGGATTGGCTCTTCTGTTGGCTTAGTGTAATTTCTTTAGCTGTGCCTCTTAACCTAAGCTCAGAACAGGGGTAGCACCAGGCCAGATGGACAATACCAAGGTCTTTCTCTTTCTCTGAGTGAACACATCTATAAAAGACTTCTTGGGTTAAAAATAATAGAGTATGTACTGTTCTTCTCTTGGCCCCTGCTGGCACGTACAGAGCGCCATGCACACTAGCAGACAACAATGTGACCAGTTCTTAAAATCACACTATTGTATGAATGGAGGGAAATGAGTGCTGGGTCACACAATAAGCAAGGTTTTAATTTTAAAGCGTGCCTCTGGAGCCAAAGGTCAGAACGGAGCCATCCTCCCTTGAACAAAATCCCCACCACCACTCTATTAACATGATACTTAAAAATGCAGCTGTGCTCTCGGGTTAAGTCCTGGCTCTGCAGAGAGCACACTCCAGCAGGATCAGTTTCGAGGATGGAGAAATGTGGTGTCTGACGCACACTAAAATGTCTGTCTCCTGATCCGCTGTGCAGTAATGCATCAAGCACGCCTTGAAACACGGGCTTTGACAGTTGCCAGCACGCGCCAGGGACAGGGGGTTAGTTATGATGTTAATGTAGTTAATTGGGGATATGGAGAAGTCTGTGAAGGAGAAAGCAAATGCTTTTCTTATAGTTGTGTGGCTCATTAGAGCAATTTCATGGCACTAACAGGGTGAAAGAGCTTTTTCTCTTCAAGGATATTTGTGGCATGCATGGGGACCACGATGATGTTTCTTCGCCATGTTTTGGGTGGCACCAGGACATGAGCAGGTGCTCCGCAATAACACAGTGCAGTGATATGACACTGTTGTGAAAGAATCCGAGTGACTCAAGGTAGAAATCTCTCATCGCATAGAAAAGAGCCAACTTGAAACTGATCCTCAGTAGTTGCAGAACATCCCTACTGTGGCAGCAAGACACAACAGCACAGATTGTGACCCATCAGGTTAATGCATCTTCAGAGGTTGCTGCTGATCAGCTGACACCAAGGACAGCTTAATCTGCTTTTCCCGGATTGCCCTAATTGTGAGGTGACTTCCTGCCCACTCTTGCACACCAGTTGAACTCCAGGAATCCTTGCAATATTTCATCTTTTGAATGGATTTTATACCGTTGTCCCCCTTGGATACACAATCTAGGAGCAGCAGGGGAAGCCATGTACGTTTCCCACCTTCTTGTTTTTACAGACTGCCAGTTGATCTGGGGCTCTTGGGTTTGTGCTCTGCAGAGGAGTGTGTGTGTCTATGCAGGGCTATGGTCATGTCTACAGTGAGAATCACTGCCTAGTGGAAGAAAGGTGTCCTTCCTAGAGACATGGGCAAGGAGGCAATGGCCCTTGAATGTACAAACTCCTCGGGAAGTGAGAAGCACGTTCATCTTGTGCCTTCCCTGGCAGTCTCCAGGTCCCCTATGCCTCCTACTGCGTTGCTCTGGGCTGACGCTATGTGGGCAGGACTGCCCAGGGGTGGCAAGCAAAGACCAGGAGGCTCATTTCTTGCCTTGCTGAAAGAAATGACCGTTCACCAGTTGGCAGCAGGGGTGTGAACCTCTCCCCTGGGGCATCCAAAGCATGAGCAAGTACAGTAGTGTGCTGAGTTGTGTGTGGTGGTTTTTTCCTTGTTGCCTTAGGGAACAAACAAGTCTCTTGTTAGCCCTGGGGTGGCCTTGTCTGGGCTCTGTATTCAGGGTGGCACACTCTTTCCCTGGCCTGACCCTGAACCTGGAGCGCAGCAGGAGGAAGATGACTGGGAGGGGAAGAGCATGGGGGCTATTTTTGCTCCCGTATCGCTATCTAGTTAGACTCCAAGATGTTGTCCTTCACTGCTGTCTGCTGCCTCGCTTGCGCTGTGGCTCTCAAGTGTTTACCATTGACAGGTTGTGAGCAGATGGACTGGCAAGAAGAGATAAATTTGACCCAAGAAGATGTCATTTGAGGAACAGCTGAGGCTAGTGTTTCACCAGATGTCCCAGCTTTAACCCATTAGCAACTTCAAGGAACTCAGTGTTGTCAATGGCTTAAACACACTCTGTTACCACACAGGCAGGGCACAAAGGCTATTGTTAAAATTTGTCAAATAAGCAGACATTCCAGGGTTTTCGAAGGGGACTGCCATGAGCTCAAGCCCAATAGAGGAGTGCAGTAGTGATGTGTACCATGGTTACATAGGTGTCCTCTGCAAGCTTGGCTCAACCAACCAGAGGTAGTCAAAATGTTACCCATTTAGTGCTCAGTGAGTCTGCTGGTGCATGAACCAGCAGATACTGTGTTATGACAATACCAACAAATGCTCTCAAAGGCATCCACGTGATTGGGGTAGCTGGTTTTCCCCTTAGCATCTCTGTCTGTATTGAGCGTCCCAAGAGACATTGCTGCTTCTGCTGCCAGATTAAATCTGTATGCCTGTGCCTGGTGGCCGCGTACCTCAGGCTGTGACAATGCGGGCTGCTCCCCATCAGATTATGCCTAGAAAATACTGAAGAACAGTGAATGAGCCTACATGAGTGAGTGGATACATACCCACAATGACTGAGTGAGAAAGTTTATGTATAGCTGTACAGAGCACTTTCCAGTGTTTTCGACTGAAAGCAGGCGTAGCAGCAGAGCGGTGGTGGCTCTGTATCTGTACAGAGTGTTTCTGTAACTGCCTATGTGGTCCTCCAGGAAGGGTTGTCATCTGGTGTTTAGATAGGTTTAATGAACCATATTCAAACTGGTAAAATGAAGTTGTGGCTGTAAGGTTGCCCCTTAGTGTAGAGATGTGGGATTTATCGGTATTTGAGCCAGTGAGACAAGCTAGCTGTGGCCTGGCCATGGGAGCACCTCCCACCATGGCAGTATGTCCCACCTTCCACTGATGCCTTAAGGCTGATGTTTGTTACAGGTGACTTTAGCACTGTTTTTGTTGATGTGGCAGCTCCTGCCCTGGGACAGTGTTGAGGGTAGGGGGAACACAGGCAAGTGTCTGTGTGTTATTTGCCTGTGTACACCTTCTTGCTGTCAGGGTTGTGAAGAGCTGAGCATCTTAGGGCTGATTCATATGCGAGGTCTGAAAAAGACCAAATTTTCAGTGTCTCATGTTAAACCCCAACTTGTGACCTTTAGCTCTGATGAATCCACCAGAGTACGTGCTCCCAACTTACGTAGCCAGAAAG
>JAOXNO010000052.1:12912685-12960595 GCA_028565335.1 Limnodromus scolopaceus
GATATTTAGAGCTAGATTTTCAGCCAGTATAAACCAATGTCACCAGATTCCCATAAATCTGTCCAGTTCTTTTCCCAGTGAGGGGATGCCATATATTTCTTGACCTATTCCTTCTCAGTCGGGAGGATGTTAACATTGAAGTCAGGGGCCAAAGACTACCAACAAAGTCTTTCCCTTGCAGCCACTTTAATCTGTGCTGGTCTCTGAATTTTCAGGGAAATCACTCCTGGGCTTGATCACGAAGCTAAGAGCTCCCTACTGCAAGGATTGCACTGCAGACAATTTTTCCACTTGAGCAGTGCTCCGAGTGCTCAACCACGAATGCCAGCATTTACAGAAGCTGCCCAGCTGCTTTCGGATGTGTGTGCTGTTTACATGCAGGCTCCAGCTGGTTGCTACAGTAGGATTTAGCCAGGCAGAGTCTGTTGGGGAAAAGCTTCCCTCTGCTATAGAGATGAGGCAGCATCTGTGTTGCTAGTAGGACAAGCTGGCTGGTTTTGTTACCCTGAGACAAGAAAAGCCACAAAAGCTGCCCCAGGAAGGAGAAGGAGTTAATGGTGTTAATCCACACAAGAGATGCCGGCACTCCCAGTGCTGGGGTATTCAGTGTCTTTACCCTCCTTGAAGCGACAGCTCTGTTGTGGCTGGGGAGGCCAAGTGAAGACTGAAGTACTGAAAGCAAGCAATCCCTCTTCCTACCCTAGCAATTATGATTTTGGACACAAAATGTCCCATTTTCCTATGAGAACACTCCCAATCCCTTTGTGTGGCAGCACGGGAAGATACAATAATGTGGACTGGCCTTATTGGAAATAGAGCTCAGCTGGGCAAAACCAGAAGCTGTTCTATGCCCTGGGCTGGTCAATCCAACACCACTGTGGGATGACCTTCCCAGGCTGTCCAAATGTGAGTGTTTTAAATATAAACATTTTAATGGCATTTACTTCTATGTTTTGTTCAAGAACGATTTGTTTATTCCTCCCGTTCCTCTCCCCCCTCTCCAGTGTGCTGGGAAGTTCATCCCAGAAAAAGGCAAAACTGGAGAATGTGTCTCTCTTGGGGGTTTTTGATAGCTGATAAGGATTGTGGAAAGTCCCATAGGTGAGCATTTTCCTTCATTACTCAACAAGACTTGGCACTAATATTTCTTAGGAACCTGCCGCTCTCCGTGTCTCTTTTCACACAGCTTGATTGTTATGACATGTACAGTAGCTGAAATTTAAAATCCATTGAACTGGGGCCAACATCTTTTAAATAGCCACTGATTGGGAATTCAGTGATTTTTGAGAAACCTGATGCAAGTAGTTCACCCCTGCCTTTCCAGAGGAACTGAACGCTCATGAGTGCTCTGAAACAGAGCATGCCTTGCTCCGAGGTTAGCAGTTTTAATGAGATCTGTGGAACAGCTCTGCTCTGCAATCTCATTTATTCTACTGCCTGGTAATCGTTAATGGGAATTTTCTTTGCAGGGAAAACGAATATTTTGTCAGAATAAAAATTGCTGGGGCTTATCAACTCCTTTCTGACTAGCTTCATCAGTAAAGGTTTCCTGATTAGAAAAAGAAGAATCTATTTCCAGTGCTACATTTAGGAAAACTACTCTTGACAAGTGGAATTTTGGGAGCTTGCTGACATCTTTGCTTGACATATTTCTGATCTGAGATGCAAATTTTTTGGTTTAAAATGTTGTGTGAGAAATTGTGAGTTTGTTTTGTTGGGGATTTTTTATTATTTGTTTTGAATGGGGTTTTCCAATCAAGTGCAAAGCAAGAGAAAAAGATGCTTTCCCCCACTGTACTGGACAACAGTGTTACGTGCTCAGTGCTTCAAACGTATAGCCCATGCTAAGCAGTAGAGCAATGTTTTTTTTTCTTGGTGGGTAGTGGAAGTGAGAAGTTACTGATGCTACTATTAAGGTCAGACTCTGCAAGAGCAGAAACATATTTACCCCCTCGTGGCTGGTTGATGTCACATGTGCTGTATTTTGGGCAAGGTGCCTCACTTGCCCTTCAGCCCATGCTCTCCTTCAATCTACATTGCATGGATGCAAACCCACATGTGGGCTGTGGCTCCCGGTGACCTTCTGGGAGCAGTGGGGAGAGAAATCAATGCTCCATTCTGTCCCTTAGCATGTACCATCCTGCAGTGCCAATGGTGCAGATGTATTTTGTCTAACCTGGCTCGCTGTTGTACTTCCTTACAGCAATCCCAGGTGATGAGAGAACCGTTCTTAGAAAGGTTCTCAAGTCACAGACCTGGTGGGATCAGTGGTTCTCGCTGATCAAGGCCCCCCTGACCTGTGTGGACGTTTGCTTGTAAGCTACAGTCAGCCCCTTGCCTCACCAGGGACTGCACGGCATTTGGCCCATGGTAGGGTAGCCCACACCGAGAGTGGCAGGTGATTTCCAGAGCACCCTCACAGGAGATGCAGCCCAGGCAATGGCTGGGTTCACCTCCGGGACGGCTCTCGGGGGTTCACTGCGGGCCAGGCGGGAGGAAGTCACCGCCACTGCCTGGCTTAGATCTTCCAAAACTGCTGAAGGCAGAAAGGTGAACAAGCAGCAGACAGCAAAGGAAAGATTAATTGGCTGGCTGCCTGAAGGGCTGGTTGGGGTTGTATTTCTTGTTCTTACTCTTGCAAATTTCTACAGGATTGTAAATCTTGAGCTGCTTCCCAAATGGGGAGACTTCAGGTGTGTTTTTCTAAATAAGAAAACCCGAGCATAGTTAAGTTCTTTGACTCAACACACAGGAATTCCCATTGGCTTTATTACACGCTGACAAGCGTGCTGGGGAAAGCAGAGCAGATCAATGGCTGCGTTTGAAGCGGGCCATAAATCACTCATGACACCAGGCAGCAGATTGACTGACTAGCCTTGTTCCTCCTCTCCTCCCAGCACACCAGCACTGACCCCGGCTTGCCACCGAGACGTCTGCGAGGGTTGCATGTGATTAATGCTGCAAATGAAACCCTGGCCTGGTCAGCAGCAGGCAAGCTTGAGCCAAAGGTCTCCTGAGGGAAAGGTGAGAGGACGGTGGTACGAGTTAGATGAGGAGTAAATACAAATTGGTAAAGTCCTCGCCAGCTCCCAGCACCATTGCCCTATGCTATATCCGCTCTTTTCTTGGTACCCCTGTGAAACCCTTGCTTTACACAAATGTCTATCCCTGCCCCAAACACGCTGAGTGAGCGTTTAATGTCACGGGTTGAGCAGCAATGATGTTAAAGCTGCAAAAAGGACAGGAGGATTTCTGATGCCAGACGTGGGAATTCGGCATCTGACGGGTTTTGACTTTTTGGAAGGAGCCGAGATGGGCAGATGGTTTTGAATTTAATATTTTCTTCACTGGAAATTGTAGCCTTGGGGTGATAGAAAATCAGACATAGCCCTGGTCTAGACAGGAGAGGGGTGTGAGAACCTCCAGAGTGCCAAGCACTCCCCTCCCCTGCCCCCGTGCACCAGGGCTGGCGTGGGAAGGGAGGGACAATAAGGAAAACTGCTGGAAAAATTGCACCATTCTCGTTTGAAGCTTTCAGACCGCTCTTTTGTTTCTACTGATAGGTTGAGATCAAAATTAGGGAAATTATAATTAGAAAATGAAAGCAATAGAAAGCACAGCCACTCATCCAGTTTGCTTGAAACCTTTCTTTTTGGTGGGAGGAGAGAATGAGAAAGATCTATATTTTTCATCCAAATTGAAAAATAAACCCTCCTTTAATTCCAACAGTAGCTTGTCACCTCGCTTTGGAGCCGTCTCTCTGGAGGAAACAGTTAAGCCACAAAATAAACCCATCCTTGCTTGCTACTTCCATGGGAGCACAGGATACTGGGAGTGCCTTGTGCTGGTAGATAAGAGTTGAGATTCCAGGGCTGTGGGTCTGCCCACAGGCAAGATCTTAATTAAAATTTATCTATATTATATCAAATATTTTTCTGAAATTTTTCAAGGTTGTTTCCATGTCTTGTGCTAAAAAGGAATTAAGGGAATATTTTGCAGGATCTTGACTTTCATAATTCTTTAAATCTAAATTATATTTTTTTTCTTCTAAAAGGTCCAATCCCTATGCTGATACAGTGTTTGGTAAATAAGAAGTCTTGGTAATATTGACAGAAACTTCTTTTTCTTTTCTTTTCCTTTCCTTTTTTTTTTTTTTTAAAGCTATTTAAAGAATTGTATGAGAAGCAGGAAATGCCATTAATGATAGCATCTTCAAGGTTTTCCTTTTGAAAAAGCAAACCTGTAATGGACACCCACGGGCCCTACCCGGTCTGTGCAAATAACCTCAAAATGTAGTAGAAATCAGCCAATGTCAGGATGGGGCCCTTCCACCTTTGCAGGCAGCGCAATTGTGCAGTGTTAACACATGGCAGAGGATTTCTGCCGAATGGAGAAGAGGGAGTTTGATGTTTGTAGGCACTTTGGTTCCTGAGCTCTGGGAGCGGGCAGGCCTGGCCAGGTTGGGGTTTTTTTGTGGTTTTTGGGGGCAAAGTGAAGCATTCAGAAATGGAAACTCTTGGTGAGGAGATACCTTTTCTTTCCCTGCCATCGTGCTCCTCTCAAGCACAGCTCAGTTTTGCTTTACAGGGTTTCCCTTTCATCTGAAACCTTCCAATTTCAGGCAGGTTAACTTGCCAAGGTGCACCTTCCCTTTCATAAATATTGCAGTAGCTACAGGCTATGGAGAGTTAGTCAAGCAAGTTCTCTTCATCTATCATGATCTCACCCCTCCCTTAACCCCCTCCTCTCCCGCCCTCTCATTAAATAAGAACAAAAGGTAAACCGTAATCCTCTCACATGCCACATTAATATATGGTATAATTTTCCAGTTCTGCCCAGTTCTGGTGTGGCAGCTTTGCGGTTATGTAGAAAATGGGGCATCCCTTGTGTTGGGAACATTTGCAATCTCCTGTCCAAACTTGCTCCAAGCTGGAGCATCCTGGGCTGCCCAAGTGCTGCTGAAATAACCATGAGGTTACCGGCCGCTTTTTATGCCCCTGGGCGTCAGAGGTTGAAGGACCCGTCCCTGCTCCCTGGTACCTAAGGAGCAGCCTCCCAAACTCCCATTTCCTTGACATTCAGCTCATAGAGGGTTAGCAGAGCTGCTGTCTCTGGTGTCTTGCAGGTCAGGCTTTTGGGGAACTGGTACGTGCCCTGCTCTTGCCCTCTGCGGAGGTTTCCTCCTCTGGAGGCTGGCTGTGCTGCAAGCCACCCTCTGCTGCATGGGGCCCGTGGGGAGCTCTGCAGCTGCCTCCCTGCCGGGAGCGAGGGCTGCGCTGCCTCCCACCTGGGTTGCAGGGGAGTTCAGCTTAGTTCTGCAAACAGAAATGACTTGAAATACAGGTTCCCAGTGCTCGGCTAGGTAGAGAATGCTTTTCTTTCCCTGTGGCCTTCTGGCACGGCTAACACAAGGGAGAATGGGGTTTGTGTGCATCCTCGCTGCAGTTCTGTTTGAGGCTCTATACATGTGCACGCGTGTGTGTACTTGAGTGCATAAAGACACACTTTAGATCAATATTCTTTCACCATGCTTCAAGAATACAATTGCTTCTGGTTAAAGAAGCCAAAGCCAAAGATAAATAATGAATGTATTAGCTCATGGAGCCATTCCTTTGCTCTAATGTCCTGAACAGAGGGTACACCAGATGCTGAGCTCTGCCTAGTCCTATTAGTGGTTGCATTACAGCAGTGCCCAGAACCCAAGATGGCCTGACTGTGCTCACTGCTCTGTATAGTGAAGTTTACACATGTATGCAAGCCTGAGAACATAAGATGATGAAATGGGTGAAGGATCTGTAAAACGATATGGAGTTGTTCTTCCTCTCTGTAATTTCAAGCACATGAGGAAGCACAACAAGGAGACAAATTCTCCTGCCTGTTGCAAATATTTTGGGGAAAGTCACTACATCCAAACATTTTTTTTTCTTGAAAAGCACAAGCAATTATAAACAAAAACCAAAACTGCCATAAAATCTTAGAATTTCACAAGAAGATAGCTCAGATCTTGCAACTTACATGAGAAATACATTCCATGGAGGCACAGGAGTGATTGTGTGACAGCATTGTCCCGAACGTGGGCCAAAAAACATATTTCTCTTATGTTTTCTTAGAAACTTTTTAGCAAGCCCTGATCACCCCTAGACTGAGCAGCTTAGGTGGAGGCTGGTTTTGCGTGGTAATGTGTTCTTGTCATTAGAACCATTCTCCGTTGCTCCCAGAACGTAGATGTGCTTGCTCTGCATTTTCTCCAGCCCCTAATTCCCTTTCCTCTGAGTGGTTGGCGTTTTTGTTCAGTGTTGCACCTTACATCAGGGCGCTCTGCTGGACCCTTCGTTGCTGCTGAGGGTGCTTTTCCCTTCTTCCCTGTTTCTAAAATGCCTTTCCTTACATGCCCACACTTACATCTGTCAAGGACACCAACAGGTGACACCTTCCTCCTCCCCATCGCGTCAAGGCTAGAAAAGGCTGTGGCAAGGGGAGCACTTACAAATAAGGCCAGATTTGGTGACTGAGGTCCATGATGCATTTTTTTATTTATACCCATGCACGCACACTTGTGTGCATGTTACAATGACTTCAGGGGACGGGAGGGGACTTTCCGCAAGGATTAACTGAGTGTGCCTTCAACAAGGTAATACAACGAACTTGCTTTGGCTGCTCTGTGCTTAATTAGGGCTTTTCATCATGCAGAAACTGTTTTTTAAGAAGAGCTTAGTGTAGTTAGCAAAAGATACACTGTATTTGGAGTAGATCCCGCACTCCTTATTCAGCGAAACTCTCACTGCAAAACTAAGCAGGTTTGTAATGGGTCTTCATTTAAAATCGCTGCTGTATTTGTTACTGGTAGTGGAGTACTGCAGGGATGGTGTCTGCTAGCTGCCAAACGTATGTGAGCCATGAGTCCCTGCTCCAAAGACTGCACAGATCCTGATGCTGGGTGCAATCTGATGGAGGGTGGAAAAGATCCAGAGACTGAAAAATATGTAGAATTTGCACCAAATACACTTCTCTCCCTAAAGTCCAAAGTAACAAGCGTTATCATAGAATGGTTAGAATTGGAAGGGACCTTAGAGATCGTTTAATTCCAACCCCCTGCCATGGAACTGGGTGCTGAAAATAAATTAGGAGGGAAGACTGTGGGCTTTGCTTTTGCACTACCTTTCCCTCTGCAAACACTCAACTCACCAGGTCGATGTGTGCAAGGTGACCAAGTAGTGACTACAGATAATGCTGTCAGTGGGATGGGGAGGTGAAGGACCCAGAACTGTTTCTCAGACAGAGAAGAGCTATCTGCCATCTTTTTAATGCCTATGGCTATATCTAAACTTCAGTACAGCATCTTCTGAAAGGGCATTTATGGCCCATAGTAACTTCAAGGAATTGAGACTCTGCTCAGTACCTGCATTATCTATAAGCTACAGAGAACTGAGGGCATCACTTCTTGATGGTAAAGGCCACTTCTCTTCTAAGGCAGAGACTGAAATGGAAAAGAGGAGTTAGAAGGCTGTGAATAGCACCTATATGTGCAGCAGTACCTGCGCTCTCACACATAACTAGCATTTGCCTATGGAAGAAGGAGAAGTGCCCCTTGGATATTGGGTGTATGACAGGGGTATTGAGCCTCTGAGACAGAATTTTCATGCAGTGGGTGGTACACATGCACTTGAAGGCTTAGGGATCGGGGAACCTTTATGAAGCCTGAGAATAGTGCTACCGACGTAATGGAGCCAAACTTCACTTTGATCCTGTATGCAGGCCTTTGAGTCTGAGCCATATGTTTTGAAAAAAGCCAGTTTCCAAACCAGAGGTTTGGTGCTTACCTATCCCCGAAATTGTCACAGATGTGGGGTAGAAAGCTTGCTGGTTAATAGTTTTTGGGTGCAAGAAGAGGAGCTGGTTGTGTTGGTGCCCTAAATTGGGTTGAAAATGCTGTGAGAGTAGACTTTCTGGAAAAAAGCAAACTCAACTAGGTCTCTGGAGGAGAAGGACAGGGCTGATGCATGTAGGAATCAAGGGAATTAGAGAGTGTGAATTTAGACTTTTCCAAAGCAGTTTCATGTGCTGCAGGGAGCTGGCAGAAGTGACCATTAAGGGTTGCTTTTATTCCATCCCAATCCACTCACTGATCCTTGACCTCCTCTCTTTTGAGAGGTTGCCAGCTGCAAGGCAGGGAGCCTCCCAGCAGAAGTGGGGTTCCTGATGTGAGTTTTCTCCACTCTGAGCATCAGTGTGGGAGTTGCTCCCCAACAAAGGGCTTGCCACGGTGCCTGTTAGACTAGCCACACTGCAATCATGGGACCATGAACCTCATCTTCTCCTTCACCTGCTCTTGCCGCAGTTCCTTTCATGAGTTATGCGCAAACTGCATTCGCGAGCACGAGCACAGGCAGACAGTGAAAAATAGTTTAATAGGGTTACTTTAGACATCCTGACCCCAGCATGTTTCTGCTCATCCCAGGAGCCAGCTGGTATTGGTAAATTATGACTTGGACTAACCACATTCAGTTTAGTGTCTGCAGAAGCACTTGAGGCTCTTCAACACTCATACTTGCAAGAAACACCTGCGTAGGGTGGCCAGGGAAGGTGAGCAGAGAGCACCTTATCCTGCCCTAAAACCCCGACGTGCTGGAGAGGAGTGACTCAGCAGAGTGGCTGCTGACTGCACCTACGCTGCAACACCCGGAGGCCGGTTGTTCTCCTTCCCCCTCTTTCCCTGCCTGACGTTTTGGCTGTAGGACAGATGGGTAACATTTTCAAAGTGATGCGGTCCCACTGGGGACATAAGGGGTTTTTTTGGCCAAAGGACAGTCTTCACGGAGCAGTGCAGTTTTAGGGAGGCTGGACCAGGTGCCACAGTGTTGGGCTCAGGTTCCAGTACTGGCATGGCCTGGCCAGGCCACTTCCAGTTGGTTATTTCATGAACACCAAGATCTCTGTGCTGAGTTTTACTAAGCAACATCGAAGCTCTTTGCTTCTCAGTGGAGATTAATAGAAGTTGGGCTCCTAAGGCCTCAAAGGCTGAGGGCCCAGCTCACTCCTCCCTTTTGTGTCCAACACCAGCCTCATCTCCGATGCTTGGGACAGTGAGAGTGGTGGTTCCTGGTGACTGGGAACTTAATTGTACTCCTACTGACTGAGTGTTGATGGGTGAACCCAAAAAGGCCTGGCTAACTCGCATCAAGGAAGTATCCAGCATTTGCAAAATTAGCCTGCTTGGCAGTTTGGTCTTTTGATGTTTCTATGAACAGAATTAAATTGAAAGGGTTTTCTTGCTGGGTTTTTATGTTCTTCTTCTGGTACCTCCTGCAGACGAAAAGAGGTAGAAATGAAATCTAGCCTTGTTCTTTACAAGGTTCGATTCATTCTTGGTAGGGCTGAGTCACATGCCTGTTCTGACCAATGCCATCACACCCATGAGACACACAACATGTTATTGCTCAGTGGCTTAGCAACATGCACCGAAGTCTGTCTTCTGCGAGCTTCTCACCTTTGCCTTCCCTTTCAGGGCCAGTATTTAGCAAACAGAATTTGCAGTGCCATGGTTACCAGCAAGCAGAGCTTGGGACCTTTGAGCTATTTGCCAGGGTCTTGGGTGACATCATCATCTTATAATAATGTAGCACCTTTGGCAAATTCAGCTTTTCATAGAATTAGAGCTGCTGGAGGGCAATCGGATTTTGGGGGAGCTCTCAAAATGGTGCTATTTGGTGTCTCACTGAAATGACAGCTGAAGCTTTCACATGCTGAAACCCAAGAGAGAATTGGGGAAATTGTGTTTAAGTTTTCCATACCGTCTGCCAGCCCTGACCAGTGTACTGTAACATCCAATGTGTGTGCTTTATCCAATGAACATTTAGGCAGTGGAAGTGAAGCAGTTCCACAAGGAGAACTCCAGTAGCCCACAAAGCCACTAAGAAGTGTCCGTACTGTCTAAGGATTTGTGTAGCCCAAACCCTGACTCTGGTTGTACCCATTTATGGCTTGGAATAAGTCTGAAAACAGGACACGTAGTGGTGCTTGACTCAGGTGCTTTCCCAAACCATTCCAATACTTTCTTGATATTTAATAGCTGCAAATTCCATGAATGTGTTCAGTCACCTCTTTCACTCATCTAAGCTGTTAGTTGTTGAACTGGCCTTTCCTTGAGCCTTGGGTTTCCAGTATTGCACACGATCTCAGTGCCATTGTGCAGCAGGAGCTTGCCTGCTTTTTTCTTGGTATTCTCCCTCCTTTAGTTATCAGAAATCCCTCTCTGGATGTTAGAAACTTGCCCAACTCAAGGAATGTTTCGTAGAAGTTGGATTTTAATTGTGTGTTACACTTGGTGAAGAATGATAATATTCTGAAAAATAGAAAATCTTACAGAAGAACCCACGTTTGGGTGTAAGGGACAGATGTGTGCTGTTTTCTGCACTGAACTTACCTACCCACCAAGGGTGTCAGAACTGGACCCAAGTTTTGAGGGTGAATTGAGAGCCTTGCAGTCCCATGGGAACTGGCCAGCTCTTAGCACAGGTCAGGGCCTCTGCAGGGCGAAAGGATTTTCTCCTCCTGAGCATGCCAACTCCTGTGCCCTCAAGCCCTGCCACTCAGGCTCAGAGGCTCATCTTTGTAGCTGCATTGCCATGGTAAGTGCCCTAAATCAGTCACCCTGAGGAGCACATAGGGAGGGAGATGGCTGCATCCTGCAGGAATGGATGTTGGATAAGCTCATCACTGATGAGGGGACATGGCAATACAGGACCATGACAACCTGCTCCAGGAATGTGGTGAAAGCAAAACAAATAGGCTACTCAAGCCCCTTTCCCTTCATGCTCAGGGGTCCGTCAGCTGCTTGCCTTGACTGATGGATGGCACTGTTGCCCAGGCACCTTTATGTACCCTCCTCTCCTTCCCTCTCATCTTTCACACTGTGCTGTCATTTCTTCTGCTCCCTGGATGACCCTTTGCAGAAGCAGCCTTGGCAAAAAAGCTAATGAAGGCACTTATTGTCCCTTGGGGTGTTAACGGGCTTGCTGGCCCTCAGAGGTCTGCCACCCTCACAATTCATGCTTGTTTGTGGATTTGGGGTTTTTTTACGAGCTCAATAAAGGGTCTGGGAGACAGATTAGCAAGGAAATGCGCTGATGCGCTTGGCATGGAGCTGCTAGAAAAACATGGCATTCATGTCTCTTGCTGGGTTGCTCTTCCAGCTGCCCTCAGTGGCAATGTGTTTTCCTGCTGGTGGGCGGTAGGGCTAACAACTTTTCCCTGCGTGTAGATTTGCAGCTTGTAATCCTCCATGCTTGTATGAAGACATAAGAAGACCTCATCTGCAAAGATTCCAAGTTACCTGGTCAAAAGTACCATGGTTTGTAACGCTGGGAGCCTTCACCATGGCAGAGAGCCAGGCATGATGTCCCTAATGCTTATCACTACCCTTGCTCTCCAGGTTTAGATGTGTTTACAGAGAGTCCATGGATCTCCTTTCCTCTCATGTAGTGGCCAGTTTTTCTGGAAGGCGACCTGCTGCTACAGCTGACAAATGGAAATGTGTTCACACAGTCACACTGGGGACACTATGTACTTTCCCTCCTTGATGCTTGTGCTTTTGAGCAAGTGATAACTTCCATTGGTATCTTCTTTGACACACATCAGAGGAGAAGTTTTTAAGGAGCTTTCTTGTGGTTTTGTACATCTTTTTTTTGTTTGTTTTGGTTTTTTTTTTTGTTTGTTTCTCAAAGGCTATAATTTTCTTTATTTTGGACAAGAAGAAGGTAACTTTCTCTAAGGTGATGATGAACTCTTTTCATAGTGGGGAAGAAAACAAGCTAATAACTGTTTGACAGGCAGTTTTTATGAAATTTGAAACTAGTATACAATCGTAGGAAAGGAGTAACAGCTGCCTCTCAGGAGTTCACAAAGTACGTGTCAAGGAGGGGAAAAATGGTATGGTCTTCCATAGTCCGACAGACAGACAAACAGACAGAGAATAGGCATCACTGGAGATCAGAGCAGCAGTCGCCCTAATCACAAAATTCAAAGCTGTCGCTACCCACCCGCTCTTCTGGAGGGAGATTAAGGAAATCTCTCTCGCATGTGCATGTGCTCCATTTTAATCTGACAGAGAGGACAAAAGAGGGGAGGGAGGACATCCTCCTTCCTGCTTACAAATTTTGCTTTGAAAGCATTGAATATGGTGTGAAGGCTTCCACTTCTTCATGCAGAAGTCTTTGTAGTCTGACTCTTCTCCCCATCGGCTGCCTGTGGTCACTTGTTGCTTCTCTTGCACCTTGGTTGAGTTTGTAAGCAGTTTTTTTTTCCTCTACTTATTTACTGCCCTAGCATAGTCTAAGTTTCTATAACAGCTAATCACCTAAATTTGGCTACCAAGTTTGTATTGTGTATGTGGGTTTTGGTTCGGTTATTTCTGAGACAAGAATGAGCTGTGATCTTTGAATGAAGGTCCAAAATTTCCATGAAGCTCACAGCTGTCTGGATTTAGTTGGGAGAAATCCTCCCAGTATTGCTTAGGCTATTTAAAGTGTGCTTTGTTCTGCTGTGACACTCAGGTAGTCCCTCATGGTAGTCAGGGTGCTCAGGACCTGCTACAGGCAGTGTATCCTGGAACATGGCTCTTACTTGGCAGACCATAGCCCTTTCCATCCCAATGGCAGTCAGAACTGTGCTGAGGTCAGGGTATGTCAGGTTTGGACTCAGCAGAGGAAAAAGGGAGCCCTTGAATAGAAAAGTGACTCTTACAAAACATCTCCTTTTGTCTCTGAAATCCAGTGCAACCATCACTTCTCACCTCAACAGACAAAATTTATCACCAAATTTTGTCCTTAATCATGAGCTCATGTTGTGCAAACAGACAGTTTTACAAATTTGTTTGCATGAAATTATTCACCCTGAGTTTGTTGGCCATGTACCCACCCTGCTGGTTATTCAGACACTCTTCACCGCAACAATTGCTCTGACTATGCGCTAGTCATCAGCTGCTGTGAGGAGTGTCTCATCAGTCACCTGCCAGAAGAGCACAGCTTCTGCTCCACCACCAGCCAAAGTCCACAACATTTTCACGATGCCCACAAAAACACTTTCAGGGTGAATGTGCCTGGTTGAAGAGTGTTTGTGCCCTTCCTTGTCTTTGTCCAAGGACCTTCCCAAATGAAAAGACTGCCCACCTCCCACCCCCGTTTTTCTTTTGTAAGGAAAAATCTTCTCCATTGTACATTAAGCGAATCCACTTGAAGCAAAATTGTTCCATGAAAATTAGTATTTATTCAAGACCACAGATGCAGGTATTTCAGCACCAAAGGCTTCATAGGGGCACCCAGAGGCACCAACCTTCAAACATTTCTAGTTCTGCAGTAGTTCTGCAGTGACAAACCCTGCAGGTTTGTCAGTCAGACTCTCAGGAAAGGTGAGATGGAGTTTGGAAGACAGCCCAATTCTGAGATACTATTTACTCCATATTGTTCTCTGTAGTTAGAGTATTTTACAAGCAAAAAGCAAAGAGCTTGTGCGTTTAATGCCTCTGGGGAATTGCAGCTCAATCATCTGTCCTGCTTTATGCATCCTGTTTTCTATGTCGTTTTGCTTATGCTTTGTAGCATTGCATTCCTCTGATCAAAATCATGGAGGGTTAGCTCAGCTGAGACTGACAACAACCCATGAGACTGGCTTCCAGGGCAGAGTTTTAGACATTAGGCACTAGATTCTGTGATTGAGTTGCACAGAGCTAGAGGCATCTAACTTAAAAATATTCTCAGTATACAAGCAGTTGTCAGGAGATCTCTAGCCGATTTCTTTTCCAATTTTCAGGACATTTCCTTTCCCAAGTTGTACAAGTCATCTTTGCTCTTTTCAAGCTTTAATTTTCCTATAGCGGTTACTCATTTTTTTTCTCCCAAATTCATCCTGTTTTACAAGCCACACGATTTTATAGAGTTTTTTTTTTACAACATTGATTTCTTGCTTACTGTGTTAAATGCTGCTCCATAGGAAAGCAAGAAATAATTTTCAGCAAGTGCACTCTTTACCTAATATAGGCAGGAAGAAGAGAAAGAAAAGAGAAACATAAGAATAAGCTATGCTGCCTCCAGTATGGGAATTTATTTACAGACTATGAAGTTCATAAAGCTTGTACTTCACACTGAATTGATCACCAGGTGGCATTTCTCATAAAGATTACATGGCCAGTGAAATTCAGATAATGGTACTTATCATGTTCATGCACTTGACACAGGGACCCAGCTCCAGCAAAGCATGTGGCCACAAAAGCAGTTTTATTGGCTTCAGTTGGCCAGCTTGTATGTCAGCCAGCATGTGCTTATGTGCTCTGTGAGATCAAGCCTGCCTTTCTTTGTGCCGGGAAGAACGTAGGCACTGTTCGCATTACAGCAGTTCAACAATATCCATTGCTGTATGATAACAACACACACATGGGCATCTACTTTTTAGTGAATTACATGTAACGTGTGAGGAAAGAGAGCCAAGCTTCTTTTGCTGCAAGCAAAAGACCAGGACATAATCACTTACACCGTATCAGATGATGTGCAATCTGCTCATTAGGCAATAGCAACTTCATCATGTACTGGAGCCTTACATCCTGACCAACGTGGGAGGAGGACGGGAAGTAGACCATCCAATTTCCTGGCATCCTTCTATGATTGTGTCACCACCATAGCTGAAAATCTGTCTTGAAGGTATTTTTCCTCAAAACTTTTCACTCTGGAACAAAACCAATGTACGTGCCCCTGATTTGAAAAGAAGCTTGTCTTAAAGAAGGGAACTGAGCTCAGGTCTCCCAGAATGACAACAAATGCTCTCCAAACACCAGGATCCTTATCCAGAAAGCCAAATGCTATCGTACTGCCCTTGGCAGCACTGACCTGTGCTTGGTTTGAACTTAGCATCCTTTCGAGGCAAGGCAGAGGTCCACCTGTGCTCTTATGTGCCCTTTGTGTTGGAATCACAGCATGGGATATTTTTGTAAATTATCTAATGATCAAAGTGAAAAGATAGTCTTTCTAAGGTTACCACTGAGGGAGGACGTGACTCCAGAGCACAGTAACCAAGCATCTTTGCTTACTATGGGAGGGTGATTGGCTGCAGTGTTTTCCCTCTGCACCCAATGAGAAGGGCTGCAGGGCTCAAGTTAGCAGTATCTCGGTGATATGAGCCTCCATAGGGTTTATGTCATACCTATATTTCAGAAGTTACAGAATGTGAAAGATATTATTACCTAAGAAGCATGTTGCAGAGCCAGCTCCTCTAGCCTAACGACACCTTCTTTTTAAAGGTTTCTATGTAATGCAAATTTAAAATAAGGTTTGTGGAGTAGTTCTTTATTAGAAGCAAAATTAATTCCCCTTGCCCCATTACATGGAGAACGGGATGGTTATGAGCAGTAAATTGACCTCAAGAGGAGTCCAAGGTACAAAGCTGAGATCTGGTTTGGGAGAGAACGGTCTTAGTGAGGACTGGTCTTGTGTTGGCAATTGCACTCTTGATTTCCCTTCTGTAACTGAAGTGAAGAAAATTATTCCAGGACATGAATACTGTTATATTGATCCTAGGGATGAATCTGTTAGCTAAACACCCTGTTCAGATATAATAGTGCTGGAAGTCAGGTATTTTTTAATGATTGAGAAGCCATGCAAAATGTTTGCCCCTGTTTTTTAATGAAAAATTGTAGATTCTTTGGTTTGTGATATTAAATTCTACAGAATTCTTTAATTTGTTTATTTTAAATTCTGTAAAATTAATAAGCTTGGAGTAGATCTAAATGAGCAGTTTAAAGCCCAGGGGTTGGCTAAAAGAACATTTCATCTAACAATTTTCTTCTAACTTCAGTTTATACTGTAGAGTTTGGACTTTTTTATTCTTTTAAGCAATCTCTTGCTGGTTAATGAAAACATTCCAATCAGAACAAAGTGTTGCTTTCCATACCTGCTGTTCAATAAAAACAGCGTGCTTCTGCCTGCATCCCAGCACAACAGAAATCTCTTATTTTGACTATCAAAAATGCTGGTGACCGGAAAAGAGTGGGTTTAGTAGTTCTGGGCCTTGGGCTGGGTGAGGGCTGCTGCCCTCTCCTGGAAGGAATGCCAGATCTCTGGTCATGCCTACGAGCATCAGTTTGTGAATCTAGGACCAAACCCTCAATTATGGCTGAAGCATTTAGGACTAAGGCATGAAGCATGACAAATGTGGTCTCAGAAGTGGGTTTGCAAGCAGCAAATTGCAACCAAATACGGGACTGTGCACCAAAAATTAAGATAAGGAAATTCTATGACTGGCTCTAATGGCACAGCAACTCCATTCCTACTTTTTCTATTACTAAATGTGCCCAAGTGGCAGTATCTTCTATTTTGGGGAGTGAAGAGATCTGGAGGTGTATCTCATCTCCCAAGTACAATGCCAAGAAATTGTTGCAGAATGATTCAGAAAGCCTATTATTGCCTGTGCATGGGCTAGTCCTCATTGTTCCTGGCCTTGGGAAACCAATGGAATGACTCACCATATCACCTCTTCTTAAAAAATGGGCTGCTGCAGAGGATGACCCTTCCCCCTGCCCCCGTAAGTACAGAACATAATGAAATGAGGGAAAAGTTCTCAGTCATGGCTCTGCATCTCTGAATTAGCAGAAAATTTCACCGTGTAAGGGAAGCAAGGCAAACAAGCTGAAAGGCTCATAGGTGTATGTGACCACTTGACCCTAAAGAGCTAAAGAGTTGTTTCGTTTTAAGGGTAGGATACCAGGGAAATCAGGTCATAAGCTAAGAGGCAAAATTGGGGCATTATGAAGGTTTCACCTGCAGTTCATCTGGGAAACTGTTCTGCTTTTTGAGAGAGGGAGGGAGGAGCATACACAGATGCCTGTCCTTTGTAGGGGTAGGGTCGTCTTCCTGCAGGAGAAATAAAACCTCTCTGCAGGCTTAAGATGCCTTATCCAGTTTTGGAAAAAGAAAGGCGCTAGATTTTTTTCCGAGGACAGAAAATGGGGCAACATTGGACTTAGTCCATTTCCAGTGCTAACGCTCTCTGCAGGTCTCTGCATTTTTGACATCTTGTCTAGCCCTTTTCGTTTCCCCGCACCATCTGTAAAATTGGTTGGACTATATCGCATCTAAGTGCCTGACTTTCTGTGCCTGACAGGCAATTCTACTTCTCCCTCCTCCCAAGAGTCATCAGGCCCAAGGGGATGGCAGGCAGAAGTGACTGTTTGCAGAATGACACAAACTGGAAGGTCCTGCAAGGGTCACCATGTGTGATCTAAGGCTTGCAAAGTTTTGTAGGTTTTGTGGAACAAAACAGTAGAAGCCCAAAGTGTGTTTTTACTTTCTCTCTCCCAACTTCATTTACTTGCTCATTAAATTCAGAAGCATGTAGCTACACCCATAGAAAATTACTGTATTTCGTAACCTTTAATTGATTTGCATATTTACGGGGAAACTGGTATTTCGGGACTATCCAACTGTGCCATTGCTGTCACCTTTTCATGGGTCTCTGTCTGTTTGGTTGCTGCAGAGAAGCCCTGATGTGTGTCTGCCTGGCATAGACCTGGCAGCTCCGTAGGCTGAATTCTTCACTGCAGGTTACTAATACTGAAATCAGGAGAGCTCTTATTTGTAGATGGAGTAGATATTCGTTGCAGCATGCTCTACTGTTTGTTTGGCTGGGTGTTGGCGCTCCAGCAAGATTTTGAAACACATCAGCGTGCTGCATGCTGCTAATTATGTTTCTTTTCTATACTATTAGGGAAAGTAGGGACACTGCTGGCATGGACAGGTACAGAAGTACTTCGGCCTGCAGTTACTGACATGGATGTAATTGCTCCCTACATCAGCTCTCTGTCTCCTGGGATTTTCAGCCATTGTAAATTCAGGGATGCATGAAATGTCCATGTGAGCTGGGAAGGAGGTGAGAGTCCTCCCAAGTCCTCATCTGTAACAATGGCACAATTGCTGAAAATCCAGTTCAGTGGCCCCAGCCTTTGCTTTGATGGCCGCAGCTGTAAGAAGGCAGTGCATGGCAAGAAAATGCTGATTTACTCGCTCTGTTGACCTCAGTTTTAACTTTTGTTTCTAACTTCTGAGGCTGGAAAGTCTTGCAGATAGACATTGGCCATGAAGAATGATCACCCAGTGTCCTTTCTGTATCTAGTGCCTCTGATTTTGGAGTTGGTTATACTGATAATCATGCTGGCGTGAAAGGTATTGCTTCAGGCTTGGATGTTACAAGAGTTTTGCCCTGAATAAATAATGATTGAGCTGCCCAAAATAGCCCAGTACAAACACCATCCAACCCACAGCACATGTATGATATGTCAGAACTGAGGGTCTGCTTCAGCCCCAGCTGAGCGGTTTGCAGCTGCTCAAAGGTGGTGGTGGGCACTTGACTGAGTAGAGCATCTTGGTGACCTCAGGGAGAACACAGCCACAGTGCCTTCTGTCCTGTCTCCAGCAGATATTTGGAAGACATGACCAGTGTGGGGACTTGGTATTGGGATGTATAGACCTTCTTAGTGAAGCTGCAGCAGCATGGGGCAACACAAGGTGTGCTGGATGATAACAGTGTAACGGTGGCAGGCCAGATCATAGTTTCTGCTGTTGGCTTTAGAATCTGATGTCCAGCCATGTTGCAGCATTGGCAGAAGGACAACCGCAGCAGGCAGGAAGCTTGCCAGGGATCTGAGGCCATGTGGGACAGCATTGAGGAGAACCAGCTTCAGCCCAGAGGTACCTGAGGTCACTCTGTGGCAGCTGAGATTTACTGAGGCTTTCGAACTAGCCTGGTTCACAGCAAGCTAAGGGCACCGCATGACCGTAATGTGACCTGCCCTTCTTCTTAACCCAAGACCACGAATATTTGTTGAATTTTCTATGTCTGGCGGGAAACAGTGCTCTTCAGGAGCTAGAGCTGATGCAAGGGTGCTTTGTGGAAGGTCATTGCACAAAGAGTGTTCGTCTGTAAAACACCCTGCTCGTGCAGTGGGACCCTGCAAAACTGTTAGTCCAGGGTTGCTTTGTAGCAGCAAACTGGAGCTATCAGAAGGGGATGTGCTCACAAGTGCAAACCCAATAAAACAGACCAGGGAGGAGAAAGAGACTGTGTTTTCTTGAAACCAATTCCGACACTTCATCTTTTTTTTGTTTTTATTTTCTTCTCTCTTGTTCCTCTCCTTTCACTGCAGTTGTCTTCTCTTCCATTTCTCAGTATCTCTCTCACTTTTCCTGCTTTTTGAATGCAGAGCCATATAAATTTGTCCAAGCATCTCTGCAAGAACCAGTCTGAAATTAGGCACATTGTGTAAGAGACTCATTTCACTCAATCCAAACTATGGTCCTCAGAGAGGCCACGCTGAATGAGGCCAGAGGAGCTGCATGCTCTTCTATTGCACCTGGACCAATGTCTGGAGCTTATTGCTACATCACAAGCCAACACACCCTCTCCCTTGAGAAAAATTACCTCAGGCCAAGCCACCAAGTCTCCATGTTATCGCCTGCTAATTGCAGGACATCCTGGGGAAGATGGTGGCATTTGCAGCTTTGATCCCAATGCTGCAATGTTGGGTTCTCTCTTCTGCAGGCTCTGAGTGAGTGTAGGTGTTTGCTTTAGGCTACGATGACATGAGAAATACCTTCATGAGGCGAGGCGTGGGTGTATTGGGGCGTGACTCAGAGGAAGTCAATGTACAGGGATTTGTTTTGTGTGCAAGAGATCTATTCACTTTAGTTACCAGCATGGGTGTAATTAACTTTTCTTTTTACATTTTATTATTTTGATTATTAATCATGGCTTAAGAATGGCTGAGTCAGTGAAGATTTCATATGCAATTTCAAAAAGTCCAAGATATATAATACCAAGGGCTGGCTTAAGGGAGCCAGGGAATTTGATGACAGTTCACTAGATTCTGATGAAGGACCAGTATAAATCAAAGAGGCTGGTAGCCTAGGGCAGGACATCTTGCTTTAGAAAGAGAATAGTGCAGGACATACTTAAAATTGGGCTTGGAGAAGTCTTATCAATACAGATTAGGAGATGATTGGTATGAACACAGCAAAGATGCAAAGAAAATGAAGCTGCTGTATTTAACCAGTCCAGATTTCCTTGGCTTTGGACTGGACCTCTTTTTCTCTTATTTGTTTTAATTGACAATAGATGAGATTAGCTACAGTTCTTACACAGGGTAGAGATCACTCTGAGGTTATTCAAGTTTGCTGTTCCTTTAACTTTGACTTAAGACATCCAGAGTCAACATTTCCACATAAGACAGGGCTGCATAGGTCAAAAGCTTGCCACAGTTTGGGGCTCTACTCTGATTCTGCCCGTGAGCCAGTAATGTTGCTGTGGTGTGTTTAAAACAAATCTAATTGAGTTGAATGAACAAGGACCGCATGGCCCAGCTGCAGGAAAGCTCTTCTTGTCACCACCGTGCTGCGTTCCGCAGTGAGGTTGCTGCAGTAATAGAATAATTTATGCCAAAACAACTCAGAGAGCAGGTTGCAATTCCTATAAAAGTTAACCTGAGAGAAATATAACTTCAAAATAAATGACAATTCATTTTCCAAGAAGAGGAGGGTGGACTGAAGTGAGAGGCACATGAATCATGCTGTGCCTGTATCTGACTTCTGCCCCAGTTTGAGACTAAAATCGTTATGTTAGGAGGTGAGTCAACGGAAGTAACTGGGGCATCTTGCGCTAATCAAAACCAGAAAAGATTCCTATAAATTCTGCAAGCCTATGATATTCTAATAGTCAGGTTCAGAGCATTTCTTTATATAGGGCATTGACTGGATTCTTTTGTTGTCATCCCAGATTGCTTTGTTGCTATTCTTAATGAGAAGCACCTTTTAACAAAGGTGTCCAATTTCCCAGTAAATAGTCTACTCCAGGCCCCAATGTGCAGCCAACATATTCAGGAGGGTAACAGAGCAGAACTGGAGAGGAAAGAACATTTCTGTCCTTTGGGAAAGTAAGATGTGTTTTCATTCACCCTAAGAGGGAGAAATAGTGTCAAGATATTCAGGAAATAATGAGGGTTTTTCTTTTTTTGCAACTAAACACAATACATTGACCTGGAAGTATTGAATAAAACTTCTGTAAAATATTTCATTGAAATGGAATATTTTTCTGTATCCACAGGTATTAAGTATTCTGAAGCAGTTCTCAAAAGTTGCTTTAAAATGAAAATGTTTTGGTTTGCTTAGAAATTTCAATTCAAATTACATTTGAGCCAAGACAGGCAAGAGAAAGAGAGAGGAGAGGGGCATCAGGTGGTTTTGCCATGGGAGGAACCAGGCGTTTTTGCCATGGGAGGAACCAGGTGTTTTTGCCATGGTAGAGCATAAAATGGGGATCTGTCAACTGGAGATATGAGCCAATAAGTAAGTGCAGGCTAAAAAAGTGCTATTTCAGCATGTTACTCCTGTCCAGAAACAAAGTGACTGGGTTTGCACAATGGTGCCTGGAAATGTGGCCAGTCATTTCCAGACTCAAGCTGGTTGAGTGCCATGAACACAGAAGTATCTGTGCTGCCCTCATTGATCCTGGCAATCCAAGGCTGACATTTTGCAGAGCCTGCTAGGGCATCTCTGCACCTATTGCGTCTACACATCTCTGTATTGTGTTTTGGGGGGTTGACAGTCTCAGTGCAGCCTGGATGGTTGTAGGTCTCCTCCTAGAGAATCAATTAATCTTCCTCTTTCCTCTTCCATTTCCAATGTTTTCTCAAATGAGGTCCCAGCATTTTCCTTTTTGTTACCGAAAGAGTGTGTGTCACTGCTGGTGTGGGTTATATTTCTGCAGAGCTATTCTCAGCCTGTAATACAGAAGAGGAAGAAATGGTAAACTCTTATCAAGGGTGGAAAAGGGAAAGAGACAGAAAGAGGACAGTGGTGGTCAGCGTCAGGCACAGTGAAGACCAGGAAAACTTCCAAGCTCCTTCTTGCAGTTTGTCAAATCCCTAGTTGACTTTTCCACAACTCATACTTGTACCTTATAAATAATACTTGAGTCAACACAGACAATTGTGGCTACTGGTAAAAACCACAGAGAGCAGCCAAACACAATGGAAATGACTTATTCCACCATTTAGTTTTACTTTGGAAAAAGCAAAAAACATTTGAAAAGAAGTGAGTAATTTCTTTTTCATCCATCTTGGCTTTTGTCTGCTCAACAACGTGTCCTTTCTGTGTGTAGCTGTGGTCTTAATGTTTTTGTTGTTTTTTATTTATTTACTTTTTTTCTGCTTTGCTTTCTTGGTTTAGGATTGTCTCCAGTGACAACTGCTAGCACCACAGGGCTAGAACCTGGTAACAGACAAAGCAAAACCGCCATGCCTTTGGGGAAATGACTCTGCTACCTTGCCAAAAAACATGTTTGGCAGGTTTATAAGCCAAGGTGGAGTTGGAGTTCTCTGAGCCCTTCTGCCCTCCTTGAAAGATGTCAGGTGGGAACCTCAGCAAAGTTAATATCTTGAGTAGCATCTCCAGGGTTGGGCAAACTGGTTCAGGTAGAAGAAATTGCAGCTCAGACTGAACCTTTGCCCATTTCTTGATGGGCTGAGCCTGAATTTTGTCTTCTTCCACCTCACAAACCTAAACCTGGAACATGCCCGTCCTCAGAGCTGAACCTTCATAGACATTGTGAAAAGCATGGCTGATATCTTAAAATCTTTCTCCTGCATGTCTGCACATCTACCCTCCCTTCAAGTTAATTATTTGAACATCAGCCAGTATTTACTCCATGCGCGCTAATCCCAGACTGGTGAGGGCTTCAGGCCTCTGTTAGAGATTTACTCCCCGCAGGACCACAAACCAATATGTCCCTTTGGCTTTGCCAAGAGTGTGTTAGAAAGTAGGGGCTGTGGGGATGCATGTGGTTAGCCTAAGCAGCCACTTGTCATTGTTGAAGAGTCTGTGTGGTTTTTATGAGGAAATGGATTGAATAGTCTTCCTCTGAGTTGACTCAACAAAAAAAAAAAAAGAAAAATAGAGCAAGGGGCTGAGAGTAGAGATGGAGGGGTTTCATTTTGCCCTTAAGGCAATCTTGGCAATTATGTCTCTGTAAAGAATAGGTCTTTGTATGACAAAGGAGCTCTACCATTTTCAGTTGTATTAGGCGTAACTTATTGCTGAAAGAGTTACCAGTTGCTCACCCAGCCCTTGTCCCAGCTGCTCTGTGAGGAATCGCAATTAGCTTGATTTTGTAAAAGGACATTTGGTCTCTTAGGGAAAGACCTTTTGAGAGGTACGTTCACAGGAATAATTTGTTAAAGCATCAATCCCTACCAGGCCACGTGGTATGGGGAGCACAAGATGGCCCAGTGATACATAAAGAGCTATTCCCAAGGACAGGACACTCTGGGGAAATAGCTGAAGGAGGACTTTTAGGATATGTGTGGAAGGAAGAGCTACAGGAGACAGAGCAATGGGAGAAGGCCTAAAAGAGAGAAGAAGCTTCAGGCAGGATAATCTGAGGCATTTGTTGGTCCAGTATCTTCAGCCTTGGGTGAAAATGGTGAGCGATGAGGAGCTGGCATTTGTACTATATCCCTGAAATCTGGGATAGTCTCTAGACCGAGGATACCTGTGTCCATTTTGTCAGTAAACCACAATGAGCAGGACAACATCAAGATTTGTTTTAAATCAAATTAGGGATGTTGGTTTACAGTGGCTCAAAATCCAGACTGCTCTGGTTCTATTTAGTTATCTGGCAACTGCAGTTGAATCTGTAAACTCCTGCTGCAAAGGGGATAGAGGCACTGCTTTCGAGTTGTTCAAGCCCATAACACCAGCAGCTCTTCTGAGCAGAAAAATCCTTGAGGTAGCAAATTTATGCTCCTCTGGCCTTAGACGCAGCTCAGAAGATGCTTCCAGGGCTCCTTATGTAGCCGCTGCCCTGTTGCGGAACTTCATGAAGCAGAAAGCCTTCTGTTTATATTTTTGCTTGCAATTGGCAGGGGTTGGCAGGTTATCTGGATACTCTATCTCTGTCTGTATTTGCCTACTTCTAGATCTGTTGACAATATAAGAGTGTCAATATTTTTTTCCTTGTAAGGTGATATAAGCAACTGCCTAACTGTTGACTCAACTGAGGATTACTAATTTCAATAGCTAGTTAACAAATCAGCCTACACTTCAGGCAGAAGTGCAGTGCCTGCTACTTCTGAAAGGGTCCTGGGAAGCCGACAGCAACCAGCTGCTTGGAGCCCAGGGCTAAGCCAGGGTGGAGCACAATGATGTTCCCTTTGGGCGGGTGAACCACCTGCTCAACAGATAAGGTGGGCTCGGGGGAACACTATGTAGGATGTACTCCTTCAGGATGTCTCTTCCTCTGGTTCTTTGGATGGTGACTTCCTGAAATTTACTTTGCATTTAAATCGTGGCAGGTAACTGCTGAATTTCCTTTCCTCCATTTAGCGTGATTTTTATAAAACTTATCCAGCTCACTTGGACCCCTTTACACAGGGGGAATGGTAGGGCAGGCTGTAGTGAAGGACTATGAAAGTGTTTGCAGGGATCTTGCCCCCCAAATCCCGCCTAGCTGGGTCATAACTGGGTTGGGTTTTTTTCCATGCAGCAGCTGTGAAGTGCATTTAAGAAGTAGGTTGGTTCCATCTTGTGCCTTGCTCCAAGCATAGAGGGATTGACACTGACTGTGCACAGTGTATGCGAGACCTGTACCTACTCTGTAGTGCTTCTACTCTAATTTTTTTTTTTTTTTAGTCCTCTTTGAGATACCATGAAACGGCTCACTAGAAATCTATCTACTCCATTTCCCTTTGCCTTAAAATGCTCTTGAGATGGTCATGAGAATGTAGCGCAGGCTGTCTGTGTTTGTTTGGCTCTGCTCTGCTTTCTATTTGTTCTGCAATTATCTTCTGAAACACTGTGTATGCTTTTAGGCATGATTATTTTTTTTTTCCATCTCTGCTCATCCCTTTCTTTTGCACACATGCGTTTGCAGTTCATTCTTTCTAATGGAAATAATGTCCCACAAAGGTCTGGGGTTGAGGGAAAGGGAGGAGCTTCATGTGTGCTCTTTTCATTACATTAGAAATGAGTGTTGATCGAGTTCTGCTGGAGTGAATTTACTTGTGTTTCCATGTAACAATAGCCTAGAAAAGACTTTTTGTCTTTTTTTACAGTTCTACCACGTGCATGGATAAAACGAGCTCTAAATAAAAGATGTTGCGGTGTGGGGAGATGTCCATCTTCATAATTTCTGCACATGTCCACATTGCTCTGTTGGTATTCAGCCTGACATATAGTGGCTCTAACTTAATGAATGTTTTGTCAGCTTCCATGGAAAATACCCCCAAATTATCACACCTATTCTTATTCTCTGTTAATATTGAGAGGCATCCATTGTGCCTACGAAGCTTCTTTTTAAGCCATAGTTTAGTTACTGGTACCCACACATTATTAAAAAAAATTGGCTGCCTTGTTGTTTCACAGCACCTTTTACATGTAAAAGGACTTACCATCTAGATGGACAGGACAAAGAGTGGGAGAAAGGAAATATTGTCCCTGTTTTTCTGGTGGGAAAACTATTGCCCAGGCAGTTTCAGCAATGTTGAGGTTGTGTGACGAGTCTGTAGCCGGCTCTGAACTATGGCAGAGTACATGTGAGAATATCCTCCATCTCTTGTTTCCAGGGCTGAAGACAGCCATGGCATTGATGTGACAGTGAGAACCACGCTCCAACTCTGTGGTCAGTCCTTGAAAGACAAAGCTTCTCAGGGCCGTCTAGATCTGTCCAGAGACGAGAACCAGCATCTCCTGCTGACTCGTCCTCGGGCTATTTTGAACACTGAAGACCTTGATAGTTTGGACCCATAATTTCTCTTTCAGTGGTTAAAAAGTTCCTCTCTAGACTGGCTGGGGAGAATGTGTGCTCTGTACCTTCTTGACAAGAGTAAGAATCTCCCTGCTTATCTCAGTTGAAATCATCTATTTCACATTCATCATCTGAATTCAATTAAAAATAACCTGCAGCTGTAATTGTTAAGGGTTGTTTTTAACTGAACTCCCTTCATCCCGGGGTGTGTGGGATTTCCCCCTGCAGTTTCAAGAGCAGGTGGTCAGTGGGAAATTCCTACAAGCTCCTCAGTGTAGGGTTGCTCTTGAGGACTAGTCACGGCATATCAGATATGACTTTGCATTCATCTCTACAAAACAGAAGGCTGAGTACTCTCCCCTCTTCTATCAATACCTGACACAAGCTATGTGACGACGGGGGGCTGTGGGATGAAGATCTGTTCTGGAGTTTTTGCAGTGCATGTGTAGCCTGTTTGTAATAGCCAGCCAGAGCATCATCTCAAGATTGTCTGCAAATAATCTTGTGCAGTACACAGTACACCGTGGGTACAAGATACGCCACAGAACCATTTTGGTTCATTTTGAACATAGAGAATACAAGTTCTGTGAAACACTTGTGTGACTAGCATGGTTTATATCATAAAACAATTAGAAGTGAATGGGTTTGGAGAGTGTTTAAGCATTCATTCGTCATTCTTATTGTTAATGGGAAGCTTCCTGTTAAGAACTGGGTGAGGCACTGCCTTGCAGAAATGTTCACAAGCAGCGTGAGATTCTTGCTTTTGTTTCTACTGTGTGAGAACTCTGTGAAGTCTGCAGCTCAGACTGAACTTCTGCAAAATCCACACCTCAGTCACAGAGACATAACTTACTGTAGGAGAGAAGAGGACCCTGATTTGGCTCAAGTTGTCTGAGCTGTTCTATCCTCTGTCCCTGTTTTCAGACGCCCTGGTAAAATTTCCTATGCATTTTTTTCTTTTTAATTAGACTGAATTTTTGTGGAAGATTTAAGCCTCAGTGGTTTAACTCTCCTCTCTGACTAATAGCAGAGAAAAATGTTAAAACTTGTTACTCTTTTTACTCAACTTGGCACATAAGGAGCAATAGTTTACCCAGAGAAAATTTGGCAAAGAAACTATCTTGATTTCATACAACATCTTTGAGTGTTGTGGTGAAAATGGCTTTTGATTAGAGAAGTCAAAAGCCCTTGAAATCCTCATATGTACAAAGTAAGAAGTGGAATCCTCTTGCAACTTGTCATCGCTGCATACATGTGAGCTATGGGTACCTCTTTCACCGGCTTTGAAAAGTCTTTGGATCCTATAGCTGCTCTTAGAGTAAAGGCTTCTGCTGTGTTCTGGTTTACTTGGCAACATGGTCTTTCTCTGACTCATGGGCCAAGAAAGAAGTCCACTACGCGTCTCCCACCCCACTCAAATAGGAACCTTCAGTGTTGAGTAACGCTCCTCCCAGCCCATTCTGAAATTGGGATCTGCTTGCTGCACATTCCTTCATTTTGCAGCTTGAGAAGCTGTGTTTCTACTTCAGCTGGGAAATTCAGTCTCCTCCTTCTCCTGCCTCCTTTTCCCTTAATGCAACACTAAGAAATTGTACTAATTTAAAAAGATACTTGGCATCTCAAAATAACACACCCATACTGTAGCTCATCCAAGCTTACATCTCCAAAGCAACTAATCCTACAGCTCACTGATGGCTCTTCTTCAGTGACATGGCAGGTGTCCCTGGGGCACAACTTTGTGGTTCCCTGGACCACAGTGTAATGTTCAGCTCTTGTTCAGATACGTGTCCCTCCAAAGGTCTGACTCGGGTAGGCAGTTTTATTGCTGTGATGGGGAAGCGGTTGCAATCAGAGCTGCAGAGCAGCTAAAAAACACCTTGTGTCACTTGGGTTTTGCAGGGCTTCACCTGGATATGCACATCTGCTTTGTGCATCACTAGGCCAGCTCTTTCCCTGCAGCATGGGTTCTGGGGAATGAGTTGCTTCCTTCTGCAGGAAAACCACCAGCACCAGTTCCCTCTCATGCAAGCGATAAAGCAAAGCTTGTAAAATTAGTGCATTCCCAGGCTTTCTTCCTTCCCTGCTGGGACAGATCATGAAAGTTTACGATTTTAGCAACAGGCAAGTAGGTTCTGTGATTGGCAGACAGTGAAGTCAGATTTCCTAGGGCTTTGTCTGGTGGTTAATATAGTCGGGTTTTTTTGATGGTCAGGTTTTTTTTGTTTTGTTTTGCCAGAATTTTCTTTCCCCCAATGCATTATATTCAGGCTGTAATGCAATAATAAGCATTATAAATGCACAGCAGAGAGATCCCCTGGCAGAGAAATGCCGTCTAACAAAATTGTTTCACCCCTTGGTACATCTTCTATATCCTAGTTTTATAAATGTTCTCATTAAAATTCTCTTAAATCTGGTAAAAGCTGGACCACTTCTTGCAGCCTTCCCTTCAAAGAGCACAGGGCACTTGTGTTTTCAATCAACCTAGCCACCAGATGGCATAAAATTTGTCAGAACTGAGTATTTTTCTGAGCATCTGTCAGCAGTTGTGGGAACTGGCCAATTCCAAAAGCAAGAAGAGTATGGATGTTGTATAAGGAGAAGAGGAAAAGCATGCTATCAACATCTTCTTAAAACCTTTCTTGCAAAGAGAGTACCACCTTCTTCTGAAACCTTTGTGAAGAGAGTTGCGAGCACAGCATTCAGACGCTGCTATGGTGAACCAGACTCTGAAGAAAGTCATCTTAACAACTGTCTGGAGGTTTCTGAACGTGTGCTATAGGGATGCAAGTGGGAACACATGCTTCTTATGCTTGAGAAAATGGCTCAGTTATTGCAGGTCTGTGTCTCTTTAGTGGCTTATATTTCCTGACCTTTTCCCCATGTTCTCGCATTCCTAGCTAGCACCACCACATATGTGACTTATACAGAATGATTTCCATTCACCGATTCCCAGAAGGTCTTATCAAGTAAGAAGAGCTGCAGCATCTGGATGTGGTTGACACGTAAGCCTTACCTGAGCCATGGAGTCTCTCCTGACTACAGCTATTCTTTGCCCCTTTCCATCTCTGTCTGATACCTCTTAAGGGATGCGTGTACATCTAGTGCTGCTTGAATCCCAAGCTACAAGGCTTTACAGAATCATCCAAAGCAGTCCAGTAATGTCCCTTTACTCTGTGGTCATCACATGGCGATTTCAAATGACTTGAGCATTTCACATTTTTGTGTAATCTTCTTAATGTGGGGGCACTTTGGGAGCTCTCGGATTGCAGAGAGTTCAGGGTAATTTTAACTACAAGTTTCCATAGATCTGAGCACGGAAGTTTGATGAAGTTTTGAGCTGCAGTACTTGCCTGGGAAATGAGTGGTGGGGGAAGCAGCAGGTCTGCTTGCTTTTTTTCTAGAGCAGGCATTTACCACATTGGTTGGCACCTAATAGCTGCCTTGGAGAAATAAAGGTGCAAGAGTGCCAGGGAGAGGGCATGTGCTCATTTGCAAAAGTGACATTTCAAATTGGACTGAATAGTGATGCTATCCATGAAAGTTGATGTAATAATTTCTGGACAGTTGGACTTCATTTTACAAGTTTACTGTCCTGTCATGTTTTATTGGCAGTGTATTGGCACACAAATGATTATGCAAACCCTCTGAAATGCTTATCTGTGATTTGACACAACTGATCTATAAACAGTTATAATCTCCCCGCCTCTGTATCTTTTCCTTCTCTTGGGATTTGTAAAGTGTTGCAGAAGAAAAAGCTATTTTGGTGTGGCAGTTCTCCACCCTGAGTTCCTTGTGCATTGTACTTCCCAGTGGCTCTTTTGGGAAGTGTTTGGGTCTTTGGTAATCTGCTCAAACTTCAAAAGAATCAATGTGGATAAGCAAAGACATGAAACAGTTCCCACAAATGAAACATCTAAGCAGGTGAGGACTCCAGCCTTGCAAAAGTGAGGGAGAGGGGAAGCACGTTAGGAATCAACTAGTGAGTGGCAAGGAGAAGGTTGTCTAGAGTCTGCACGCTTGCTTACTCTCAGGAGCTGGAATATAAAACTGGACTGGTGGAGAGCAACCCAAAAGAGTCAGTGTCTGAAATTTGGAGGCTTGAGTGTTCTTTTCCCTTATCTGAGTTGCTCTTCTTGGCACCCTGAGCAGTTACATTGTGTAACTTGTTACCAGCGGAAGCTGTGGGTACAAAAAACTTCTTCCAGTGTAAAAATAGATTAACTAAGGAAAGATAAGTGACTGAGCTACTAAATGCAACATTAATGTCTCTGGCTTGGGGTCTCCCAGAGCTGGAAAACATTGAAGCCTGGTGAAGTGCTGCAGGCAGGGACCTTGTGAGCCTGGTGTGCTGCAACCCACTTCCTCAACACAAGGGTGTGCTTGACCCCTCTCTTAAGCTTTTGTTCAGGGTCAAAAGGAAGAGCAGAAGATATGGGTGGTGAATTTTCCTGTTTCAGCTACAGGACACTGAGACTTGAAAGGCACCAGCTCAGCAAGAAAGGTATTGCTGTGATTGAGATCCCACCATCCTCAAGTGGCCGTGCAGAAGGGAACCCATGTTGACGGCTAGGTTGAGCACCACAGGGCAGATTTTTTTGGGCTAGCATCAGTGACGACAGGATGATGCAATAAACTTCTTCCCCCTCCCCCTGCCCCCTTTTCCTAAGGATGCTGTATCTGAGCAGAACTTCCATGTCTTCTTTCTCTAGCCAAAGCCCATAGCATGGGGTTTTTTTGCTTGCCCTGGAGAAACCTTGAAGAGGACAACTGTTGTGCCTGGCTGAGTCTCCTTTGGCAGCCAGAGAAAGGGAATTTGCAGGGGTGTGTGGAACACCTGGGGCTGAACACAGTAGTGAGAAAAAGCAGATCATGCTGAAATACAGTGCTGAATACATGCAATCTTGCTGCAGAAAAATTGGTTCTTCCTGAGGCATTAGTTCTTGCGACAAAAGACCTGAAGTCCAGAAGGCTTCCTGCATGCCAGCTGCTCCCAGGGCCTGTGGGCATCCTCGTCACGCTCATTGCTTGGTTGCAGGGCTGGGGCTGCAGGACCACGCCAGCATCCCTGCCTCTGCTGATGCTGGGGAGAGATGCAGGGAAAACAAGCTAGTTACCTTCAATAGCTAGACTGCAGCTGATTGTCAAAGGCAGCCTAATTTAATTAGAGCTGAACTGGATCACTATTTAATGAGAACTGAGACTAATTAATTTTTGGAGTCACAGTACGAAAGATGCTTTGTTCCTTTTGAATAGGTAATTAAGTGAGGCGTACGCAGACACCCTATGCTCTGCTGCATTTGCAAAGGGCTTGTTCCCTTTCTTATCTCCATCTTATTTGTATAAGCACTTTGGAATTAGGAATTAATTGTTTTGTTGCTAATGATGTTGGGTATAATTATGTTGCTTTAGAAAGGCTGTCTGTCCAAGTACTATGGCTTTGTCTACCAGAGGACACTGATCAGACCAGAATCACTGTGTGATGTAGTCATGGGTACAAAACAGAAGATGAGCTGCCCAGGGAGGGTGAGTTGTCTTTGAACTGCTCTGAGCTAAAGCTAATTCTGCTCAAGATCATAGTGGTGGAGTGGGAGCCACTGCAGAGCAGCAGGTGACAGCATTTCACAATACCAGCTCCAGTTGGTTTTCCAGTATAGACAAGTTAGCTTTTATGTGGCTTATCCTCACCTTGTTCTACCAGAGCAGTACGGTGTTACCACAACGCTTAGATGCCCCTCTCTGGCAGGAGGAGTTTTTGTCTGTTCTTACTTCGTTTGTAGTGGCTCTGTGTGCGCCACTGTGCTGCACTGGATTGGAACAGCGTGGCTGTTTGGTTCATCACTCTCATAAAAGCCTCAGGGGCTCCAGTGTTTGTAAACACAAGTCAGCATCTCATTAATTGAAGTGACATTCATTCGCAAGCCATGGATTAATATTTTGAGTTTTGATGTTTCTGGAGTAGTCTTGTGTGACTCGTTCCTTATTGGCACCAGAAATTAACCCACAGTGTTCAATATCTAGCAGGTCATTTCCATTAGAAAGCAAACTTAGTCTTTGAGACCAACATTTCTTAGAATGTTCTTGACGGGTTCTTTTCATTTACAAAGTTAATTTCAGAGAGCTTCTGGGTTGTTGGCATCTAAGTTAGCACACAGCTGAGAAGAACTTTCTCTATGATTTTTCTCAGGAGCTTCCTTGTTTTGCATATTTTGTGGGTTCTTTTTGCTCCCTCCCTGCACACTTATGTATGTTGTATATACCTGCGAGTGCATCCGTATGAGTCTGTAAGGAAACCATGTGGCATTAACAAGACTCTTCATCCACTTGCTTTCTGTGGTGAAGCCTGTTGCAAAAGCTCATTCTTTGAAGGCTGTGGGTTGATAAAAGATCATGGCTGTATGACCAGTTTAAGTTATTGATATATGTACTAAAACTTCCAACATGACAGCACCTGTCCTACCTCAGCTTGGGCCATTAATCAAAAGTATTAAATTTGTAATTTCTTGTGTGACCCGGCCTTATTGGAAAGAAAAGGAATAGTTTATACTGACAATAGATAGGATCTAGGGCAAAGACACTGTATCCCTGTCACATCCCTAGATTGACCTTTTTTTTCTTCCATCCATATCTTTGGAGATCCATTCTCAAATTCCAATGTCTTTCTAGGATGACAGTAAAAACCTCTTTCATAGGGCTGTTGCAGAATGGTGGATGTCTCAGACCTGTTACACAAATGGGGGATGCACTGTTGATCCATTTCTGCCAGCCCCAACTTCTACATCTACATTTTCAGCTTTGGAGGAGACCTGTGCTAAAACATGTCTTCAGAGATTCCCTACAGCCTTCACTCTGGGACTCCAGCCTATCCTCTCTGCTGGGGTCTGTCTGTGTTGGATGCATTCTCTGCTATAATCATGCTTACCTATCTTACATTGCTTCAGGGCTGCTTTCCTATACCTTGACAGAGTAATTAATTTTTTCACTTTTACGCGTTTTTTTCTAAACCTTTCAGATGGTCCAAACCCCCTTTGATGTTCTTCAGAAACTCATAGCAAGAGGAGTTCTGGTGTTCTTACCTCTAGGACTCACTCTAACAGTAGGCAGTTGCGTACATTAACCAGCTGCCAAAACGGCAAGCCAGTCCTGGCAAGATTTGTTCTCCATTTCATTGTGACTGCAACCTTGGAAAGCCATGCTGGTGGCTGCACCAGTTGTGTGACTGCTGAAGGGAAACATTGGCCCATATGGCTCTTGCTGGGCAGGGGATGTTTTCAGAAAGGGGATGTTGCTCCCTTTGATCCTTTTCATGCAGCAACAGAAGCAGCGAACACAGGGCTCTTTGCCCTTTCTTTTACCTGTCCCAGCTCTGCCGCTTTCCTTGTTCATGCCTCTGCACTGCTGGGAATTCTTGAGCTGCCTGGGGCACGGAGAGGTGCCTCGTGCTCACCTTGATGTGGCAGCCCGGGGAAGGCGAGGTGAGGGCACTGAGGGCTGGAGCAAGAGAGCTTGAGAGCAGGTGCACTGCGGTTAGGGCAGATGACTCCATCCAGTTACTCAGCTCAGAGCAGGTCTCCACTTATTTCTCCTTCTCCGCTTCTGGAAAGTTACTGTTACATGCATATTTGTGATGCTTTCTTCCCTTGCAGGCAGGATGACTTGGTTAACTACTATCCAGTGACCTGCAAATCACTTGCTTTAGGTCAGCTGCATCATCTAAGGGCAGCCTGAATCTGCTGAATGCTTCCCCAGCCTGGTTTGTAGTTTGTGGCCACTGTGAAATGCAAGAGGTTCTCCTGCAGTTTATGGATGGTCTGACCTGAGATGATGCTGGATGTGTTACGAGGGCTGAGGCACACTCCGAGCACAGAGCCTTGCAGGATCAGAACTTGCTGAATGGAGAGGACCGGCAGCGCAGTGGTTGCAGATGTGAGCCCCTGTCTGCTCTGGACAAAAGCCAGTGCTGGCCTGAGCTGTGAGGCCATGGCTATGTTGGTGCTGGGTATATTGGCCTGGGCTTTCAGCCAGGCTCACATAGCTGCATCGGCTTTGGTCCTGTGCTGAATGTTGTCTGGTTAAGGCAGAGCTTGCTGTGTGTCTGTTCAGAACAGGGCAAAGCAACTCCACATACTTACCCCATAGGCATGTCAACTGTGTGTCTACCGAAACTAGTAATCAATCCCATCCTGATTCCTCACCATTCATCTTCATCTCCATCTAGCATCACACGTCTTGAGGTCAACAGTGTTGAGATCAGCCAAAATCAATAAAAATCTACATTGTTAGTGTACCTCAGTGTAGTGCAGCTGTCCTTGCTATGCAGGGAGCATAACTTAATCTCCCAGCGTGACGTGTTGAATTTATTGCTTGGCGACGTTCAGTGAATATAGAGTGGTGGGTGGGGGAAATCCTGGCTTTTGATTCAGAATTTGTACTACATCTGTGAGTGAAAACACACATCTGATGTGCTGACTCAAAGCAAACGGCTCCCATTTGGACTGCAGTCTTTCACTGTGCTGCTTTCCTCCTTTCTCTGCGCTTATAGTATTGATCTGGCAGGTTCTGGGTGGATGCAGAAACTGACTGAGTGACAAAAAGGAAGATCAGAAACAGAAATCATATTGAATAAAACCAATCATTTGTGGGAAGGAAAGTGAAGAGGTTTTTATACATTTATGTAAGGGAGCGTTTGTTCACTATATCAACCTCTTAGCACAGGGAAAGTTGCTCACAACACTGACTCTTGTGCTAAGAGGGTTTTCTGAATACCTGTTCCCCAGGCTGGTTGCTTGCTGAGTTACTCCCCAGAGCATGAAAAGTGGGAAAGTACCGAAAAGAGAAAGGTACAACTCTAATGTGTTAATTAAACTGAAAAGAATATCCCAGTGGCCAAAACCTTACTCAAGTGAGGAGTCTGTTGTGACTTGAATAAGGATGGAGTTTCAGCCCAGATCTGGATCCCATTTGTCCTGTTAATATTGCTTCTGTGCCATTTGAACCTCTGCTTCTGTTTGGGTTTTGAACTTCAGGCTGCACTCTCATCCACAGGCTGCTCTTGTGGGAGCTGACTCTAGTCACTTCTTAGCTGGTTACTGAATGTGGCATCAAAGTCTAAATCAAACAGGCATCTGTGGTGGAAAGGGAAGCCACCAGTTTCCAGGACCTTTGCAGAGATAAGTAAGACTGTGGCTTGCCTGAGGGCAAATGGAACTCGGCATATGGCTCTGGAAAGCTTTAGAAGATCTTTGGAACATGCTAGACTTTGGTCTGCTTCTTCCTTGAGGTGGAAGCAACTGATACTATTCTGCTGTTGCTTTTCTTATGGGTTAAAGTTGAACTAGAATAATAGATCAGGGTTTTCTGGCTTTAGCTCTGGGACTAATGTCAAGGAAATCATGAAGAAAGAGCTGCTTTTTTCCATGCATGGTGCTTCCTGCAGAGTTATTCTCAGTGTGCATGTTATCACCTTTTGTGATATATAATCACCCAGAAGCTAGGACATGCAAGCACATGGTTATGTGTACCCATAGAAACACTGTGATCCCTTGCCCTGATGCCAGAGATAAATGCTTTGACTCTGGACTCTATTACATTCTCAGAACCAAACCACTCGGCAAACCTGCCTCGTGATTCCCCTCAGCCCTGCCATAATGATTTTAGTAGAAAACCACAAGAAAGGTGGTGGTTTTGAGTCCCTGTCAAAGCATGGAAGAAGAGTGTTAGTTCGTTACTTTTTTTAATTCATTTTAACGTTGCATTCAGAGTGAAAGTCTGGGCATATACCTAAGTGGACTGAAATGTAAAGAGGGTCTTACATACGGTTGTGGTGAGAAACCACTGGATTTCACCGGAAAACTTGCTGTGGAGGCAGGAGATGAGATAATTTAAAATATAACCATGTGAAATCCCACTATGAAAATTGTATGTGTTTCTGGGTTACTCTACCCTTCCTTAGCTTTCTCTTTTTGTCTACAAAGCTCTATTTTCCTGGTACACTAACAAACATAAACATTCCAACTTCAGCTCTGTGAATTCAGTGTTCACTTCTCCTGTGTCTGTGTTATTCATGCATTTCCCAGACACACACAAAGAAAAAGTAGCCCATGGCATGTACCTGAAAAGGAGGTACCTTCCTCTCCACACCTAGGTATGAAAGAAATTGCAGACAGCTGCTATGAAACAAAATCTTTTTGTGATGAATAACCAACCGCTCTGGAGGTCACTGGGCATCTGACTATTTATTGTTGGTCAAGGGATTGCCTAGGTCAGTGGTGATGTGTTTAATTACAAAACACTGGGCAGTTGCCCAGGTAGTTTGTGTAGGCACAAGCACACCCTATAGCTATAAGCACGCTTGAAGCTCTGGACTGGGCAGTGCTGCCGACAGGGCAGGGAGGAGGTGGTGGAACACTCAGGCAGCTGCATCTCATGACAGTGAGCAGAGCTGTTGGAAAGATGACCAAGAGATTCCAGTCTGCAGCGAGTTTCTCCGCCTGGGCTATACAGCAGGCTATGGCAAGGGCAGTCAGTCCCAGCTCTGCAGGGAGAGTTGGTAACAATGCTCACACTAAGCAAGCTGTTCTGTGTGGTAGCTCTGGCTGGTTAGGGTGCTATCACACCTTCATCCAACCCTTCTTCCTGCCTGGCCATCACGATGAGATGATTATTGCTGCAGCAGGCATGTAGGGGGTAGGATGGGTGCTTTGTCTTCAGCTACTGCTGTTCACAATATGGTGACTACAGACAGTCCCACCTTTCTTGGTGTTGATGAAACACTGGTCCATGAGTTGTGTTGGGTCTGGCTGAGGTGGAGTTAATTTTTCCCATAGCAGCCCTCGCAGTGCTGTGCTTTGTGTTAGTAGCTAGAAAGGTGTTGATAACACATCAGTGTTCTGGCTACTGCTGAGCAGCGCACATGCAGCATCAAGGCTGTCTCTCCAACATGCCCACCCCCAGCCTACTGGTGAGGGAGGGAAAGATCCTGGGAGGGGACATAGCCAGGACAACTGAAACAAACTGACCAAAGGCATATTCTATATCATATGATGCCTGCTCAACAATAAAAGCTAAGAGAAAGATGGTGGTGAAGGGTACGGTATTTGCAATATCTGTCTTCTGGAGCAACTGCTACACATACTGAAGTCCTGCTTCCTAGGAAGCGGCTGGACACTGCCCGCTGATGAGGAATTAGAGAATAAATCTTTTGTGTTCTTTTGCTTCTTTGTGTGGCCTTTACTTTTGCTTTATTAAACTGGCTTTATCTTGATCCATGAGATTTTTTTCTATCTTATTTTCTCCTCCCACCCTTACCCCTGTCCTGCTGAGGAGGGGACTGATAGGGGGGCTTGGTGGGCACCTGATGTCCAGCTAAGGTCAACCCACACAGTGATACAGCTGAAGCACTCACAGGGACTCATCCTAGTAGGATGCATATGGTGTGATAACCACCACAGGAAGAGCACCCAGGTGGACAGCTAAGGGTGGAAGCACCTTTTAGCCTTCACAGCACAAAAGCCCAGAACTTGTCTCCCGGACTCCTGTCCAAATGCTATAACTGCTGATGCTGCAGGGTGTGAGACTTTAGCAGGAGACCTGAATTGCTCATGCCTTGCTCAAGCTCTTATGGTACCAGCAACACCTGAGTTAGGGCCTACCGGCAGGTAGCACTAGTGTGGCCCTCTTTGCCCTGGCAGAGGGTAGTTTGCAGTCCTTCCAAGAGGTGTGAAAGCTGATGTAGCAAAGGCTTCCTGGAATTACTAACAGCAGGCTTCACGTGCAGAGTATTTTTTCCTCTTTCCAGCACTTTAAAAAATAATACAAAGGGTCCTAATGAAGCCAGCGTTGCACACCATAGACTGAGCTCTCTTAGATCTCTTTAACGGTTGGAATTGTGAAATATTTGTTGCATCTATAATTATGGGGTAGACCAGATGGCTAGAGCTTAGTTATAATTAAAGTCTAATGCACAGTAAAATAACCCAATGCAGCCAGTGATTCAGCAGCAACCAAGGTATTTTAATTCTTTCTTTGCTGGGCTTAAGCTTCAATTGCAGGAATCGGGACTTCAGGGAAAGTCTGTTGCATCATTTATTACATAGGGATATGGCTCTATATTAAAGGATTGTGTGGAAATTTTTGATTACTACGTATTAAGTTATATTGTGTGGTGTCGCTTACCTTAATAACTTGAAATCATGTGTGAAAAAGGCATGTGAATTATTTTAACAGCACAGAATCTGCATGTTGCAATCTGTTTTAGAAGAGGCTCTCTTAAAGCCTGTCGGCCTAGTAATTGATTGCTAATGCTTTAGGATAAGTTATTTGGAAAGAGACATTAATTAGGTTCTCTTGGACAGGAACACATTTTATCTATAAAGCTGTTTTAAATGGTCTTATCAGTAATAATTATTTATTATATATTTAACATCACTTTCAAGTGTGGCTTTTTAGAGACCTTGTGACATTAGAAATGGAAGCTAATGAATAAACTGCTTATTTCCTGGGAGACAAGGCTAGGAGTCAGCATCAGGCAAAGAAATGTGAGGAACAGTGTTGCTGTGAGCTTTTCAAACTATGGAAATGTTTTGGAGTTTTTTTATGGTTTGGTTGGGTTTTTTGTGGTGCTTATTTTTTTTATATTTTTTTTATAAATTATTTATTTAGGGTAGAGGGAGGGCTATAGTACAACCTCTCAAGGGTATGAGAGCCCAAGGAGAACAAACAGTTCTGGACCATTCCCGGAGACTGAGAAGAGAGAAGAAAAAATGTTTTTATGAGCAGACTATGTTAATTTTCCCTATCTCATCTTCTCAGATGACTTGCTGAAAAGATTCACCTGTATCTACTTGGGATATTGGGACATCCATTAGTAGATTAGTGATGCACTTGCCAGGGCTAAAGCTGCCTGGTAGGTTTTGGAGTTGTCCCCTCCTTCCCTTCCAGCAGGATGGAAAGGGCTGTTTTATTTGACAGGTTTTTCTCAAAGCTGAGATTAACTTCAGGGCTCCCGCTCTTTCAGGACCTGTCCCAGGAGGATTTGGATGGTGGTACCTCTTGCGTAGCAAGAATGAAGGGAAGACCAATTACCTGAGGTTTATTGTGGATTATAGGCAGCCTGTAACTGCTCAGTGATTAATGGTGACAGCGTGCCATGCGTTTTGGTTGTCCCTCTGGTGCTGTGTTAAACTGCAGCAGATTTGGGTGCAAGAGCTGTGTATGGGTGTGCTCCACAGGACTGTAAAAGCTGCTGCTTTAGCAGAGTTGATGCATATTGTGGATGCTGCCTGGAAATCCTTGAGCAGGAGGCAGGCAGTGTTAAGTTTTTCTGAAATGATGCCAATTAGAGTAACTTGTACAGTGTTTTGGAACCCTACCCTTAAGAAGAGTGACTTTAAAAACAAACAAACAAACAAACAAAAAAAAACCAAGACAGGAATGCTTCCTAGTGAATTTGTCTCAAATAGGGACCAAGGAGCTATAAAATACCCTTGTTCTCCAAGGTGAGACAGACCTCACCTCTGCTTTCACACCCACAGAGAACATGGTCTCCAAGTGAATCTGGAACAGCTCCTGGAAACTGATATAGAAAGTCAAGGGGCTGCAGAGAGACTGCGACAGGCAGGATTTGGCTCGCTCAGCCTTTTGATGAACAGTAACAGGATGGGGAATGGAGGGATTGAGCTCAGCTTCACTAAAACTCATGATTGCAGGACTTTTCAGGCAAGCTGGTAGGCAGCAAAAACAGAAAAAACCCAAACACCCCCAAAAATAATAATTAAAAAAAAAGCCACCCGCCCTTATTCCTCCTCCCAGATTGAGTGTTTCTGACCTGCTAGCCCATGAGAGGACAGAAGCAGAGCTCAGCAGTGAGACTTTGCAAAGAAGTGTCCGTTGAGCACCTTGGAACTGGTCCCACAAGTAGCGGGAGGTTTGGGTGGCTGCCTGCGCTGTGCATGGCCGTCCATAACGCGGTGGCAGGGATCACCAGATGGCACTGTTACGTGCACTCGCAATAACTCGCTCTCCCATACGGCAGATGTGCGCTGCCTCGAAATGTGTTACATCACTGAGGTTTTTTAAGGGGTTGATTCTTGGAAATAACTGTGGGTTGTCAATCTGCCTGCTGTGTGCTGCACCTCGTACCAGGATGGCTGCCTGGGGGAGGTTTGGACGCCCCCAGAAAGAGGAACAAGGTTCCTAAAAATGTAGGATCACCTGGGTGTTAGGTACCCCTTATTTAGCTGGTGTTACCGTGTGTTGCTTCTGGCAGGTCCGCTTCCTACTGAAGAAGAGTGCTGGCTTCTGCCATCCCATAGCAATGGGGAAATTACCTTGGTTTGAAAAGCTGAAGGCTGAGTTGAGAACTTGGGACAGAGTGTTAATCTTTTGCCTGCTTCAAGGGTACAATGTATGACATACTTAGGCTGAGTCACAGCAGAAATTGTTTCACTTTGGAAAAAGTGAGGTGTAAAGTTTTGATCATATCACATATGAGGTTTTGGTTTTTTCAAGGATGTATACGTGGGCTATTAACATCAAAGTGCAAGGATGGGGGTAACGCAAAAGACTCCTCAAGTCATTATCTTCTCCATTAAGGCATGAAACACTCGTTCTTCAGCTTTCTTGAGCTTTGCTCTGAGGGGGGCAGGGGGAAAGTTTTATTAACTTTCACATGTTAAGTGGCACCAAACCCTTATTTTATGCCCGCATACTTTACTGTCACCTGTTAAGTGGATTTTGCACTCCATCCTGAGGAGGACGGACTGACTAACAGAACTGAGCATGTCCTATCCTTACTGTTTTGAAGCTGTAAGCCTGGAAAAGGACCCCTGTTCCCCTAAACACTGGCGTTCTTGGGCTGTATCTTTAGAAGGGCAATTAATACCTGTGTGAACACACCCACGTTAATGGTAATTTGGGTGAGCTGGCTGGGGAGGTGTGGAAGTGCAGGCTTCAGCAGAGGATGTGCAGGTTTGCAACAAGGGCTTCCATCGCTAGTGGTTAATGCTTTGGGGATTTTTGTTTTAATTGCTACTGGTTCTTGAACTGGCTTTAATCCCATTAGTTTGGGTATGCCTGCAGGAGCTGTGCTTGCACCTCAGATTGCAAGAGAGACATAGCCTTAATGCTGGAAACTAGAGTCCTGCCAGCCAGGCAGTGAGTTTTTGTTGTATCCTGTTTGGAAATAAGACATTCTTCTGAGACCCATGCTTTTGCATGGAGGACATATTTTCTGAAGTTGCCAAAACGACAGAGAGGCTTCTGCTTGTGTGAAGTATGCGGGAGATAGAAAACAGCAGGGGATGATAGCAGCAACGAGACATTGCTACAATTCAGCTCGACTCTGACTCACAAGGAGAATTTAGAGGGAGTGAAAGACGAGTGATGCAGCAATATTCAGTCCACTTCTGTGTCCTCCGTTGAGGCTGACAGTAAAGGCCATCCTAGCTAGTGGCTTTCTCTCTGAGAGAATCTCTCCACGCAGACAACTTGCTGAAAGCTTTCACCTTGCTTCACAGAGACCAAGCCTCTTCTTTCATTTGCTTCTGGTCTGGTGCTGCTGGATGTCACCAGCACTTCAGAAGCTGATATCCTTGATGCCCATGCACCAACCTCTGTGGCTTCTGATGTGAAAGCCTGGGAGATGGGAGCAGAGTGTGAGAAAACTCTAGGGTGGCTCTTGGGTGAGAGGATGAGTGTGACCCTGTGCTAGAAAGCTGAAGGGAAAGTGCAGGGAGATCCTGGTCCTGCCCTCTTCTGCCACTCTGCACCAAAGAGCTGGGGCAGGCCTTCACCCATAAGGATGTGGTCCCTGGGGTTTCTGTCCCCAACCTGGGCTTGACCCCGCAAGGCGTGATGACACCATGTGTATTTGTGGCGTCGTTCTCACCAGAATGCCAGACATGTCGTGTGGCAGCTGGACAGGGAGGCCAAGCCTTCCACCTACACAGCTCCTGCCACCCCTTTGATATGCAATCCTGACCCCACGGCAGGGTGTTGCCACCTGTCCCGGGGTGCTCCGGCCCCCAACCCAGCTTTAGCCCAGGCTCTGGCCCCGCTATGTCTCGGGAACGCCCAGAGACGGTGGCACAGCTGCACTGACGTCAGGGAGGGAAATTCCCTCTGCCCAGCAGGTCTGTCCTTCCCACAGGAAACTCCCGCCGCCCGAGGCAGGGAGGGAGTCGCATGGTGTCCTGTCAGCTCCGAAAGACAAGGCAGGGTCTCTTGGGATGAGAACGCTGCTGGGGAGCTGACTGCAGGAGGGCAGCCTGCTTTTGGTCTTGTTTCTAGTTTATCACTGTAGTCATTGCTCTCTGTGTCTGGCTTTCTTCACATGTGCAGGGTTACCATAAGGCTCGTTATTTTCTACTCTGTGGCAAATCAAGGAGATGGAGTGAAATACCGGTTTGGAGTGTTGATCTCAGACCTGTTTCCTTTGGCTCCCTCTTCACAGAGTGAAGAGCCCTGGTGTTCAGTAACAGCTAAGAGAAACCCCTCCAGTGTCTGTACACTGATGCCCTTACAGTTAGTTTTGTTTGACTCCGGTGGGTGAGAAAATGGAGACTGCGTCTTCCAAAACGTGTGTTCAGTTTCAAGCCTGCTTTCCTTCTGGCCCAGTGCAAACAAGGGGGAAAAATTCCCACTGCCCTCACTTCTAGAAAAAAAACAACCCACAACTGACTCAATGTGGCCCTCGGTGGTGGGAATGTCTCCAGAAGAGGCGGGGACACCCATAACTGTGCTGAGGTTTTACCATCAGACTGTGTTGTAGGATGTTACATCTCTGGTGATCTTGGTGGGGGACCAGTGAGATATAAAGGCTGGTGCATTAGAGGTGAATCAGACTCAGGCAGGTTCTTTGGCTCGAGTGGTCCCAAGTTAAAATGCAGAACTAGCATTTGTGGGAGTCTCAAAGCACAGTCCCAATTAGCCTGCTGAGATGGGTGTTCTGGGCTTGCTCCTAGCACCAGTCTCTGTCCTGGGACCTAGGAGACGGGAAAGCCTGGAGCAAACAAGGGAAGCCAATAATTGTCCTGTGGGAGCTGGAAGTCTCTGTAAACATGTGAGACAACTGGAGAATAGTAAAAAGTGCTTTACTGGAAGCAGTAGGAAGCTCCTGTTGTAGCTGCTCTAGGTGACTTGCAAGTATTAATAGTTTCAGGGTTGCTCAAGCAGAGGACTATGGTATGTCCTGACAGACAAAGGCTACAAAGTAGGTGATGTGAGAGCAGAAGAACATGGAAGACTTCAGCTTTTCCATTCTGGGATAGTCAGTCCTACAGTCCCTGTCATCTGAGTCTGATGACAAGATCCTGGGGACAAACGTGCGAGAAGTGGTTTGTGCCTCATGAAATCTTTTGCTATCCCTACAAAGAAAAACACCAAACTGTACTGTCCTTTACTATGAGTGGATGATGCTCTGATACTACGGATGTGACGCAGGAGATACCAAATGCAACAAGACATCTCTGAAAGTAGTCCACATTGTCCTGTTGAGCAGGACTGGATCAGGGCCATCTCCTCTGTTTCTTTCTAGCTCTAGGTAACAGCTGATGCCCAACATGAAGGTGGCACAGAGCTCTGGGTGCATGGTATCACATGCATACAGCAACTTGAAACTGGTGTGCGTTTTAAAGTCCACAGTTGTTAACACTGATGTGTTCAGATTTAGCTGGAGCAGGAAGATGTGGGGATCGGTACATTAAGACACCTTTGTACACTTTTTTTGGATGTGCCTAGAGCTGTGCTAGGCTGCTCGCTCATTGGATTGTCACTGGTCCTAGGCACGGACTTGGTCATTGGTCACCAAGCATGCCCTGGACCACAGACGTTGCAGCTGCATCTGCACAGCTCCATCCCAGAGCTGCTGCTTGGGCTCAGCCCCTCATGTCCCCACCAGTGGCTCTGGGCTCCCTGTGCAGGGCAGTGCCAGCATGAAGAGGCTGGGGTACAAGTTCCCTTTTTTTACTGGTTTCTGTTTACACTAGGGACAGAATATGCTGGGGGAATTGGGAAGATTGTGTGTAGAATTGTGTTAATTTTATTAATTTATTTTTTTATGTTTACTGGTCTCCCTGTCCCTTGTCTCTCAGTATGGGGGGTGGGGGTGAAGGCTTGTATGAACCAAAAGCCAGAAATCTGACACTTCTGAAGCAGTGGGATCAGAGTTCCCTGTTGGCTGGAGACAAAATGTGAATTGTTATGGAAGCTTTTTCCACCATTGTGGCAATTGGGTAGATCCCATGAAGGTCATAATCCTGTTGCCTCTTTCCCTTCACTGGAGTTACTGAACAGTTGTCTTTCCTCTCCTTGCTTCTGTTCAAGAAACTTGTAAAACCTGAATGTCTTTGAGACCTTTAAACTTCTGTAGTACTTAGATGAAATCAGAAAATGTGCTCCAAATGGACACTGACACTGTGTATTTCTGTTCCCTTGGATAGCCAAGTCAAAGACATCTTATTGCTGGTGGGAGAGAATTATTTCCCTCTCTTCAACTTTTTCTAACAGAAAAATCCCCAAATATCCCACAGATGTCTTGCTTTTAAAAGAAATTCATTTTAACTTAAAAAAAACCAAAACGACCACAACCACTCCCCTGGAAACCCCAAGCTGCGAATGAAACGTTTCATCCCCTGGTGTAAAGGGTGGGGCTGATTCCAGGTAAATCCTGAAGCCAGCAGTTGCAAAGGTGGCTCAGAGCAAAGCTGGCATCTCCCCTTCCCCGTCTTCCTTAGCTCCGAGGTGTTCAGAGGTCCTCAGACCCACAGACCAGGACTGGAGCTGCAGAGATGTCAGGAAACTGTGTCTCCCTTTCAGGACTGGGGCTTGCACACAGGCATCCTGGCACTGAGTTTGGGTGGTGATGGGGAGAGCATTATAAATCCCCAGCAGTCTCCTCCCAAGGATATAAATGTTTGCCTCTGCTAAAACATAATCTCGTGGTCATTTCAATGACAGCTTAAATTGAAGGCGTAGAGAGGGTGCACGGAGGGGTAACGGGAGAGTAGTCCACAGCTGTTTCTCTGGCTGTTTTTCTCTCCCAGACGTGAAAGCAGCAGTGGCGGAGCGATGCCCTGCATTCTTGCCCACCTACACACATGCTTCCTCCGCATATCCCCATGCCGCCTGCTTACCGCAAGCGCTAGAGGCTCGGCTGTAAATCCGCTAGCCAGACAGATCCCTGACACCCCGGCTTCCGCCCCGCGTCTGCAGGACTCGTGCCTGCTGCCATTAGATCAGCATCACCCTCATTACCAGCAAGGAAACCTCCTTGGAAGGGTAGTGAGCACTGAGGATATCACAAACCCCTTTCTCTCTGGAGCCGATTACCTTTGAGATGTGCTAATGTGAGAAGCTCCCCCTTCCCTGCACTCCCAGGCTGCTGTGATGAAGTTTGCTCAGCATCCCCCCCCCGCCCCTGCAATGAAAACTTCAGCTCTTGGGCGTCTCAGGCTCCATCTTCCAGTAGCTTTTCTTTAAGGCAGTGCAAATGGGGTTGGCCAAATACCATTGAGCCTTGGGAGCCTCCCAGCTATGCATGGGGTACTGGCAATACACACCCTGTGGCTTGTGTTTCCACTGCCGATTGCGCTATGCAAAGGAGCGCCTCGCAGCTGAGAGGAGTTCGACTCAGTCTCACCGCAATGGTGGATATCTCTGCTCAAATTCATGGTGAATCAACCTGTAGCTAAACGTCAGCTGTGAGCAAGGAGGGAGGAAGGAAGCTGGGGTTAGGGGAGAGAAACCGGGAGACTTGCTGGCTTTTGCAGGTGTTTTTTGTGCACTGTCACCAGTGGGTTTCCATGGCTTCATTTTCCAGATGGAAAAAACAAAAGATAGACCTTCTGAGCTACTTCAGGTCATGTCTAGATCTCTGAGAGGCTGAAAACATCCCGCTCTCTGAGAAAAGGATCCAGATGCCGAGTGCACTGCCAAAATGAGACCAACTGTAAGTCATTTACATTTGCCCAGCCCCAGGCATGAGGGCTGGTAAGGACCTTGGGCAGTTGGTGGCTACTTTTGAAGTTTTTATGGAAATGTCCTTGCTAGACACCTCCTCCCACCAGTGCCTTCTGAGGGAGAAGAGAGCCCAGCCCCAAGCAACTACTTCTCATTACGGTTATGTGGTGGCGCTTTTTTGAATTAATTATGGTTTTTCAGGAGAAGTCATTCTTTTGGTGTGAATTGCGAGCTGGAGACTAACTGCCTCTTCTTGAGTGCGGTGCTGCTAGACATGTTCAGCACTAAAAGCAGGAATCACTGGCTCAGTAGTTAGCTGGCTGTTGCAGACTCGTACTTAATGCGCCTGAGGTTCCAAGGGGTACCCTGCTGTGGAGAGTTAAGGTAGTGTAAAACCAGGGGTCAGTTTCATCCTTGGAGGCAGAGGTAGCCCAGCAGCATCAATTCCAAGAGGTGCCAGTTGTGCTTCACAAAGCCCTTGAGATGTGTGAACTAGGCACACAGCGTTATTTCAGCTCATGCCAGGCGAGGAGACTGGCCAAAACCAGGAGAGTGCATCTGAGTCTCTGGATGGTAATTGTCCAGCCTTTTCCTCCTCCCAGTGCATTGGCCCTGGCACCCAGGCCATGCTAGGAAAGACTCTCCAGCTCCTGTGGAGAAATAGGTAGACTAGGATTTCATGAGAATAGCTGTTTTCACAAAGCATGTCTTTTGCATGAGGTTTATTCCTTTTAGGCTGAAATCTATCAGGAAAGACAAACTCTTCCAGGCTGTTGGGAGAGCACACAATGCACAGCTGCTCTGTCATGAAGCCAGGTCTGCAGAGGTAACACCTAGTCCCACCACAGGCATGGTAGAAGAAATCCAAGAAGCTTCTGGTGTGTCTCTAGGAGCAAGCATGAGGTCTCAGCAGTGTAGCCACAGCACAGCCTGGTGCCTCCCTAGCCAGGCTGGTTATCCATACCCATACCCACAGGTCCAGATTGAAACTGAGTCCTGGAGCAAGAGAGAATGAACCCAAGCTCTTGCTCAAATGGATTATGCAGGGAGAGGACTTGCCCTGTGCATCTTCAGTTAAGGGTGGATGTTCAAAGCCTAGACCAGAGCCAGGCTAACAGTACGGACCACAAGTTTGTGCTGGCCCCTGACTCTCCTTGCCCGTTCCCTGGAGGTATTTGCTGCCTCGGGAGAGGCGGCTGTGCAGGGGTAAGCACAGTCCTGACCTCAGTAGCAAAAGGGGATGCAGCCACTCTTCAGCCACGCTCCCTGGGCTGCATCATGTGTATACAAGCCCTGGTGTGATTCCCTCTCTCCCCTCCCAGCAGACCATAGTTTGGACATTTCCACACTTCTTCCCCAACGAGGTTTGATTTTTACTCCAGGGCTCAGCCTAAGAGAAGAAGGTGTTTCATATTACTGCTCCTCCATAAGCCAGGCAGAGGAAACGTTGTCCAGCAGCAAGGGAGCCTGTAACTTCAGTTAATAAATACATCCTTCACTTCCAGCCTCTCTTCCTTGGCGAGGGCCACTTATCGTAATGAAAGCTGCTTGGACTTGGCCAGGGATCAGCCCTGCGAGTTTACAGGATTCACAATTCACAGATGTTAGGAACTATCAGGCTGAGTGTGGGTGGAGAATGTCAAGTCTGAAATAGCTCCCCTGCCACCCTGGCACGGGCAGCAAAGAAAATGTTTCCACATGACATTCTTTGAACCAAAATTTCCCACAAGGAAAACACAGAGGGGAAAAATAAGAGGCAATCACTGCTCTCTGGGAGGGCTCCTGGCTTTCACTTGGGATGCTGGCATTTGTGCTGACACCAGCAGAAAAGATGCACTGTAGGTCAGCTATAGGGCAGACCCTTCCCCTCTCTTCATATACACAAACATATATGTCTGCTTAAAGATGCAATCCCATTGGTGCATAGATACATGGACGCTATTTTTTCCTGCTGGAATCCATTTTAATTTAGCTCCTGATTCATATTTCATTCATTCTCCAAAACCACAAAACCAGGATAGGTTTACAGACTGTACTATTTGGATGAGCCATGGAGGGGAAAAACAGGGGAATAAAGCAGGTTGCTTTTCTGAATGATTTTCTCTTGAATTAAAAAGGGGGGTG
>JAOXNO010000052.1:12960601-12982417 GCA_028565335.1 Limnodromus scolopaceus
GGTGGAATTAAAGTCTTCCTTCCTCATTTTTATTTTCCTTCAGGAAAATCATAGAATCATTTAGGTTGGAAAAGACTTTTAAGATCCTCAAATGAAATCTGCTTTTCATCTTTGGTAGTTTGTTTCATAGACTTCACCTCACTCTTGTTTCTTTAGGCTTTAGTGGCCTGAAAAATATCACTTATATTTTCTTTTTTCTTACTTTCTTTTTCTCCTCGAGATATTAGAAACTATTGTTGTTTTTAATGAGAAAATGTATATATTGTTTACAGAACACTAAAACAATGGAAGACTTCTATATAATCTCTTTTTTTAAAAAAAAAAGGTGAAAAATATAGAGGGAAATACTAACAAATATGTCTGATAGTTTTCTTGGGGGGAGGAGGGCAGGAAAGGGAGGTAGAGGAGCAAAAGTTCAGAGTTAATTTTAATTGAGGAATTTCCCCATATTTTGTCATTCAGCTTTTGAAACTGTGACCACAACAGACTGTTTGAACTGTAGTGTGAGAGAGACTGAAAATTTCCCCAGGCAACTTTACACAGGTATTAGCCACAGAGTTGACAAGGAAAGCTGCTAAAGTACGATGAAATTCAGCACGGGCACTGCACCCAGCAGAGGAAACTCCGGCCATCTGGAGACGAGGATGACCAGTGGCTGCAGCAGTTCACAAAATTGCAAGAGCTGCCAAAATTAAACTGTGAAGTCAGGCAGGAAGGCAACCAATGACCGACGAGATCAGAAGTTCAGAGATGCCCCAGATGAGCTCCCAACAACAAGTGTGGCCGACGTACACCGAAGTTTATTAAGGATGTCGAGAGGAGGGGAAAATATCCGTGCAGAAGATGCCCAGCTGGCGAGGAGGGACTGGTGGTGATGCTCAGGTCACTTGATGAATCCCATTGGCCAAGTCCCTGGGAGATCCCACCCATTCGCAAGTGTAAAATAAATCTCTAAAGTTGTACCTCGTGTACCACTTGACCTTATTGCTTTTAGCCCGCTGGCTTTATATATATTTATTTATTTTATTTTGGTTTGTACCCAAAGAGGGGCTTGAAGGAAATGAATTTTGAACCGGCACCTTTCACCACCTTGCAGTACTACCCTGATCCCTGCATCCAGCGGTGAGTCTCTGAGCGTGACGTAACTCTCTCCTATCACAGGTTTGATCTGAGTGTCTTGTGTAATTGTTAACTTTTCTGCTATCGTCCGGTGGCAGCTGGGCTGCACGCGGAAAAAATGTGCCGCTCTCTTCATGCTCAGTGGAGCTTATTATTATTTTTGGCTTTCTAACAGGTTACTGTTTAATTATAGGCATCCGTTTATGATATCTCCCTTTTCCTCTTTGGCATTAGAGAAAATAATATATGATAAATAACATGAAATCTGATAGTATCTTTTCCTTGTGTTTTGGAGCAGAAGGTTACTCTGTGCTTTGGGCAATGCAAGAATTGCTTTAGCTTGCTATAGTGTGTTTATTTGTTCCTTTAAGTGAAAAAGCTCCTGGAAAGAATACGAGCTTAACAATTAAGCTCTGAGATTTTGAAAATTAAAGGATAAATAAATAATTTAAAAGAATCAGAGGAGAAAAAACTGACTTCTAAGGAAGAGCACTTCTTCAAGAATATTTTTTCAGCAGTATAGCAGCCAACCTCAGAGCCTGACAACCACTCTTATTTTAGCTTTGTTGTTACACTGAGTTTTATAACTTTCCAGCAGATAAAAGAGCATGTCCGCATGAGGTATCACAGTATCACATTGTCAGTTTGTTTGTTTCTCCCAATAGAAGATACTATATTTAAGCATGTAAATGACATGTAGGTGGTATTTTTCCAGTCGTAAAGTTTGGAGAGGTGAAATCCTCTGAGCGCAGTCACTTGTCGAGCTACTTTAAGGCTAGCTTCTGGCTGCAGTTTGAAAAAGCCCTGGCTGGTGTGTCATCCCAAGGCATTCGATCCCCAGAAGGGTTAACTATTAACTCTGCATCCTCTGCAGGGTGCTGGGGAAGGCTGCTTGTGTTGCATAGCTGTCTGCTGAAGAAAGGGTTTGGCCACCTCACGGCATTACACGCAGCTTCGGGATCTTGGGGGTTTTTTTCCCCTCTTTCCCCCACTATTATGATCTGTTGCAGTGTTAGTAGGATGTTCTTTCGCCCCTTGATCTGCTGGGTGCTCGGTGCCACCACTGTGGGACAGTCCTGAGGAGGAGTGTGGAGACCTGGCAGTGAGGAGGGGCCGCCTTTGGGGCCGGCGGAGGGGAAGGACAGGAGGGGAGCTGGGAAATAGCGCACGGTCCTTGGCTGCGTTGCTGTGGCAGAGGAATGTGGAACGAAGCCGGGGGTATTGGTTTCCCTGACGAGACCTTCCACAACACCAGCTCCAGGGCTGGCTGGGCACACACAGCCATGCTCTGATCTCCCACAAACCTGCCCGGCCCTGCTGACCCCGGCGGGGATGTGCATGCATCCAGAAGAGCAATATGAGAGCGGTACCCACCCAGGAAGGTGGGTTCAGGCTGGCAGCAGTGGGGTCTTTGGCAGTTGAAGACGTTTCAGTGGCTGGAAGCCACAGCCAGGCAAATTCCCAAATAGACAATTTAAAGTATATATAAAAATAAATAAATGAAAATGGAAAGCTTAAAGATGCACTGGGAAGCGTACCTGAGCTCTGGGACAGTTTGCCACCCCCTGTGAACTTCTGCCAGTCATATCCCATGTCAAAGGACAAGTTCATAAATTCGGTGCCGTGCTCGGGCAAAAAAATCCAGCTGGAGCAGGAAATAAACAGCAAAAAATAATTTCCTTGGCTGCATTCTGTAGAACTTTTTAAATGGGCCTTTCTCACCTTCAAATCTGCACCCTCCAGCAAGTCCGGCCTTTCACTAGAAATGCTGCTCCTCGCCACATGCCTTAGCAGCGTGATGAGTTTTTAAGTGACCATTGTGGCGTGGGAAGCCTCAGGACAGTTTGGGACAGACAGAGTTTGTGACACCCCTCAGTCACAAAACCTGGTCGAGATGTATCTCAGGGTACTAACGTGTCTCAGCTGTTATGCACATCTGTTTACCTGAGCTGAGAGTGGCATTTATCCAGTTATTACCAGGAGTGCTCCACCACAGGTCAAAATCAACTGAAAGCTGGTCACGGAGATACTTTTCTCACTCTGAAGACATAGATAGTCTTCAGCTTTAAGCTCCACTGGTTGGATATTCATGATGTGGTGGGTGACATTTGTCTGACTGATTTAACAAAATTGAATAGTTTCAAAATTGCATTTATTTTACACAGTTTGAAACACTTTTGCTTTGATGTGGTCAAAGTGCTTTCTTTAGCACCAGTGTGCTTCTTTACAACTTGAAAATTACATCTAGTAATACTCTAAACAGCAAACTGATATGGTTGAGCTGAGGCACGCTGGCAAAATAAAAATAGTGAAAAGTGTTTGAAACCCTGTTAAAATGGGTGGTGGCAGAGGGGGTGTGTGTGCGTGTGCCACACAGATTTCCCTGTAGGTCAGTGTGGAGGGGGAAGCAGTTATAAATCCGAGTTAGCTCTAAGATTTGTGGCTTAGATTTACCCTCTGTCGTTGCTTCATCTATTAATCTCTTCACTTTGGGGGTGTCCGGCAGGCAGACAGCGTGGGAGCCAGTTAAAACATTTCCTCTCTCAAGAGGTGATCACAGATCACGCTTAGGAGTGTTAACTAATGTGCCGTTATAATGCTTGTGTACTTACTGCCTGTCATTTCACAGCGGTGAAACTATGTGCTGCTGCTATGGTATATCCAAACAACACAGTAATTCACTGCCACAGATGAGGGGAAAATAGCTGGGTGCCCAGACTCCCAGGGTTGTGTGTTATCGTTTAGGCCACTCCAGCCTCTGTCTCAACAGCCCAGCTCTATTCTTTAGGCTGTTCATTTCTTTGTAAATGTGGGTATGAAAGCAGAACACCCCCTGCATCACATAAAAGTACAGATAACTCAGCTGGTGTGCAGGACAGCAGCGTCCTCCTTCAAAATCCTGCTTGTTGCTGTGGGCACTGGAGTTCAGTGCTGGAGAGGCACTGAGCACTGATGGGACGTGCATCCCTGTGCAGAAGTGAGATGGGGCAAACATAGAGTGTGACTGTTTGAAGTGAGGTTGGAAAGGTATATCCCGAGCGTACTCATCTTTCTTCTTAAACAGAAAGAGCTAAGAGATGCTAAAATTCAGCAATAACGGAGTTGAGCAAAAACCTCAAAGTTTTTCTACTTCTCCTTCCCTTTCAAAGGGATTTGCATTAAATGCTTGAAATCAGTGACAGAGCAGGGTCAGTGCTCTGGCTCCTGGGCTTGGGAAGGTGCTGCTGTAAGGACAGAAGGACCTGCGTTGAAGCGCCGAGTTGCTGAGCCCCACGAGTTATTTGTTTGGATGGTACCGTGGGAGCTCATCTTGTGCTGCAGAAAACCCAGGCTAGATCTGAGTCATAAAATGAGCTAACTGTCTGAAACGGGCGGGATTTCCACCTTCCAAGAAGTGCCCACCTAGCTGCAGTTGAAAGCCACTAACATAAGATGAAGAAGGCACTGTAATTATGATCAAAGTCCAGCTGTTGAGAGCTATGTAATTAGTCTCTCCCTCCAAAGCTGCTTTTTTTTTTTTTTTCTCAGCTAATTCCTGGTTGGGGGAGTGATATTTACAGATAAGTTACTTGTGTTCTTGGAAATAATGGTCGTTAGGCTGTGTTTTACCCAGGCTGTTGGGAATGCACCTGCTGGTACACTGGACTGAGGCCCTGCCTGCTCTGCTCGCCCCTCTCCCCATGGTGGTGGCTAATTGGTGGCCTCGGGATTTCACACTGCTGAAGTTTGCTGTGGCTCACTCCTCCCTTTTGAATGAAAGGCCTCTCACACAAGCTGCTCTTTCCTCTTTCATTTCTGGCTTTGTATTCTCGGCATAATGTGATACGGCCCAGCCTTCCAAATCTCACTAATAATAGAGGCCTGAGGAACAACCCTGAAATCCTCTGGTCGCTGCAGCATCCGTGCTGCAAACCTGGTTTCTCAAACACAGTCCTGGGATTTTAGGGGGTTGCAAAAAAAAAAAAAAAAAAAAGGAAAGAAAAATCAAACAAACAAAAACCCCATGAACCAGATATGTGTGGGTGAAGGAAAAAAAAAAAATCAATTTTTACAAGAGGATGAGGACAACTGTCAGAAATGACTTGGGAGGGCATGAGCTATGACAGCATCATCTATTGGGTACCGTATCTGGATAGAATTTGGTGAGCAAGATCTAGTTCCAGCCAGCCAGAGCTCCTGAGTTCAAAGAGATCTTCCTTTGGGAACATTGCGTGTGTCACTTCACCTTTCTTCATCAGTTCCCACACGTATCAAACAGGGCTGGTAAACGGACTGCAATTATCAGATAGGAGTCTCGCCAATGTTAATGCTTGTAATGCAGCACAAAGGTGAAAAACTCACTGTACCCAGTGCTCATCATTACTAATAGGCAGTAATCAAACAGCAGGTTTCCTCCCTTTGGGCTGGGAGGAGGGACATTCAGGCAAAATGTGCTGGCTGCCCCTCCTGATCACAGGCAGCAGTGCGCCGTGCCCCTTCATGGCTCTGAATCAATGCTGGCGTAAGCAGCTCTCCTTTCACTCGGGTATTAGCTGGGTGACATTGTGACAGAGCTTTGCTTAAGCTGTCATAGGGTAATGACTTGCAGGAGTGCTTCATCCCATGTTCAGGCTCTGCAGAATCCTTGCATTTGGGCACCGGGAAGCTTTTTCTCTTTCCTTGTAACTGTGTTTTGCTGAAGAATTCCTGAACTCCTGCTATGACAGGGTGCACAAATCTCATCTGCCTTCACCTTTGAGATGAGAGCCCAAATTTGCTGCACTGGCAGAAGGACCTGCAGCCAAGTAAGGAAAGCCACATGACTTGGTATAGATCTATTTGCAGAAACAGTCAGTGATACAGCAGGTACTTTCCAAAGACTCAGAGAGGGGCCAGAAATTGTTCTGAGCAGCTTGTGGTGTGCTCGGAGCAGCCAGTGACTTCTGGAGGAGCAGAATTGGCTCCATGCAGGAAGGAAGGAAAGGTGAAGGGGAGCCAGGGAGGTGCTTGTTTGTTTTTTTATTGGTCTCAGTGATCCCTCATGTGAGGTGGTGGTCACCTTCATGGCTGTGCTGTCACCCCTGGTAGAAAGCCCGTGGGGGAGGTCCCCAGCTGGTGGAGCCAGATGTGTGGAAGGGGTTAGTGTGCTGAGCTGAAGTTATCTCAGGGTGACCTCATGGGTGAGAGGGTTTCGCAGAGTGGCTCTGCAGGGAGGACACGCTACCAGTATAGGACCTTGCAGCTGCACCCCTGGCCCCTTGCTAAGGATATGTGCTGCTGGTGGTGAAGGAGGGAGGGTATTTACCTCATCTTTGAGGTCTGTTCTTTGGTTGCTCTCCTGTTCTTATACTGCAGTCCCATCAGAAGGTGGGATTAGAAGATAGGTTCTTTGCAAAACGCCACTCAGGAGCAGCACATTAAATGCTCTTCAGTTCTTTCTTCCTGGCAGAGCCCCTGCAGTGTGCTCATCCCAGCTGGACCTCTTTGCTCTATGTCAGAGAGATGTCCTTGTGCTGAGAATGTCTCAACCCCTTCACAGTCATTAACAAAGGCAGCACTTTTCTCTTTTCCTCTTCAAAATGGTGTAGGCCCCTCAAGAGTGTCATAAGAAAATATTTGGCTGCTTCGAGGTCCTTTTAGTGCTGCTTAAAGGATTAAAGTGGAACCAAATCAACCATTTTCTGTTTTTTCCCAGATCTCAGAGGACTGTAAGGAGAATATATGAAGTGTTTCATGTGGTCTTTTTTCACTATGAAGAGAGAATACCTAATTCATAGGATTTTGCTCAACTTCCAAAAATACTAAAGAAATTAAAGAAGCAAGTTCTCAATGGCTCATCAGTTCACAGATGTTCAGGAAGTTCATGGTACATGTTATAAGTTATAATCCCCTGCTGTTTTGTGTGGTACCTTCTGCTACAGGCTAACTTGCAATGGCTCCTCTCAACAAACACAAGGATTTCTGGCCTGATACAGAGCAGAAGGGCTCAGCTTCAATTTTGGGAAAAATAAAACCCTGTAATGTCCAAGAAGTGTCAGAGGAGTATTGAAACGTTATTAAAAAAGAAGCCTATAGGTGTCACAAGGCATGGCAGAGGAAGGGTAAGGAAGAAATCAAGGAAACTTGGATCTTCATTTGGTGCCTCCCTCTTAAGCTAGTTTTGCACTTGCATGAAAACGTTCATGAGAACGTAGGCATCATGATGGGAGCTGATGGTTACACAGCCCTACACATTTTGATTTCTGTTTAGTTTAAAATTTGTAGCCTCTGATCAAAACTGAAATTATCAGAAGGAAAATGTTTTGCTGTAATAAATTTCTGAGGTCTGTTTGACAAGGTCTGCTGATAATAGATAATGTCCTTCCATCTGTTTAGATAGCTTCATCAAAACATCTGTAGCTGCTCCTCTGGCTTATTGGGAGTTTGTTGTGCCTGTTCGTAATCACTTACTCCTGTGTAGCACACCAGCTCCCCACAGGATTTTGCTGCTGAGTCATCTCCAATCAGGTATTTGAATGCCACAGGTGACCTGATGGGATAAATACTGATGCATGTAAGCAAGGGGAATTCAGTTAGTGCATGGAGTTGTAAAGAGAACAGCTACTTCCAAGAGTGAGAAGGAGGAAACCCTGCAGTAAGTGATTGGGGATTCAGTAGGCTCTTTGCAATGTAAAAAGAAGTCTGATTCCAAAACCTTGTCCTGGAAGGGCTGATGCCTCTCTAGTTTGGTAATGTTGCTATGCCCCTAAGTCAGTGCATGCTGAAAAAGTGCATGGGAAGAAGCTTGCTGTGTGCTGGAGAGCTGGATGCTGCAAGTAGCAGCTGCTCAGCAGTGTCTGCCTCTAAACTCAGGAGTCAGAAATGGTGGTTCAAAACGGTGGGATTGCTGTGGTTGCTGTCAATGGGGTCTATGAGGTGGCTATGACAGCTGTGAAACTGTAGTTCAGCTGGCTCTGAGAGTTAACATGGGCATTAGGTGCTAGAATATTACAGGATTAAAAATCTTAATGTTAAACAACAGAACTCCTTTATGTTGTTTTTCCAAATTTAATTGTTCATATGTATGAATTTTCCTTTTGAAATATACAGGCTGGAAACATCATTCCCATTTTTGATGGAACGGGAGACACTCCAGGAGCTCCAGGAGCTGCTGCTTTAAGATAATCACAAGCAGAAATCATAAATCACATTAGGTGTGGCAGTGTATTGATAAAATTATAGGGAGCCAACCCTGTAATTTCTTAACACCAGGCACACTTGCAAAAGCAAAGATCCTGTGAACGCTCCAGGTAGCGTTCCCTTACACACCAGCACTATTTGTGATAAACAGTTCACTTGTTCCTGTCTTCCAGGACTATAATCTGCTCTTAAGTCTTTGTCCTTCATCTGCTCTGTCTTGCAGCTCTTTTGTGACACAGAGAAAGGTTTTTGCAAGTGCTCTAATTTTTGAGAGAGAGATTCTCTGCCTTTGGGCTTAGCTATAGCTGGCCTGCCACAGAGTTGCTGCATGCTGGAAAACGCAGCCAGCATGATATTTAGCAGAAGACTTCATTTTTGCACAGGAGTATCACTGGTAGCAGGTGTGGGGAATGGAAGTTATTGTTTATCATCTAAAGCACATCGAATTTATCAGGATGACTGTGGGGGTAACAAGTGGGAGCATCAAGCAAATTTGTATTACAGGACTCTGCACCTAACATCTGCTTTACTGCTGTTTCTGTTTTGCATTTTAATTATTTACTGAAACACAGGATGCTGCTGTTTACAGTTTCCTGCTTCTAAAGAGGACTGGGGACTTTCTGCATTATCATGATGATTTATTTTATATTTTTGTAAAATTCAACTGCCTTGAGAGAGTTTGGAGAGGAGCTTTGTAAGTCCCCTGAGCAGTTCATAGCGAAAAGAATTTGTGTAACTAAAGACTGAAGCAGCTTTCATAAGGGAGCCTTAGGGAGCCAAGAGTCTTACCTGGCTCAACTCAAAATGTCACGAGTCTTTTGCAGTAGACAGTCTGAGACCTTCCTGTCCTAAAAAAGAATCACGTATTTCATGTTCTCTGTCTCTGGGGAAGCTGTCCCTCTCCTCTCTGGCTATATTTACGTGACTAAATGCCCTGCCGTGCATAGTGTCGCAGGGCTGAAAATCAGTGTGGGCTGCATGATTGCTCTTGTTTTGTTTCCTTGCGGTGAGGGGCTGTGTTGAGACCCGTGTGGATGTCCCCTCACCAGCCTCTCCCTGATGGCTCCTCATGGTGGGCAAATTTGGTCCTGTGTGACCCAGGACAGCAGCAACTCGGTACCTACTGCTCAGCAAGCAGGGGTGCCCAGCGCCTTCCCCGGGGTCGAAGCTGCAGCACCCCGAGCACTTCAGCAAAGAAACCCCATGAGCTACTGAGAAGACCCTGACGGAGAGAGGATCTGATTCCTTCACACATCAAAAAGGCTCATATCTCAGAAAATTCAAAAGAAACTTTGTTCTCACCAGAGCGTGTTAGTGTCCTGGGGAAATTGCCTTTAATGCTTTTGATAGTGGTATGGCACGAGCAGGGAAAAGGGTGCTTGCAAGGAAATCTGTGCCAGGCTTTAAACAGAGCTCAGGGCATGCAACAGGGCTGCAACCCCAGCATGAGCAATGGGGCTACAAGCACAGCCAGAAAAGCCCATTCTGTGTGCACCTCTGCCGTGCTGCCGAGTTTGGGTCTTCCCATTGGTTTGGTCTAGAAAAGCACAGGCAGTTCAATGGATGTGGTTGTAGCAGAGGTGGGAGGGAGCTGAATCCTGCATCTCTCATTTGTTTGTCTCTGGAGGGTTTTGGATGGTGTAAGTGCTTGGGAAAGCTTTGGAGGGGATTGAAACTTCCTTACCAGGGAGAACAGAGGCAGAAGCCCTGTGCTCTCTCTCCTGCTGGCTGGAAAAAACCCAGAAAAAGTTTGGTGCAGGAGAGTGAGAACAGATGCTCAATTTAGCCTGTTGCCAAGATCAGATCTGAGAGCGCAGCCCCCTGAGCACCTCGGTCCTGATCTACCAATCTACACCCAGCAATTACATCCTGGGGACGTGGAGGGCAGTCAGACACCTGGAGATTTGCGCTGGGCTTACCTGGTTTTCCAAAGCCCGTGGTCACATGCTGCAAAGGTCTCCTCTTTCTCCACGAAGCCTCCCAGCAGCAGGCTGGACGAGGCCCACACATTTCGTGGTCAGGAGCAGCCACATGCTGCACCGAGTGTTCACAGCTTCTGTGGAGTTGCCTTGGAAGGACTCCACTTAAATATACCATATCTAATAGTAGAGTCACTCTGTCAATTCCAATACACTATACTATGTGCATCTGCTACCAAATAGAGAATACTGTGCTTGAAATGACCTATTATCTGCTCAGCTGGGTGCCATCTGTATACCAGGGTCTGGAGCATGTAAATCAGCAGTGGGAGAGTTCCTCAGATGATGCTTCATCCCTGCGCTCCATGGGAGAAGCACTGAGTCTGATTTCATCTCTGCAGGCATGAACATTGCATATGAGATGTTGTTGGGTTCCGACTGTGTCTTTTAAAAGAGGCACAAACTAATGTGGTGGCTTTTTTTCTGGTTTAAACCTGTTACTCTGCAGGAGAAATACTGCTCTGGCTTTGCTCCTTAGACTGTAACAGTTGCTCTTTGCACCATGTAATCTCATTTTTATTGTGTTAACAAGCGAGCCGGTCAGGAATCCAAAGAGATCTCTGCGGCAGATGCTCAGCACAGAGTGTGTCCCTGGTTTGGGGGACCTGTCATGCTCGTGGTGAAGCCTTGATCTGGGGGTTTCGCTCAGGTTTCCTTGGTGATGTGCTGTCTGTGGCTGGCACTTGCTCTGATGGCACACAGTGCTTAGGAAAAGATGACCTCAGGACATTTGGTGGTAGACTGGACTGTGGGAAGCTCAGTCTATACCACGCCTAACTTGTCCAAGCTACATAAAATGCGAGGTTGGGCTCAACAGTGCCCACAGTCAGTTCTTCTCCAGACAGCCCAGAGCTCAGGGCAGGGTCACATCTGAAAAACTTGATTGCATGTAGATAAGATATAATACACAAACCAGACATTGAACCCAGGCCAGGCCAGCTGTGTGCATGTAGCTGAGGTCTTTCCTTGCTGCTGTACCCTGGCTGCAACTGAAACTTTTCTGTTGGGTTTGTTTTGGGTTTTTCTCCCCTAGCTCTGGCCTCTTTCAGAACCTTGTAGTATCTAATGAGCCCCTGCACCCCGACTGCCCTTGTGAAGCTCTGATGCACTTGGGTGAATTATTTTACCATCTGTAATAAATAAAGGAATTTCTGATTCTGTGTTGTGGTCTCTGTATTGGTGTGATGGAGGTAGACCAGTGAAACTTGAGAGATGCTGGTTGCACTCAACACTGCAGAATTTCAGCAGACAACAGTTAAAAGAGCCCCATTTCCTGTGGGAAATACTGAAAGCAAGTTCCTTGTAAAAAATAGACAGCAACGAGCTGCTGTAGATATTGTTATTGGGTAAATGCTGTGCTCACAGGAAAAATACTGATGAGCAAAGCTCAACGGGGGGAATTTGATTCAGGAAGGTCAGAGTTCTGGCCATTGCCTCCTCAGAACTTTTCAATTTTCCCTACTACACGCCTAAAATCACTACAGAACAGTAGTGATGAAGGCCTGTAATACCTATATTTTGTCATGACTGTCATCTCTTGAAAATTACCTTGCCCCCTTTAATTTCTGGCTCTGTTGCTTTCTTGTCTTTTAATATTCCCTGATGCTGCAGAGATCTGGAAAACTGGACAGGATGCAGTTACCCAAAGCAGCCTAAAACAACTATTTAACACATGCCTTTTCCTCCCCTCCTCCTCCAGAAGAGATGAGGGGTGTCCCCATACTGTGCAGCAGAATGTAACAGCAGAGATCTCCGGGTCTCCTCCTTCCCTGGCAATTGGTGTATAGTCCCCCTGGCATCTGCTGCAAACCATTACTGGTGGTAGATGAGTGGGTCATGGGGTGATTTGGGGTTAGGTAGTCCCCATGAAGGAACAAACGATGGTCCCTGCTGTCTTTAATTTTAGCTGCAGCTGGGCAGCAGAGGTTGGTGTGTGGCAGCAGAGCCGGAGGCAGCACCCAACCTGCAGGAGACCTCTCAGCAAAGATCTGTGCTCATCATCTCCTGCACCAAGGGGAGGAGGTATCACTCCATTTCTCCTGCTGTAAAACTATCAGGGCTGTCTGGCTGCAAAAAGTCTTGTGTAAAGTTTGAAAGGTAGACCCAAATGCATGTTCTCAGCTGGGTACCTAAAATTGATGTCTATTATGTAGACCAAAGGGATTGTATTTTTTTTAAATGGACTTGAAAATATTTTGTGGCTTCTGACTGGTTTGTCTGTAAAGTTTATCTTACAATACTTACTTTTGAACTTGGCTCAAAAATACCTCAGAATTTTGAGGGCTGGGCCTGGATTTTCCACTCGTGTTGCTTTTGAGAAGACTTTCTCACTTACTGCAGTAAAAGCTCTCACCTCTGCTCGGCAGCTCTGACTCCTCCCTCTCCAGATGGGCACTGCTCTTAACCATTGCTGCAAATAGATTTCGGGAAGGGATTGACTGGAAAAGTGAGTTACAAAATAATATAATTGCAACTGCTTCTTAACTGTTTTGGGACTTAATGCTTTTTAAAAATGGGTGGAGATTTAAATTTTCTTTCATTATTTAAATTTGGAAAGTCGCAGGACCATGTTTTCCTGGAGATGTAATGATAGTCAACAGATCTCTATGTGCTTTACAGAGTTGGTGGCACTGCTATACCTCAGGAATGGAAGGGCAAAGATGGACAGGTTGCCCAGGGGTTGAATTGGGTGTCCTGAATTCCAGGCTTGTGGTCTAACTCTGGGCTTCCCAACATAGGTTGCTCATACTCCTGGGTGGTCTTCTGGTGGTTACAACAGCTCTATACCCCAGACTAGAACACACCAATTTCAGTGGGCTGGTGGAGGAATTACTGTGGCTGTGCTTTCACCTTGGCCAGAGCTCCATCTCTCTTGGCCCCTGCTGAGAAAAGGAGTGGGTGTTAGGGCTGAGCAGAAGGGGAGGGGAATGTCCATGGCTGGGTGAGGAGGTAGTTTCCAAGGATGGGTGAGAAGAGGAGGGTGGAAAAGGGGGTGTCCAAGGTTGAGTGGGAGATAAGAGAGGTCTGGGAAAGTTCACAAGATACTGAAGGAATCCTTGGAGGAAAAAAAAGTTAGGGGAGACTTTGCTCTAACAATTAGGGGAGGGTGCCTCCAGTGCCAGTGGAGTGATTAGCTGCCCAAGATCCTGAGGACAAAGAAATGCCTCTATTATGTAGAACTGGTCACTGTTGTAGGGGCTGATAACAATGACATTTAGATAGAAGATGGGATGAGATGTAGATAGGAGATAAGGTGGGTCCCTGGGATGCAGGGGTTGCTGATAGCAACCAGTTCTGCTTCCAGAAGCTGTTCCCCGGTGCTGGAGCAGGGTGCTGGAGTGGGGCTGCAGTGATATAACATGCTTTGAAGGGCTACTGCAAAGCTGTGAATGTTGCCTCCACTGTGGCCATAGTCTTACTCAAGATTACTCTAACTGAAAGAAGATTATGAATGGAAAAAATCCCCCTTGTGTTTTTTAGCATAGTGAACTAGAAGGATCATTCTGTGCAGGCAGTTTCACTTTCTTTGATATAGGTCAGTCCTACCCACACACTGAAGGCTAGAGTAAAGAGCAACCAGAAAGCGGAACCATCCCTTCATACCCCTTTCCATTCTGCTCACAAACATGAGCTTCCAAAAGAGAAATTTAAATCACAAGGAAATTGGGATGCACTGTTACAGTACACTCTAGTAGAACACAGAGTTTTTATAAGCCATGCAACCAGCATTCCTCTGAGACAGAATTGCTTTAATTCTTCTAAATATCATACATCTCGCAGTTGAAACTGGGCGTGCACGATACAAGTGTCATTTGCCTAGAGAATAGGAAGAAGCTAACAGCCCTCCCTAGGCTGTCCTCAATGGATGCTGTAGGACACCAGTTGTTTCCGAGCCTTTCACCACTGTCACTCCTGGTTCCTTCATGTGTTATCTTGGTTGGTGGCTACTTCTGAGATCAGGGTTCACCCTTCAGACAGTTAGCTTCTTTCATTTTTGAATGTATGTCTCTGTGCCACTGGACTACTTTTCTCTCAGCTGCCCCTCCCCATAACCCATACTGCTGTCCACATGGTTTTCAGTGAGGTTGCAGATCAGCTCTGGAAAACATCTGAAAAATGCAGGATATGGGAAAAAAGAATGGACATTTGAACCATGGGTGAAAATTATACTCTGTCTCAAAAAAATCCTGTGTGTTGTTCCTTAATTATTCCTGTTATTCCTGTTTATTATTCCTTACGTTTGCCCTTTCAAACCCATACGTCCATCACTCTTCTTCTGGAGGCATATTATAGGACTAACACATAGGAGCAATGTTATATAGGAGGAAAATCTGAAGGATTTTAAGAAATTGCTGGAAGTATAGATTTCAGAAAGCTAAATCTGAAAGTGGGGCTGAAAATCTAAAGAAGAATAAATACTTGTGAGTGCAGTTCAGCAGAACCTGCCTCTGCCGGGATGGGATTCAGTCTCTCTTGGGCTATCATGAGCCAAGACCTTGCAATATGGCACGAGGCAGAGAAAGGGGCAATGTGTAGTAGAGTACAGTTCCTGCTGGGAAGAGAGACTGCTTATTGATCAAGTAAACACAGAAAGAACCATATATAGAGATGCAATACAGACCCCCAATATTCAACAGCCATCTCCTCTGTGAGGGGGATAAGAGCCTGACTGTCTGCCCCCATTTTGTCCCCCCCTGTTTATGACAATGAACCTGTTTTGTCACCAAAGGTCTCTAGCGGGTGCTTCCAGGGTGTGCTTTGCCAGCTGAGGGGGGCTGATGCGGCCGTAGGGAACAAGCGTTCTCCACGCTTCGGGGAATTCCAGATGACACTGGCTGCCAGGGGCACGCTTGTCCCGTGTTGCCAGACCCCGCTTCCTTCTCCTCTTGCACAGCTGTGAGCTTCATTAGGTAGCGATGTCTACAAATCACTGCAGTGTTAAAATGCAGAGCCGGGGGAATTCCAGAAGGACAAGGGCTGCCAAGTTCCTCGAGTTTTAACAGCGTGATCCGAAAAGGAGCCCCCTCCCCACTCAAGAACTAAAAATACAACTAACACAAAGATTCAGGCAATTAAGTGTAATGCTCATGAACTTTAAAGCATTTAACGTGGCTTTTGATGCCCTTCAAGGTGTAACTGGAGAAGGCAGGGACCAGCTGGTGGATTGGGATTGGTGGAGTTGGAGCTGGAGTTGAGTCTGCCGACTTCTCCACTCTGTGATTTACTTCTCTACCTAGCCCACACCCCGTGACAGTTGAGGACTAATATATTAATCTATACATGAGTTAAGGGCTGTTAAGTGGTTAACTGCTGTAAGCATTCAGGAAGAAAGATTAGTTTTTAGTCTGAGCATCTGGGTTTGAATTCTGCTTCCACCCTGAACTCTGAGTGTGACTTAAAGCCGGTCATTTCTGCAGCCTTGATTTTTATTCCTGGGCATCATGATTTTGGTGCCTGAAGAAAAATGTTGAGTTTGGAGGTTTCTGGCTCTAGGAAGTGCAGTGCATACTTTACCTGAAGAAATTAAGGACTTTTCGAATTTCTCTATCTACACACCCAAAATCACTAGTTCCTTTTCGAGAAGCACCAGACTGGGACTCAGGTGACCAAGGTTGTATTTCTGGCTGCACAACTGGCTTGCTGAGTAACGATGAGTAATCCTATGACCTCCTGGTGCCTTAGTTTTCCCACAGGTAAAATGGGAGTAATTACACTGTCTTCCTTTGTAGAGCACTTTGGGAGCTATGAATAAAATAAGCCATATTAGATATCATTATTTAGACATTATTAATTATTCTTTGGGTTCATTTGTATAATGTGGAAGTGCTTTCTTAATAAGAGTAGGTGTTCTTCTCTTTGCATTGAGATTTTCTAAGTACTTTACTAGCAGGTCCTTTAGAGGAATATATCTTGTGAAAAAAACCAGAAAAATCTGTAACCTACAAAGAAAGACTTCTCTGTTCCCATCTGCTTGTCCGCTGACTGAGGCCTACAGACCCAGTGATAGAAAATTGTATACCACTGATAGACATTTGGTAGGGGGAAGCAGGAAGCAGAAAGCTAAACTATCCTATTAATTTAGCAACAAGCAAAAAAAAAAGTTCAAAATAATTTTGCTCATCCCTACTGTGAACGATTTCTTCTCACAAGATTTTGCACTGTGGCTTTGTACCAATATCAAGCCATGAAGTTCAGCATCTGTAAACCACACTGATCATTTCTGAGAGTTTGCACACCTTGCAGGAGAAACATACACCACCCCAGAGCTCTGAGGAAAGCTAAGGAGAACTGAAGGCGCTTGGATCTCTTGAAAACCAACCCAGAAGCTTCACTGAGATACCTTATTAATTTTTGGTTTCCCCATAAACTCTACTGTTAACCCAGAGGTGGTTCAGAGTGTTGAAGCTCTAAGCCAATTTTGGATGAAAAACCAAACCCCACGCTATCTCTTGGTTATGACAGTCTTTCTTATTTTTGGAAGGAGCCTTCTGGACTCACACATGCACCACAGTGGTGCTTGAGCTGCACTCTGAATCGGATCTGACCCTGTATCAGTGAAAGCAGGTGGCATCTGCCTTTAAGGTTAAAGCTGCAGAGGAGGGGCTGTGCATGCTTTGTTTCAAACCTAGGTCTTGCTTTCCTCAGGAGCTTGCTTTCCCCAGTGGTAAGTCAGACTTTGTGTTTTGGGTTTAGCCCTTTCTAAGAAAGGTTGTTTGCAGTGAAAAGTTGCTTTTTGGATGAAATGTTTTGCTGTGTTGTAATAGTTGAATTTAATAGTTTTCCATCATTATTTTCTGGTGTGGAAAGTGGTTTGGTTTGGGGTTTTTTTGGTTGCTTTTCTTTAATGTCTTTAATGTGAAGGTAGGAAGGGAGAGAATGTAGCGAAGACTGGAAAGCATGTGTTTAGAGTGAGGTAGTGGGAGCAGAAATGTCTTATTTTCTCTCTGGTTTGTCACCACTTTATGTCGTGCTGGGCCAAGCAGTCAGAGCTTCGTTTCCACCCGTGTTGGAAACCTCAGCTCTAGGGAAAGGCAAAGGCTTGTGAAAGGCAAATGCTCTCCTTGCCAGGGGTTTTTGTTTGGTGGTTATTTTTTGGTGGGGTTGGGTTTGGGTTTTTTGGGTGAAGTTTAACGTTCTCAGTCTTCTGGGAGACTCTGAAATTGAGTGCTGTGGGGGCACAGCTACAGGGGCATGTTGCTCTCATTGCCGTATTTTGCAGAGATCTTGCTCATCAGCCTGATGGCAAACTGAACCAGCTGGGATGCGGTCCCACTCTGGTGGGCTGTAACACAGCACTTCTGGGGAAATGATCAGGAGGCAGCAACACAATCAGTGTGCCCAAGGCTTCAGCCCACAGAGTGAATCTGCAAAGTGCTTTCACCTGGAGTCTGGGCTGGTCTTGCTCCAGCAAAATAAATAGGATGGAGCTGAGCTAGATCTCAGTGGGAGTGCATTGCTGGCTGAAACCTGTCCTGGAGTTTGGTGGTGTGGGAGCAGTGTCCTAGTACTCTGCCAGGAAACCTTGTGGTCTTGGTGAGGTGCTGCTTCTCACAAAAGGTTTAACTTGCTATTGTTTCTGTTGATTAATAATCTGCTAGTGGTTTTTAAAGGAGAGGATATCGTGGGTGCAATGTCCTATTCAGCTTGCAGTTTGATGGGGGTTATAAATTGATCTGTAGTTCCAACCTGGTGCAGTTAGTCCTCTCTGATGCTTGTGGCAAGCTGCCTGCCAAATGTTTCAGCAGCTAATGAAGGGAATTCAGCATACAGCTTGCAGACTTAAGGCAGAGGGCAACCTAGACAACAATTACTGCCGTGCTTTGTCCTGTCACAGTCAGTGGTTTAGTTTAAAAGGCTGTGTTTGGTAGTGTTATCTCCTACCATGCCCTTTGGGATGAGTGGTTGTGGGTAAAAGGGATGATTTTTAAATGTCTGTTTAAAAAAAAAAAAAGCTGGTAGGAGCAATTTGAACAACACAAACTCCTGTTATCTTGTGATTAACTTTAGGCATTTGGGCATTATTTTACTGAAGCTAGAGTGTTTGCTGATGTGGGAAAAGACAATTAACTAGAGTAGTGAAATTTATGCACAGATCTTGCTTAGGCTTTAGCTGTTATTTTCTTGTGGAAGAGCAAATTTGGACACTTAGGTATTTTGTTTAGTAGACAGAGGCTGCTCCTCTATGTTAGGGCTGTTAAGGAGAATGGCACTAGGTTTAGATTTTATTAAGATCACAGGGAAGGAGAAAATTTAGCTTGCATGCAGCTTTGTCTTGAACTGAAGCTGGTTTTCTTGCAGCTTATAGCTCTTTCCCACTTGAGAGGAGGATACACTGAACTGAGTAAAGTGCAATGCTCGCTACCTCTGCAATGCTGTAGCCTTCTCAAAAATACCTTGCCAAGGTGGGCCATCTAATTCTGCAATCTCCTTTGGAAATAAAGTTGAACAGGTATCAAAGGCTTTGCAGAGAGTGTTGAAGGAGTCTCTCAAATTTTGTTTCTGTGAAAGCATTAACCAGGGAACTTGGGATAGGGAAACGACTTTTTGGCCATCGGGTAAAATCTGATAACGTTTTTCTTTGAAACTTGAAGCCAGCAGCTTGGTTGAGTACAGAGATAAAGATGACACAGGTGGAAAATGCATCTCTCTGGAAAAATTTGGACTTGTGTGTTTAGTACAGGGATGCGCTGGTTGTGTCCGTAACCGATGTGACTCTTTCCAACAGCTCTGTTAGCTTCAGAGGCATAGAAAAACCAACCTGGCTTTATCAATCCATGCAGTTATTATCTCCTTCCTCTCCTGCACTGTAGGCTCTGTGAAGACTGCTTGGTTGGGGTAGGTTTATGAGAAACAACTTCTACTTTGCTGCTGAATAGGACCACAGGGGCCAGAGCAGGCAGGCATGAACTGGTTGCTTTACCTTCTTGAGACCTAGGACTTTGTGTAACTGTGAACCAAAGCGGGGACATGTCATGGCATGCAGGAACCTCCTTGCACTAAGAGTTTTTGAAAGAAAGAAGGTTTCTGAGAGAGGTCTGTTTTGGAATAACTCTTTTTGGTGAAGTTGGTTCCTGTGTATGTAATAATGAGCTGGTGTGGATGGCTGCTGCTACTGTTTCACTGAATTCCTAAAAAGTGATTGTTAGTGTTTAAGTCAAGGGGAACTGTGATAAGTGGCAAATAACTGTTAAAAGCATGCACTTCAGTGGTTTGGGAGAACCCATTGTGGAGTTCTCTGACCATTCCCAGGAGATCAGGACTGGGTGCAGGGTATTGAGCTGTGCCTGGGGTCTGTGGGTTTAGTGGCAGAGTGGGTTGGGGAGCATGCACTCACCCTTGCTTTCCTCCAAAGCTCACGGTAGCACTGGTTCCCAGCTTATATATCAGACTTTAGGTCAGATCTGTTCTTCTGGGTTTCAATATGGCACTTTTGAAAGTGCCTTACCAGGCTGAAAGCTTGAAAGGAGCAATTTCTGGTATTTTGTGGGATAACTGCTGTTCTCGGAGGACTTGTGATTATTTATTCAGATGTAGTGGGGGTATGCGCTCACATCTGTGAGACAGAGCTATTAGCTATGACACTTCTGAATTTTATTTTTGTCTCTGGCTGTTCATGAACTTTGAAAAGGTGTTGGGTTTTTCTTGTGAATCACAAAAAGGATGAGCAACTGAAGTGATACTTTCACCTATTTTGAGGCAGGCCCAAACCAAAATGGCTTTGATTTCTATTAGCTCAGGAAAATTGACTATTCTTTTCAAAGAGCGTGAAGTTCTGTGGTCAGCAGAGATAAGGAAAGCCCTGCTTTTTGCAGACCAGAGTCATCCTCAAAACATAAGAGGCCGTACGACTTCAGTAAAGAGAGATAGATCAGTCTCTGACAGCAGCCAGAAATACTTCAGAAAAAAGTAGAGGAAAAGAACAACTGCAGTGTGATCCTCCCTCTGAAATACTCTCTCTTAATTTTGTCAGCTTAATAAATCAGGGTCTTCCATGCACTTTGTTTAGATCGTTGTGTTAAACAGCACCAAAATGCGCCAAAACAAATGTTAAACAGATTCCAAACAGAATTGTACTATAGCCCTGGCTTATGCCGCAGCCGTTCCCCTGGCAGGGAGCATGGCCGTTCACTTGTCTCGTGCTGAAACAACTCTTTTATAATAAAGTTTTGCAGGGTGCCCCTGTCCTCGTAGCAGGAAAGGTGGTCACCTGCCTCATACTCTAAGTTGAACCAAGAGTTTTTGTCAAGAGCAAACATACTAGAGAAATTCCTCCCATTCCCCCTTACATCCCTACAGCCGTTGAGTATTTTGACACGGGCGTAAAAGCTGCTGCATTTGAATTTAGAAATTGGCCAGTGGGATGAGAATGTGCAGCTGTGGAAGGCGTGAGTGCTCCGGCTTCGTCACTGCTCCTCTTGGGCCCACCTATTTCTGTGAGGCTTGTGGGAGCTTAAGGGGATAAAAATGGCCAAGGTAATTAGCAATTCTGGTGGAAATCAACCAGTCAGGCTCAGAAACTATTGGAGGTGAGAAGACGGTAGACAAGCAGATATAATCTGATGTGGTAGAATTTATTTCCATTAAAAATCAAGCAAAAATAAGATTTTTATTTTTTTTAAATTTAAAAAAAAATAATACTTACTGTGGTCTAGGACCTCAGTTGCAATGGCTGGATGTAAGAGAAGTCACCTAAATCATCCAAGGCCATGCAATCTAGAGAGGCAAATAGCCAGGGAGAATGGATCGCACCTGTCTGCTTTATATGGGAAGATGATTATTTGGGGGTAAAATGGAAGGTGGTCATTTGGGTTTTTTTGTGGTTGATTTTTTTGTTGTTGTTTTCTTTTTTTTTTTTTTTCTTTTCTCTGTCATTCTTATGACACAGCATCTGAGTAGACTCTGAGGGATATTTAACTTATTGGGAAGGGTGGCCAAATTCTCTCCTGTCTAAATACAGCATCTGCAACAGTGTGGAATGTGTGTTGTACAGCTGTGAATGTTCCAGGCATTCAGTGTGTCTCCTTTTTCACACAATAGATTCTATTTATGGGTTTTCATCAAGTTCGACTCATGCATTCAACATATCTTTCTCTGTGTGTGTTCTTTTTTTTTTTTGCTTTTTTTTTTTTTTGCTTTTGTTTTTTAAGGTTTGTAGAAACTCCGAGCCACTTCTCCTGGAAGGAGAGTTACTACCGATCAGCCATGTCCCAGAGCTCGCAGCCCAGGGAATTCCTCAGTCCAGAGGTGCTCCAGCATATCTGGGACTTCCTGGAACAGTAAGTAATCCATAATTGGAACCTGTGGAAGAAGGTGTTCTGGGACAGGACACCTCTATAATTAGGTTGCTCAGGGAACTGATGCTGAGGGTTTTGGAGTCTTCTGTACCTGTTGATTAGAAGATGTGGGAATGAATGAGTCTGTGAAGACTGACAACTCTTGAGCTCTCAAGATGTTCATCCAGGCCGTGGGGAACAGATACACAGATGACCAGTGACACTGACTCTCTTCAAGACCTTTGGTTGTTGAGCTGACTGCTTTCCAGTACATGTCAGTTAAGGTG
>JAOXNO010000052.1:12982517-13000122 GCA_028565335.1 Limnodromus scolopaceus
ATGACCAGTGACACTGACTCTCTTCAAGACCTTTGGTTGTTGAGCTGACTGCTTTCCAGTACATGTCAGTTAAGGTGGATGGTTGATACTTTCCCCTAAGGATGTGGGGTTGTTACTCTAGGTCCAGGCTGCCTGTTTTCCTTCTTTGCTGATACCAGGGAGGTAAAGGAGGTGGAGGGTTCACTCTGTCAGGGCTGTTGAAGGAAATAAAACCAATTCTGTTCCCGTGACTGATGTTGAGACAGTTACTGCTGTAAATTCTCCATGAGTTCTGTCTTTGTGATTTTACCTCATTTATTATTTCTTTAGGTCAGGCAAGTCCCTCCCGGCCCCATCCTGTCCAGGGGCTGCTGTTAGTATAGCGAGTGATGAAGTGGTGGTTCATTAGTAGTTAGTTACTTGTTCCTGAGAATGGTTCATGGTCCTGTGTGACATCCTAGCACATGGGGTGGGCAGGTAAGCAGAATGAATCAATTTTTAACTGCATTCCTCTGGTTTTTTTTTCAGGCCAATATGCTCAGTTCAGCCAATTGATCTGAACTTCATCGATGGCCCATCTGAAAATGGCTCTACAAACAAAATAGAGATTAGCATGGACTGTGTCCGGGTGCAGGATACGGAGCTGAATGACCCCATGTGGGTGAGTAGTGAGAAGAATGTCCTTAACCTTTCAGGACAGATGAGTTTTTGCAGGAGCTATTCTTTGTGGTGTTGCCCTGGGGCCACCTTCCCCTTCTTGGTGGATGAGATGTGGCCAATGCCTCTGACCAAGGAAGTTCCTTCTCATCTTGCCTGTTGTGTCACATGTCAGAATCTGGCTGGGAGTGTGGCTCTGCCAAGTGACTGCAGAGGTGGTGAACAGCAGTGTCTGTACTTGTGGCTAAACTGGACAGTGTGAGACCTGTGGAAAAGCATCTTTCCTCTGTGCCTCGCTGGGGCTACAAGGGAAAGTGGGCCGGTTCCTTACCTTTTCCTCCCCCCCTTCTGCAGTAGTGGCAGGAGAGAGCGATGAGGCAGCTGAACAGGCAGAATTGCTGAGGAGTCTCTTGCACTTGCCTGGCTGCTCAACCGTCCCTGATCTCTCCCTGCTTAGAGCTATTTTATGTGGCCTCAGGGTTAAAATAGTTGTTATTCTGCACACAGTTGCAATTTTGCTGACCAACGGCAGGGGTTCTTCACTGGTTTTTCTTTTCTTGAAGGTCAGATATGAAAGAAAACTTGGTTTCTGACCATGGTTGAGGTTTTTTTTTCTTCCTGTGTCTCCAGACAGGAAAAGCCAGAGAGTGTTTGTAACAAGTCTTGGCTGTGGGTGTCTCACCAGTATGGCTTCAGACTGGAATGCAGATGAGGCACACTGGTGGTTGCTGGTTCATTGCCTTTGGCACAAACTGACTAGTTTTTTCTTAGCAATAGCTCTGGTGAGGAAGCCAGGTGATATTCTTGCAGGCCAGAGTAGGAGGTATTTCAGGAGTTCAAGCTGTTCATGTCCCGTTTCTATTCTTCCTGGGGTTTCTATACTTCGGGCTAAAAATCACGTGTGGTTTGAAATTTGTGTTGGTGTCTGTAAATCTACTCGTTCCTCTGCATTTCTGTCCTGAGAAACTGTCAGCTATTTCCCTGGCTATTCAACCACCGTTTTTAATGTGCCTGATCGTGGTGTGTTGGCGGTCTGCACCTGGCAGTGTGTGTACCCTGGAGGATCGCATCTGCAAGGAAAGAGCTCCCAGGTCATGCTGATTGCAGTTCCCAGTGCCAGAAGGTTTGACCTGTTACTGCCTCTCTCTTCTGCTGGGAGACTGCAGTGCTCTCCTCTCTCCTTGCAAGATGGCAAAGGGTAAAAAGGCTACTTTGAGGTTGGGTTTGTGCTTGGCTAATGTGGCAAAGCTATTCCAAGCGCACAAGGAGAGGTGACTGATGTCATGTGTGTTTGTCTGTTGATTCTGCACCAGGTTGGGTGCAAAGGGATGGCACGCAAGCCTTCGATCAGCACCTGGATCTGAAAGGACATATCTCAGCTTTTTCCAACACTGTAGCACAGCTGGGTGCCTCTTCAATAGCTAGTCCAAAAGATTCTCCGTGTTTAGAAGGACTCCTACTTTTCAAAATAGGTGGTAACATTCTGTTTGAACTATGTCCTCCTAAAAGCAGTCACCAACAATTTAGAGGTTGTCAGCAGAAAACTTGTTTCTTCCATGCTCAAACCTCGGCTTGCTGCATTGAGTGCTAACAAAGCCTCCCCATCTCTATCTCCTCTGAGCTGTCAGCAGAGCACTGTGGTGTAGCTAACAGTCTCACTCCAAGCCCTTGTTCAGAGTCTCCCTCTCCCATCTGTGGTACAGTGAAACATGAATGGAAAATCTGTTCCTCTTGTCCTCTCTGAACACCACTGAAGTGAGCGCTGGAGTTAGGAGAGGAGGGCAGGCAGCCTTTGCTATGCAGTTACCTCTTGCTTATGATGGGTTTGATTCCAGCCCTGCAGGAGGCATTTCTGGAGAGGCCAAGCTGCACAGCGACTTCTTTTACAGGCGTTTTTCACTGACATGACAAGCCAAAGGGGGAGCGGGGAAATTCCATCCCATCCTCACCCTTACTGTAAGGCAGCGTCTCGGAGTACGTTAATGTATGTACATTAATAAATGTTCCAGTTTGTCTTCAGTGGAAGACAGCACCTTCACTCAGTTGAATGCTGGACAAAAGCCTTTACAAAGCAAAATATGCATTGCAAACCTGTGCAAACAGCCTGCCTTTTAAAATGAGGAAAGCTCTTTTTACTCCCCTTACCACCACCACCACCTCCCTATAAATTTGCAAACATCCCTGACAGGTGACAACTCCCCCTTGCAGAGAAGTCCGTGTTTGCTTTGCTGTTTCTGGGGCTCGCAGCCGCTGCAGCTTGCATTGGCAGAGAATGTGTAGCCTGGGGCAAGGTGTTTGCTGTTTGTCGGCTTTAATCTGAAATACCTTACAACCCTCTTCCCCTCCAGCTTCTCTTTTCCTTTGGATAGCTTCGGGGCAAGAGCTCCCCTTGCACCTGTCTCTCCTGTAACCTCAGCCATGTCACTTCTAGACACAAGGTGCCACACGCAGCTGATTGCAGCACAGAGTTGAAGAGGGCAGATAAACACAAAGGAATGCAGCAGAAACGGAGGGGCCCTGGGAGATGAACAGTAAGATCAAGGCAGAGTGCTTTTTATTATTAGATTTGTCTTAGGAGAAGAGCAAGGCCAGCTTAAGACTGGTTCATTTGAAGCAATTGTCCTTATGTGGACTTCAAGGCAATCCTGATCAGTCTTTAACATAAGCTGAGCACCTTCTTGGAATTTATGACTGAAAAGTGAATCTTTCAGCCTGGAAGGATGTACATCCTTGATCCCAAGAGTTGTGTTGGTGAGAGTTGTGCAATTTTTTGTATTATTTAATCTTTTGGGGGTACAATTGCTTGACCACAGTAGTAGGAAAGTGGGGACAGTTCGGAAGGAGCTCCTTTGTTCAGAGCAGTGCCTGAAGAAACTGTCCCCTGGTGGGCTGGAAAATGAGCACGAGTCCTGCCCTGCTGAATACCCATCAGTTGTGTTCATTGCCTTGAAAATGCAACTACCTGTGGAGAGAGCTGAAGAAGGTTGAGTGACAAAGAAACCCCTCTCATCTGAGCTACAGCTCTGTCTCTTGCTGAGCCAAGACCTTGCAGTTCTCACACTTCCATTCTTAAGGAAGAAACGTTCTTCCTGTGTCCCATATAAGAAAGGGGTAAGAGAAACTGGTGATCAGCAGTACCTTGGGATGAAAAGACCTGGAGGGGACAGGAAGAGGGTTTGTGGGTCTGGTGTAGCATTAGACAGTCAGCAGCCTTCACTGACCATGTGCCTTGTGACTGACTCTTTCACAATGTCCTGAGTGGCCCATTTGTGAGGCTGCTAGCTGTGCTTCGTCTCCCATGGCATTAACCACAGACAGGCTGGGAAATCCCAGCAGAGGTCTGCTTTTTTTGCATAGCCAGAGTATGGGGCTGGTGGTCCTTGTGGGTGTGGAGAACATTTAGTCTTTGCCATGGCCCAGGCGTGGGAAGGAGCTGCAGATGGCCAGGAAGGTAAGTTGAATATGTGACTTTGTGGGCCACCTACCATTTGTTAGTCTTCACCAAAGAATGTGGTCCCCAGACTCTTCCCTTACCGAGGATGTAGCCTGCAACCATGGAGTCTGAGGTGGGGTGGTGGCCACTGCACTCAAGAGGAACGCTGGTCTCAAAGGCTGTATCCTTCAGTGCTAGAAACCAGGTGATGTTATATGATCTATTTTTTTCTTTTTCTGACTGATTAAATGCCCTGGAGCTATGGGGAGGAGGGGTCTGGGGACCTCTCTCTAGGAAGAAGTGTGTGGTGCAATAACCCCTCCATTGCCCTGGAGCCCTTGCATGCATACAGCCTGTCACGCCGTGCAAAAGTGCTCTCTTTCACTATCCCTCAGAAGTCTTTTAAATTGCTCACCAATGCTAAGAGATGCTAGTCTCGACCCAAACGAAGCTGTTTTGGGCTAAGGAATTCAGTGGGCAGCATCCTGATAAAAGTGTTATTTGAGGGGCTTGCGGAGTCGGGAAGTCTCTTGCCACCATCCCAGCAGAATGCCCAGGGCTCCAGGGACCTCACTGGTGGGAGCAGGAGTGCTGTCCAAAGTGATGGAGCAGCTCATCCCCCTCCCCCTGTACATACCTTCCTTTCATGCCCCTGAGCAAGCCAGCCCCTTGCCTAACCAGTTCAGTGGAATGCCTTTCCCCAGACAGTCTCGGTGGTCAGAGTTTTCTTAACCTGGATCCATCCCTCCCCACAAAAGGGAGAGAATTCCTTGCCTTTTTTACTATTTGTTCTTTTTCATCTTCTGCAAATCATCGTGGGGATTTGCTGTGTGGCTTAGTTAAGCACTGCTGAGCTCCTCGTGGGGTGGGTTTCTCCCAAGGAGATGGTGGTGATGTGGGTGCTTCAGACAGGGCTGTGTCCTTTAGGGTTTGGGTCCTCAGCTTCATAGGCTGTGGGTGTCCCAAGAGAGGTGGTTACAGACATTTTGGAGGTGTAACATGTTCCATACTTTTAAAAGTGACAGCTTCAGTTCTAACTTTGCTGTCTTCCTTTATACACAGAGATGGAGGAAAAACTGGGCTGGAGGAAAAACTAGAATTGGCCCATGTAGGACCTCAGCCTCGGCGCTTGCACCGATCGGAGTTGGTATTTGATGCTTTCTCATGGGAACAAGAAACATTTCCCAGGTTTAACTTGCTGTAGGCTCACCACAGCCACATTGCACAGGGTGGCTTCCCATGCTGCAGCCCAGCAAACTGGAGAGCAGTAGGGCTGAGGCCCCTGCAGGATTACCCTGTCCCAAGGTGGCCAGGGTAGCTGGTAGACCTCTTCTGCGTGCTCTCAGCCTTAGCGTTATGTAAATCAGTTCAGTAATTCATATTTGGTGGCCATACAGTGAATTCCTGGGTCTCTAGGAGCCCATCACCTGTACAAGCTAGGGGTTGTGGTCAGGATCAGGTGTGCAAGAATATGCTGGACATAATTTAAAAAAACCCACCATCACTGTCCAGCAGGATGTCTGTTGCATCCTATCCAGTGGCTGTAATATTAATATCAATATCAGAGCTCAGGCTCTGATCTCAGTGAACTTTAATTGTTTGCTTAAATGTTTTGCTGGGTTAGGAGAAGAGAGCTCCAGTTGTTGCAAGGCAATGGCTGAGGAAGCAGAGGAAAGCTGGTGGTGAGACTGCGGGACAGGGAGGACATTCCTGTGTACCAGGAGCAGGGCAGGGAGCTGGCGTGGTGCGTACAGTGAGGCTGAGCGGTGCATGAAGAGTGACTCGGTGTAGGGGCTGACTAACACACGGTGTGCGCTTCCCAGGGCTCTGGCAGGTGTCACAGCCCTACTTCTTGTTGGGAAATGGGTTTGCAGCTGGAGGATAAGGCCGATTTGATAAGTAGATGCAGCACAGTGGGTTGTGTGGCTGTCTGTTTCCATGCCTAAGTATTCCCAGACTGACCATAGAAAGGAAGGAAGGACTTTGTACAGCACAGGGATATGATCAAAGCTTTTATTACTGTCTGGTTTGTGCTTGAGAGAGTCTGAGGCTTGCCAAGTTTCTCTTCTTTGTGGGTATTTGTTCGTTCCATAGCTGTGCAAAGAAAGTTGAGATTATGCAAAGGCATTTCCATAATGAGCAAATGCATTATTCTGTTGGAAGTTTCCCTCCAGCACCTCTCTTGTTTGCAGTTGAACTCACAAGCTCATTTAGGCCTGGCTTTGTAATCCTGCTGAATGTTTAATCTTCTGCAGTGTAGGTCTCTCCAAATGATCTAATAGCATTTAAGACTGCAGATGCAAATCCAGAAATAGTCGATTCTTTCAGATAAAGGATGGACATAGACAATGTACTTGTTCATTCAGTTTGGCCAAAGCCTGAAGAAGTCTCTCATTCTGTCTATAGTAAAGATGCCTAAAGACATATCTATGTTTCTTTAAAATGATTTTTCACTAGCTCCCTTTCCTGTGCTGTTTTGTCCTGGTTCTGGCTACATTTCTTTTTGTAGGAATGTAGCTGGTTGATGAGTATTGTTACACCAAGTGTTTTACTTTTAGTGGCACTTCCCTGAATTCTCAATGGTATTGAAGAAAACCTATAGGCGATCTGTCTGCTGTGCTATAGATCATTTTGGGAGTGTATTTAAAATTCCTTTAAGTATTTCTGCCCTTCTAGTATCTTGGTTTACATTCATCTTGGGAGGGAGTAAATTAATTTTAAGCTGAAAAGCAGAAACCTACTGGGAAAAGACCCATGTGCAATGGGGTGTTTTGTGTCCATTCTGGCCTGGCTCTTCTGGAGGGCTGCCTTTAAACCCTCAGCCCTTACTGCTACAAGCACTTGAGGTGGAAAAGTGTCACAACTGTGAGTCCTGTCATCTGTCTACATTCAAATACCTCCAAACAAAAGAAGTAGTTGCTTCAGAAAACACCGTCCCCAAGCAGCTAGGCCTGCCTCCAAAAGTTTCCATGGTGCTGCACGTGCTTCTTGCTTAAGTATGGAGCAATAATGCGTTAGTGCTTATTTTACATCTTTAAAAGGTCTGCACAAACACTTAATTAAAGGGATTTTGATCTTGGAGCAATAGACCGCAGGCACTTTTTGCCTCCAGAGAAAGTTTAATGTTTATGTTGCCTTGCTGGGAACTTCACTGTAGGTTTCTATCTAGTTGATAGGATCCTCTTCTTTCCTTAAACTATAAACATGGTTTCCATGTTAGTTGTTGGAACACTTTGGGTCAGAGCCCATAAGCGGTAAATGCCTTGGGCAGCTGGCATTTCAGCAAGCCACAAAGCACACTTTGAACACCAACAGAAGTGGAACGGCCATCCCCAAAGTTCACATTCCTCTGGACTTTTATTTATTTAGTTTTAAACCACATTGGTGGCGGGAGGAAAATGAAGCCCTTCTCTCTTGTTAGCTGGAAGTAAGGTGATGAATCAAGCTGTCCATTTCCAGCCAAATGAAAGCTTTGCTGAGCTTTGTGGTACCCCTTCTCCCTGCTCACCTTTGTGGGGCGAGATGGATGGAGAGCACCTCACAGCCCTGTTACAAGCTGCAGTGCTGACCATGCCTGGAAGGGGTTGTCAGGCTCATGAGATGCTCCTTTCAGGCCAAGACAAACCTGGAGCACAGCCTTGGGAGTGTCCTGCTCCCCTTCCTTGTCCAACACAGCCCAAGTGTCTGCGTTGCAGTGAGCTGTGGGGTGTAGCTTTTGTTTTTAAAGTCTTCTCCTGCATTAATTGGGATTCTTGCTTTGAAGAAAACCTTATGCATCCAAAGTCTCGCTATATATGTTGCTTTGTGGTTCTGCAGATCCTACCCACAGTCCTGTTAATAACTATAATTTTTTTCCTCCAATATTTCAAGGGGAGACTTCTGGAGTGGGTGAAGTCTTCCTCTGGATCTCTCTACCACCTGCTTTCCACCTCACTGTTGCTGATTTGATAGCACTGAAATTAATGAGGGAGCGAATTGTCAGGCAGTCACAAAAAATTAAATCAATCTCTGTGAAGCATAGATTAGGGAGTGGCTTGTGGCCTGGATTTTTGTGCTCACTGCTGAATGAATCCTTTGCTCCTCTGCAAATTCAGATGCTGGTATTAAAGAAAGATCAGAGGAGTTTTCAGTAATGAACGTAACTATCAGCTTTAAAAGCACGGATTTTTATCTCCAGTCTCTTTAAACACCTGGAAAAGGTAGCCTGCAGCGCCTTTCTTTACTTTAAGGACATGGATGGGGATGGTGAACCACATGGTGATGTCTGATTAGACAAATCAGAAACTAAAACAATCAATCTTTTGGGGAGGGTCCCCAGCCAAATAACTGAACCACTCTGTGGCTGTTGCCATACTAGTGGTGGACGTGGTAAGTGAAAGCAGGCAGAGGACAAGGGGACAAACACCAGCACTGAGACAGTCAACATTTCAGCATAGGAAACAAGGAACAAACAGGCCCCCTGGGTGCCTCAGGGTGTATGTTGTGGCCCAACACACCAGGGCAACACAGAGTAATGGTGATGCACTGCACGAGAAGCATGAATGGCCATCGGTTGCAGAGGGTCAGGGTTTAACCAGAGGTTTGGGAGACTGTCCTTGAATTCTTTCAAGGTGATAACTTTTTTTTTCTAAATATTGGATTATTGTACAAGGGCTTGGGTGGGAAGGAGTTGGCAGCATAGTAGAGGCAGGCTGGAAAGAGCTGCTGTGATTTTGCATTTATGAACAGTTGTGCATTTCCTGAGAGCAATCTGTAGTTTATACAAGATAAGGGAAGAACAACACTTTCCCCTCAGCCGCTTGTGCAAGAGCAACCCTGGTCTGTCAACAGTTGCTCCTCTTGTAATTAAAAACAAAGAGCCTCTAATCTGTCCCTATCTCCTGCTTTTCCCTTTCCCTGGCCAGAACACTCTGTCTCGTGCTGGGGTGCAGGTTTATGCCATGCCCCTGTCTCACCTCCAGCTGGAGGGATGGGCCTGTTCACGCTCCTCAGGAGCAATTCATGTGAACTTTCTTGTGTAATTTTCTTACTTTTGCAAAATATTTCACAACTGTGTTGGGGGGAATGTGTGTGTGGTGTGAAACGTGTTGTGTTGAGCATCCAAAGGTCCTCATCAGGCAAAAATGCAGTTTGAATGTTGTTACGCTGACAAAAGAGCTGCTCATGGCTTGAACCTCCAAAGTCCCCTGGTCATGTCTCCATGTGTGACTGGCTGCTGACCTGTGGTTTTTCACTCATCAGTGCAAAAGTGTCGTATTGAGTGTCCGTTGGCCAGTGGTTTTGCAGGCTGATCAGCTGCCCTGCAAAAACTTTGTCCAGATAGTGTTTTTTATCTCTAAGCATTTTTAGTGAAAGCAGCTGCTCTTTAAAAAAAGTCACTAGGGTACAGAAAAGTGGAAAAAATGGATAAAAGCAGCATCAGGAATAAACAGACAACACTTCTTGATGACAAATTATCTGTGTGCTTAATGTGTGTCCTGCATTGTACCCCAACTGTGGGAAGCGATTTCCTGCTAGTACTCTGGTGGGGATGACCTCCCTTGATGGGGCTGGAGAGGTTTTGGTTGTGCAGACAGTAGTGAAGGCGTGGGGACCTTGCACCATCGTGGCCGGAGAGCTGAATCTCTCTGGAGAAGTGTCTTGCTCTCTTATTAAATGGAGCTCAGCAGCCAGAGGGCAGAGTCCCCTGGGGCTGCGTGCTCCCTTCCTAAACCAATATTGCACAGTGGTTGTGAAGGGAACTGGTTTTGTTTCACAACTCCTTCCCACCTTCCCTCTCCCTGCTCCCCCCATGTAGCGTTATCTCCTGACATGATGCCATTAACTCTCTAATTAGCCCTAGGGGTGTTCTGGGGGAGATAACAAGGCTATAGGAGCTCAAATAAGCAGCGTGCGCAGATGTTTACCCAGGGTCGGAGGGCAGGGCTGTTGTGACAGGCGACTGCCTTGGGGAGGGCATGCTCCTTTGGCGAGGGAGAAGCCGACCTGGGCTGTGGGCAGAGCCAGGAGCTGGGGTCTCTTCCTGCCCTTGGCAAATCTATCTCTTTAGCCTGCACTTTTAAAATGGGGGGGAAGAAAAAATGCAATTTTAAATACTTTGAAAACATATCGATCCTCAGTACAGCACTTGCAGCCTGGCCGTGTTTCTAGCTTGAAGGTTCAGACACTTGAGTGCTTTCTAAAGAAAGTTATGGGCATCAGACCCATCCTTGGGTCAGAGGTGGAGAAACCAGGAGGCCATCGAATTTTTGCTCGGGGGTACAGCAGAGCGGTTAACCCTGTGAGGGCCAGAGGTACCCATCCCTCTCCTACCTATGGATAAGCTGCACCTCCCATGCAGTGCTCCAGAGCAGCCTGTCCCGGATGCTCACAAGGCTATATCCAGTCAGCAGCAGGCAGAATGCATCTCTTTTTTTCCTTTTTTCCCCTTTTTTATATTTGTTTTGCAGCTTCTCTATTTTTTTTTCTTTTATATTTGTTTTGTCTTACCATAGATGATTTTTTTTTCTTTTGAGTGGGGAAGGCACCTATTTATGCGCTGAGTTCTTTTTCCCCTCTTCCTTATGACCTGAGCAATGAAGACCAGCCCTGCGTGAGTTTTTAGGAATTAAGGGTGACTTTTATGAGTCTTTTTGAAAGTATTTTCTTTTTTCTCTTTAACCTGGCTGCCTGGTACTGCAGTCTATCATGTCTGTCCCTATAAAGTCTTCACTGGAAAGACTCTTAAAGCCGCTTGGCAGAGGCTTGGTTTTTTTGAGCATTCAGCAGTTATTCAGATGTAACAAAACAAAACAAAAAAAAAAAACCCCAAACCCCGTGTTCTATTTTTTCCCTCCTCCTTCTGTTATCTCAGTCCTAATTTATAAACATTTCTGAGCTGAGTGAATGTCACAGTCCGTGGTGACGCGGTTGATCCAGATGCTATTTTTATAACAGAGTGGAGAGGTCTGAGCAGATTTTTTTTTTTTTTTATTTGATCTGCAGGAAATTCTGCATGAGCTGCCTAATGTGCAGGCAGGTGTGTGCGCACACACATACACTCGCTGCTTCCAAAAGAAATTACACAGTCTCCAGTTAACACTACGATTCTGGCAATGACATTTTCAAATGTTGTGATTCGACACATTTACCTTGCATCCTGGAGGGTTATTGAGAACTTGGAGTGCTACTGGTGAGAGAGGCCAGGGCAGACTGTACAACAGCATGGGGAAAACACAGCCAAACAAAGAACCTGAATCAGCAGTTTGACTTGGCTGATACCTCGTTTTGGAAACTTAAGGGTCTTGTTTGCTTATTATTTTGTTTTTCAACATACCAGCAGGAGCCACAAAGCATTGCCAGAAGCTTTCTAGAATATCTGAGTCAGACCTGGGAGGGTTGCAGCTGAAACTTTCAAATCTAACCAGCGTTTATTATTTGTAGTTTCTTACAATATTGGAGATAACTTACTTTAAAGAGATTTCCTTTCCCGAGGCTGAGCTGCTTTGCTTTTTTTTAAGTTCAGACCTACTGAGCACCCAAAGTGTGTGCTGCCAGGCTTTGCACAATTCCTGATGGTTTGGGTTGATTTCTTTATTTTCTAGCTTGTTTTTTTTTTCCTGTTTGGAGGGGGAGGAGCTTGTGTGACTAGAAGAACAGAGTTAAACCTTATTCATCTGGCCTCAATATGAACCAATTTTATTTTTTTTTAACATGGGAAAGGAGGGCTTTTACCTAAATCTGTTTGTTTTTTCTGACTAGACTAATTGCTATAGTCTGTATCTACAGAGATTGTCTTGCCATGACTTTCGACCACCACAGTTGCAACAGGACTGATGTCGGTGTTTCCCTTGGAGACCTGTCCAGAAGGCTCAGATAAATGATAACTATCACTGTCCCATTGTTGAGGAGTGAGCGTGCAGTTTGAGGAGGTGGGGGGTGTCCCATTGGTTTTGTGACTCAGCCATTTAAGCACACACTATTTCAGGGAGTCAGCTTTCCCCCTGAGAGACTCTAAGAGATGCTGCCTCGTTGATATTAGCTTGTTGGAGAAAATCTGTGTGAAATTTTTGCATCTGCAAAAGCAGAGAATCAAATGAAACTCCAGGAGCTTTTCATTCTCATGGTAATGTAGCAGGGTGAGTGATCAAGCCCTCACTCTTTCCTTGTGCCTTCGGTGCCTGTATGAATATTCAAGACATAACATCAGCCCATGAGATGGGGGGAAGCATCTTGTGAAGGGGGTGCATTCAGGTCTGAAGGCAGTGAAATGAAATTTGGAGCCCTGGAATAGTGAGGGGGGTACGCTTGTGCCTGGGCTGCAGCCGTGTTGGTGGGCGCAGTGTCTGGTGCATGCTCTGTTACCTCCTGCCACCCCTGTCAGGGTGGTGGTGGCCTCCTTTGTGTCACTTGTGGATGACTGATTTGCAAAAAACCACTTGTCCAGCATCCACTTCAAGGTGACCGCACAGGCTAATGCCTCGGAAACACTGAGCCAGGCTGGGGCTGTGTGTACAGAGGGCAGGGATTTGTGCTGACATGTCAATTTATTCCTGCTATATACACTTCTCCTCATGTTTGACATGCAGATCTCTTTGGATAAACTTCCACATATCTCTGTGTAGTGCATCTGAGTGTTGCTTCACCCACAACCACCTCCAGCCACCTGTGGGATGGAAGATAGCAAATACCCAACACAACAGTTCTGCATTAATGACTTGGAAAAGGAGGATCTTATGAGTTTCATAGCACAGCTAGTAAAAGAGGGTTTTGCAATGACTTGCTGAGGGGTCTCTTTATGTACCTTCTCCTCTTTCCTTCCCCTCCATAGCTTTTGAACTCATGAGCCAGTATCAAAAATTTGACAGTATTCAGAAGTCAAAATGGTTTTCTGAGCACAGCATAATTTTTTCCTTGCTATTAGACAGAAGAAAATCCACAGGTTATCTCCAGCTTGATATCTAGCTCCACACAAGCTTTGCAGTGGTGCTGCACAGTGACCCATTTGGCTAACGGTGCTCTGGCTGCTCCCTGCAAACCTTGCCTCTATCTCCAGATTAGCGCTCGTGTGGCTTTTTGGCTTGTACCCATCTCGGGTGAGATCAGGTAAGCACACCAGGCATAGCCCCTGGTGTTAGGTGGTACCAGGGAAGATGGAGAGGAGGGGAAGGGGCTGCAGCAGTGGTCTGTTGAATTGTTCCTGCAATGTAGGAAACCTGTTGTGTACTCGGCAGTCTTCTGCTGGTAGTTCAGGAGCACTGGAGGTGCACATGGCCCCTGTCTGGGCTGGGATGTTGCTGGTGGTGGCAGGTAAGGCTCTCACTTGGCTGGAGAGGGCTCTGCGCTCCTCCTTGCAGCCTGTTCCTGGAAGCACGTCCTCATGTTGTGCCCAGCAAGGAGGAGGCGGGAAGGTGCATTGGAAATGCTTGCAGCCTTTCTCTCTTGTGCCCAGCGGTCCTTTATTGAGTTGTGCTTGCAGGGTTAGAGCTAAATGAGACGCCTACCCTGTCTCTTGTGGCAAGGAGCTGTCGCAGGGTAGGGAGGGTACCACGATCCTCTGCTCTCCATTTCCTCTGGTGTTGGTTCCTGCATAAAGATGGGTTTTGCACTGTTTTATTGGTGGCAGTTTTGTGAATGTTCTGCCTGTCTCCAGCCTGGAGAGGCTGGTGTAAGCTTGCAGTGTCCAGGTCATCCAATTTGCAGATGGGCAGGAAGTCAGTGGTGGCTCCTGCTGCCATGTGCTGGAGGAGGCAGCCTAGAGAGCTGTTAGCACCTTAAGCAGCACAGACTGCTTACTTTCATCTCCCTGTGAACCTGGAGTCATCTCCCCGTGTGCTCAGGGAAGTTGGGGTTAAATGATGCCCAAAGGCGAGGGAGTCTGCGTGGCGGGGAACAACAGCAGCTCCTGGGCAGAGACTGGGCTGCACGGAGGTGTTGGGGCTGTGGGTGGGTTTCAGCCTTGCGGGGGACCCCCTCTCCCCCTTGCAAAGTGCCTGGGGGTCGGTCGCTCGCCACCCGCAGTGGGAGGTTCGAGAGCTCGCAGTTCCGTGCGGGTACTCCACAATTAGGCACTGGTCTGCTTCACTGCAGGTCCTCAAATACTAGTCTGAAGTGCTGTCATTAGGGTGGGAGGGCAGGTGGCTGCACTGCGATCTGGATGTTTGGCTTCCTCTCTTCCCCCTCCCCACCCCTTTAAAAGGTGTTTTGTTTCCCGTGCTTGATGGCGCTCACCCTGCTCCTTGGGAGCAGGAAAAAAGAGCTGGCTTTTGTTCTGGCCGTACATCCCACTCGCTCTGTGGGTTGACAGTGGACCGCTTCCAGTGGGGTGTTCTGGAGCCTGGGGTGACCCAGCTCTGCTCCCAGGGATGGCCGGTGCCTGGACCTTGCGCTGCTGAGACTGCAGTCCAGACAGTGGGGCAAGATGGGGGACTTTTTCTGCTCGTTCAGAGTTAAATTGCAGTGGGGCTATTGTGATCTGCCTGTCTGCTTGCTCTGTTCTCCCACAGATCGACTCCGAGTGGTCTAAGGAGTCAGTGCTTTTCCTATCTGCCTCTTCAAAATCTGTACGCTGTGGGCACAGCGTCCAGGTGGTTTTCACTAAGTGGTACCGAACAACTTCTCCCATATATTAATTTAAAATCACGAGCGCCTCTGGATGAGTTTCTTTTTAAAGTTTTTTGTAACATTTCCTATTTTAAGGCTTGTTACTGTGGTGCGAGTTTCAAGCAATTGCAAAGGAGGGGGGAAAAAACCTTGTAGCTGGAGTGACGTCCTGCAAACACAGGACCTGTTGGCTGTTGAGTGTGGACAAGAGCATGCAGATGAGGGAGAACATAGCAGGATTACAGTGAATGAAACAGTGATTGCCTCTCAGAAAACTCCTTGTGGGTTTTGTCCCAGCCCTGCATGCTGCAGCTGCCAGAGTCTCGGCTGTGTTACTGTACCGCCAGTCTCAAACGTTGCATCTCGATACTTTCCCAAACATTTTGGACTTTGGTAGCAGCAAAGCCTGTGTCTGGAAAAAAGAAAACTGTGGAGTCTTCTCAGAAAATACATTCTTGAAGCAGGTCCTTCGTAGCAATTCCATGTCTGTCTTTTGAGTTCCCAAACTTACAGAAAAATGACAGGGGAAAGTTATAGTTTCCTTTCTTTTCTCTCTCTCTTTTTTCCTTTTTTTTTTTTTTTTGGGGGGGGGGGGGTGGAATTTACCCCCCATACCTTCCCTTTGCTCTTTAGAGATTGGTGATAAGGAATTCTAACTACTTAATGAGCTGGGAGAGGCCTCTCTCCATTGGAGTGGAGGACTCCAGGTGGCACTTTGACAGATTGGACAGGTAAGGCAGGAGAGCCCCACCTCCTCCTCCTTGCCTATAGTTAGGTATATAAGGGAAACTTCAATTATGCAGAGAGGCACACTCCGAGTCCTGTTATCTTCCAAGTAGCATCATATATTTTTTTTAGGGTCTTCTAGGGGGTGGGAGGTGTTTGTCAAAATCCTGGAGCCAGAAGAAAGAACAGCAGCATTGATCAATTTGACTGCTAACATGTTGTACCTGGAAAACAATGCCCAGTCCCAGTATAGCGAGGTAAGGATTCTAGGTTTGAGCTATGATATCTTTAATATATTTTTATTTTTAGTGAATGCATGTGATTTCTTCACCCCTGTAGTCCTGAAGTTAGGTGTGGAATATACACTTGTTTTTTGAAACTTTTGTGCTTTGCAATGGGAAGCAGCATTTACTGGGCTAAATATCTGAATGAAAGTGAGCTTTGAGTCTTGACATTTGGGACAGCAAACTTGTTTTGGGAACCTTGATCAGCCAAACATAATTTTCTTTCCTTGGAGAAGCAAGGCAAAGTAGTCACTGTGAATACATACAGATTGTGTTGCTGTAGCAGTCTGAACAGTATCCGTGTTGACTGCATTATAATTCATTTTTTAATTATTAAAAGTTTTTTATTGCCAAAATGGCTGCTCACTGTTAAAAGTGGATAGTATCTAGGAAAGAACCAAAAATGCATTTTAAACCCATTCTTAGGTTACCTTTTCAAGTGAAATAATATCCAAACAAAGGTTCTTCGCTGTAAATGTTGCATTAGTGTCCACACCAATAGCTCCTTTACTCAGTGCTCTTAATACCTTCCCTCATGACTTGCAGCAGCAACAAGATATTTTATACAGAGTTTTTGTCTAAACTTATTGTATGAAGATGAATGTATGAAGATGAATGTATGTACAACGGATGGATTTTGCTTTCTATAGCCCTCTGCACCGCATGGGTATGAGCGGAACACAAAGTTCAGATGCAGCTTTGATTTTCTAATTTTACTCCTTATTTTATTTAATTGTTTTTAACCAACTGGGTTGATGCTTTGTAAGGTGTCAGCGGAGAGAATTGCTCCACGCTGTGCAAATCTCTGAGGAAGTTACCTGGGGTTGAGGGAGATCTAACGACAATATTGGTTTACATTCCAGCGGAGACAGCAGCTGTGTTGACACTCGTCAGAATGGCAATGCAGCAAAAGCTCCTCTGTGTGCGTGTGTATGTGTGTATTCCTGGTGAAAATGCTTCAAGTGGAGGGCCCGGGGTGTAAGACAAAGCAGACAGAAGCTCAGCCACTTGGAAAAGAAAACAAAATAGGAATTGCGAGGCCAAGAGCGCAGCTAGGAGATGTGATAGCTGGCAAGGAGAAACCTGTTAAAAGTATGCTTGGGGTTTGCACGCCTGGGATGGCAGGTTTGTGACTCGGGGAGAGCGAGGGGTAAGGTGAAACCGGTGTGCTTTCCCTGTCCCCCCCTTCTGCAGGGAGCGCAAACGCCCAGTGTGCGCGTGGTTCCTAGTGCTTCTTCCGTGCAGAAGACTCAAATTGGGGTCTTTTTTTTTTTTTTTCACTAGGTTAATTATAAACTCTTAAATGTGGAGAGAGCACTTCTTAGAGTGTTTGCTTGGCCTTATTTGTCTGCTGCTATCTGATCAACTTTCGCTGAATAGCAGCAGTGAGGCTGTGGAGTCCCTATGGTTGACTTGCTGGGCTCATCTGTCAGAAGCGATGCACTCAGGAGCGTTCTTGCTCCGCTTAAATGACACTCATCACTGTTGCTGCCAGGGGAGGGGTTTTTTAAGAAGCTTTAGCTCTGATTTTTTTTTTTCTTAATTTTTTTTTTCTTCCCCCTTCTTGGCTTTGAACATGGTGCACTGTCTTCGTTCCTCCAGCAAAGCGTTGTACACTGGGGAAGGAAAACCTGATTAGCATTGACTTGGCTTTGTTTCTGAGAAAGTGCAGGCTTTAACTACTTGTCTCAAGAGAGTGTTATGCTCAAGTGTTAATGTTCAATTAAAATATATTGGTGATGATGAACCTTGCCCATCCTAAGCTTGAAAACAAGATGTGGTCTTTGGCATGGTTTCCTTGAAAAAGGAAGAAGGAAAAAAAGGATCTCATTGTGGAAATAGAAGTAGCAATTTGTTGAAACTGGTGCTTGCTGGAGTTTAGATTTTAGAACTGTCTCTAGATTGGGTAGAAGGTGGCCGTACCAACTCATGAAAAACTTGCTAT
>JAOXNO010000052.1:13000222-13010636 GCA_028565335.1 Limnodromus scolopaceus
TTAAAAATGGACAAAAAGGAGAACTCAATTCTCCCTCAGTTGAGATTGAATTTTAAAATGGAGAGCACAGACTCCCCTCCCGCCCAAAGCCTATTTCTTGGGGTGCTTTTCCCAGCCACCCCAGGATGCTCACTGCCTGCTTGCAGATGCCGAGCTCTGCCCTCTGCACCCGCTGGCAGCGCGGCGTGTTCCACCCTGCAGCCTGGGAACCAGCCCTGGTGCAGGCTGCGTGGTCAGAGTGGAAAGCCCACACCATTGCTCACGGCCCTGCAGTGCCCATGCCTGCAAGCACGGTGCCAAATGCCACAGTGAGATGAGGAGTTTCTCCCAAATAGGCAATATCTGGTTGAGGGAAGAAGGGTGTTGAAGTGAATCACAGCCCTGAAAGGCTGGGGTGGAACCTGCCCCAACCACTTTTCCAGCTTAAGCCAACCCAGTGTGTGATCTGCGTTGACTATAAAAACGATTAAGCTCTTTGTTGACAGCGTACTGAACTTGATGACCCTGGAGATCAATTCCTGTGTGTTTATGAGTAGGAGATGTGAAAAAGAGAAAGGCATTGGGACAGTTATAATGGAGTGATGAGGTGCTGATGAATAAGAACCCTTTGGATCTCATTATGTCTTCCTACCTCATCTCCACATCTGGAGTTTTAGGTGTTGTGCGCAAATGTTTGTGGGGGAGCATGGACAAAATCGGGTGTGAAGACAATATCTGCAGGTTTGTCCAGTCTTGTCTAAGTTTCCTGGGTGCTAGGAGGGGAGTATGAGAGTGATAGATATTCCCTTTGGGGACTCTGGATTCTTCTGCAGTTTGGCTGAGAACATGATGCCAAGTTTGGAGTGTTTGCTAAAATCAAATTAAAGCATTGCCAAAAGAATAAACACATCTTGTTCAAACACTGATAAGAAATATGTGCCGTGACTCTTGATTATATCCTTCAGCCTTCCCAAAGATCTTCCTGCTCTTTGTGAGAGAAAGACAAATTAAAAAATCTCTTTCCTATAACTATGATAAAAATCTTAACGGAGGGAAGTGGGGGAAACTATTTTTATACTAAAACATCTTGTGTTCTGCTTTATGGCTTTTTGGCAGCATTCCTTCACGTTGGAAATTAAGAGAAACTGTATATAGATTGCTGCAAATACCTTTGAAGGTTAGGATAGCCTGTTCAGAAGCAAGCATTTTTCATTTTGTTTTTCTTTTCCCTCTTAGCTTTTTAAATAAGAGTTTAGGTGCATGTGTGTGAGCTATAGTGCCCTGGATGCAAGTCCTTCCTCTTTGCAGGAGCAGACATGTGGGTCTCTGGGGTGGCCTGTAAGGGTGTCCTGAGGGACCTAGACATCCCCAGTGAGAGGAGCATTTCTTACACCTATTTGGACGTTGTATCAGCAAATGCTACTTTAAGGAATCTGAGAATTGAGCTGTAGCTCACTTTTGAGATCAGCTTCATCAGTGTGCGATAAAATTGTGACTGGGGTCTATTGTCCTTGCTGTCAGCCTGCATTTATTTGGCTGCGAACCACCAAAGAGAACAAAGCCATGGCCCCTCTGGTGCTGCTTTCCTTGGCTAGTTTTGTCACATGGCAGCAGTCACCCTGACTGCATTTGGTAAAGGCTCTTCCCTTCCTGCTGCCGCTTCCCTGTGGTCTTCAGCCATGCCCTGAAGGAAGCAGTCTCTGAGGGACCCTGTGTGGTCACTGCCCAGGAGAGCAGCCCACTTCCTCCCTTCATCCAGTCTGGAGGTACAAGGGAGAAATGCTCGTCTGTGCAGTACCCTCTGCACCCCACATCTCAACCTACCCCAAGATGAAGGCACTTGGATAAATACTACATGAAGCCTAATGAGTTTCTCAAGGAAGGTTTTGGCTAAACCTGACCCTCTCTCCTGCTCCTTCCTCCTCCTATTTGTGATGAAGTCTCAGGTTTCTGCTGGCTCCGAGTAGGCAAAGAACTCCTGATCCCTGGGAGGAAACCTCTCCCCGAGCTGTGGTTCAGGGTTCAGGTACAAGTGCAGTGCCTTTCAGTGGGCTCTTTATTGAAATAGGACCAACACCCCACACATTTGGGCACAGTCTCTCTTTAGGAGCAAGAAATAGGGGGATGTGTTGGAGATTGCGTTCCTTGATGGTGTCCAGCTGCACTTCCAGCTACACTTCTTGTGTATCCATCCTTTGCTTTTGCTGTAATTGCACTTAAGGGTCTAAAGAATTGTCATGTGATATCTTTTGTGCAGTCTTGTGAGACACATGTTTTATCCTGGGGCTGGAAAGGTCTTCTGCAAGGATGTACCCTGTATAACCAGCTATCTTTTCCTCTGAGATGTTTTAAAGCTGCACTCTAACTGCAAAGGTTTAACCTGAGATAGATAAACCTAAGGTTAGATACGCATGTATCTTTTGGAGAGAATAAATGGATGCTGCTGCCCTGTTTGGGTCTGCTAATGAAGAGATTGAAGTAGTCTAGAGAGATGTGCAGCAGGAAGCTGAGACTTGTGTCTTGCCATGTGCTCCCATCTCCCTCACAGCTGAAGAAAGAAGACCAGTCTGGGGGAGAAACACAGGGAAAGGGGAAGAGTTGAGTGTGTTTCCAACAAAAGTCCAACCACTTGTTATTGGAGCAGGTTTGTCACGTCATGAACGGTCTTCTGTTGTTTTATAAGGTTACATGGAGAAATACTTTCTTTGCTTTAGATGGAAGTACTGGACCTCACCAGTCTAAGGCTGTGGGTTTAGCCCAGAAATAAGTGATTGTAACCTGCATGTGGGTGGAAAGAATTAATGAGTGTATCCTTTAATAGACAAAAATGAAACCTGATGACATTCTGTCTGTCTGCACAGCTTTAGCTTCTCAGTGTGTGACATGTGACACTTTTGCAGGAATTAGGATAATTTGGCTGTGTGTAAAGTGTCCTTACTGTTCAGTAACACAGGTTTTGCCATTTGCACAATAATGCAATTACACTGGACATCAGATTGGAAATTGCATCTCCATTTTCCAATTTTCTGTGCTGAAAACAAGGGTTAATAAGAAGTATGGTATCTTCTCAGTTGCTGGCAAATTGTTAGCTTGCTTCATTTGGCAAGTAACTTAGACTGGATGTTTTCTAGAATTAAATGGTTTTCACTGTGAGAGATAGGAAAGAGCTGCAATTGCAGTGCAGTGAGGGTACTTTTCTTGAACCAATGATTGTAATTGATGACCCATTTTTGTTTGCTGTAAATTGGCCTCAGTTGAGACAGGACAAAATCATCCATATAATTTCTGTTCAGGATTCCTCCTTGGGGAATACAAGAGCAGCTGTTCTGACTGGTTATTTTTACTAGTATCGTGGCTTGAATCTTCTACAATGTCACCAACACCTGAATTCTTTGATTTCTTCTGATACAAGCCCAGTTATGTTATTGCTTAGCTCCCTCAGGAGCTGATTTTCTTTTTACTTTGTCTTTTTTAATAACGAAGTAACGGTTTTAAGTCAAGTGAAATTGCTTTTCTTCTCTCCCTGTCCCTCAAGCATAGAGATACAACAAAAGGAAGCTTTGTCTGCTTTGTGTATGTCTTTCAATCCATCTGGTGGTGACCTTTTGGGTTGTGTCTGCCAAGTTATCCTTAGCGGAAGGTTTTATTTCCAATCGCAGCTCTCTTTTCTGTGAGACAGAAGCTTCACTACTTCCATGAGGAAGATGTGGCATCTGCAACAGAAAAGCTGTGGATGTGGGATTTGAGAGTGTGTAAACCATGTGCTTTGCGCCTGCTTTCCTTTGGAAGATGTTAGCTATAACTAGTGGAGAAAGTACTTATTTCATTATCGTGAAGGGCTGAATAAAAGCGGGTGTTGCCTGGCTCAAGGCAAATTTTAAATTCTATTTACAAAATGTTCCCACTGAAAAAAAAAAATCTGGAAAGGCTTCAGAAAGGAGCTCTTGCACCGATGGATTTGCGCTAGACACTGTTAAGCCCTGTTATTTTTCTGGCACTACCTCCAACGCCTCTTGAGAATGTGCAGAGTAGGCAATAAAATGAATGCAACTCTTTTAAAGTGAGGTTGCATAAATCATCAGAAAGGAGAGGAGCTTCTCATATACCAACAGCAACACTCCACTCCATCTTCTCCGGCAGAGAAGTGAGCTCAAGCTCCCTGTTTGTGCCACTTGGCCTGAATTAGTGTCAAGTCACTTTTGGTATCAAGTGGAATTAAGAGGCAAATATTTTCTCTCCGAGGTTGTTGAGGTTCAATTTTTTTTTTTTTTCATTTGAAAGCGTTTTCCAGATTCTCTGCTGTCTCGATGCCATGATTGTGCTGCAGTCCCTTGACAAGTAACCAAGGCCATGATTTTAGAGTGATACGTGATCTCAGCCATGGTTAGGCATGTGGGTGGGTCTCTCCAAGAGAATAAGCTTGCTGTTCTTCAAAAACTTCCTGTTTTGTTTTTGTTTCTCCAGTTACAGTGTAAAATGATTTCTGAGAAATCTTCTAGTCTTTGGTCTTCCAAATGGAGATGGAGATTTTGGTGTCCCAAAAAGATACTATAAATGTCAGAGGGATTAGAGAGCTCCTTCCCAGTAGGAGCAAACCATGGCATAAAATTTTAGTAGAGCAATCCAGGACTGAGTTTGCAGGTTGTGATTTGGCTGCTACTGAGAAGGAAGTGCAGTGAAATGTAGGGGTAAGCCTATTTTTTTTATGAACAGACTGGTTCCTGGAGGAGAGTCCCAAATCTCTTCTAAAGAAGAGCCTGTGAGAGGCTTTCCAGGTTAGATTAGCTGCTTGCAATTACCTTGAACAAGGAGCAAAGAGAATAGGGTGAGAGTTAAGGTGGTTGGCATTTTATTTCTGTAAAGCTTCTAATGTAAGGAGCAAAATCAGTAAGAAATTACTGTTCAGAATGTCTCAAAACACATGAAAGCTTTAGTTCCTTGGCATTGGCAAAATAAGCTTGAATTTTCTTTGGGAACTTGAATCTGAACTTGATGATTTTGTGTGAAATTACCAACTGTTGTTATGAGCTCCATGCACAAGCAAGCAACAAAAACTTGAGATATGTTTTCTGGTTTTTGTTTGGTTGGTTGTTGGCTGGTTTTGTGTTGGTTTGGTTTTTGGGGTTTTTTGTGTGTGTTTTTTTTTTAATTTGTACAAGGTTTGTGTGATTTGGCAGTTGATCCAAGAGCACTTAACGATATCTTGTATTTTTGCAAATCCTTTGCCGCTGCTGTTTCACCTGGAGTCTTAATGGTACAACTAAAGGAGCAGTGTTTTAACCAGGATGCGTGTATTAGTATCTAGAATAGATGGCTTGAGGTGTGAGATATTTCTAGGCTTGTGCTCAGTCGTCTACTCTGTTTGGAAGTGGACCCAAGTGGCAAGGCTGAGCATGCTTGAAAATTAATGCATTGATTGGAGCCCAGCAGCCTCTTGGGATTGATTCCAGAGTTTGGATCCGGATTAAACTTTCCCCCAAGGACTTTGGGAAGTGGTATACAAGGGGACCTGGTGAAATTTGAGATGAGGCCAACTTCCTCAAGATGGCAAGAAGATGAATGTTTTTACCAAGGGCAAGAGAGTGGGAGGAAACGCCCAGTTTAGGGAGGGAAGGGGAAATATTTTATGGTGGGGTAGTGTCTGGGAATGAAAGGGATGGATTGTGTCTAGGTAGATATGAATCTTTCAGTTTTAATCCACGTCTAGAAAGTAAATACAAAGAATCTTGCCGACTTCTGGAAACAGAGGGGAGGAGGTGCAGCACTGGGCTTTTCGGCGCTGCTGCTGAGGCAGAAATCCCTGCTCTGCAGAGCTGCAGTCCAGCTGCGTAAGGGATGTGATGCACAGGGCTGGTACGCGACGCCTCAGGAGCAGAGGTGAACAGAACAATAGGAATAGGTGGATTCTTTCAGCCTGTAGCTTTATAGGACTTAAGCATGCTGCCAACAAAAGTGTCAAGTCAGCAACTGGATCTCTATGCTGCATGGGAAATGACAAAGTATTTCATCATTTTCCTTGGGTGTTTTTTTTTTTTGGTAACGTTGTGATGTCTTGGCTGTGCATCACAAAATATTTTTTGGGGGTGTGATTGCTCAAGAATAAAATTCAGACTGCTCTGTAAAATTTGGATTCTGCAAAATTTAAGTTGTGTGTCCAGGATCCTCAATAGCCTTTGCAAGTCTTTACTGTGATTTCTCACTGCTGCAGTTTGTTTACTCTGCATTACATAGCATAAAAATTGGCTCCCTGAGGAGCGCTGGTGGTGATTGACTAGAGCTAAGTAGATGAGTGAAATTCCCTCCACCCTCTTTCAGCAGCAGATAAGCGTGCAAGACATTCTTAAAAAGGAAACTAGAACATACACTGACTAGGTGTGAGCAAATATTTTGCACACAAGAAACTACTCCTTGAATATTAAGGTGGGAAAACTGTTGAGATGAGCTTTTGTCTGTCCACTGTGCTGCGTGTTTGAAAGGCACTGTGAATATTCAAGTTGGAGGGGTAGGGAGTTAAACGTGGTATTGGATGGAAATTAGTAGGTCTGTTGTTACTCAAAAAATCTGGAAGAACCCCTTTCTGTATTTGGCTTGGCTTAGCTTAGCTACCTTGCTTATTGCAAGAAGCAACCAGTCAAGTTATGGAAGCTCTGTTTGAGCAGAAAATGTTCCTGTCTTTCTGATAATGTGAGCTATTCCATATTGAAGGAAGAATCTATCAATATCTCAGTTTAGATAATGAAAGGTCTGTCCAGTGGGGTGCCTCAAATGTAGATCTCTGAAGCTGTGCCTTGCTTTAAACGACAACGGCACCAGGCAACTTTAACATTTGCCGAAGTCAGCAGTATTGGACATGGAGGGAAGTACTGAAAAGTAGGGTTTGGTTGTGTTGTTAGACATTGGAGGGTCCATAGCAGAGAGCCCTGCGGAAACCCTGGGTGTACAGAATACGTGATAATGTGATTTAAATGGTTGGGGAAAATATACTTTGTGGTTGTAAGGCTGATCAAGTAACTGTGCAATAAGAACTGTTGTCATGTGCACGTTGTGTCCATATATACCCACACACCCTTCTCAAAGACCGGGTTTCGGGTTTAGTGTATGTACAGACTGACATCTTTGGAAAACAGCATATAAAACTGCTGCTTGTCTCCAGGGTAAGTTCCAGCAGCCGGGGGAAGTTGTGCTTCGCCATGTACCTCAGTGGGAGGATGGGTAGGGTGGTCTCCTAGCTTTGTGTGTGTCGCTGCACTGAACCCCAACAGACCCTTGGGTGCAGGCAACACCAGCTTGGTGCAGGTCAGGAGCTGCTTTAATATACAAAATAAAGTGTTGGAAGGCAAAGCTCTGCCTCCTTTTGTTTTCTGCAGTTGAGGAATAACCAGAATTTGGCAGCCAGTCCTCTTGACTCCCTGCTCAATCTCGAAAGCTTTTCAGCTGATGTTGTTGCTTGGGTCTGCTTTTTGGTGTCTTGGGCTTTTGAGAACATGATCCAGGAATTTTCTCGCCTGGTTCAGACAGATGAAATGGACAAATACAGTAGAAAGTCTAATAGATCTTCCTTTTAATCTGTAGGGACTCTCGTGCTGCAATGTAACTCTTTTTCCTTTGCTTGCGCTAACTTGTTTTAATTTGCCCTTTGCCCTCCTATAACTCTTCTTATGAATTCTTATATTCCGTAGTTGCACCATGCTTCAAAGAGTGGGTGTGGGGGGTTTATGTGTGTGGCTTTTTTTTTTTCACTCTTTTTTTGTGTGTGTGTTTAACTGCTTGCCTTATTTAACTTGCAGATGATCTGAATTTCTTGTTCTGACTGAAATGCTACCTAACTGGAGTATTCTACCTTGGTGTCTGAAAGCTGGTGTATTCTGATTTTTATTGAGATAATGATGAGTTCGAGAGCTAACTTCAACTTCTAGTGCTATTCTGACCCTGATTATTTATTGTCCTTGTGCCCTATGGCCATACTTTGGTGGTTACAGTGTCTGCAGCCTTTCACTGTGGATGACACACAGATATCCTGTCCAGCCTAGTGCTGCTCAACACAATAAAATGCTGCATGTCTGAAGTGACTGATAACCATCGACGGTTGCCGTCCACTGAAGAGTTCAAGAAACAAGGCAGCTTTAATCAACTACCGGAGTTTTCTTCTCCAGTCCCTGCTTCTCCTCTTCACCTCCCCCTTTGTATTTTAATTGCTTCCTCTTATATTTAAAGATTTTAATTTTTTTAATCCAACTTTTCAACATTGCTGTACAAACTCAGTGTGTAGGATTTCTGGATGCCCTGCTGAGCTGTGATCCTAAAGTTCTTAGCAACAAAAATGTCTTGCTGAAATCTTGCTGTCTTTTTCTGTTTTTCCCAATGTAGATCTTTGTCTTCAGTTATGTTTACATCTCTTGGGAGTGTGAGGGGGGTGTCTTTCCAAATCATCTGTACTTCATGGCTCTTCAGATCTTTGTTGACATTTTGTTGTCCAGCTGGTAATAGGAGAACATAGGAAACTCTTGGCCTCGGCTTTAGGAAGCTGAGTGTTTGGGTTATTAATGACTTTAAGATCATGGAGTTCTGATTTCTGGAATCTCATAGAGATGATATGGTATGACTTCCCCTCCTTCTCTCTCTGTTTGTATGGGTTTTTTTCAATTACTTGTCAAATAAATTGCTGTACACAATTTCAGAGTAAAGAAATGACTATCTGCGTACAAGGGGTGGATCTTGGACTTCTTCCTGTTTTAAACTGTCTGAATTTTCAAAATAACTAAGCATAGCCTAGATACTCTAATGAAAGCCTGCATAAAATCTGACTTTCAGAAATGAATTTTTTCTACACAAGGAAAACTTTTTTCAAGAGTCCAATTCAGAATAATTTTTAATTTTTTTTTTCCACTAAAAGTCTAAAATACAGCTCTAGGGAAGTTATTTTTGTATGCATTGGAAAATACTTAGAAATACTTAAACAGTGTAGGATGTCCAGACTTAATATTTGTGTGAAGTGGGATGCACTGTCATTCTGATAATCCTCAAATTAGACAAGCTCTTTTACATGAACCTGTGGCAGGAGTCAGGAATTACAGGCATTCCTGCTTTGGGCTGTGCTTGTTTTAAAAGGCACCCTGCTTCTGGCTGAAAAATACTTCTTACTGAGTTAAAGTAAATGAATTAACCAAGGGGCAAAACTCAAAGTTTAGCTAAAAAGGTAAACAATTACAGCTGGAGGGAACAACTCGACTCCAAGGCTTACAGCCTTTGTGGGTGGACAGAAACTTGCCCTCTTGTTACTTTTTATGAATTTTTATTATTCTCCAAGCCTACAAATACCTGCATATGTGGAATTTTACTTGGACAAGAAGTTCTGCTGAGTTCAACAGAACTGTGTCCGAGTGGAAACACATGGGCTGCAGCCTTAATGGGTATGGCTCTTAGAATTGTGCTGCTTGTGTAAACCTAAAGGGGTGTAGATGTGGCATGATGTGCAGACTGGAATAGCTAATTCCAGTGAAAGTCACCCAGACTTTCCTCCCTCCCCCCAGCATAGAAACCATAGTGTTTTTCAAGCATGATGGTGTGTGTTTGCAAATTACTGACATGCACTGATTTCTCCTGTTTAGCATAGGTAATGTCTTGTCTCCTAAGCTGACCACGGCCGAAGGGAAGGGATGCTGTGTGTTGAGCGGGCAATCTTTTAAGCTTGCATATCTGAACTTTAAACATGGTAGCATGATTTCAGTTGGTCACTTGTGTTTTGAGTATTTTGGTTTGGGTTGGGTTTGTCTTTCCTTCCCCCCACCCCCTTAGCTGGGTGAAATGAAATACTCTGTTTTCTTTAGGTTGTGCTTTATGTGCTTAGGTGATGGTGGAAGGTGTCCAGGCAACCAGCTGGGGTTATTTTAATACTTCACAATAGAAACCTCTGCAGGATTAGAGATACATATGTAATCCAGGACTGCAGTATATACAAACACACTTTTCTTTATTTTACAGGAGGCTTACCCCATTTAGGAGAATTTTTTTTCTTTACTATTCTTTAGTTTCTTAAAATTACTGTGATCATGCTTACTGCGTAGCCCAATAGATCTTCTTCTAAATAATACAGGAAACAGTATGCAGAAATATTGTATTCCCCACTTACAGGTGGGATTGACCTGAGGAGATGTTAATGTTTGGTTATGCTGCAGCAGGTCTAATAGCCAGGACTAGAGTGACTAGAGTTACTAGAGTCCAGGGCCTCTTCTAGTCCAATGCAGTCCACCATTCTGGGATCTTGTAATGTTAACTGGGATGAGAAATAGTCTTCTCTTTTCCCAGAAAAAACAGTGACTGAATAGCAAGTTATCTCAAATCAGATTGATTTGTTATAGTGCTAAAAGCCATGACGTGGTAATTAGAGCTTAGGAACTATATTGCCTGGGAACCTATCTTGGTAACTGTTGATATC
>JAOXNO010000052.1:13010736-13035674 GCA_028565335.1 Limnodromus scolopaceus
TGCTAAAAGCCATGACGTGGTAATTAGAGCTTAGGAACTATATTGCCTGGGAACCTATCTTGGTAACTGTTGATATCTTTGGTTGAACCAAAGTTATTTGCTCCCTTGCTCTCCACATTGAGTATATGGTGCCCATTATCATTTTATCTGTGGGCTTCCAAGTGTTTGATGTATTTAGCTGCAGAGTAGCTCTGATGAAAAACCTCTTCAAAACAGACTTACGGGATTTGTCTCCATTTTAAAAATGGAGTTGGAGGGATTGTAGAGGCTGTGAGACCCGCCACCAGCACCCTGGCTCTACCTGAGAATGCGGGTCTGAGCTGGTGTTGAAAAGAACGTATGTATCTTGCCCTCATGTCTTGGAGGGGACCAGAATGATGTCCAAACTGAGCTTGTTCCTCCTGAAAGGAGTGCAGTCCAGATGTACGTGAGGTGTGTGGAAAGTCTGACGCATGAAGTTTTTCAGTCTCTATATTTTTGATGAGAAAAGAGGTTAGAGATGCAAACCAAATCACACCTTTCATTGTGATGAGTGAGTTAGATATCTCTTTCAGCTTCAGCCCTGATCTTAGCTGAGAGGCATGGGTGGAGCCTTTTATTTCTTGGCACTTCTTTGTAATGGCACAAGCAGTGCACCTACATCAGGTATTGTATCAGCTGCCTTCTGAGCAACTGGCGAAGCTGCGCGGTCTTGCAGTCAGCAATATCTTGATTAATAATTGTGATAAAAGTGCTTCTGTTGAGCTTAAGTGCTTTATTTCCACCTACTAAATCCTTTGCTAGGAAGGTTTGAAAAACTAGGTTGATGCATTTAAGGTGTATTTTGAGTATGTGTGGATAAGGTGTCTGTCTTCTGATTTGAATAGACATCAAGCACTCTGGAAAACATTTATCCTGCTGCTCTTAAGAGAGAAGTTTTCCAACAGGAATCTGGATCCTTAACTGGTCTAGCACTGAAATATCACTGTATGCTGCTTCCTACTGGTCCTGCAACTCTTAGCCCTGGCGCATCAGTTGTGGTGCGGTTAAGGACAAAGTACAGAATTAGCAAAGTGCCTTGCAAAATCTTCTTGTTGCTGACAATCACAGTAGTTTATTAATTTCATCATCTCACATCTTTGGAGAATAAACAGTGGTGGTGGTGTTTTGCAGGGCTTTTTGAGGAGCTGGACAATGCTCTTGAGCTGCATAGATTGTGCGGTGAGAATTAAAATTTTTTCTGTGTGTGTGCATGACATGCATGTTCTTTTGGAGACACAAAGGTTTTTGATAGGGGTGAAGGCATCTAGCTGTTCTACATCTGAAGATGGTAATTTTTCTTTTGTTTTCTCAAGTAGAGAAACTCTCAAAACTTCTTCTGAGAGGTTGATAAGTGGGTAGTTAATAGCTGAAGCATTGTATTTTAGGGGATTTTTGGCGTGGAAGTCCCCTTGAGAACTTTTATTCATTTGCATTACTTCCCTCATAGTGAGGGTCTCATTGCAGATCTATCTCATAATCTTATCAATTAAGATTATGGACTTAAAAGCAGGCTGTGGCAGAAGAAGTGGGGTGGGTTCTTGCTGCAGGGCAGGGTGAGAAGAGCCCCAGTTTGGGTGGGTTGGTGAACATTCCCCGTCACATCAGCTCTGCTGTGCATGGCGGAGCATTTGCATTGCCCTCTTGTGGCAAGTGCCCTGGAGCCGCTGGGGTCAGGAGGCTTTTTGTCCACGCGTTCATTTGGGACATCTGTCCTTCCGACAGCAGAACCATGATTAAACAATTCTGCAGTTTTCAGTCTGGTTTTCAATTCAGCAGCGTCTCTTGTGAAACCACGTTTCTCCTAATCTAGAAGCATGAGTTAGCACGAATACCTGAAAGTGAAGCTGATGGGATGTAAGAAGTGAAACCAATCATTCAAGACACGTTATTGAAACAATGTTCCAAAATGCATAGTCTGAGATCTAATTGTAGCTCTCTAATTATTTGCAGTTAAATTCGCCTGCAGGTTTTTTAATGCCTCAGAGATATTAATAGTTCAGAAACTTGACGGAAGGGAAAAAAAACAGAACAAAGGCACTGAAAATTAAATAATCTGTTCTTTCAGCTGTGCATGAATTTCTCTTCTTTCCACCATTCTCCTTCTGCCAGGAATTACTGGTGGGACTACATCCTGCAGTTGTTTAAAGCAACCCCGCAGCAAAACATGAGCATGTGTTAAACTCTGGGCTACCAACCTGGCAAGAATTAAATTCTGAAACAAATGTTGTGGTGTTTTTCTCCCTGTAAATGGGGAAAGGAGACTGTGTGTGTGTGCAAACACACACCCTGCAGACCCCTCCTGGAAGGCGATGCCTTGCAGACGTGCCCGCGGCCCCTTGCTCTCTTTGTTCTCACCATCCCCAGCGTGGCTGGGGTGAAGGGGTTTTATTGCATCGGCGGCGGGTGAATTCCTGGGCGCGCGCCTTCCCCGGGCCTGCTGCCCCTCTAATTGTTGTGTTGTCAGAAGGCGTGTGCCTCCAAAGCCTTATCTGATTCCTCCAAAAGCCTTGCAAGCCATTCAGATGTTGACCCCTTGAGCGCAAACAACTCTCCGCCTGCCTTGGGGCATAGCTGCGAGACAAGGTTTAGTGCTCGTGTGTGTGCAAACCCAGTGTCTGGCTTTGTCACCGGGGATGGAGCACCTGCCTGGGGAGGGGAGCGAGGGGCCAGAGAAGGTGAAAGGCTGGTGGGACTTGGAGGGGGAGAAGGGGAGTCCAACAGTCCAACAGCTGCTTGTGTCAGCACGGGGATAAATGCAAGGAGATTAATAGTTATTTAAAGAGCAAATGGGGACATGGCATTCAGCTGTGGCATGTGAATGTATAAATGTGGTGGAATGGCTGCTCTGCTGGTAACATTTAGACAGATGGTCCCTGGACTGAAAGGAATGAGAAGGATCTTTGATTCTCTTAAGGATATCTTAAATTTTAATGGGCCACTTATTTTTTTTTTTAATTGACTTCCAGGCAGCACCTTCAGCGTTTCCAGACTGCTGTCTTGTTAACGCCGACTGCCCATTTGGTCATCTTTCTCCGTCATCTTAAATAGCCTGGGATTAGAGGGAATAGTTTTTAAGTGAAAGCTGAAACACTATTGTTTTGCTGTCTCTATGTCTGAGCTGGTTTAGGAGACTGTTTTCATCACAGCCGTCTTTTCATCATTCTGCTGGTTAGGGAGTGTGTCTGATGCTAATCACCATGAGAAATGAAACAACTGAGTGATACTTCTGTGTTTTTGAGAAGTCTTCAGGTCTTACTCAGGTATTCTGGGGCAGGAGGGCAGGGAGGTTTGTTTTTTTTTATTAAATATAAAATTGTTGAGTCAGAAAAAGACTGTTCCTGGTTCAGTACACCAGCATTTTGGCTCTTTCCAGACAGAATTAGCTTCAAGGGAAAACATGTACCAAATATCCGTTAAATAGGTCTTGGTTGGCTGAGTAGCCCGTGGGAGATGAGATGTAACTGTCACCTGCATTACCAAAGCTGCGATCTCCTTTGGGAGAGGAAGAACCAGTCTAGATCGCTTTCTCCTGCATTAGCTATTTTAGCATGCTTTGAGTCCAATCTCGGGTGCTTGCTTGCTCATCTAACAGGGGAGCTGGGCATCTATAACATCCCACTATTATAGATGGGGAAACTGAGGTGGGGAGGGCAAATGACTAACCTGAGGCAATACAGAGTCACTGGTTCACCCGGGATTAAGACTCAATATGTAATTGCTTTTATTACTCTGCTGCCTGAAGGCCTCAGACAAAACGGAGGCCCATTAAGCAGAGCACTTTTTGCGTAGCGAGGAGCAATCCTTGCCCTGCAGACCTTGCTGCCTGAAGTAGGCAGCCTTGTGGGTGGAGGGGGAGGCGAGGTGGCTTGCCCAAGGACACAGCACGTTGCTGGCAGAGAAAGAGCTGGTTCCCTCCCTCCCTTCTCTCTGCAGATCATCCCAGCTCCCAGAATGAAGTCCCATTGCCATTCCTCACCAGGTCTTCTCTTTCCCACCCCGGCTCACATAAGCAAGCTGATACACTTCTGGGAAGTCTGATGTGCCTTGCTGAGCACCCAATAGCACCAGGTTCACATTGGGCTTTTAATTAAAACCCAATAAAATTGTAACAACTTCCAGTGTAACAGAGACAAACTGAAGGAAGAGCTCTCTTTGGTGGCTCAAATGTTTCTACTTCCTTCCTCCCCTTCTGGAAGGACAGCAGAGAGTGTGAAGTGTTTGGGTGTAGGGAGGGCACTTCATCCTTGCAAAGGGATGAACTTGTTTTCCTCCATGGCTGAAGTGACTGGAGAAACTAGGTGTTAAATGACCTGTCCAAGGTCCCTGGGAAGCTTGTTGGATACCTTGTGCCATTCCCTTTCAGGTCTTTGGAGAAGTGGTGATGTGCTTGAAGCTTCATTAGGGCTGGTGGGATTCCCAGTATCGGGAAAGCTTTTTGTCATGGGTTTTGCTGTTGGTGCTCAGACTCGGGGAGACTTTGTCTGGTAATACAGAGATGTCTCTGGAGGAGCAACTGTTGGAAAGAAGAGGGAAGTCTGGAGCAAACTGGCTGAAGTACTGGGAGACACATGAGTTTGATGGCTCTGGATGGGATTGAAGATGTAGGACATGGAGAGGCATGAGGTGCTTGGACCCCTTGAACAAGGGGAGGAGCCCGAGTCCCTTCTGCCACGTCAGCTGCTGACTGCAGAACCAGGTGTGTGTATCGCTTTGTGTTCCTGGATGGTCCCAGAGCTGGTGGGGATGGGTACCACAAACCTTTTGGATGCTGCTCTCCTTAAGCTGGGAACAAACAACGGCCTTTGGACGTACACAAGGATGAGACTACATGTACCTGGCTGAACCCCATGTACCAGTGACTTGGCCCTGTCTCCGTGGCCAACCCTGGGTCCTTTGGAGGAATAAAAGATTGGGGTAGTTGTGCAACTTTCCTCAGAGTACTTTTCCAGCTTTCAACTGTTTGTGGTTCAGAGTTTTAGAATCAGATATGCTGCCTTCTTCAGCAGAAATTGTCTGCTGCCTTTTTGAACGTAGGTAGGCTTTTACTATCTGCAGCACTTTGTGGCAGAAAATCCATGTTTATTTGTGGGCTTTGTGAAGATCTGCTCTGCATGTGTTTAAACCAAAGTCCTGCTCAAAAAGTTTTCTTGTCCCCCAACTCTTCTATTGAAAGAGCATGAAAACTAACTTCCCATTTGCTTTTTTTCCATACTCTTTAGGAATTTATTCATTTCTGTCATACTGCATTCCACCTCTCTTACCACTGTCTGTTTTGCAGGCTGAAAAGTTGTCAACTGCTGCTGCATTACAGGACAGCATAGAAGGAGTTTGCTCATTCTCATCACCTTTCTCTGAAATGTGTTCCCCTTTCATCTGTTTGAGTTGGGGGAGCAGGGCTGCACATAAAATTTAGGGCATTAGGCAAGTTATTTTTCTGCTAACTTCTTCCTGATCTAACCTTTGCCTTTCTGTACTCCATTCTCTAGCCTTTGTTTTCATTTCTTCAATTGTTTCATATGTCATTTGTTCATGGTGGCTACTTTTGAGGCACAATCACATCTGCTCATTTAAGTGCTGCATACTGTGCAACTGCTGCTGCTTAAGTATGGGGGGACCTTCCATGCTGTGAGCTACCATGCTGCTTGATGACACTTTTAATTCCTCTCTGTGACAGTCACTGGGAATTGAGTGTATGGTGCAATCTGGTTAAGTGCTATGAATCTTTTCTCCAGTAAGTCACACTTCAGTGCAGTTACTACCTGACCTAGAGGTCTTTAAATGTCACTGCGGACACCAGGATCAGATCCACAAGAGGAGGAGCAGTGTTTGTGTAGAGTTGCAAGACCATCAAAGACGATGTAGCCTTGCAGAAGCTAGAGTTAGTTGTACTGTAATGAAGCTGGTGATTTTTATCAGGTTATAGCAGTCTCTTCAAAAGGGTCTTGGTCTGGGTGTTGCTAGACATAGGGAGCCTGTCTCCTTGTGATGATTGCTGCCCTACGAGTCACCTTGTTATGTGCAAGCTCTTTTCCCAGCTTGGCTGTTGATCTCCTTCATGGTTGTGAGAAGCTTTACTACTTTCTGTTTCAGTCACCAATGTAAAATGGGGTGTATCTTTTCAAATCTCCCTCTTCTTGGTGAGAAATGTGTTTGATGGTGCTGTGATTATGCTGTGCATCCTCCATCATGAAGGCCATGCCATGGCTAGCCAGCCTGTGCTAGCATTGCTTCTGTAACACTTCTGTGCATCTCTTTGCCTCTAGCCGCAGTACACAAACCTGGGGCTCCTGAACAGCATGGACCAGCAGATCCAGAATGGCTCTTCCTCTACCAGTCCCTACAACACGGAACACGCACAGAACAGTGTCACGGCCCCCTCGCCGTATGCCCAGCCCAGCTCAACCTTTGATGCCCTCTCACCCTCCCCAGCCATCCCTTCCAACACAGACTATCCAGGACCTCACAGCTTCGACGTATCATTTCAACAGTCCAGCACAGCAAAATCAGCAACGTGGACGGTAAGGTCACAGCATCACTTTGCTCCTTCTCTGGCTCTGGTCCTGATGCATGTGGTGACACTATTTATATGATACATATCCAAGCTTGTGCAAGAATGGAGTGACCTGTGTCCTCTTCCGTGCATGACATGTCATGCAGAAGGGAGAGATTTATCTTGGCTGTTCTGTGAGGGTGTGGTGGGAATTTAACCCTCAATAATATCACTAAATCCCAGGTGAATAAAATGCTTTGCAAAAAGATAGTTGCCTAAAGACTGTATGCGATGAAACAATGGCTCTCCACTCGGGTCTAGCAGGTGTGCTGGAGTAAAACATGGGGTGGGCATAACCACAGCTTCAGACCTTCCCTTTACTTTCTTCAGCGTCCATGGGTTTGTGTGAAGTTTGGTGTGCAGGGCATTGCCAGCAGGATGGAGGTGGTGCTCCCCACTCAGACCCACGGAGTGTGGGGCTTTCTCTATGTCAATCCCCTCTCGCAGCTGGTGTGGGAACTCCAATGTCACCAGCTTGGGTCAGTCAGTCAGCCCTGCGCTATTTGGATTGTTTGTATTAATTGGATGGGGCTCTTGTATTTTGCTTTTGGGGTTTTTTAATTGCCTAATGCTCTACTTCTGCTGACAGAATAGAGAATAGTCCCTTTCTTATTAAAAAAAAAAAAAATATGTGCAGCTCAAAGGCCAGTACTTGGATTTTGGTGGCACTGTCTTGATTGTTCAAGCTATAGAATCTTCATAGCCCAGGACACAGCACTGCTGGAGATGTACATCCTGTTGTGCTCTAGGGCTCTAGATTAGAGATGTTTGCAGTAGAGAATACTCTTGTCTTAAAGATGTTCAATATTTGCTTTCCTCTCCTTCAGGTACTTGGAGTAAGTGCAGTGAATAATGCTTTACCTCATGTCACCTGAATAAAAGTAGGGACTTCATTTTTTTTTTTTTAATTTTTTTAAAAGAAAAAAAGATACACTTTTAATCAAAAGATAAGAGCATTAAAATAGTGTGGATTTTCTTATTTTTTTAATCTGAGGAACTATTTTGATCTCAAATTTAAATACAATCTAGCAGGAATTGCAACTAACAAAAAAACCTCCCAGTCACTGCTGCCAGCAAGGCGGTGGAGCCTGTGTGCTCCACTGTGGACAATGGTAACAGATAACAATAAATCACTAAGTTTGCATCCTTTGTATTTTAAAAGCCGTTTCCAGTAAAATTGTCTAAAACTGATAATAATAACTTTGTTCAGGAAATTGTTTCATGGGTTTAAAATGTGATAGGTCTGCTCAAGACCAAAGTTTTCATTTGTTTATACATAAAAGGGCAAAGGGTTTTTAAGTGATCCTGAAATTGCACCTTTTCCTTATCTGCATTGGGAGTGATGCCCTGCTGTAGTTCATGCTTGTTTTCATGTCCGGGTTTCTCCGCTTACACTACACACACTATTTATTTTCACTTCCTTTTAAGTAAGGAAATTGTTGGTCAGTTCTACTTTACACTTCTCAGAACAAGAAACTGCTGCCTGTGGATTTTTGCAGACTGCTCCGGAGAGGGTCCTTTGAAGGAGATATGAAACGATACTCTCTTTTGATATATATGGTACAAAGAATTATCCAGCGCAGCTGCAGGGAACCAGAGTGTTTGATGCTGTCCTTTCAACTACGAAAAGCGGTCTTTTGAAATGAGGTTTGAACATGTGTAGTAGGCTGTTCAGCAAAGCTGAAGACAAGCGAGCTTAAAGTTAAGCAAGCACTTGAGATGTTCCACTGTAGTGATAGTGGCTTTCTGGGGTAGAAGTGGAGGTTGAGTTTTAATGTAGATCTGGGTAGTAGTCAAAGATCAGATTACACACTAGCTTTAAAAAAAAAAAAAAAAAAAGCTCTTCGGTGACTACAGTCACCAAACGTGTGCAGCCTGGGGGCAGGCACGTTTAGCTTCCCCTCCTTTACTTTTGCCCTGATGTGGGCCATACTACCAACAGATGAAGATGTGCTCCCTGTACCTGTTGTGGTCTGTCTAGGGATAAGTCTGTGTATTTTACTAAAGGTATGGGGTCCCAAAGAGCTCTCTGATCAGGGAGGAGCAAGTGCAGCCCAGGTGTCCTTCTGCTGAGCCAAGTGACCTAGATTCAGCTGCTCGTGCAGGAGCTGGCAGCTTGCTGTATGTTCACAGTGGATGATGACAGCCTTGTGGTGCTGGCTGTGGACCTTCAATCAATACGCCTTTCACAGTAGAGCATCTTTCCATCTTCAGAGCTCTGCCCTTCTACTAATTAATCCACCAACTCGTTTCACATGGGCTCTTGAGCGGTTGCTAATATGTGTTCGACAGCTTTATCAGTGGGGTGGGTGGGGAAGGACGTGAAGGCTCTCTTTCCCGCTGCTGTCCTGAGAAATGTGGAAACATGCGTGAAGTGTTGATGAAAGAAGGAATGATTGCTCCATCCTCTCAGCAAGAGCAAGTTCTCGGAGTTGCTCATCCCCCCTCCCCCCCCTCCATGTGACTTCATATGCTTTGATTAATGCCTGTCGTCTTTTTTTTTTAATGATGGATTAGGAACTTACCCAACTGGAAGAGTTTCTTCCACTGCAGTGACCTATTAAAAGCTTAATTACTAGATGGCTCCACCCTTATTAAGAGTCCAAAACTTGAAAGCCTTGTTTCTTAGTTCTTCCCCCCTTCCCCCCCCCCCGCCTCTTGCTGTTCCCCAAGGCAACAGTATTAAGTAAGGAAAACCATTGTATCACACTTTCCCCCAGTCAGGAGTGGATGAGCCAGGCTGACCCACCTTGCCCTGCTGGGAAGGCTTGGTGGTGACTGGCAGGGGATCCGGTGTTCTGGTTACAGTGCCCTTCACCAGAACTCCTTTGAGCTGCTTCTGGGTTGAGTCATGTCAGATTAGGCCATGGGAGTGAAGGTTGTGGGCTTGGTAAAAGGATTGGGTTATTTCTCTAAAAAGCAAGAGCTGCTTTGATGGGAGGATTAGAGACCTGTGAAGATGCTTCAGATTTCTCTTCGCATGTTTAGCTCCCAATCTGCATGCTTTGGAGGCAGTAATCTGGAATAATGTGTAGATCCCCAGGTTAGTTCTTCTGGCAGTGGGGGAAAGGAGAGACTTGCAGAATATCTAAATGCTACATCTCTGAAAACAGCCCTAAAAATCTTACTTTCTCCTAAAACCTGTTTTTTCAATTCCCCAGACTCCTCCTATGGGGCAGGCTTATTGTCAGTGGGCACCCTTTGCCAAATTGGCAACGATTGTATAGGATAGTCTGAGAGGGCAAGGAGAGTAACATCAGGACTGTGTCTCTGCTCAGGTTTGTGTTGGGCTCCTAATTAAAGGGGGGAGGGGTGTGGGGGGTGGTGAGGAGAGGAAAAAAAGAAAAGCCAAAGTTGCAGAGAGAAACACTAGTTGCTGCTGGGGGAAAGGGTGATTTCATATGTATGAGCAGTTCACTTTGAAAATATTACAAATTTTCTCTCTGAAGTCTTTCATGACCTTAAGTAGGAATTCCAGTAAAACATGCTGTCTAATCAGGTTAGCTCTTCATTTGTATGCAATGTTGAGCTAATTAACGATGACAAATTGAGATTGGATTGCAGAGGACTTTATAAGCATCCTTGATTATTTTTCTTAATTAATGACCTGAGAACACAAGTAAGAATATAAGCAGGTTAATCAGTCTTTTCAGAAGGAAAGTCTTTAACAATTGAAAAATCTTCTGAAGTGTTTAAAAACAAAAGCCTTAATAGTCTGAATTGAGCAAAGTTTCTCACATGCATACTCATGGTACAGTAACACCTTTTTGAAAACTATGCTGCAAAGGAACAAGCAGCTACCGTTTTGTAATGTTGAGTTAGAGGGTAGGTAATTGAGGTTGAGGCAGAAGCCATATGAATTGGGTGAAGTAAGAATTTATCCAGAACTGTGTCATTTATTGTGGGATATTCCCACTGAGAGAATTCCCATATTCCCATGCCTTCCATTTCTGCAGCAGAAAACAAGGCATTTCAAAAGTGCCACCTCAAACTTTTTTTTTATGGAAGTAAGTTGTGTGCCGATCTTCCCCACCCACTCTGAGTGTAAATAAATAAATAAACATCTGCAGTGGCTTTTCCCCCCCTAAAAAAAGATTTGGCAATCACCTGTCACTAGCAGAACCTGTTACATGGGGAAGAACATGATTGCAGTAGGAAAGTAAAAATTAAAATTGTATGTCAAGGTAAGTAAAAGTTAACATTGCTGCCAAACACGAGCTATCAAAAAAATGAATCGGTCCCACCCATCCCCATAAGCAAGATACCACCTTATAAGTCATGAGACTCCTTTTAAAGACAAACGGGTTCTTCTTATTCTCCCTCAGGTTTTTGAGCCTTTAGGGTGCATCTGCTAAATCTTCTAAAGCTTTTTTTTTTTTGGTAGTCACGAGGGTTAAGAAAAAAGAAGGCAGAAATATCTTTAAGTTTTTAAATGAAAACTGAAATTTATTTGCAAATTTTTGGTTCTGCTGAAGACACCCAACCCTGAAAGACTTGCATAATTCAGGTGTTGGCAATACCTGAGTTTAGTGCTTTATTCTCATGCCCTGCAGTAAGCTGGAGCTGAGCTGGGTTGGTCCTTGCAGGGCTTTGTTATGAAACATGGAGCTCTGCAAAGCTGCAATCCGTGTTCCAGTCAGGCTCCCTGGTTCTCCTGTTCTCAATAAACTCAGCTGTACCTACAGCTACAAGCAAATGTTCAGAGGTCAGGCTTTCTTTACTAGCAAAGCTGGATAACAGCCTGTGTAACATGCATGAAAGCAAGAAAACGGATTGCGCTGGCTGGGGTTAGTGGGTTTGGGAAAGCTGTGTTTTAAGGAAGGTGAAAGGAATGCGCTTAAATTTGTCCACACTAGCAATAACAGGTTTCTGTGGTTGAGAGTACAGATTCCTTGGCTGGATTATTTCAGTCTTTTTTATTTCAGATTGATTGATTTCATTTTCATTTTAAATATATTCTGTGTCCTGAACCACCTGATAAAATTGGGAAATTTTTTCCCAATCTCTATAAAATTAATTAGAGGACCGTGCACAAGCACAGTGAAGCGGTGAGAGGGCAATTATATGTGCACATCGCCTTGACTCAACAGTCCTTAATTATGTGTTCAGTGTTCTCTTGAATAATCTGTTCAAATAGTGCATTGTTTCACTAACACTGGTAATGTCCAGTATTGCCCCAGCTGCTGATTATCTGTCTGCATCGTACATGAAAACTTTTTAAAGGCTGGTGACTCCCAGGAATGTACATTTGGGCTGTGCTAGGTGCAAATGCGAGAATTTAGCTTGGTTATTCCTTGGTGGTGTGTTGGTCTATGCAATTTCAGCTTTCCAATTTTATCTTTTAATATTATTTTTAAAGCTCCCAGGAGAAAGGGAGGTAAGGTGGTCTTGTTACAGGATTTTTAACTTCCCTGTCCTCAGAGGCTCCTAATCAGCAATGATATAGGCTTTAGCTGTTTGCACAAGGCAGCTGAGAAGAAAGCCTCATTTGTGCAGAGGGTCTGCAGATCTTGCTGAACACTGAATTCAGTCACCAACTGGCCACTCTGCTAATCCTTTCATGGCTCTAAATATTGGCTTTCTCTTCAGCCCAGCTGGTTGCCCAGTAAAGTTAATTTTGCTGGTGATAACCACCCTCATTACGGCAGGAATGAGGAAGGGAAACAATGCCTGTAATCCAAAGAGAGAAGCAATCTGGAAGGAGAAGGCAGTGGAGGAGGAGCTGGGGTTGCAGCCTTCAGCTGCACATGCTGGAAGCTGGGGAAGGTGATGCAATGGTGCGAGCTAAAGGTTTGGCTCTTCACTGATCTCAGGGAAGCAGCAGAGCTTCCATATTTGGGCATTTGTCTCGGGTGAGAAGTGGTAAGAATTGGCTTCGTCAAGCTCTCTGCAGCCATACCTGCCTGAAGAGGCTGTTTACAGTGTGCTCTGCCTCTTGGCAGGGAGGGTGTTGATTGCCACCGTTGCTCTCGTGCATGGAGATATGGTGATCACGCTTTCCTGCTTGAAGGAGCTTGTGAAGTGTGTTTCCCTCTGTGTGACATTACAGGGCATAACGCTAAGGCTGTTGAGGCATATGCAACTTGTCCTAGGTCATCTACCTGGAAAGAGAGGAGTCGGGCTTGTTGTCTTTGAAGGAGGTGCCTTTCTCACGGCAGGGAGGTGTTTTCAAGCTAGTAAAGCTGGGAAGAACCAGTTCACCTGTGAGAACCAGCCAGGAGGGGCCTGCTGGCTTCTGTTTGGGTTTTTATGCTTGAGTAAAAGAAGATCTGAGTGCATTAGGTTCCCATTAGAATGTCATTGTGCTTTTTCCCCCTAATCTCTTTGTCATGTATATTTTGTTTTTACTAGCAGTTATCTTCTTCTGTTACTCCTTACAGGCAGCTCTACAGATCTATGTAATAGTCTCCAGAAAATATCTTGTGACACGAACTGTCGTCTTTTTTTTCTCCTTCGCCTTTTTGTATCCCTTATTGTTTTGGAAGTCCCACCAAGGCAATATAGCTTCCCCGTGTGAACTGCTGTCATTGTAGTGAGGAGTTTTGCTGTATGCTCTCTCTTAGGCCAGCGTGCTCAGTGATGAGAGCACGCTGTAAGGGGCAGTCCATACCCCGTGCAGCTAGCGATGCCTAGGAAGGGTGAGAAGGGAAGTTATTTACTGATTATATGAATTGGTATCTGCCAGCACGGGGAACAGAAAATTGGAATCTCCTGTCTTGCAATGGTGTGTGCTGCGCTCTTCAAACAGCACGGTGGTGCTGGGCGCCCAGCATGCCCAACCCACTGGGAGAAGGTGGGCTGCAGGTGGTGTGAACGTCCTTCTCTTTCAACCAGGATTTAGACTCTTGGTTGCTATGTTTGTGGCCAGTTCCTTCCCAGTATAACTGGAGACCAGTTAGAGCTCACTACAGGCTTCCCAGGATCTGCAAGTGAAAAACATTGAGACATTGGGGTCAGATGTAGGAAGATGGAGAAAGCTGTCATGGAGAAGGGGCTGTATCCTCCCCAGGGGCAGCAGATCCTGTTTTGCACAAGCAATTTCTAGTCATCGCGCTTTTCTTTTTTATTTTTCTTCCCCCTTCAGAAAAAGTTGTCTAAAGGTTTTAGTTATTTTTGGAGAAAAAATTCAGAGGGAGAGAATTAAGTGGAAGAAACTTTTTTGGGTTCTTAATGAGAATTTTTTTTTTTGTCTATGTGGAGAGGAAAAAGTGTTAATTAAACATAATTTTCATCAATGCAACTTGCACAAAAAAGCCCCACCTACTTTCATGAGAAAGGAATAAAGAGAATCATAATCCTGGATTAGTTATCTTTCACTACACATATATAAAAACAACACCGTGTGAAAAGGGGGAAAATATATATGTATACACACACACACCAAACATACCAATGCGCCTCCAGCAGTATTACCAAAGGAATTAACTTTACAAGAAACAGCCACAGCCTGGAAAGAAGCCATTTTTCAAATAAAAGCTGAATGAGGCTTGTGGTTTCTGAGAACTATGAGAAGGAAGGGTTAAAAAAACATTTACAGATAAGAATAGCTGATGTTGGGAGATGAGTGAACATCTTGAAGTAGGGGAGGGTCACTACTTAAATCACCTCTTCTTTTGTTTCTTCCTCCTCTTAGTTAAAAATTGGCTTCTATGAAGAACAACATGTAGGATTATTGTAGTACTTTAAATCTTCAAAGTGCTGCACAAACATTACTTCCCTAATCAGCAAACACCTTTGCTTGGTAGGCAAATTAGGAGTATAGTTGCCATTTTAGAGAAGGGAAACCAAGGCACCACAAGTGCCAAAATTTCCAAACTAGTAGTTTTATGGAGTGGGGTTTTTTGCCTTTTTTTTCATGCCTTTTTTTTTTTTTTTTTTTTGCGACTGCCTCTAGGCTGACTTGTAAAAGGTGCTGAGCTCTCCTGAATTTCACAAGTGCTAAGCATGCAAAACTCAAATGAGACATTGGCAGGGTCACCTCCTTAACTTTCCAGAGGTCATGGCAAGCTGGGCCAGAAGGTAGGCAGCCCGCTCTGGGGCACAGGGGGGTTCCTAAAAAGTTGCCAATTTTCCCCATACCTTTGAGCTGTATAATTGAAACCGCATCAACTGAGCGCTATTAGAAAATACCTCAACCTCACAAAAAAACTTTGTGCAAAAATATTTGTGTAACTGTTTAAGCTACTTTTGGGTGAAGGTTTTCAGGTCGGCTGGTGCAAGAGGTATTGCTCACCTTGCAGACAAAGACCGCCCTTGGGCATGATGATTCCTTTCCTTAGGTCAGCTGAAATATTGCAGTTGTCATTGATATTAGTTCCCTGCCAACCTCATACAGAACAAGCAGCAGTTCGGTGGTGTGCTGAAGCAAGGATAGTTTTGTGTGTGTTGCATTGGTTGTATTCTGTACAATGAGGGTTCAGCTTCAATGCTTGGCAGACCATACACTATGAAGAAATGTCTGTCTTAGTTTAAAAAAAAGAAAGTGTCCTGGGTAGGGATGGCTCCTGTATAAAAAGAGCATGAACTTTATTATGCAATGGAAATCTTTTCATGAGGGTTTGCTATGTGCAGGTGTGTCAGGTTTGTTATTGTAAACATAATAGACTAGCTACCCAAATAAGAGCTTAGATACTCTTGCAAATAGACCTGAGTATTGATACAAACTTTATCGTTTCCAGTTGTTAAAGACAACACTTAAACATTGGAGAAAAACTTGGTGGAGCCACTGGAGAGTGCTACTTCTCCCTTGGTTTTTTCAGGTGTATTCTATGAGAGGGTTTATTGGTTGGTTTTTTTTTTTTTTGAAGAGGAGGAAAATATTACTTCCCTGATAAAAAGGAGTGATTTATGATCTCCTGATACACGTTATCTGCTGAAATTAATCTAAATTTACCTTTACTGAAAGCTGAAAAATGTGTTAGAGGAAAGTCAGGAAAGGAGCACTGGAAGGCTGACCTGCCTTTCCTGAATGAATGAGATAGGACTTGGGTCTAAATTTTATGGCTCTGTTGTTAGCTGTGATGTCCACTCTGCCTCAGCGCTGAAAGAAGTGGGGAGTGGAGCATCCCTGTGGGGGCCATGACTTGGGGCTCTCCTCCCCTCCTGTTATCCCCAGGGTGTATCACACTTTCCTGCTGGGCAGAGAAGCTGTGATGCCCTTCTAGGGAGCAGCATGGACTAACAGCAGATTTGGCTCTGAGCCCAGCCTCAGAGCTGCTCCTGCCCTGCGATTTAGATGTAATCTGGGAAATGTTGTGCAAGTCATTCCCTCTGCCGCCATTTCCCCTCTTCCCCCTTTCCACACATCCACCCTCAAATCTGGAGCTGTGTCACCATGATCCTATGTTGTAAAGCACTTATACCCCTGATGTGAAATGCCTGGGGGCTGCTGCTTGCTGTGGATCCCATATGATTAGCTTTAGCTTCTGGGCCTCTTATTTTGACTTATTTACAAGACATTAAAGTCTTTTTTACAAACTAACTTTTGAAGGAACCAAGGCATATCTCCAGGCTAAAGCTTGAAACTGACTGAGTGTTGGTTGGATTATAGCTTGTCCGGCTTGAGATCTTGAGCTTTACCACCATCAGGCCCACTAGGCACAAAAACTACTGATGCAGAGACTCTTTGAGGGCTACAGCATGAAGAAAAGTTGCTTGTCATTATGTCACCAGAGCACAATGCTGCTCAGCTGCGGTGCTGAACCTCAGCAAACTCACCCTGCCACTTGTCGGGGTTTATTAGCTCAACTGCACAAGCTGTGGCTGGGAGCTGACTTGTTCCTGACCTTGCAATGGGAGCAGAGTGAGCCCAGGTTTGCTATGAAACCTTCACTCGGAGCTCCTTGGACCCCCTGCTTAAAATGTGCGGCTGGAGGGGATTCCCACGGGGAAGGGACCAGGGCGGTGCCACTGGGCTTGGTGCTCAGACTGGGGGGTGTTCATGGGGCAGGCAGCACAGCTGCTCTCTTTGCCTTTGAGTGTCAGCATTGCCATGGATGGGAGAGAAAAAAATCTTCCTGTGAGATGTTTGTTGGATGGCTGAGTGCTGAATGACACCTGTTCATTAATCAGCGAGGTGGAGGCTGGTTTTGTGATGAGTTCCTTGTCTTCTGTCTCTTCTGCAAACTGTTCACATTACTTGGATTTAGTCATGTGTTTTTTTTCTGACCTGTCCTTGGTTGGTTTGTGTAGGCGTATGACCAAAGGGGACTCCAACAAAAAGAGTCTGTGCCCAGAGAAGGCTCTCACGAGACCTTATGCAGCCTTTTAACGCTAAAGGGGACCTACATGAAAGGTGGGGAGGGACTCTTTATCAATGAGTGTAGTGGTAGGATGAGAGGTAATGGTTTTAGACTGAACGAAGGGAGATTTAGGTCAGATATTATAAGAAATTTTTCACTCTGAGAGTGGTGAGACACAGGAACAAGTTGCCCAGAGTAGTTGTGGGTGCTCCATCCCTGGAGGTGTTCAAGGCAAGGTTGGATGGGGCTTTGAGCAACCTGATCTAGTGGAAGGTGTCCCTGCCCTGCCCATGGCAGGGTGGCTGGAACTAGATAATCTTTAAGGTCCCTTCCAACATTAAACATTCTATGATTCTATGATTTTTTTTTTTGTTTCCTACCAAAATCTTTTACAGTACTGGTAGCCATAAATGAAGTGGTGAGGCCCCTAAGAAGAGCTTCAGAAGAGACATTGTTAGTTCTATAAGGTTTGACAAAGACAAATCATGTGGACTGACCGCTTTGCAATACAGTTTCTATAAGAAATTAATAAATTTGACCTTTATTTGGCATCCCCTTCATGTGCTGACTTCTCTGAGTCATTTTTTCCAATTTTCTTTGCCATGCCTCTTAAAGGGTCTACAGAAGTCGGAATCTGTCTTTCTGGGTTTGTTTTTTCAGCAGACTCATCTGTGCAAGACACAAATGGGGAGAAATGGGTAGTTCTGGTGCTGCTGGTGTTCGGAGGGAGCACTGCAGCATGGTCTCCAGCTGATAGGAGGAGCAGCTCCATGGATGAGCCGGGTTCCAGGTTGAGTTTGCAGGGCCATGAGCTGGAAGAAAACCATTTCCATGCTGCATTTCTGTCCGAGGTCATGAGCACAAAAGTGTTCTGATGTTGTTAGTCACCCTCCTGATCGCAATCTGCTTATTGGGGTTATTTTGTTTAAATACACTGATATTTTGATGTGTGTTTTGCAACTTATTCAGGGAATCTTCCTAAACACAGGACTCCTGGGGTCTTTCTCTTAAGTGGGGTGGCTTGGTAGCATTTTAAGGGTTGATAAAGCACGTGGCCAAGATTGACTCTGTGGGTTAGTGATTGGGAATGACTAACTCATAACCACTTCCCTCTCTACCACGCAGGTCTGAGCTGTTGCCCACCACCCCCTTGCCTCTGAAAGTTGAACCCCTGGGGTGCACCTTCCCCTGGACCCCCTGGATCATGTTGCATCTGCAGTGTGACCCCAGCATAACCTGCTTGCTGGGGAAGTCAGCACTCCTCTGCTCCCTGGAGCAGCAGGGCTGAGCGTGCAGGCAGGCGCTGACTGCCAGGGAGTGGTGCAGGATGGCCAGGTATTCCTGCATGCTGGGGGCTCTCTGGCTTTGTGCAGTGTGCCGCCTTCAGCCTGCCTGACATGGATCAGCAAGGGTGTATCAGTTCACTCAGCTCTTTTTTTTTTTCTTCTTTTTCTTTTTTTCTTTTTTTTTATTTATTTTTCCACTGGCCATACCAATCTGATTACACCTTCGAGGGATCATCTGCCCCTAAAGCTTAATTAAGCAGCTCTTGTCTGACTCATCACTGACTCACCTGCCACTGTATGAGCTCATGTCTGATTTGTCCTAGGAAGATAGTGAAATATGTCAGGCTTCTCTGAAATATAGCAGGTTTTTGTTTTATTGCACCCCTGACATTGCTGTTGGCTGCTGTAGAGGTGAACAGAAAGATGACTGCCCCAACTTGGTTACATTTATCTGAACTTAGTCGCTCACCTCTTTGTGCCTTGAAAAACCAGATGGGGTTTTGCTTGCACAGCTGCAGGTATGTTAGAGTTAATAAAAAAAAAAAATTAAAAATTAAATAACCTTTGAGTTTTGGCTCCAGGCAAAGTAGGTGAAATGATGTGTTTTGGAGATGAATGCTCTTGCAGGAGGCAAGATGTAGCTTGCAGGAGAACATCTGCAACCAATCCATTCTGTATGAGATGGGGCCAAGACTTGTTTGTATCTCAGTACCTGTTCAAACATGTTGTAGCACAGCAAAAAGAGGTTTTGAATGCATTGAGGGAAGGGTGGGTAAGAAGGGAAAGAGACATCAAGCTGAATGTTTGCTTAATAGCTTTGATTTCTTCATTAAACTTTTAAGCACTTTAATAATTTGATTAGCTGCTTTCAGAGCACTGTAGAATCTTTTTTTTTTTTTTTTTTCTCCTTTCTTAAAAGAAAAGAGGAAAAACCCTACTCATCTTGGTGCTGCAAAATGAGCTTGCTTTCTGGCCTGGAGCAAATCTGGTAACCGTTCACTACCTTTGCGTACCCGCCCTGAGGACTGTCGGTGGAAGGATGTTCTGTAACACATCGATCAAAGAGTGCGCAGAGATTCAGTTACCAGGCTGAGTGCCTGGACACCAGAACACAGATTCCCAGTCAAACGCCGCTTGCCAGCTACTCCCATCCTCTTTGTTCTGCAAGAACTGAATGTAGAATGAACATCTAGCAACTGCAGTTTGCAGAGCTCGTTTGCCTGCCTTTAATTGTGCACTTGAAATGCCTCTTTCTCAAGGCCTGTGGCAGTGCAGAACAGTTATATGACTCAGGTGCAAGCTAAAGTGGTGAGGTTGGTAATAGAGGTTCTCATATTGAGGTTCAGGTACCATCATACTGATGGTTCTCATCATCATCCATGGTTTTGGTTTTTTTTTTGTTTTTTTTTTTTTTTAAGCTGACCCCCAAGATGCCCTTGCAGCTGTATTTCTGATTTGCACATATAACTAATGTGAGTTTTGAAGGTGCAGACTGTGTGTGACTGGGATATATTGTCAGTGGAGTGTAGCAACTGTTGCTCAGATCTTTTGCCTTGTCTTATGGGCTGGGTTCCTTGCCAGGGAGCTGGGGGGAACTGATTTGGGCTGAATAAGGTGCGGACTGTGAACATAGTGCCTCTGAAATCCTACCAGAGGAAAGGAGCACGTATTCAAAGTGCCCTGCTCTATGTGGATGGGGTTGTAATACTACCTGGGTAGCATTTTGCTGATGCTTAAAACCAGCAGGTTACATTATTTTTTTTTTTCTTTTATTCTCCCCCCTCTTGCCTCACACAAAATCCTGCTGTGACTTTGCCAAAAGTGCTTGCTTAAACAAGGTAGCCCTGCTCATGTGCTAGTGTTCTTCAAGGCCCCAACGCACAAGCGAATTAAGGAGCTGCAAGATGCCGAAATGCCTGTCCTTCGCCTTTGATGTGAACAGGGCTCTTCCATTGTGAGTTTCCTCATCAGAGAGAGGTTACTCTTGCTTCTGTGTTTGCATGCATTTGTCAAGTCCGTAGTAACTCTCAGTGCTGTTGTTCACCTGTGTTCCCTGGCTAGTTACCAGGAAGGCCTCCTACGGCTTGTCCGTGCTCAACAGCTGGACACCAGTGGTAGGGATAGCCTCAGGCCCCACGCTACTCTGCATAGACTTGCCAGACTGCACCTAGAAAGAGAACTGCTGTGTCTGTGTGGTGCTGCAAACACAGGTCAGGCTCATTAGCTCTGGCATGAGGCAACTTCAGCGTGACAGTCTGGGGGCTGTGCAGAGATGGTTTGGCCGTGACTGAACTCCTTTCTCCTGCACGTCACACGTGGGGTGAGCACGTGGTAAGCCAGCAGCCCCTGCAGCTGCACTATGGGCATGCCTCTAGCAGGCCTTGAGCAAGAGCGCTGGTTGCTTTTGCCTTGCCCTGCATGGAGCATCCTGACCTAGAGAGGCAGTCGGTGCTGTATTCAGGTGCAGATTGTACCTCACTCCTTGTTCTTCCTCGAGTTTGCGGTGCTGGAGTGTGTGAAAAGCTTGAAGTATAATTCAAGTTGCCTGAATGGGTCTGTCTCCTGACGCACTGGTAATTCATGCAATCTTCCTTTTCTGCCTTCAGAGCTGTGTTGCTGTGAGAGTCTTGAGCAATAGCAAGAGCTCATCTCTAGAGAAATTTGCTTTTGGAGAGAGCTTCCAAAATTGTTGGCTATCCTGGGATTTGTTTGCTTGCTTCAGAGCTCCCACCCCAAAAATCACTGAGGGACGTGGCCAAAGTCCCACAGTGGGAATGACACTCTCCTACTCAAGCATTGGCTTAACTTTCCAGTTTTATCTCTCTCCTGAGCAAACGTTGCCTTGTCCCCAGATTCCTCCAGCCATATCGCACATCAAAACCTCTGTGTGAATATTATGCCTCCCAGCCCACTCCTGCGATGTGAAAATGGGTCCCTCTTGTTTTTGCAAGGACTTTTCAAGGAGTTTGCTTTTTGGAGAGGCAGCCCATGGAGAAGCATACATCAGCCTGTGTGGGAATGGGGTGTGGGGGGGGTTGTTTTGTTTTGTTTTTTCCCCTTGGCTACATGAGCAGCTAAAACCTGTAACCTACAGGAGTTGGAAGCTCCATGCAGAAAATTAGCTTAGGTCGGTGGAAGAGTTGAGATCACATTTTTCTTGGCTAATTAAAGGATTAAAGGTGCAGAGATTTGGAGTGAACTGTCAGTGTGTTACAGAAGAGAGCCTTTGATGGTTGAATCCGACTTGAGATTAAACAAATTGCATTTAAATAAGAAATATGTGGCAACAGTTACAGTCTAGCTGGGTCTCTATCATTTACTGTCCTTCGGAGTCAGGTAGCTGGTGTGCTTTGACTAGGGCTTCTCCTTCATCACCAGCCACCTTCTTCCTGGGTGTTTCCCTCCAGACTGTCTCGGTCTGTTGCCCCAATGCTTTGATAAACTGGGATTATTTCTTCTTACCCGGTGCTTTGTGCAGAGGAGCCTTACATGCTACCTTACATGACAACGATCCTGTTGCCCATCATAGCAGTAGCATGGTCACATCCTTGTGGTGTGTTTTGCCATATCTTTGATCCTATTTAAGAGAGCTTTTGTGTTCTGGTGCTTTGCTGTCTGCAAGTGGAGAGCTAAATACTTGTTTCCCAACTGTTGCTCAGTTGTGAAGCTGGTGAATGGAAAGAGTCCTTTGGGTTATGCCAATAATTTAATGATGTCTTCCTCTAGATAGTGGTGGCTGATAAAATTGTGTAGGGGTAGTTAGCTTCCACAGGTTCAAACCCCTTGTTTTCTTTGGTGTCGGTTGATTGTCTTCAATAGGCTACACTTGCAAATGGCTTGCCAGTGTTGATCCCAACCATCCTCCTGCCTTCTCATTTGGATAGCATTGAATTCAGAGCTGCTGAGTGGCTATTTTTAAGTCTTGGCCTTGATGGAACTTGCAGTGGTGCAAGCTCATGAGAATCACAGCAGCTATCTCAGGACAAAGCTTGCTTTCTGCAAGGGCACGAATTAATCCGCGTAGGATAATTCAAGGCAACAGCACGTTCTGTCCATGGAGGATTTTCACCTTTCTCTGATGCATCATGTATGAGCCGTAAGGAAAATAGGAGTGCCGGACAGTGTGAGCCAATAACTTCTTGTGATGTTGTAACTGTCTTGTTTTGCTCCATTTTGGTTATTTTATATTTTTTTTTTAGGGAGGAAGGTGCTTGCCTTTAGTTACCTTCAACCCATATAAGACTGTGAGGGGCGGCTGTTAGCTTTTTTGTTGTTGTTGTTGTTGGAAAGATGGAGGAGATCACAAAATTGAAACTGGTGAAAAATCTGCTGGGATTCCATAATCACTCAAAAACATGGCATTACTTACTAATTGGGTGTGGTTAGTTGGGAAATCTGGCTTTAAAATTATGTTTCCCAGGGAACTATTCCTGTTCTCATTGTTATCCTGTAACAAAGACTGCTTTTTGTTTGGGAATGGGATAGGTCTTCTCATAGAGCGTCCATGGCTTGGGGTCTTCGGAACTTGCAGTTTGTAAATGGAGCAGTGCAGATGCAGTGAGGTCTGCAGGGACAAAGAGCTGTTTGGTGTTTTTCTTGGAAAGCCATCTTCAGATTGTGGTGGTGAGGATTTGCATCTAAATCCACCTTCATTCCTGTTATGTTTCCAGTTAGGTCATACAAATGACATGATTATCTTTCAGTTATCAAGTGAAGTAAATCAATTGCTAGGTATTGAGAGACTTACTGTAATCTGTTTCCAATAACTTATAGATCTGTAACTATGTTATGGAGCATTTGGGCAATTATTCCTGATGAGTTTACCTAGCAGGCTTGTAGATTTGCCTGTAATGCGCATCCAGGGCTATGCAAACTTGTTTTATGCACTTGTACATTCTTGCTGAAATTATAAAGCAACCTACGAATTGGTTAAAACTGGTATGGAATGTGCTGTGTTCAAGCCTTCCATTTCTCACGTAACATTTTACCACGCATCTTCCTTTGGCTTGTGTGTCAACTGGGATGTGGTTTTCTGTTCTTCTCTTGGTGGGTAGAAGATGCAAAATGGAAGGTTTTAGTTTCTATAAGAGGGATAGAAAAGACTGCTGCTAACATTTCCCAAACTCACTCCAAACCTTCCTCCCTTTCTAAATGTTGCTCAGCAGAATGGCCGTTTTCCCTTAGCTGCTGCAGTTGTGTAGCTTCAGGGCTGCTGGTGAGCATGAGAAAAACTGGAGGAATACCTCAAGCCTGGGATGGGCTTGTTGCTCTTCCTAGCAGAGAAGATGCCACAGCATTGACCTCACTAGCTGCCTGGGGCTGAGGTGCTGTGATCTGAAGCTGGGGAACTCTTGATGGCCTGATGGTTGCAGGAGAGACACTGCTACTTTCCTCAGCACGGTTCTTGACAATCTGTTTCCCACGGTACGTAGGAAAATCAAGGTCTCAGTTCAGCAAGGCACTCGAGTGAGTGCATAACCTCTAGCACGTGAATATTCCCTGTGAAATCTATTGGGTTCTGTTAGAGTCAGCAAGGCTGCTCCCATCCTTAAAGGTAGGCATCTGCTTAAACACCTTGCTGAATCATGTCTTGACTTTGAAAGTAGGCTTAGGAGAAACCACATGAGTTGACTCGAGGACTGTGCTTAGCTAGGTCATTGAGGATGGAAGGAGAGGGCTGAGAGAGAGTAAGATCTGGGTGAAATACCCAGATCTGGGAAAGATCCCAGAAGACTGCAACTGCTGGTAATAGCTAGTGACTGTTCTTGTCTGACTTTCTCACTATTCATCCTCAAAGCTTAATTGTATGAATAAAAGGTTTAAAGGTTTGACTTAGTCACCATTCATCCTAAGTATATTGGAGCTGCTGTCATGCTTTATTGATCTAGCTTAGATCTGAGTTACATCTTTATGTGCTCAGTAGAACTATGACTTGCTCAGGTGTGATTTTTGCCTTTCCTAATCTTTGTTTTCTTTGTGACTCAGAACTAGAATATGGCCTCGTTGGGTCAGTAAATCCAGAAAATGGGGACATTTGATGAAATGGTTTGGTTCAGTTTGGATTCTTTGTCTTCTAGGAGGAGGAGAGGGCCTTATCAGATAGTCTTCATACAGAGGAAGAAAATATGTCCTTGCTTGGTGTCTGTGTGTTAGTTTGTTGCCTCGCTCACAATCCTGGCCAGAAAAGCTTTGCTGGCTTTTCACTTTAATTATCAATGAAATGCTCTGCAAGCAGGAGAACAATATTTGCATAGATGTAATTCTGGAAATTGAGCGTAATGTGATCAGGAAATGAGACAGGCCCTGGCTGCTATCATGGAAGAGACTTGCTGGTACCTGCACTTTGTTTCAAATGTAATAAGATCTGACTCAGGAAAGTTTCCTGGATGTTAATAGAGAAAACTCAATGCCCTGTTGGCAAGGGACTGGCGTTAACCTTTCTGCACAGGAACAAAAGAGATTTCTTACAAATTCATAAATCTGTTCTGAAAGGGCTGCTCACAGTATGCTGAAGATTTAGAGGGAAATGGTCTCCCTCGGAGCAGAAAGGCAGGGGCGTGTGTGTGTGTGTGTTCAGGACTTTCTTTTTCTGAGATAGAAGCCAAGGAACAAGGCGCTTGTGTGCGCTGCCAGTGAAATCTCAGCGGGAAGACATGATGCTACTTGCAAGGTATGCACAAGACAAGACCAGAGGCGCCGCAGTGCTTGATTACTGTCAAGGGCTCAGTTGGAACTTGCCTTTGCTCTTTGGCCTGCAGCATTTATGTAGAAATTGGGGACGCTGCTGCTTGCTTCCAAAGCTTTGCCTTGATGGGTCCTGCCCACATCTTAGGTGGGGAG
>JAOXNO010000052.1:13035705-13046414 GCA_028565335.1 Limnodromus scolopaceus
TAGAGCCTATGAAGTAAACAGGAAAATTACTCACCTTAATGATGCATTTCACTGGCATTGCTGCTTTGAGAGCCTGTCAGATTTAATACTTTCTGTCTTTCCTCCCATCACCTCCCATAGGTGTGATGAATACTTTATTAGAGGGATGAAATGGAGAGGTATCTGTACTTTCCCTCAGGTGCAATAAACAGGGGGGGAAACAGAGGTAAGGAGGAAAGGAGATTGCCTTTTTCCATCAGAGCCATTCGGTCAAGAGCGCAAATACAGGAGAGAGCTCATTGACTGACTTGGCTGGTGGCCCCTTATTTTATCAGAGCATTTGAGTTCACAGTTGGGATCCTTGGCCTCCCAGTCAGCTGCCAGCCTTGCTCTATGGGGTGCAGTGGCTGGTTTCCCACTCAAGAGACAGCCAGGAAGCAGTCCTGCTCTTGGTCACAGCATGACATTGAGGTAGGCATGCCCAGCCAAGAAAATACCCCCATAGTCATTGACCTGCTCAAGTTGTGCAGTCCTTTGTAGGAGCAGACAGTATCTTATTTTGCATTCAGGAAAGTCCTGACGTGTTTTGGCTGTGGATTTTAGCATAGGTAATAAACCCTATCTTTCACAGGGGTGGTCTTGGATGTTTTTGCGGTTTCCAAGCTGGGCTAGGCTGGGCTGTGGTGTCCCAGATCTTACACTGGGTCTCGCTGTCTGGCCTGTGTCTTTGGATGGAAATTTTGGGTGAATAAAAGAACTAGAGGGCTACTCTGGGAAAGCCCTGAGATGTCATGTGCACAAATTCAGGATCTGAAGGTGTCTGTTCCACCATCTAAAGAGACAGGAGTGCTCAGCCAGACCTGACAGCTTTCCCTCTGGATGAAAGTTGCTGAAAGCTCTCCATGTTGTAATAAATCTAGTATCCCTTGCTTGTGTTAAACTACACTGTCTGGAGAAGTCCTCCAGTTTGTGTCAGGCGCGTTGTTGCTTGGCCATCTGGAATGAGCAGGGAAGCTGATCACCACATGTGTTATGGGGGAACGAAAGAGTGATCTCTCATAGCCAGGTGTATGAAGTTTTTAATAGTCAAAGAAGTCCAACTTCAGTATTCAGTCCATGCCTTCAGTATCACTCTGGGAAGACAAGGAAAATACAAATAATAGCTATGTGAACTTCTTCAGGGGTTATTTGTCCTTTAAGTAGAGTCCACTGAACCCTAAGTCAAGAAAAGAGGCAACAGGAAAGTAAATGTATCCAGCCAAAGTTGTTACATGTGAGAGGTCAGAAGACATTAAACCTGGTTTTAGCTTTGAATTGCTTGAATTTTCTCTCCTGTAGCTAACTTTCAGAGCAAGACTGTGCAAGGACACCCATCTTGTATCTTCTACGAGCCCATCAGGGAAGCCAGCTAGGAAGATGGAACCATATTTGATGCATGGACTCTTTTCCTTGCAATACGCTGATCCTGTGGCAATTTGCAAGTAGATCAGCCCTTTGGCATGAGCCAGAATTTGGGTGGAAATCTGTCACCATTTAGCAAAGTGTCCTGCTTTCCTGGTTGTTGAATGGCTGGTACAGTTTGTGGCAGAGTGCTTGATAACTCTGGATCTGACTCTACCCCTAAATTGCAGGCTTGGGATGTTGCTGATTGGAAAGACTATGTTGACAGAACAACTTCATTGTGTTCGGTTTTTTCTTTTTTTCTTTTTCTTAAAATGTGTTCTCTCATCCAGTTTGACTTCCCTCTGATGTAACAGGTACTGTATTAATGACTCGTTTACTTTCCTTTGAGATATCCATGAATTCCCCTATTTGTAGATGAGGGAACTAAAAAGAATTTTGGAGTTAGGTCTTATGTCTGGCATTTCCTTGTACCCTGCTTCCTCCCCTTGATCTTCAGCTGGTGTGGAGCTATCTGAACCTGTGACTGTATTTCCAAATTGCTGAGGACCCAAAGCATATATCTGTTCTCTAGAGGGCTGCAAGGCTTGATCTACTTGTCTGGGACTCCTACTGCTGATTCACATTGAACCTGGATTTGGTGGGAGCAGGCTTATTTTGAAGAGCTTTAGGATTTTTGCATTGCCATTTGCTTATCTTAATTGAGCATGCACAGAAGCAATCAGTAGGGACAACCTCTATCTTCCCTTCTTATGGTTAAGTTTATCACCCTTTGACTTTCAGCAGGGGACAAAAGTGACTAGGAGATGCACTAAAAGTTGGTGTCTGATTACTCCAGACGATGTTTTCTCTGGCTGGTTAGAGTTTTTGGAGTTTGGCTGGTAGGATGGAGCATGCTGGAACATGTGGACTTGAAACAAGTGAGATCTGGGAGGCTAATAGGAAGCAAACAGCAGCCTTCCTCTTTGGCTGAACCTGAGACAGATGATTGTAAGAAGATTTAATTCCCCCATGCCAAGCAAGGAAGAAGTTTGATATGGCTAACCTGAGCTTTACTTAAAGCCCATAAAGTTCCATAAGCAGAACAGGTTCTGGTGCTTAACATCTGAGGCTGATGTTGTGCACGTGAGACAGCAGCAGTGCGTGGTGGGGTGGTTTACTGACAGGATCCTGGATATGTTCTTTCCGATTCATTTCTGGAGTCCTTTATAAGAAAATTCTGGTTCTCTTTAAAATAAAAATTGAATCAGACCTTTTTTAAGTCCAGGTTTGTCTTCACATATGCCCTTACACAGAGCGATACTGGCTTAAGCAGGCAGGGGTTAACAGTGCTGCCAAAAGTTAAGCATATGCTGAAGCATTTGTGGTTGGGTTTTTTTGTGTTCTGTTTTTTTTTGTTTGTTTGTTTTGTGTGTGTTTTTGGTTTTTGGTTTTTTTGCTAAATCATGTCTTGGAGACTTCTACTTGCAGCTTTGGTGAACGTATTCTGATGTAATGAGTAGAACTGGCTGGAAGGATTATTGCTAGTTATGTCACTGTCACAGTGTCTATCTGGTGTGACACTTGATGTCATACTAGTCAACCTAGCCTCATGTAAGCCAACACATGTGGTCATATGTATACTTGCTTGCTTTACTTGCAAGAGGGTGTGTGTATTTTATACAGAAGAAAATATTTGTACCTTAAGTGTTGCACTTCATTAAAAGTGGGTTCCCCTACTGCCAGGAGGATCTGGACCTGTGAAAGGAGGGAACAAATGCAATAAAACTGTCCCTGGAGCTGCTTCTCCATTCACTGTAATTACTGAAAATCTTTCTGACAAATTTTGACTCACAAATTAATGTTAAAAAACTGAACTTGATGTTTATCAATTCCAATTTTAACTAATATTTTAGTCTAACTTTACTCCTCACCATTCTGCCAAGTGCCTCATAGCCTTTAGGTGAGATTGGGTAGTATGAGAGCGGGCTTCCCACAGTGTACGTTTCTTAGCGTTGTACCTTTAATAGTCAAATGGGTTGTTTATGTAGTTGCGCATTTATAATACAGAAGACACTGGCAGACCTAGATATCAGCTTGAGAGTCTGAGAGCTGAATAGGATAAAAAGAGCCTGTGTCCAGCCTCCCCAAAAAACCCAAATAAACCAACCCAAATCAAACACCAGTGCTTGAAGTACAACAATGCAGCGTGAGGCCCCATGCAGGGGAGGCTTTGTTTGCAAAATGATCCTAAAGAAAAGTCCTTTGAGGAAGGAGATACCACACAGTGTTTTATTGATGGCCTGTAAATTGACTGTGTTAATGTCAGTTAATCAGCAGAGCCTATAAAAATAACATCACAGGGATGCGTAGAATCGCGAGCTGGAAGACGCTCTGATCCCATGAAAATCAGGGCAGCATTCAGAGGTTGGTACGCTTGCGAAGCTCATGTCTTTTGGACTGTTACATTGCAACAGAGGGAACTGTGCTATTGTTGGGATAACTCTTGGCTGTTTTGTGTATGTGTGTAAACTTGTGCTTGCAAGAAGGTATCTGAGAATGTACCTCAGATTTTGGATAACAACATGAAATAGATGCTCCCTGTGAAAGTTACTTCATTCAGTACAAATTCCCATGTGATCTTGTAATGTGGGATTCCACTGTCAGTGGGCACTTACTGTGACCCACAGGGGAAAATGTTATTCAGCATTTGCTCAGCTTTGGTTTTGACAGTGCATTCGCTCTTGTTTTGTATCTTCACCTCGCTTGCAAAGTTTTGTGTGAGAAGTAGCTTGTCAGAAATGCAAATTACTAGACATTGTTAGCATCTGAAACTTATTTGGTACTGCTAAAGTTTCAGTTTAGAAACTGTCAGAGAAGCCAGGTATGATAGACAAGCGAAGTGAGAACTGGGCACGCAAGGTAAGGTCACTTGACTGCAGGAGTCTTTGGGTTTCAAATAAATTAATTTCAAAAAGATTTCGAAAAATAAAGTAGACTAGCAGAGGAAGAGAACTTAAGAAACAAAATCAAACAGTAAAGCCTTCCTTTACAGCCATCACTTTGTATCAAAAAACATGCATTAAATAATTCCCAGCTTGCCTCTGAAGTTTGCCATCAGGGTGTTTTTTCCTCTTGAAACAGGATACTTTGCAGTTAATTCTTTTTTGTTGTCATTCTATTTTTTTTTAAAAAAAAAAAAGTGCTTTCAAGCCAAACCTCGAGAGGTCTTTATTTGTTGATGGACTAAGTCTGTAGATATGAAACTGAAATGTAAAAGTCCTCAGATGTGAAGTTTTCAAGTTTACAACTGTTTCACAGTGCAAAAGTAGTATGGGAAAACATCAGTGTTGTTTCTGTTATCATTGTGGCTTTGCTGGCCATGTTAGGTAGGGGTGTTCCTAAAGCAGATAATACATCCTGATCAGGCTAGTTTTGAATTAAAATCTCTGGGGAGCCTCAAGTGAGATGCTGGAATATTGTGGCATGAATGAATCTCATTTCCCTAAAGATGAGAGAATCTAGCGGATGCTGTGAATTCAATATTTTAGGGGATTTCAGGGGGTCTCCTACAGCGTGGTCGCTCGGGCATGTCCCCCGTGCACTCTGTTCTCAGCCTGGTTCAGCCCTGTCCTCTGGGACGGGGTGCGCGGCTGGGGATGGGGATTTGAGAGATGGTGGTAAGGGGACTCGGGGGAGTTCAGCGCAGAGGGAAGGGCAGGGGGTTTGTATGGGGAGGGGGAGCATGGAGTTGGTTCTCTCCGCCAAGGCGAGGTGGGTGGCTGTGCCCGCAGCTCCGCATCTGCCAGAGGAGGGTAAAATCTGCTTTTTTTTTTTTTTTTTTTTTCCTCTCCCTTCGCATGGCGCGGGAGCCGTGCCGGCTCCCTTTCTCCCAAAGGCAGAAGCAGTCCCGTTTCCCCCAATTCCCTGCCCGTGGGCCGAGCCCCGCGGGTAGCCACAGCCGGAGGAGGAGGGGGGAGCGAGGGCGAGCAGCTCCGCCGCGGGGGCTGCAGGCAGGGAGGGGACCCGGGGCACACCAGGCACCGTCCCGCTGAATCCTTGTCCGCGGGCTACGTTTCTCCGTTCTCCTCCTCCCTGCCACCCCTCCCCTTCCCCGTTTACCTAAGCAGGTCAACACACATATATCTCTCTATATTTTTTTTTTTATTATTTTTTTTTTGGTTTCGCGAAGGTTTCCAAGGTGCCGCACCACCTGCCGTCGGCGTCCGGTCCGGGGCTGGGAGCGCCGCCAGCCCCGGGGCAGCGCGGAGCTGCACCGACACGCTCCTCAACGCTTCTCCCATTTCTCTTGCGGTTTTCTCGGCGCTGCCCGTCCCCACGCAGCTCGTGGGTCGTGTGCGTGTCCCGCTCCCCTCTCCCAACCCCCCCTTTAGTTTGCAAAGTCACAGTATGAAATGTTATGAAATCGCCTCTTGGGAAGGAGGGAAACAGAAAGCAAGGCGTTTGTTTAGAAAAATCTGCGGCGGCCTCTCAGATGTGCCTAAAAAGCTGCCTTTGACCCCCCTGTTGCATTTCCAGGGAAGAGGCAAATCTGGGCTTAAAATCATGAGTCAAAAACAACAAAAACAAACCCGGCCCGGGTTAGTTTTTTCCACTGACTTCAGTAGGCGCAGGATCGGTGCGAAGGGAGGCTGGGGCCAGACGGATGAGGCTCAGTGAGAAGCACTGCGTTGGTCTGACATCTCCGTCTGGGGCCAAATTTGTACCTGTGCCAGTGGAAGTGTCAGCAGGGCCGGGTATGGGATCAGGCCCTCGTTCGATCTGGGGATGCTTATTGATTCCTCTCCTGAGGTTTTAAATGCTTTAAAAAATATTATTTGCTGGGTTGTTTGAAAGGCTTAAAGGATAAGTGCTTTAAGAGCAAACACGGGCTTCTTCCTGCAGTCCTTGGTGGGGTTAGAGTTCAAAAATTGCTTTAAAAATGTTTTAGGGAAAACCTCGCAGTGCATACACGGAGAGGCAGAACGTGAGGGTCTGTTAGTTTCTTCTAACGACGGGATTGCAGGTTTAAAAACTTGCATTATAGATGGCAATTTCTGCCCCATGAAACAAATCATCAACCCATTAAAATATTCAAAGGGTGTCTAGCAATTTTCCAGAAGAATGGATTATTACATTGTTCCAGTAAGAAAAGACTTCATCTCTGAGCGTTCAATTTTGACTGGCAAAACAGATCAAACGTCTCTTGGGATGCATTTCAATTCCAATTTCCAATCCCCCTCAGTTCTGACTGTCTGAGTCAATATTGGGAGAGGAAGTGGAGGTTAACTGGTTAGTTATTATTGTGAAGGAAGAAGTCAGAATGAGAAGTGATTCTTACAAATCCCACCCGAAAAAAAAAAAAATCAGTCAAAAGTCTTCATAATACTTTTTAGACATCCCTGTTTGCAGCACTGGAAGGACTTCAGCCTGCTGTCTGATGAGACAAAAATAAACCGAGCAGAAACATTAAGTTTTTCAAAACAAGGCTGGAAAAGCTCATAAAAATAATGTTGCTCAGACGCGTTTTAAGAGAAACAGAATTACATCGACAAAATTATATGTTTTCCAGGTTTGGTTGGGGTGTTTTATTTTCCGAGGGGAAAAATTGCTCCTGCAGCAAAGCTAACTGGTGCCATCTAGTGTCACGTCTTCTCCAGGAGTCCTCTCCTCCCGGCCGGGGCCGGGGCTGGCGGAGCCGGGAGCCTCGGGAGAGTGGGAACATGTTTATTAACTGCTCGTTAAAAAAAAGAAAAAAAAAAAAAAAATGCTTGCCAGCTAGGAGGAAGGTGGCAGAGGAAACTCTGGATGCCACTGGACTTACTTAAGGAGCCTAATTGGAAACAACCGAGTGCTTATTAAAGTCACTGACATTTCCATATGGAGTTCTCTCCGGGTCTGGTCATGAAATCACATGTGAAAATCTTTCCGAGTTGTGGTGTTAATCTGCCCTTGAATTTCTGCCTAATTTAGGATGTATTGTAAAGCTATGCTTTTTTTTTTTACTTTTTTCTCTTTTTTTTTTTTTAGTTTTTCTTTTTTTTTTTTTTTTTTTTTGAGGGATGGAAGCTTTCAGTCCCTGACAGCAGCAGCCTAATACTAATTTGGAGGAATGGTGTAGGATGATTGTTCTGTTTTGGTTTTTTTTTTTTCCTGTTGCTTGCTTGTTTGTTTTGCTTTTTTTTTTTTTTTTCCAGTAGAAACTAATATTGTCCTCAAAACCCAATTACAAATAAAGGTGGTAAAACTTAGTGAGGCAATCCTGTGTTGTAGGAGCAGGGGTGGGTGTCCTCTTATTTTATTTCAACACTCCATTAAAAAGAAAATCTTGTTACAAAGTCTGTAGATGAGCAAAACGAACCTCTGAGCAGTAGGTGCGTTTCTCATGTATTTATGTCTCTGAAGAGCTGTTTCATGCCTGTTTTAGTCCTTGTGCTGTAATGTTTGGACTGCAGACTCCAGACGAAGAGCTTTTACTGGTTCAGTTGGAGCCTGAGATGTTGTTTTCAGGTTTCTGAGAAGTTTGTAAAATCTAAATTTGGTGAAAAGTTGCCTGCGCACTCATAACCTCTTGCTCCGTTTTATAGTAGCATGGGAGTCTATAAACAGGAGTGCCGTATGCTGAGTGCTTGTATTCTTTTCTTGATCTATTTTTAAACTATTCTTCTGTTTGGCAAAAAGTGACACTTGGTTTCCATGTTTACAGCAGGCATTGGCAAACCTCAGGAGTTCACAGTTTGCAGTTTGGTTAGATGACTATCCAAAAGTCAGCATCTGACCAGTAAACTCCTTCAGACTGCAAATTTAGACTGCAAATGTAGTCCTCCCCGCAATTTTTTCTTTTTTTTTAAATCCATGCTCGATCTTGTGTGTGTTCCCATTGCTGCAGGATGCTGGCAGCCAAAAGATACACACCCCTGAATCAGAGCAAGCGTCTCTTCTTTGGGACTGCTTTAAAACCCTCAGTGCAGCTTCACATCTAAAACACAGGGAGAGCAAAGGGCGTTGGGAGAGGGGAGAACTTTTGGGGCTGTGTTGGTTTCCTCCCCCTCTTTCTCCTGGTCGGCGTCTGCCTTTGGGCTGTACGCTGGGTACACACGAGGAACGTGGGATCCCTGCTTACGGAGGGGAGAGCTTGGGACAAGCACACTGTAGGACAGTGGGTCCTGAAGAACGCGTCCTGTAGGACCGGGCACCCTCTGAAATGAGTCTCCTTAAATAAAGGTCAAATAAACATAGTGGTGAGGGGATGCCTCTCCCCAGACAAGGGACCCCAAGCTCTGTACATGCTTGTCCTGTCCAGGCGGGATGCCAGAGCAGTTCCTTGCTGCCAAGATGAGCTGTGCCACCCTCAGTCCGAGGAGGACAGAGACAGGGAGGGTCGGGTCGGTGCCGGCTGGTGATTTACCGCCCTGGTGCAGGGTGGGGATGATGGAACACCTCCTCTGAGCCCAGCCAGGGACCGGACTCAGCTGCTAGAGATGATCAGCTCTGGCTGCACCTTGCTCTTGAGGTGCAGGGCTCGGCGTCGGCAGGGCACGGCGTGGGTTCCTTGCTCTCTGGAGTAGCTCCCTTGACTTTGGCCGGGATGCCGTTCCTGCCTTCCCTTGAAAAATTAATGTGCCAGATTGCTTGGGGTCGTTTGAAATGCTGAAGAAGGCTTGACTCCTCGCTTCCCAAGGGCACGCGCTGCCTCTGCCTCGCAGTCAGAGCTTGGCTCCGTGGAAGGCAGGGGAGTCCTCGTCAGTGGGAAAACATTGGAGGCAGCTCTAGTGCGCTTCCCCCCCTCCTCTGCGTTTTCTTCTGCAAAGACCAAAACAATGTGGAGAGTTGAGCCGGGCCAGCTTTCAAGGGCAATCCTTTTAAACCCTCTTTTGAAGTACGAACTATAAAGTTCCCTGCAGCGCTCGAGAAAATATGCAGTTTTCCTGGTTCCAAATGCTGATAATAAACCCGTCCAGATAATGTATTGCATTTCCTAGAAACATTTGTTTGCTGGCAGGAAATTGGATCAGATTGAAAGTTAGCAGAGACCGCTCGATAGAGCGAGTGCAATCCGCTCACAGAAGGGTACGATGGAAAAAAAGACGGGGCTTGCACAGTGATGCTGCTTTTGATCTGTGCTGACACTGTGCGCTAGGACTTCTCGCAGGCTCTTCTTGGGTTATTATTAACCCAGCCACGTTTTGGCTTAGACGCCAACCAGAAGCTACTAAATTAATAAAACTGTGCTGTGACAGCTAAAGGACGCTTAGTGCCCCCTGATTGCGTGACACCAGGAAAGCTGAGCCAGGTGCTTGCACACCCCCAGCCAAGAGCATCCTCTTTGCCATGGCTTGTAGCAGTCATGACTGTGCCTGGGGGGTCCCCACACCACCCCGTTTCCTTGGTTGTCCCTCTGGTCCCTCTTCAGGAGAAGCAGGCATCCCTTGGGGGGGTGAGGGAGGGGGGCAGCTGGCAGTATGCCCTGGCAGATGGGGGGCTTGCTCCCATGGGGCTGGGACCCTTCAGGGTGCTGGGACAGGGGAGGAAGGTGGGGGCAGGATGGAGCTTCCTCTGGGCGGGCAGTTTCGGAGCACTGTGTGGGATGAGGTTGTGGGGAAGGGAGACTTCACCCAGCCACCCCCTCCTGGGTGATGAGAGGGAGTCGGCGCTGCAGGCTCTGGAGGGGTAGGAGACCCGGGTCCCAGGGAGGGGAGTGATCGGTTTCCTCCCTTAGATTATGCATTTGGGGGTGGGAGAGGAGCAAAGACACGGGGGTATCCCCCATGCACAGAGGAGTAGGAGAGGAAGGAGTCTCCCCTGTGCACAGGGCGGGAGGAGGATGGATGAAAAGGGATTGCCTGTAAATGGGAGAGTGGATGGATGGAGGGGTTTCCCTGTGCGTGGCAGAAAGACGGATGGGGGTGGAAGGGTAAAGTCCCTGGTCCTCCCCTCTGCTGTGGGTTGGGAGATCTGTGAGGGTCTCCCCTTTGCATGGGGTGGAGCTGAGAGGGGTTCCCCCACATAGGAAGGTGCTCCCTGCCCGTGCTTGCTGAGCCGGCTGCAGGGAGGGCAGAGCCAGCCCTGGGCTCCCTTCCAGGAATGGGTTTTCTCGGGGAGGTGCCGGCAGGGAAGGGCCGTTCCCTGAACCGCTGGGGCAGACCCATTGCCTTCCTGGAAGGCAGCAGCAGTGGCAGTCCCATGTGGCCAACCCCGAAATGGGCCCCGTGGCTGGCCCAGACCTTCCTCCCCGGGCACAGCGAGCCCCGGTGTGCAGCCCTGAGTGCTGCCGGAGAGCCCACACCTGCAAGGTATTGGGCAGGAAAACTGGAGGCTGGGGGGGGGGGGGGCGGGTTGGGGTGATGCTC
>JAOXNO010000052.1:13046514-13092561 GCA_028565335.1 Limnodromus scolopaceus
CCTTGCCATCCCTCCGCCGTCCCCTCCGCGCTGCCGGCCGGGGGGACGCGGGGGCCCACCTGCCTGATGTCAACATCTCTCGGAGGGTGAGGCCGGGGGAGGAATGTGCCGCTCCCAACCCGGCGCAGGTAATTAATCCCCGCGACTGACAGGTGGCAACAGGCGGCCTTTGGCTGCGGCTCCTGGGGAAAAGCGCTCGGAGGAAGGATTTTAATAGCTCGTCAGCGGCGTTCGTGCGCGCCCGGCGAGGCGGGGACGTGGGAGGGGGCAGCGGGGCTCAAGGGGAAAATGAAGTTTAAGTCTCCGCAAAGGCAGGCGCCCTTGGGTGAAGCGCTGCCCTTCCCCGTGGGGAAAAGGGGGTGACATGGTTTTTCCTTTGCCCCCAGGGCAAAGAATTTGGTAAATGTCTGCAAAGCGCTTGTGGGGCTGGGGGAGCATCCCCTCCTGCTCCAACCTGGCCGTTGCACGGTGGTTTCCCCTTCCGGCAGGGGATGCTCACAGGTGGTCTCACTAAAGCGTGGGCTGTGAGTCTTGGGGTTGGATCTGTGGGCACATCGGGACTGATGATCGCTGGACCCATTTGTCGTGCCCCTGGTTTGAATGTCTGCTGCCTCCATTAACAACAAGCTGTCTGTGTTTCTCTGGAGCCTCATGAGATGGAGAACTTCAAACTGGAGCTGCATCAAGTCAGCTAGTAAGCAGTGGGATTAAGGTTACGCTGAGCTGAAGGTTAAATTTGGCAAGAGATGTCCATGTCCCCACCACTCCTGGTAGAGCTCTTCTTGGGCTTTTCTGCTGAGCATCCTCTGGGCAGAAGTCAGTGTGTGTCCACATACACACATGTATCTGGTGTTGTTCCCCCTCTCCCAGTGCCCCAAACATTTTTTTGTGAATGAAACGTTAAATCACTGTTCAACAAACCAAAAACACTTAAGGTGCATGTGTAAATCTCTATTTTTACTCATAGTAGATAACTTCTTTTCCTCCTACTGCCTCTTTTTTTTGTTGTTGTTCCTAAAGGAATAAGCCCTATGCAAGTGATTTTCTATTTCTTTGTGACTCTTTTTGTTCTCATGTGCAAATTCTTTGGTGTGAGTAAATGTTGCTTTCCCATTCTTTTAACCTGTTCTTTTTTCCCCTTCTTTGTATTAGTTTGACAGGGGAGAAAGCACAGCTGACCATTGCCTTTGAAAACATCAAGTAAAATGAATCTAGTGATTTAACTGAGTTGAACTAAAATGTGACTTTTTGAAAGAAGTTTGCAAAAGATTTGAAAGATCTGAGCAGAATGTGCTCAAGGAGCTGTCATGCCATAAGCCGGGCTCCGGGATCACCTTCAAGTTGACATCCATCAGCTTTTGCAGAGTGGGCTGAACCCTGCTCCTTTTAAAGGGCTGTAATCCCTCAGCTAGATCAGATGGTAAAACCAATATTAGAGGTAGATTTCCAAAATAGCGCTTGGGGGATTTCACTGCATCGGAGTTTTGCAGGGGAATTGAATGCTCAGTGAAAAGCTGTTGCAGCTTGTATTGCGCCCAGCACTTACTTTCAGGAGACTTCTGTCCTTTCTTGCAAAAATTCTCCATTTGAGAGGTGAAAAGTGTTTTGTTTTCTCCTTTAAACCCTTTGTTGACACACCTTCCAGAGAAGGGGCTTGCTGAGAAATCAGACAGGTGTTGTCTGATGGTAGCTGGCGTGTGTGTATTGTGATACTGAATTACTAGCCAGGGTGCCAAGAGTGGGTAATACAGTATGTCTGCACAGGCAGGTGGGGAGGGCAGGGCTGCAGGCACTGGAATGTTTTCTTCTTTCCTTTTAAAACATATTATTAAGCAAAAAGCTAAATTCTCTTGTTGTTCTTAACAATTTCTTCAAGTCTGCTTATTTGGGCATGACGTGCAGCACTTGAACCCCAAAGGAAAGCTGGAGCCAAAGCTCTTTCCTCTCTCTCTCAAATGGGTAACACGTTGCCAGGCTCCACTCTTGTTTTAAATAACTCTCTGATCCATACAGCTGATAGAAGTGGTGTTCACACTCCTCAGGCTGTCGGAGCAGCTTTTGTTCCTGCTGCTAGATCATGCCTCCTGTCATCTCCCTAAAGGACAAGTTTGTTGATTGGGTCAAGCTCACTTTTGGTATTTTTGCTCCTAATTAATTTAATTTTCCTACACTAGCAAGTAACAGAAGTGCGTTGATTAATAGCCATGCTCTGGATTTCTGGGAATTGCTGGTCTTGTGATCTTACCCCTCATATAGTGACCATCTGTGAGTTCTCATAGCAAAATGGTGGGCAGGGGGACTGTTACCTTCTGCGAGGTGGGGTGTTTTGGGGACTGCCAGGGAGAGGCACCTCTACCAAGAGGGGCAACCTCTGCTTGCAGACACTCTCTGAATGCACAGACAGCTCCTGCCTCAGTTGTTTGGTTTTTTCTGATGCTTATTTGCTTTGAAATCTATATACAATATCCTGTCTTGCTCCGTGGACATAGCGATTATCACCGATCCAGTACGAAGTCACCATGACTGAGTTGTTTGCATCTATTTATGCCAATAGATGGCTGGGCATCAGGTTACCCACGGTTACAGCAAACTTGGCAGGGTGGGAAACTCAAGCCCCTTACTGTCTGACAACAGGTACCCCGTGGACAGATTTACACCGGTGTTAAATGACCGATTACACACTCACAGGCGGCTGTGCCTGGGGTAGATGTGAAATTGTGGCTGCACGCCACAGCCCTGAGCCCTGTGTAGTGCCCATGAGGCTTGAACTCCTCTTGCAATCGGGTGACAAAAAGGCGGCATAGCCCTCCTGCTGCCCTGTCTGTCTCTGTGATGGACGCTGCTGCTTGCCTCCCCGTGCCCTGACCGTGTCCCAAAGCTGAGGTGGGCTCCTGGTCACCTTCCTTCTCTGACATGCCAAGTTCAAGATGTTGGCCAGAGCCTGGAATTTTTGAGTCTGCCCTGTGGTTTGGGGACACATATATATGTATATATTTCTTTGTTGCACAGGCTTGTTTGCCATAACCCGTTAGCCCTTGGCTGTTTGCTTTGTGTGAATTTAAGCTGCTGGTCCGATGCCTGCATTGCTGGTTGTAGCCAAGAGGGGTCTGGCAGTTGGGGTGCCAAAGGGTGGGCAAGGATCCCTTCCTTTGCTGGCAGAGGGGCCATGCTGTTTGACCTGGAGCCTCGATATTCACACTGGAATTGGGCACATGTCCTGTCCTTCTGAAAGCAGTGATTTACTTTTTTTATTATTTTCCCTGCTTTCTTGTAACCCCAGTTTTCTGTCTCTGAAGATATTATACATAAAATTACAGTCAACACCAACACTCCTGAAGCGTGACCAGGGGGTGTGTATCTCCTTCCATTTGTTCAATTCTCCGAATGCCTGTAGACACCGGACACGTTGGCTCCTGGTGTGTGCTGTGCCCTCCCTGCACCATCGTACTTCTACATTTATGCTTTCATTTTGGCCCACCGCCTTTGGGTGCCCAATTTCTTTTCACTTCAATGATGTTAAGGAATCCAAGCGATTAGTTAGGTTTTTGAGATTTTTGAGGCTTTCTGTGCTTGAAACCTACACAATGCTATTGGCAAACTGACGTGTGGAGGGAAACAATGCTTTCTAAATCTTCTTCCTCTTTCAAATAGAAGTGATTCTTTTCCTGCCACTTGAGATGAAAAGACAACACAGTGAGCTCACCCTTACCTTCAGTGAGGAATTGCTTTTTAATTAAAAAACAATAAGGAATTTCAGGTTAAAAAGATGTATGATACAAATCACCATCTAGATCTGTTTCGCAACGTTTTTTTTGTAATTGTTTGGCATGTTCCCCATTTCCGCGGGCTGGGTAAATCCTTTGTGGGTTTAATCTCTACCCTGCAGGCACATAAAATACATTGCACAATTTGGACTTTGCATTTTAAAGGACTTTTTTTCCTTAGCTTAAATACCTGTAGCATCTTCTTTGCCATATGGCAGGGTGGCGTTGAGTGAGGAGGGAAGGGACCGGCTTTGCTTATTTTAATCCCTCTCTCTTCCCTGGTGTCTCTCTCCCAAGATTGGTTTTTCCAACGTTAGCAATGTATACACTTTGAAATGCAAATAATCCCTGAATATCGCTAGCTAATCCTTCTTTTGCCACGTCACCCACCACCCACCCATGCATGCGCCAGCTCTTCCCATTCCAGTAGGGTGGATGGCCAAGTTGTGCTCTCGACCTGTGTGAACCTGTTGGTGCTCTGCTTGAACAGTTGGGACTGGAGCTGTGTCAGCCATGACTGCTAGAGACATTTTTTGACAACCGCTACCTTGGGGCTTTCACTTTTCTTTCTCTGCAAGAACCAAAGAGATGGAAGTGGGGAAATGTCAGTAATTCCTGTGGGTTATGTGGTTAGAGTCACTGGGAGAGCTCTTCGTTTGCGAATATCTGAGCACCAGCAGAAAACTGAATGCCTCTGGAGCGGAGTACTGGTGAAAACTGATGTATTTTGGAACAACCTTGTACAGCACAGGAGACTGGAGAGTCTACTTCACAGGGTACATCCAGAAAAATGAGTTCAGGTTACACTGTACTCAACCACATTAGAGTTTCCTTGTGACCATTCCTGCTAAGCACATACCCTTATTTCAGTGTGGGTTTTTGGACAGAAACCAATTACTTCAGCCCATGCCTCAATGTTTTGCTGAGTAAAGGCTTCCAGATGTGAACACACTTCAGGAAAATACTGCACCAGTGTTACCACTTCTGTGGGGAACATCTTAAAAGAGGGGACTCTAGTATGCTCCAAATTAGCACAGTGAATAAAAAGCATCTTTTTCTGCTCCAGGAGTTCGTTGCCCACCCCAAGGCAGACACAACCTCCCTTTTCAGACCTAGCTTCTGAGTTGTGCCCCAGGTCCCACCAAGGATGTGGTCTTTGAGATTTTCAACTCCTTTGAGCTTTGATATTTATTTATTATTATTACTTTTGCCCTTCCTTCATTGACACAATGGTTTGAGTTTAGAAGTAGGGAAGTTGCTATACAGATGATCAGCAGAGGCATGAGATGCTTTTAAAAAGATCACTGAAACATCAGGTTTGGCATAATTCTCAAATTGGTCAGGGTCTTGCTTTCAAGTGCTGTTCAGTTCCAAAGTTCATGATTTTTATTTCTTTCCTCTGCAAAAGCAGGAGGGCTTCTTACAAAACAGGCTGAAACACTTTGTGTGTGTTGTTTCCAGTGCTTCCAGGATTACAGTGTTGTGAAAAGAATAGTGTCTGTTTGGTTAGGTGGCTAATGTATGTCCCTTGGAAGAAGGGGTGTGTGCCCAAAAGGAATAAAGACTGTATTTCTCTGTGTAAAAGCCATTCTCTTTATCTGAAGGTTTTTGACTTTGAGAAAACTAAGATGCAGATTTATACTCCGCTATTCTAAAACAAGTAAAGGTCTATGTTTTTTGCCACTTGTCTGGAAGTGTGACCGTGGTGTGAACAAACGCAATGTACCTGCAGTAGCTGGTGCATTCAGTTACATGTGAAAACCCATCTCCGTTCTTCTGCCATGCCTCCATTTCTAGCTAAACATCCTGACTCTCTCTTGCTCTTTTTACCCATCTAGTATTCCACCGAACTGAAAAAACTGTACTGCCAGATCGCCAAGACGTGTCCCATCCAGATCAAAGTGATGACCCCGCCGCCTCAGGGAGCCGTCATCAGGGCTATGCCAGTCTACAAGAAAGCTGAACATGTCACTGAAGTGGTCAAACGCTGCCCTAACCATGAGCTGAGCCGGGAGTTCAACGAGGGTAAGGAGGGCAGTGCTTTGCTGGCAGTCTCTCTCCGGAGCTTCTTGGCTGATGAGTAGCTGGTGTGGGGACTTGGCAGCCGCTTCACAGCAAACCTGCTGGAAGCACACCTCCCTGCAACGTCTTGTGCAGCCTTTTATTTCCTGTGCTTAGCAGGAAGGTTCATACTACACTTTAGCCGCCCCTGTGTGAGCACGTCCTTGGGAAGAAAGTACTGAAATAAACCTCATGCCTGCCTAGGTTGGATGGATGTCTGTCCGCATGGCAGGCAGTGCCCTTCTGGCAACGCTTCCCTGCTCTGCTTTTGCTCCCGCCATGAGAAGCAGCTGTTTTTGTGCTCAGGAATGAGCTTCCACGTCGCTGGGACAGGGATCTAGTAACAGGATGCAATATCATCTCCAGTCCTTAATCCACGCCTCAAAGACAGAGGGGCTGTTTATCTCTAGCAGGATAATGCTAAGTGCCAGCATCAACTGTAGGCAACCTTCCTGTACATTTAACGCTAGCGGTTCAGCATTAATGTTTTAATCTTTTATTTGCTTCTCCTCATGTAAGTGAAGTAGCAGCTGTTTTAAAAATGACCTGGGGTTTTCTGCAAGCTCATGGGCTGGGCTCCATTTTGCCTTCAGCCTCTGTTTGGCTGCTTAAGTTCACATAAGTTCAGATGAGCATCTGTTTTATTCTACGTGCATTATTTATCTCCTACTGTAAAAAAAAAAACGGGTTGGTGTCAGTTAGCAGGATGTCTCGGAAGCCTGGATCCCTTTGCTGGTTACAATATAGCCAGCTAGACAAGCCCAAAAATAACTAAGGACTTCAGAATGTAAAGTCAGAGTGGAGAGAGACAGTTCTTTGAAATAGCTTTTTGAATTAGAAAAAGCTTTTCTGACAGAACTGGATTATTTGAGGGTTGATACCTGGTTAAGTGATGGAGTTTTAAGAAAAAAAAACAAACTCTAATCCTAGAAATTCTTATTCTGAAATAATTATTCCTATAGAAATACACTGTATTTTGAGTAAGAAATCAGCAGTTCAAACACAAAACAAATTCTTTGGATGAATCCATAACAAGCTTCTCTCCTCAGAATTTAGTTGTATATTATAGAAACACTGAAGAAAACTTGCAGGAAGGAAACTCATTTTTTTAATTATTGGAAAGGGGCCTAGAAACATGGAGTTATCTGCTAAAAGAGTTGCTGTGAGCTGCCATTCAGTTAATGTTCGGGCTTACTTAGTCTGGAATCTTGAGCAGTTTGTGTTCAAGTGTCCAGTGTGAACTTGAGAGAAGTCTGTATTGCCTTTTGTGTCTGTCTGTGGGCAGGAGGGATGCTTTAAGGGCTAGGAGGCATGTGTGTGCTCTGATAGACCTCTGGGGCCAGATATGGGGGTTTCCCTTGGTGGAAGACCTTGCTGCATTGAGTGCGAGCTTGCTTCACTCAATGGTGTCTCTTGTTTTTTGCCTCCTTGCCCTTGCAGGGCAGATTGCACCTCCCAGCCACCTGATCAGGGTGGAAGGGAACAGCCATGCCCAGTATGTAGAGGACCCCATCACCGGGAGGCAGAGTGTGCTGGTTCCCTACGAGCCGCCCCAGGTATGTTGTGAGCTCAGTGTGGTGGGTGGTGGTATCTCGGCACACAAAGGGGTGGGGATTGTAACCCTAGTTGAAGGAGTCGGGACCTTATGCTTTCCCCATCCTCATCACAATGAATCCCTTCTTCCTTTTTGTCAGAAATGGGGTTTTAATCACCCCTGTAAGAGTTCTTCTTTTAGGGAAGCCTTGGGGTGGGGCCCATTTCATGCTAGCCTGATCATAGTATCGTCAAGGGAGCACAAGAAGAGACCCTGGAAAAAACAAAGCTTTCCATCCGCCGTCTCTCCTGCTCATCCCCTTTGTCTCATCCAGGTTGGTACAGAGTTCACAACAGTCTTGTACAACTTCATGTGTAACAGTAGCTGCGTGGGAGGGATGAACCGTCGCCCGATCCTCATCATCGTAACACTGGAAACCAGAGAGTAAGTGGTGCACCATGAGTGTAGCGCTCTGCTTGCGAGGTGACCTGGCTCCCCTTCTGCTCAGGGCAGCACTGTACATCCTTAGGGACAGTTTGGTGCAAGGGGCCATAGGATATTTTGAAATCTTTGCAGATGGGAGTTGCCCAAAACCTGGGTTAACCTGACTGGGACCTAATGGGAGGTTTGGGTCTGTTTGTGAATAACCTGCTGTGAAGTTGAGGGGTGCTGTTGACCCCCATCTGAGCTGACGTTTCCTCTTTTACCTTTCCTTCCCAGTGGGCAAGTCTTGGGCCGCCGGTGTTTCGAAGCCCGCATTTGCGCTTGCCCAGGCAGAGATCGCAAAGCAGACGAGGACAGCATCCGCAAGCAGCAAGTCTCCGACAGCACAAAGAATGGTGATGGTACGAAGCGCCGTAAGTAGCTGGCAGAGCTGGGCAGATTGCAGATCGTGCTGTCATTGGGTGGAGGTGCGACCCCGGCGCTTGTGCTGTGGGGATGGAGCGGTGCTGTGCATGGGCTTGGAGGCAGGAGGGTATTAGATGGCTGTTCTCCCAGGGCGAACCAGCCTGAAAAATGAGCTGGCGCTCACAAAACAGCATTTGACAGCCTGGGTTTGAGGGGTCCCTTGCCTCACTGCCTGTGTTAGATCAGCTCTGCCAGCAGTGGCTGGAGGGGCTGTTTATTTGCTACCTTCAAGGTATGTGGTTGGGACTCTCTGTAACTACTCTTTGAACCTTTACTGCTTGTTTGGGACTCTGCCGTCAATCTCTCCTTCTTCAAGCCTGTGTCTTGTGCTGTGGCATGTGTCTTCCAGCCACAAGGAATCTAGACTAAGACTGCACATAAACCTGGCTGTGCATTGGAAGGGCTGTGGCCAGTGGCCTCTCTCTGTGCTCCAAGGAGTGCAATGTACTCATCAGACATGCAAGATGTGGAAACCCAGCTTTGGTTCCCTGTGTAAGCTTGGGGATGGCACTAGGCTGAAGAGCAAGGCAGCAGGTTTTAATAGGAGGCAGAGTGGGGGGGAGCTTTGTTTTTCCAGTGAATTCTGCATGATCCCTGCCTGTTGTCTTGCCTTCATGGATCACTGATCCACCGACGGCTTGGGAGTACTGTAATACCAAAGTTTGCAGTGTTTCCTGCAAAGAACCAGTGCTTGTTCTGGGTACAGCTTGCTGGAATTTTGCCATGTATCCAGCATTCCTTGGCTCATGTGTTTCCCCAAGCGATATGGCCACCCAACGTCTGCGAAGTCACATCTGCCTTACGGGGCCAGGAGCTGCAAGCACAGTTCTGGAGTGGCTCAAGCAGAGACCCTTTCAGGGCACTGTGGACTTGAGCTGGCTATGGACTTCATGTTTCGCTTTTGTATCTCTATTTTCTTATTTTCTTTTTCTTTTTTCTTCCTTTTTTCTTTTATTTTTTTTAATGGGATGCTTTTGTGGTTTCTCTTCTAGCGTTTCGACAAGGAACTCATGGCATACAGATGACATCTATCAAAAAAAGACGTTCCCCAGATGACGAGCTCTTATACTTGCCGGTGAGTTCTCTCTATCTTTGCCTTTACCCTATGTTTTGTATCTTCCTCAGTATCTTGAGGCAAGTCAGCAGCTCACTTAGACCTCAGAGAGAACTGAGGGTGGGCATGGGATGTGGAATATTTTTTTTAATCTCTACAGCTATCTTTTAAACACATATTCCAAGCTGAAAACATGAAAAAAATCCCATTAGTTGCTGACTGAGAGTGGCTATGCGAATACCCCAAGGAATTTGTCTGTCATGGTTTGGAGACCTAACTGGGTTTCCTCCTCTATCATTTTTGGGCCTGTTGCACTTGAGCTTTGTCTAGAGATAATGGGAGTTGTCTTGCTGATGAAGGTGGATGCTTCTTTGGCTTTTATATGTATTACCGCTGTAATGTAGTGACAGAAGTGAATTTTGCAGTGTTAAGTGTAGGATCAGAACGTGCAAGAAGTATCTGTAATTGGCCATTTAGCTGCTTCCCCATGAGACACATTTAGTTGCATAAATCACAAACTATGGTGTGTTTAGAGAAGGGAGATCCAAACCCAACACCCAAATTCAAGTATTCTTTTTTCCTCAAGGCATGTAAGATTCGGCACCAGATCTGCCAACTTCTGAGGCAGGTAAAGACGTTTTCTGTCTAACAGATTGGATCAGAATATTGCTTTTGATTGGTATAGATTTACATCAAGCCAGATGACAACCACAAGATGTTCATTAGCCTGGAGTGTCACACGATTATTGTTCTTCAACATTATCTGCTGTACCTCTAGCACGAGGCTTAGCAGTTTTAGTGCACAGGCATAGCATATGATCAGAGAATTTGCATCCTGCTCCGGTTGTTTACTTGACTTAATCTAAAACTCACTAAGGTGGCTGTCACTGTAGATGCAGTCCTTTAAGGCTTTTCTTTTCCCCACCTTTTCCCATGATATAGGTGAGGGGACGGGAGACATATGAAATGCTACTAAAGATCAAAGAGTCCCTGGAACTAATGCAGTACCTTCCCCAGCACACGATTGAGACCTACCGGCAGCAGCAGCAGCAGCAGCACCAGCACTTGCTCCAGAAGCAGTGAGTATGGGTGGGCTTGCAGTGACCTGTGCAGTGAGGATGGTGGGGAAGGGGGAGAGAGGAGAGAGACACAGAAGGCTTCTGCACGGTTATTCCTAGGGACGTGGTGCTCAACAAGCACTCGTGGGGTACTGCATTGGCAAAATCCTTTCCGACTGCATATCTGCTTGTTAACGCCCTGGTCAGAGCGGGTAGAAATTGATGCCAGAAGTTTGGCCCAAGCTGAGTTTCTGGACCAGGATGTGAGAGATTGAATTTGAGATTCAGATTTCACGATGGGACAAAGCAGTCCTCCTTCTCCAAGCACACATCCTGACTGCTTGCAAGGTCCCTCTCTGGTCTCTCATCCCACACAATTTGCCTTTTGGCCTTGGACGGTGAATGGGGACAGACTTATCACCTCATTACTGACTTCCAGCTGGAGCCCCAGCAAGATAGTTCTGTGGAACAGCCTGCAGACAGAAACTCAACGCACATGTGTGCCCGAACTGGGGAGCACAGCGTGGGAGTGCTCTTCTCTCATCAGCACTGTGGGAACAGCAATGAATGTAGAGCCATCTCCACACTTTCTCCAGGGTGTTCACTTGAGTATCTTGCCAAGAGCATGTGAAGCCAGGACTGTGAGCACTGGCTTGACCGAGCACTCGGACTCCACTGCTGCACATCTCTGGTGCTGTTGGAGGGCTAGTGACTCAGTGGGGTGAAAATACTGTAGGTTCCTGAGCTATAAAAAGGGAAGCTGAAAATCTAGGAGCAAGGATGAAACACATAATAATGGCTTTGTGAACAGTAGGTACTTCAAAGAAAGACTCTATGCACTTTTATAGTAGTTTTTAAAAACTGTACTTTTTCATTTACTCTCTACATTGTGTGTGAGAAACTTTCCATCCGGGCAGACGTAATCCCTATCTGAACTCAGCTGGTAGGGCTGCACCAGGATTACTTTGGGTGGTGTAAGTGGCAGGAGGATGGGGACAAGAAGGGCCAAATAAGTGTCTGGTTTCCATTTTCCTCTCCGTTCCTGAAGCTTTGCATTTACAGAGACTGGGTGAGAGAATGACTTCCCAGACAGACCGTAAGCGGTGTCATTCACGGGCTTTGCTTCACCTGCTGTATCGGGTGACAGAAAATAGCCGCCTGGGCTGTAGGTAGCCGCCAGCGGTAGTGCTTAGGATCTCATCCGTTCCTGCTGGTAAGCTCACGCGTCAAGAGGCTGTGGGTATAACTCATTCCTCTGCAGAGGTTAGCACGAGGCCAAGGCACCACATAAGTCCCACTTGAGCCTGTAGGGATTTATTTCAGTGCCTTGGCCTTGTCTCAGGGCTTCTGCAATACCACGGCTTTCTGCCAGATCTCTGCGTGTGTTCACATTTCAACCTGTGTGTTTTTTAGTGTCAGCTGGAGTCTTGTGGAGGTGTGAAAAAAGCCTTGTGCCAAAATGGCTGGAGCATCCAGGGGCTCTGGACTCTTTTTTTCATGGCACTTCAAGTTCTCGTTATTATTATTTATTTTTATCAGTCATCTGCACTGTTTGTATGTACTAGAGCTTGTATTTACTAGCTCCTAGGCGTTGCGGCCTTTGTGCGCTCAGCTGCTTGTATTCAAAGCTCCATCTGAACTACAGTCATTTCAGTTGAGAACTGGTTTTGTAAGCAGAAATGGATGGCAGCAGATGACAGCTTTCACTTGGTGCTGACAGTTGCTTTGCCATAATTACTGTTTTTATTCTTCCTATATCAATAGGATGGGTTCCTGGCAACTGAGGTTGGTATTCGTGTTACCTTTGAGACCAGCATGTATGAGTGCAGCCATTTAATGTAATGAAACTTCTTTCAGCATATCTCCTGGCACTTGTCCAGTTATATACTCATTTTTCTCAGCTGCTGAGTGTGCTCAGATACTGGGGAGAAAGATTAAAAGCTTTTAAGGAGTGGGGAGAAAAATAACTTTCAGTGTTTGTTCAGCAGTGTTCAGAGCTGCTGCAGTTGTCTCTACCAACAGCCTACCATCAAGCAAGGACCTCTGTGCTGAAATGTCTGTCCAAGCATTAGCTTGTTAGGTGCAGTTGGGTTCTGGTGCTTTTTCCTCGATAATTCAGGGTATGACTTAATTTCTGAAGGAATGGGTTGAGGCCAAAGGAGCATTTGGGCTGAAAAGACTCATAGACACAGTTGCACCCCAAAGAAGAATCATAAAGGAGCTTCAGGTCTTGGTGTGAGAATAGGGAGAGAAGACACTTTGTAGGAACAAAGAACAACCTTGCGTGTGAGCCGGGTGAGCCGCCACTGCTTCCTTGTCAGTGTCAAATGCAGCAGCATGGTGACTCCTTCACAAGTCTGTTCTGGCTTTAGAAGAAAATGCCTTTCACTTTGTAAGTAGGGATGTACTTTCAAAACTCAGTCTTGGTTTGCTTATGTTCAAAGTGTATGTTAAAACTGGGAGCTAGGAAAGTACCTATGCAGTGTCCAGGTTTGAATGTGTAGGAAGCTGTAGGTCCTAGCAGGACTTCGTGGGGTTGAGATGTTTGTGAGTTTCCTTTGGCTCGCTCTTCTCAAAATGGAGCTGCATCCACATGTGCTCCACAGTCAAGCCTTGATGGAGGAATCACTTGATTTTTTCAGTTTACTTCTCTGAGCAATGGTTAACCTAGAAAAGCTCTCTAGGCGTGTGGGGAGACATCTCCCTTTCAGTCCTACAATATGGAAAGCTTCATCTTTTTTGAAGAGTAGGAAAAGCAAGGATAAGATTATAAAGGTGAAAGGTAATTTTAAAAATATATATGTCATTTTGGAAAACAACTGTATAACTGCTCTCATGCACATACAGACCAACACTGCATTTGGCAGGCCAGCAGATGCAACTGTATTACTGTTTTGGAATAAAAAGGACAAATCTGCTGGCAATCAGAAAGCTTTGTGTCCCACAAGATAACCAAAATACAGCAGTCGTCCGCATCTTTCTCTGTCTCCTCTCCTCTCTCTGTTTGCTCCTTTGTGCATGGTTTTCTCTTATTTACTGTTATGCCAAATACCTTCATGATCATAGGTGGGAAGGGGTTTTTGCTGCAGTTTCTACTCTTCCTTTTTCACTGCCAAATCTTGGGGCCCATATTTGAACAACAGCACGCGCGCTTATTTGGAAGACTTCCTTTTCATGGTCTGCTGCCATTTGATTAAATGATGGAGCTGCCAGAGATGTCAGAGATGGCTTGTGCTTTGCTGGGGAAGGAAGGTTTCTTCAATATTCTACTGTGAAATACACTTACCATCAATATTCCCAGGGGGTATCTGTACAGACTTAAAGGGTTTCACTGGAAAACACTTTTTCATATGCAGCAAAATTTCCTGCAGTGGGTTTTACCCTGCTGAGCATTGTTTTCAGAACAGTTTATTTCAACTGGCCATAGCACAGAACCATTCAAGTTGGAAGGGACCCATAAGGATTTTAAAGTCCAACTCCCATGATTGAATGGTTCTCACAAGTCTTCCCATGGTTACCAAGAAGAGGGCTCATGTCTGAGCGGGATCTTATATCCCAGCAAACATTTCTCTCGTATCAGCAGGGTTGCAGCTACCAGCCCACTGGCTGCCTTTAAATATAGTGAGCAGCACAGCTCATTATCCAAATGAGAAGGAATTAACCTTGTAAGTGAGGTATGACAGAGCTGACCTATCCAGTTCCTGGAGTGCTTCAGCTGAGATGGGAGCTGTGGTGAGGGGGCTGGCAGGGAAGTTATTCTTCGTACCTCCACTTAACTATTCTTCGTTTTGGTATGGAAGTTAAAAGTGGATTTTTGCATGGTTTGGTTTGGTTTTGTAGTGCTGTGCTTGCATGCGTTGTGAACTCCAGGCACTCAGACAGTGTTCTTGCTAGAGAATTGCCAAGATGAAAGTAAGCAAGAAAAAGTGTGGGATTAGGTGTACAAAGATATGCTGCATTTGCTTTGCTGGCTCCAAGGGTGCAGTGCCTTCTGCATCAGCTGCAGCCCCAGGGACCCCTCAGCTTTAGTGCAGAGGGTCCATTGGTTTTGAAAAGAGGGGAGGAGTTGAGAAAGGGCCATAGAGATTACATCTCAGTAGGCACTGTCCTCTCTCCCTACCACCAGCTTCTGCTTTTTAAGAAATTGAAGTTTGAAGAGGGCTCGATGGAAGCTGCTTCTCTTTTTTTCCCCTTTGAGTGGTTTTTTTCCTCTTGCATTCATCACTGGGAACACTATTGGGGCACCATTTGCACCTGTAAGACTGGGACACAGAAATCAGATTTCCCTATCAACTAGTTGTTTTCTTTTTCTTGCCAAGTACTCACTTGTACCTGAGGCTTTCTAAATCTCCCTGTCACATAACCTCACTGTAGATGCTAAGATGTCTGCTTTTCCCCTCCTCCAAAGCCCGTACTGTGATCATGAAGGTCAAAAGTGACTGTTTCTCTCTTGGTGGCTGGTGAAGGGTCCTGTACATTTATCTTTTTCTTTTCTCTGGTTCCTTCTCTACAGTCTCCTTTCGGCCTGCTTCAGGAGTGAACTCGCGGACTTAAGGAGAGACCCTGCCAAACAGACCGATGCCATCCTAAAACATTCCAGCCCCCCAAACCCATCAGTATATCCATAAACCGAGCTGGTGGGGTTGCTTTGCCCAGCTGGCAGGACTAGGAACAGTGGGGCAAATACACAGCCTGATAGCAACAGAGTAAATAATGAGAGTAATCTCCTGAAGGGACTCAAACTTTGCAAAAACAACAGACACTTCTACAGATCTCTTAGCTATAGCCCATAGCATTGGGAGGTCAGGAACCACAATGTCGTCTGTCCTGGTGTAATGTCTTCTTCCTGTTTTTGTAACCTGTTGATACTCTTTCTTGTTACTTCTGTTTTTGTGAAACTTGGCAGGGTTTCTCTGAGCAGGTCTCAATTTTAAAATGCCTCTTGTCTTGTTTAAATTAAAAACTTGTTCATGGGCTGGGGGGATGGAAGAGGGTTGGGTGTGTTTAAACAGTCTGTGATAGTCAATTTAGCCTGTTTTAATGCTGGTCATGCAGTAATAGCACAAGTAGCTGAAGTATTTGTACTGTTAGACAGAAAGAACTAATAATTATATGAACTAGCACTGGTAAGAAATAATTTTTTATCCTGTAGAAATGCCCACTAATTTGGCATCATGATTTGTTTTCCCTTATTTCTAATCATAAAGGGTCTGATCTAAAATACATCTAAATGGTAGGGAAGACTGGCTGACTTTGACTTTACATCAGCACCGCTGGTATTAATCCAGCTCTTCTGAACTTAGAAAGGTCTCTTCTGACTCTGTGGACTTGATCCAAGTGGTGGGATGAGCTGCATGAGGTGAATGTGAGGTTGGAGTCTCTCTGCGTAATGGTGATTATGTGCCCAGTGTCCCTGTCCCATTGCAACTAAGAGTGTAAAGGGTAGAGTGTCCAAAACTTCTCTTGCCCTGCCTGTGTAAAGGGTGTTGGAGCTTGCCCCTTTCCTTGCAGATTTTTAACAGTTACTAGATGTTGCTTTAAGAGTATTCATCAACCCTACTACGTTTTACCTCATCATTACAAACCTCACAGTTCAAAGGAAAGTGGTGCCACCATATTTTGCAGTTGATTCAGCCAAGTGGCCTCAGGCCATCCCCACCTCATCTATTAATTCTGAAATCAGTGGCCTTTGCTTTGCTTATTATGTCCATAAACTGTGTCCTGGCTTAGCAATTCCTGCACAGGAGACCATTTCTCAGCAAGGACTTATAAATCCTCCCACTGCTTATTTCAAACTCTAAACAAAACTCTTCAAACTCTGTGGAAGCTGTTTGTATGGGCCTTGGCAAGATGGATTTGAATCCTTTGGAAACATCATCTCTAAGCGTTATGCCCAGACCAGCACAAAGGAGGAACGATCAACAGGCAAGTAACACACCATGGAATTAACCTGGCATTGCAGATGGCGTGACCATCAATACTAATGGGGACCTCTATGCCTGCAGCACAATCGATGCTGGATTTATTTGGAGCAGGCACGTACCCAGCTCTGACACACTTGTGGTTAGGCACAGCCTGAAAAGAAGGTGCCTCCCAAATGCAGAGCGGGCCTCCTGGCCACCCACCAAGGAAAAAAGCCTGATGCAGTGGGAGAAGACTCTTATCTCTGAACATCACATAATCCGCTTCCAGGCAGCAGAGCTGTGATCTGAGCAGGTGATGACTCGTACTAACATCTCCTTTGAGAGCCATATCCCATCTCTGGATATCGCCTTCATTGTCTTAGCAAGACTTGTTCTACCATAGGAGTGTGAGGGAGGGCTGATGGAGAAGAGCCCCCAAACTGTGATTAAATAATAACAACTAATTAAACACTAGCAGTGACTATTTCATACAGTTGTAGCTGTACCATCATTCTTTGTGTAAAGCTAGCCAAATAAGCTGCCCCTTTACTTTGCCTGGAAACTCCAGGAAGTACTTCAAGTTCACAAAGCAAATCACTTTTGCTCTGTGCCATTTTATTTGGGAGAAGAAAGGCAAAAGTATTCCTTTCCCTGTGAGAGGTGGGAATCTGAACTGCAAATGCAGCCCAGGCACAGGATTATGCTTGGCACTCTCAGTCTGTCCTACCAATGAAGGTTTATTCCTGGATCTTGGTCTTGTCTACTTGTAGATAGCAATATAGAAATACTGAGACAGGGACACGCTAATCTGTATCTAGAGCTCAGCTCCAAGGCCTGTCCACCAGCAAGTTCATGGAGGCAGCCTACCAGAAGATACAAGACATCCATAGCCCACAATGGGAAATTCCAGCTCATGTTCCACTTCATGATCTAGTCTGATCTCTAGGAAATCTCTTGTATCGTGATGGGCAATACAGCACCTGGGGCTTCCACCAAACAGGAATGTAAATTGTTTGGATTCCACTGTCCTCTGGAAAGGCTTTCTGATTCTGTCCTCTTTACCTATAAGAGGATGATGGTTGTGAAACTGGTCTTAATGGTGACTTGATTTGTTTTCCATCTACAAGGTGGTTATCTTAAAAGGCTTGGTTTTTGTGTGGTTGTGTTTTTTTTAAAAAAATCAAATAACCTGAAGCTGGAAGAAATTGGAATTTCTTCCTAGTCTGTCCTTTGCAGATAAAAGAAGAAAAATTTTTCCCAGCTGCCTTTTGATTGCTTCTTTGTCACCTCTGGGGCTTCAGAAAAGTAAGCCTTTTCCTTTCAAGGAATAACCGAGTAGACCAATTGGGCCTTATCAGTCAGTCGGGTTATATCAGTCTATGTTAACCAGTTGATGTATATCCACTCTTCGTATTATAGCTCCATTCCCTGGAGAGCAGATTGTATCTACTGCCTGCCTTCGGAAATTCCCATTCCTGAAATCTAAGGAGAGTCATTATCTCCACCCTTGTACCTGTGCCGTACTTGCTGTCTCCATAGTGGCCACCAGAGTTCTTCCTTTTCACATGCCCAGTTGGTAACAAAGCCTACAAACTACTTGTGTGGTTAAAAAGATGCACTATTGCTTGCTTTAGAATAGCAGCTGTTTGAGATGTGGAGAACGAGGGTATCTCTTGGCTTTTTTAGTGTCCTGCTTCATGGGCCTTCAAAGTGGTTGAGTGCAGCTGAGCATCATCTGTGTCACCTGTGTGCCATTACTAGACTACATCAGTGATATCCTAGGGTTATGCAGCCCAGTGGGCAACCTCACTAGAAAAAAAAAAAAAAAATTGCCAATGGGCACGTCAACCACCTGTGAACTTGAGATGTAATCCTTGCTGCACTTGATGTGGCTACTGTAAGGAAAGGCAGGCCCAGAACTGTACAGCTTCAATTCCACTTGGGTCTCTTTGTGTTGTGACTAGTTCTAGGTCTTCGGGGGTAGCAAAATGTAGACACAGGGGCTTAGGTTCATGGATTCACAGATTAGGCAGAGTTGGAAGGCACCTCTAGATATCATCTAGTCCAACTCCCCTGCTAAAGCAGGATTGCCTAGAGCACATTACTCAGGACTGCATCCAGGCAGGTCTTGAAAATCTCCAGAGAAGGGGACTCCGCGACCTCTCTCAGCAGCCTGTTCCAGTGCTCTGTCACCCTCACTGTAGAGAAGTTTTTCATCATATTTGAGTGGAACTTCCTGTGTTCCAGCTTATGCCCATTGCCCCTCGTCCTATCGCTGGAAACCACTGAAAAGAGTTCAACTCCATCATCCTTCAACCCACCCTTTAGGAACTTGTAAACATAGATAAGGTCTCCCCTCAGTGTTCTCTTCTCGAGGCTAAAGAGCCCCAGCTCTTTGAGCCTTTCCTCATGAGGGAGGTGCTCCAATCCCTTAATCATCTTGGTTGCCCTACGTTGGACTCTCTCCAGTAGTTCCCTGTCCCTCTTGAACTGGGGAGCCCAGAACTGGACTCAGTATTCCAGTTGTGGCCTCACCAGTGCAGAGTAGAGGGGGAGAATGACCTGAAATTTTAAACTTTCTGAGCCTGAGCTGCCCTATTCTTGCACTTACTGAACCTTTGATGTCATTTGCATTAAGGCTGCTTACTTGATGGTGTGCTCATCTAATGTGAATGAGGGCTTTAGGACTTGTCTACTGAATCAGGTAATTGGTCTATCCAAGCAGTTTCCTACCTCTGGTGAAGAGCTGATACCCACTGAGCTGGGAAAGCACAAAATTATACAAGGTAACCTGTGAACTGAACTGTACTTCATAAGTGGGAGAAGGAAGTTCCTTCCTGACCTCTTGAGGTGATCAGTATATGCCTTGAAGCATGAGAGGTGATTACCCTCATATGAGCTTGCATAACTACAGATGTTATTGGCTAAATAATTACATAGCCTCTTGAAGAGAGAAAAATCAGTTGCAGAATGTGACTCAGTGCCTTTCATATCAGACTGTTCCAAGAAGTATAATAGTCTCTTAATTGAAGTCCTTATACCTTGATATTAAAATGCGTTTCATTGGCATTGATATCAAAGCAATGTTAATGCTTGAATTCTAATCTTTCTTGAGACATAGTAAGTATAATTTTAATGAAAATCACTGTGCATGACATCCTTATAATACCTGTTTTTTAAAAAAAGTTGAGAAAAAGCAATATATTTCAAATGAATCCTCAAACACCATGTAGTCTGTGTTTTAATATCAAAAACATTTTCTTGTGTTTGTGGGGCTGTTGCTATATTGATGTGTGACATTAATTTTCAATAAAATTTTGCATCTTGGTTTATCTTCAGACTCTTCTTTGGCTGGATGGCTTTATCTAGGTCTTTTACATGTCTGCTTATGTGACGGTATAACTTAGTTGAAATGAGAATGGGTATGAAAAAAAATGTTTTTGTTTCTTCCTGTTACATTCACTTGAGCTTGATTGTCTTAATCGAGCTAATCTTGATTCTTATGAGTATGAATGAGATAAGAATGGAGTCCTTAAGCTGTAAGTTAAAGTATGCATTTGTTTTGTATAGTGGGTTGGCTTGTGTTTGCTTGCTTCTCCCCAACCCCCCAAAAAGTTAGTCCCGCTACCTCCTTGGAGAATTTTGTTTTGTAGCAACAGACAACCTTTTTTTAAAAAAAAAAAGTGTTTCTAATCACAAACTGTCTGAATAAAATCTGTTCAGAGCTTAAGCAATGAAACTAAATCTCTTTTGGGAAGTCTTTGTTGGTTTGATTTGGAATTTCACTGTGTACATAGTGACCTCCTCACTTGCCTATCATGCAGATTTTGCCCTAAGGTACTACTCAGGTGTGTATTAATTTCAGCTGAATCTGACTTAAGATAGGTGCCTGAACCTGTAAAGTAGAAATACTCATTTTGGTCCAAAACCCAGAAGCCTCTTAGTTTAAGGGTGGTGTCAACCTGACTTGAATTTCATGGCTGGCCTCAACTTTTATAATTGGTGAATTGAAACCTCAGACCTGAATCATTACATTCACCCTGAAAAGTTGGGTCTGAACTTCATGGCTCGGTTTCACTTCCCCTTGGGAGTTGCTGCCATCATTAATATTAATTTGTGAAGCTTCTTGTGCTTTCCATTACTTCCTTGAGTCTATGAAGTTTGCTGGATCTTGTCCTGCATCTCCACTGCCAAAGGACAGTTCACACCCTCTGTACCTCCTCTAATTGTGTAATTAAGTAAGATTTCTTCGGGGCCTTAGATACTCCAGCCTGTTAGCATAGATGTTTTCTCCACCCAACACTGCGTCTTAAAAGTGCAGGAAGCTGGAGACAAGGTAATTGTATGGAACTTGACCTTGAGTGCTGAAGGTTTTAATAAATTATCTAGGAATAAGCCTTTTCTTTCCTTTACACTTTGCTTTTTGAAGTTATAACTATTCTGTTTGCATAGAAGGAAAACCAGTTCCCAGGAATTGGTGTAACCAGTTATACCCAGACGAACAAGTTTCCCAGTGGGAAATAAGACGGGAATGTGCCCTTGCACATTCACCGTGGGGTCACCGTGATGCAGATGAACAAGTGCTAGGCTCTGTGATTGAGCTGGGAGACCTCCGCTCTGCTGGGCGAGCATGGTCTGTCAGGGTACATTGTGTTTGGGAAGTGTGTCCGCTTCCTCAGCACCTTTGCCCAGTCTTGCAAATGCCCCTGGTGTTGGAGAAAGAAAAACCCGTTCTCTTGTGGCATGGCAACGCTCTGCCAATTGTGTTGTTGGGCTTGCTTTAATGATCATTTTCTGCATATCCCAAGTAAGACCCTACTCCAGATGGGATGCCGCAGCCGTAACTCGATCTGGGAACTGGGCCGCTGTTCAGAAGCGGTCTGGTCTTCATACTCTGGATCGTTTACGAGGCGGGATTGCAGCTGGGACCCTCGGGGCTGGAGAAGGGGAGCTCGCCAGCCAGCCTCTTGTGGATATGCTGGATGGAGTTTGGGGCTGTCTGGACTTGAGGGAGGTTAGTGCTGTTGTCGAGTGGTAGTAGGAATCTGATACTCTTTGCAAGCAGCCTGCAGGATTTGGATACCAGCTTCTCCTTAGCACCAGCAAAAGCTGCATGTTGGTGTCCCAGGCAGCTCTGGCCACCTCAGTAGTGGTCCCTAAGGTATACGGGGTCTGTCTTGATCAAAGATCCTCTGCCTGTTCTTTGTACACCTGATAAAAACCTGATTATGTGAATAACTAGGGATTTTGGAGAAACCAATGTGATATGTGTGGCCTGATCTGAAAATTGCTTCTGCAGTCAGGTTTTGGGGGTAGTTAGGATGGTTTGAGAGGGCTTTCTCAGTTCTTGTTCTTAGGAGAAAAAAAAAGTCTCTGATCACAATGAGAGCTTAACTTAAAAATATTCTTTCTGGGTTTTGGCAGCTGTTTGCTGGCTTTGTGTTCTTTTCAACCGAAAAACTTATGTAGAAACTTTTCCTTAAATAAAAAATTTGAACTGAAAGTGAAGCTTCCCTTTGTCAGTATTTCACTATTAGTTTTTTAAGTGCCCAGAATATCTGAGAAACTTCTTATTTTATATTGACTCTCTCTCCAATGATCTTTATCTGTGATGCTCCCATGGTGTCAGTGATTTCACTAACAGTAGCTCATCACAAACAGAAAATACAGCCCCTCTGATGCGCACTTTTAACAACCAACTGCTGTGACTTCTGTCCTAATATCTCTTTGGTTTGCAGGACCTCCATGCAGTCACAGTCATCCTATGGCTCCAATTCTCCACCTCTCAGCAAAATGAACAGCATGAACAAGCTGCCATCGGTCAGCCAGCTAATTAACCCCCAGCAGCGCAATGCCCTGACCCCAACCACCATCCCCGACGGCATGGGAACCAACAGTAAGAAATGCTCTCCTCCTTCTACTGCTCTATGTGGACACCCCACTAATCTAGGGAAGGAGACTTGGCATCTCTAAGTGGCTAGTGTTAGTCTGGGAATCCTGGAGTCATTCGTGGTAGCAGGTCTGGGAACCTGCAGAGCCAAACATTGCTCATTGCTGTGCCACGGGGCAAATCACCTGCTTTCTCCAGGTTTCAGCATCCTACTCTGAGCGTCACAGGGATGAACGGAGCTACTTCTTGCTGTGGATCTGGCTGGCTGTACTGTCCTCTGTCTTTCAAGACTTGTTTCTTTTTCCTTTCCCAGCGGAGGAGATGCAAACATTGGCAAACTTTTTTCCCTTGGTTCAATTAAGACACTTTTTAGTTTCAAAGGAAATATCTGCATCTTGCAGCTCTGTAACTTGCTTCCTCTTGGCTGCTGAAGAGTGCCCAGCAGCCCTGTAAATCCTGGATGACAGACATGTTTCTGGGGGCTGAGTTTTGTTGTGTTGGTTTTTTTTATATTGATTTCAAAAGCGCTGGGCTCTTGCCCACACCTGTTGCTGATCCCCTTTGGGTGCACTCAGTGTCACTGAAAACAAAGCTGTTTGGCTTCTGTATTGGGTTACTCTGCTGGCCCTGTCCCGCTCCTCTCCTGCGGCAGGGAAAGCAGAGATGCCTATGGCTTATTTAGATTTTCTACCAAGCCTGGTTGTAAGGGAAGGTGACACGGTGGCGTCGGTGCTGCTGATGGTTGCTTCAGTGGGGGGAGAGCTCCTGAAGGACTGTCTGTCATCTGGTCCTTGTGCAGCCATTGTCTGAAATTCCCTGTGAGCTTGCTCCGTGTGGGGCTTTCCAGGGAATTTTAAGGTGCCATGCTGGGGGCAAAGCGGGGGTCTGGGGATGCCTGGGTAACAATATGCTCCTCCTTCTTCTCTCCTCCAGTTCCCATGATGGGCACCCACATGGCCATGACCGGTGACATGAATGGCCTCAGCCCCACGCAGGCGTTGCCTCCTCCCCTCTCCATGCCTTCAACATCCCACTGCACCCCCCCTCCTCCGTACCCCACAGACTGCAGCATCGTCAGGTGAGCAGGAGCAGGCTGCCCAGCACATGTTTACCACCTACAGGGAGCAGAGGCCTCATGTCAGGAGCATGAAGGGTCCTGCTGGGTCCCCCACCCCGTTCTCCTGGAGCACTGGATCCCAGTGGGTCTTGGCAGTCCTGAGGCTGGCACCCTCTGGGCACTGAGCCTCAAACCCCCACCTCTGAACAGCTGAGAGAAACAGGGACATCAGGACTGCAAAAAGCCAAGGGATGCAGCATCTGTTGGACTGGTGGAGCTGAGGGCACCAGGCAGTCTTGCATATATTTCTTTTTACCTTTTTTATTATTTTTTTTTCTTTTTCTACCACCTTTGGCCACTGGCAAGCCATCGCTGGGGCCAGAAGCCCCTCTATCCTCCATGGGGTCAAACAGGTTGAAAAATGCTGTCCATAAAGGAGGAAGGAAGAATCCTTTATGCTTAGGGAGGAATGTGCTGATTTGAAGTACTTTGTATGTGCGATATGTCTGAGTTCCAGACCCACCCCCTTGCTGAAGCCCTCTATCTGTGCAGCAGGTTGCCATTGGCTCCGCCACCTTCTCAGCCACCAGGGTGAAATGACCTGTCAGAAGGGTCCATGTTGAGCCTTCCTGCCCCAAGATTCAGACTGTGTAGCACCGGCTCTTGACTAAGGCAAGGTGCTGCCACAAGGGTTGTCTGCTAGGCACTAAGCTGAAGGACTCCCTTGTGTTTGATGTGGCAGTGATGTGGCTTGCTGGCCTGGGATGTCTTGGAGAAGGTCAAGCCAAGGGCGAAAGCTTTGTTTCCTGTTGCTGCAGGTTGGCTGAGTGTTTGGTTTTTCTGTGGTTTGGGCTGTTGCAGCCAGGGTGATCCTTTTTTCTCTCTCCTTCCTTCCTTCCTCCTCTGCAGCTTCTTAGCGAGGTTGGGCTGCTCATCCTGTGTGGATTATTTCACGACCCAGGGGCTGACCACCATCTATCAGATTGAGCATTACTCCATGGATGTAAGTAACTCCTCACCATTTCCTTTGTTTGCGCTCTTGGCCCTGCTGTAGGAATGGGTCAGAAATCCAGAATCAGTATATTTTTGTTTTTAAACAATTAGTTTGATTTAAGGCTGTTGCACACAGGGAAGACTTATTGTGCGGTGAAGAGAGGTGGGACTTGGGGCCAGCATTGTAACTGCCTTGCCTGGCATAGAGAAAGAGCATCTCTCCTCCTCACCACTGTCCATTTTAGCCCCCAAAATGGCCCCAGCCCACAGGTCTGTTAATTCTGCAGGGCTTGGTTTCAGTTCACACCGCTCTGAAACACCTCACTTGCCTGCAGACAGCTAGGCTGTCCAGAAGTGGTCTGCGTTTTTCACTCCCTGCTTCTGTTTTCTGGCCTTACGTTAACAATCTTCCCTTGACACTGGCATCACAGCCCAGCTGGGTTTTTTTTCCTCTTGCATGGCTTTTGCTGCAGGGTTGCTGCTTCCTCTCCTGGGCCATTGCTCTCCTCAGAGCTGGCTGTTCCAGTTTTTTTGCCCCAAGACTTCGCAAGGCTGTGGTGCTTTTGCTTCCTATCATGGGCTGCCTTCCTTCTGCTCCTGTTCTAATTAGAAAAGCTGACCCAAATTAACCAAAACTGGTTGCTAATTTTTTCAGAAGCTGATATTGCATTTCCCAGAGCTTAGGTAATGCTACGCTCAGGTACTGCACCAGAGATGATGGGGCCTCAAAGTCCAAGTTTTCTAAGGTTATGTGTCTGTTCTTAAATCTTAGTTATGTTCAAGTAATTAAGGCAGTTGATACGGAGTCAGACCCAGAGCTTTGAATACTAGAGCTCAGACTTGGATACTAAAATCCTTTTGCAGGCTTTGAAATAAACATGGAAGTTTTCAAAGCCGTTGAACTTCTGCAGCCCAGCATTCCCCACCACATACAACCAGCAGATATCCCTCAGGTTGTCTTGGAGGCCTTGCAGTCCAGTTAAACATCTAGCTTTAGGTCATCATATCTCTTGCATGAATATGTGTTTTGTATAACTTCAAAACAGACCTTGTGTCATTAGCCCTTACTGCCTCGTGGCTACACATGCTTGTTCAGAAGCGAACCACCACCTTTGGGATAGGTGGTTTGTCTTCTACAGTGCATCATGGCCACCTGGATTTTAGCAGCTTTGTTGGTTAATAGGCATTTGCAGGGTGGCCCAGAGGCTGCTTCTACTCCCCGAGTCTAGTTTGCACAACAACTGCCCTGTTAAGCCCTCCACCTTGCCTTGCAGGATCTGGTGAGCCTCAAGATCCCGGAGCAGTTCCGCCATGCCATCTGGAAGGGTATCCTGGACCACCGGCAGCTCCATGACTTCTCCTCCCCTCCCCACCTCCTGCGCACCCCCAGCGGCGCCTCCACCGTCAGTGTGGGCTCCAGCGAAACCCGGGGAGAGCGGGTCATCGACGCGGTCCGCTTCACACTCAGGCAGACCATTTCTTTCCCGCCCCGTGACGAGTGGAACGACTTCAACTTCGACATGGATGCCCGGCGCAACAAACAGCAACGCATCAAGGAGGAAGGGGAGTGAGCCCCGCGGACGCCGCTCCACCCCGCCTCGGCCACAAACTGCTCAGCCCTTCATTTGTCTTCCTTCTGCTTGGTACTGCACCCCTGGACAAAGGGCGGAGGGAACCTTCTTGCTCACTCATGCTAGGTTATGCCCTTGATGCTGTCTAGGTTGTACTCCTGGACCGTGACTTCCACCCCAGCTCTTGCAAAGGGAAGAGCTGAGCGAAGGGGGAAGGCGGGTGGTATTTCCTTGAAAACCATTGACCTCCTCAAGAAGGTGGTGTTCTTGTTTCATATTTTCTTTTGGGGAGAGGGCTTCTTTTCTCAACTTCTGAATCCTCGTACACCTTGTGGGCATCCTGACCTGCAAACTTGTCTCTCATCCAGTGATCCCGCTTTGAAAAGCAGGAAGTTTAAAATAATTCTTTAAAAAGCCAAAAAAAAAAGCCACAACAAAAACCCCAACCCTGAAACCAAATGCAAAAAAAAAAACAAACCAAAGCTACCAAACCCTGAACTAGCAGTTCATCTGAAAAATAAATGGGAATTGGTCTGCTGAACGTTGCACTTAAACAGCCTCTTCCCACGGAGCTGAGCGCTCTGTTCATGTGTAATAGTCTCCAGCGGAGACAGCACATGCACTTTGCTGGGCAGGCCAGTGCTTACGGCCACCTGCAACCCACTTTTTCCTTTTCCTTTGCCTTCTCTGGGGAGAAAAACCAAACCTGCTGTCTCTTCTTGTTTTGAATTCAGAGTCATGTGTATGTCCTGGCTCGCTTGTTTCAGGATGTAAATGCAAATACAGCCCATCGATCACTCTTAACTTCTGTCCCCCATCCAACCTTTAGCCATTCTGTACTACTACTGACATTTAAGCTAGTGAATTAGGCTTTGCCACATATACAGCCTGGGTAGTTTAGCATGAGGATTTGCCTTCCTAGCCTCCAGTTGAGCAGAGGACCAACTGAGAGCCGCACGCTGATTTGTAGAGCTTCATCTGTCCTAAACCCAGATGATCTTTTATTTAGATCACGCTAGATTGGTTTCCTGCCAAGTAGAACCATCTATAGATATATCTGTAATAGGCTGGAACCTGTTGTGGTTAGTTGCTGGTGACTGTAAACTAAGTGATAAGCAACTAGAAGTGGAGAGTAAAAAAAACCAGAAATTTCCAACTGCCTTGGAACAAGGACCGGTTCCTGGTAATATGAGTGTTGCTACTGCAAAAAGTCATGTTTACATGAGAAATTCATTTTTCTCTGTTTTTTTTTCTTTATTGGTTCTACAGCAGCTGTGCTCTGAGGCATTTCCTCTGACTGCCAGTGACCCTGTGGACAAGTAACTGAACAGAGAGTGTGTTTTCACATTTATATAGGCCAAGCTAGTGAGACACTAACATACACAAAACAAACCTTAACTGAGGCTTGGCTCAGTACAGCTTCTTTCAAGTTGGCTTGCTCTTTGTAACAGTAAGCCTGACTCTTTTTTGGCTGGGGAAATATGAAAAAAGCAGCTTAAATGACTTGTCGTCCTACCTGGCTACAACCAAAGAATCTCCTTTCAATGCAGTGGCTGTTTTCTGGGCCCTGCTGTGTGCCGCTTATTTCATTTAAGTACAATATTATCATCATCTTCCTTCATCTGCCTGTTGTGCCAGGCCAATGTTGCATTCAAAGACTGCCTTTGGTTAACTGTGCAAGCCTATTTTGGGTAGCTCTAAATGGTAATGCAAGACGGTTACTCTGTAAAGTGTGTGTATATAAATATTTTTTTGTATGTGTAATTTTTGTTTCCTACAGCATAATATGCCGATTTTTATTTCTTCTTGGGGTACCGGGTCTGACAGAACCACAATGAAATGTTGTTTGTTTTTCTGGTTTTTTTAATTATTATTTTTATGCAGAATGCTTACAGTATACCTTGTAATAAATGACTCATCACTGGACAGATATATTTGTATTTTTCATACTGAGATTCCTGTGTTACTTTGCAGCTGAGGGGGGAGGGGGCAGGTACTGAAAGCCTGTTTTATCATTTTATTTTGTAACACTTCAAAGACCAGCGTCCTAGATTTCAAAGTATTTAACATACTCAGTGTGAAAACTTACTTTTTTCTTTTTTTTTTTTTTTCTATATGCTACAAAAGAAGCGAGTCATCCTGCTCTTGACTCGAAGCAAGAATTAATTCAGCGGGGCAGTGTTAGTGCGGGGAAAGTGTTAGTGCAGGTACTCTGCAAATTCCTTGAGGTGAATTAGGTTCTACCCTTCTCACCTCCAAGGTTTTGCATCTCCATTGTGTAATCCTTCTGAGCTGCTTCAGTATTGTACAAATATTGATGCGAAGATACCGTCATTTTAGGAACTAGGAAGCTTCTCACTAAAAGGTTAATGCAATTAATGCTGTGCCCACAGTCTGGGTGCTTTTCAACTCAGCAGTGAGATGGAGCTTTTCTGCTGCATCACTAATGATTAAAATATATGCTGTGAAAACCTTCTTTCTACTGTATACCACTATGGAGCCCACCTCTGTATAACTGGAAACTTCAAGTGAGTTTGAATTGCTGTAGCTTTTACCCTCCCCTGTAGAGCTGTGATTTTTTTTGTTTTGTTTTGATACATCAAAGCGTATGGGTTAATTGAGCTGAGAATCTGCCAATGCTTGTAGCAATGACAGTGTTGACTGCACCAAGACCTGTGTGTGTTTTGGAACACCTTGTTGTTGAAGTCAATGAAAATAAAAGCTAAACTGAAAATGACACTGAATTCCCAAACAGCTTCTTTTCTTGTCTATGCGCCTCCTTGGAAAGGAGCAGGAGACTTTGTTGCTGCTTTCTTCTCTGAGCAGCTTGGGCTTAGCATCGCCTTTGCCCACGTGTGCAGTTTTCTCATCCCCATACCATCCATGTCACAAGGATGTGTCAAAATGTGCCATCACACACCCGTCTGCTTCCTTTGTGGCAGATTGGATGGGTCAGGCCCTTTAAGTCTCTTCCTGAAACGTGAAGTCTTCTGGCTTTTGTATCATTTTCATGACTCTCTTTTTGCCCTTTTACCAGGTTTCTTCATTCTGCTTCTGAGCAGGGCACTGGGAAGTGCCCCATCTTCAATGTCCTGCCTAAATATGATGGAGCTGTGACTGCTGTGTGCCCTGGCTGGGGGGAGGGAACCTGTGCTTTGAGCAGGCAGGGTGAGTGCTGGCCTTTGTTACCTCCACACGTGGGAAATAGCCTTCCACAGCCAACTCCACCACTTGACTCAGAGCTTGGGGAGCTTTGTCCTCCTTATTTAACTTTAAAGCTTCGTGCGTTACCCTGTGCATCCCCTCTCCTACCAAAGCTATTTCCTTTTCCTTTGCAATTTAGTTGCTCTTCCAAGAATTTGAAAGAAAAGCAGCTCAGAGACATTGGGGTGGCTGTCCTGAAAATGACGGGAAGCTTTAGTCTGTCCATGGACCACCATGTTAACAGCCCAGCTTTATTAGTGGTTTTGTATGCGGCCTCATGTCTCTCCCTCTCGGACAGTTCTCCTGGGTTATGGTTGCGGGAGGGGGCTCGGGAATGGGGAGGGTTGGAAAAAAAACCAAACCTACAAAAATCTTAAAAGGGGAAAAAGCTTTTCTTGTGAGTTAGTTTTACGTTTACTATTAGGGTAGGGAATGGCTGCCTGGTTTCTTTGGTTCTGGTCACTGTTTCTTTTCCTTTTTGCTGAAGGATTGGAAAAGCAGTTGTCTCTGGATATCAATATCCAGAGGCACCAGTTCCCTGGTTCCACTCTGAGAGTCAGAGATTGCTTGAATGTGATGTTAAAAACTAGTATGCAAGACCTTACTGTTTCAGCTGAAGGGTCCTTGCCTCTAGATGAGCAAATTGTATCAGGTAAAAGAGGATTTCAGTTTCCATTAACCAGGTAGACTTGAAACGTGTTTGCTGATGGTTGCAACTGCTGCCTGCTGTGATCCACTCTTGCATTGCTTATGTTAGAGCGAGGGTTTCAGTGCTGAGGAATGCCAAGCTGGCACTCTCCCTTTTGCCCTCCACCCATACCCGTTGGAATTTTGTCTTTGGATATTGGGATGCTTCGTATGCAGGCATGAAATTTTCAGGGCAGGGATCCATCACAAGCTTCCAACTGTGTTTTGCAAGCCTGGGTGGACCTCTGAAGACGTGCATGCCCTTCTATGCTGTTTTCTAAGTGTGCTGAAGCTAGCAGTCCCCTGGAATGAAACTTATCCGGACACAACAAAACTTGGCAAACATCCGACTGGAGCCTGTGAAGGGTGTCTTGCTCGTCACATTCTTCCTGTCCTGTGTGGATTAGCAGAAACCCCTGTCTTCCTGACAGTGAAGCGGTTGCCTCTGCTGTGGCGGGAGGATTGCAGGACCTGGCCTCCGACTCTGCCTCTTTGCAAGTTGTTTCTCAGTGGGAAAACCATTTGAGCAACCTGGCTCTAGCACCAAGCTGGGTATTGGGCTGTTTGGCCTCTTGATTTACTGAACTATAAAATGTTTAGTTTATCCCAACCACTGTACGAAGTTTAGGGAGGAGCTACGCCAGGCCAGAGCTTTAGTCCTGCAAAGCTCCCTTGCACGGTCTGTTCCGTGGGGCAGCAGTGCATGGCCACTACCCAGAAGTGGAGCACGGCCACCTGGGCATAAGTTGTATCTATGCTGAGCCTTCACCAGGCAGGTTTGGCAAACAGCCTTGCCTGGCTGCCAGGCTCAAGCTGGTGGTTTCTGGGTCCTGAGCTGTTTTGACTCTCTGCGAGTGAATCACCTTCCTGAGCGTATGGCAAAAAGTGGAGGCTGGAGTTTTGGAGCCAGATGCATTACCCAAGAAGGTCAAATAAACGGGAAGGAAGCTAATCTTTATGCTCTGTTGGCAAGGACTGGCTCCAGCTTTCTCCTCGCTTGCTTCCCTAAGATTAAGGAGCCAAAACTTTACTCAGAGGTATATGACAGTAGCTATTTGCTTTGCCCTCCTGATCTAGGCTCCATGGACTTTTCATTTTTCCTTATATGCCCATCCTTTCCCAAATGTATACACCATCCCTTCAGCACAAGGCCTTAAAATTAGCGCTTTGGAACCAGATGGTTTTGGTTTTATGTGTATGTGCGTTGGAGCTGGAGCCTCTCTGCCGTCCCTCTCCATCTGCCTGTGGATGTTGCAGGGCTGCCCTGCTCTGCTGCTGGGTTGATGTGGCTGTGTGCTTCCTTTGCTGAAACTGGTCAAAGACCTTTTTCGGGCAGGTGTGGGGATCTGCTGGTTTTGTTAAAATGCTTTGACTTCCTTGTAAACTCTCCTACAGTGTCATATCTTTTGTTCTGAGGAAACATCAGCTCTGCCTTCATGAAGTGAACCAGATGCCTAGGACAATTGGTGAGTAAAGGAAAGGCTGCGTGGGATTGTGGGGCAAGAGACGTGGGATTTGGGGCGGGATAAAGGGGCTGCTGCTGCGGACTCAGGGCATGGGCAAGTACTGAGGGGCGTCTATCTCCAGGGATGGTGTACAGTGACGGTGTGCCTGCAGCATTAAAGTCAAGGGCTGAAGGGTCCCAACCACACTTAAGGACACTGCTTGTGCCCAGCGTGTTCCTGTTTTGGTGGTTGCGGTCCCAGCAGTACCACACCTCACTGTGCTCCCACAGCAACATCAGACACAGACCCATGGGCAACTGGTTTTCAACCTGCTAGCTCTGAGATCAATTGTTTGGTGAGGGTCTCCATGCACCATTCAGCTGATTTTCTCACTGCTGTTGCCGTGCAGTGCCCTTTGCATGCAGTGATAACATGACCACAGCAGCCAGTGGCTTTTTTGGCTGTGCCACTTCCCAGGACGATGGGGATACGTGCTCCAACAGGAGGTGGGTGCCTTCTGGCATGCTCAGCAATTACTCACAGGCAGCTGGGCTGATACCAACCATTACAGCATGCAAGGGAGATGCTTACATTGTCTCTCCCAACTGCCTAGGGTAGGAGATTAGACTCTGCATCATCAGTGGCAACAAAGTCCCTGGGGAGCCATTCAGAGTATATTAGCTTCCCACTCTGAATCATGCCCTGGAAGATGTTGTCTCATTATTGGTGTCAAGGCCAAGGGAAGACTAAGCTTGTTTGTTAATACTGAGCAGCATGGCTCTGTCCGTGCAATCGGCTTTGCTGAGTTGCTAAGGCTTGTGGCTGCGCCACGGGAGACACTCTCATGGCACAGCCATGTGCAATCCAGTGGCAAGTAACTGGCTGCAGGGCTCTGCGTGCGGCAAAGAAACTGGTGCGGGGGCTGAAGAGAAAATGGGAAAAACCGAAACAAAATAGATCGGCAGACCTGAGGAAGAGATGGTGCTTTTCCTCTTCTATTTTAACTGCCAGCACTCTCGAAATGAGTGTCTAGAAGCAGACTTGAAACAGATAGAGCACAAATCTGATCTGGCATTAAACAAAACAAAACAACAACAAAAAAAAAAGAATTAAAAATTGAGACAACGGGAGATCTGGCTGCACCGAAGCCAAAGCGCTTCCGAGTACATCGTCTCCCACCCGCATTGTTTCCTCTGTGAAGGGCATTTGTAACGCGGTCTTCATAAAAGGGAAAAAAAGCATAAAAACACGGAAGGCAGCGGCGCTGCGCCGCCCCCCCCCGGCCCCAGCCCAGCCCAGCGGAGCCCGGGGAGCCACTGCCCTCTAGCGGTACCCGCCCCGCGCCCGGCCCTGCGCTGAGCATCGGGGGCTGCTCCGCCGCCGGCCCCGGGAAAGAGGGATGCAGGGACTTGCTGCAGCCTCGGGTGGCTGTGGCTGACCTTGTGGTCCTGAGGCAGGTGAAGGCTCATGGTGCCAGCCCTCCTCCTGCCACCCTTGTTGTCCCGTGTTCCCCACCACGGGCAGGTGCAACCCGAATCACAGCCTGTGTGCTCCCCTCAGCTCCCGGAGCGGTTCCTGCGCTCACAGCATGGACATGCATTTTATAAAACTGCCTTCTCAACACCTTTCCCCTCGCATCCCACACGTAAGAGCTGCAGCAGCAGCTCTTGTTTGTTTATTTGGCATGGGTGGAATAAGCAAGTGGTGCTCCGGAGCAGCTTTTACTCTTGGGAAAACTGCTGCTCTCCTGCCCTTTGCTGTGCACCCAGGGATTCCCCAGCATTGTGCCCATGCCAACTAACACCAGCACAAATGAGAAATTCAGAAGATGAAGACCAAAACCCATCAGCTGCCAAACCAGGTGAGGCAACTTCTCTCAGTCCAGGAAGCTCTTGGGTGCAGAAAGCATGAAGCTGTGCCCTCCGTAGGCGAACCCTCCGCCCAGAGATGTCTCCAGAGCCTACCCACCCCAGGAGGCTGGCTGGAGGCACACTGGAGGCAAGCAGCCCTGCATGGTTACCCTGTGCTGCAACACCCTGCAGCCATGGCCAGCGTGCAGTAGCACCCTGAGCTCCCAGCACCATGCGTGCCCTGCCCAAGGGCACGAGAGGTGCTCCACCTTTCCTCCACGCACACACACAGAGCCTTGGCTGCAAAAGTCTTCCCTGCCAGAGCGATACGCATCTCTTCTTCCAGCTGAGAAAATACCACCAGGTATTTTGCAGGGAGCACACACCACAGCCAGGAACTCCCACAGCAGCACCTGGCTGGAGCACCAGCGGCTGGCTCCGGGCTCCCACGCCGCCATGGGAGCCAGCTCAGCCAGTCTGGGTGGGGAGCCCGGCACCCTGCCAGGGACAACCCGCCTGCGGCACCCAGCACCCCACTGTTCACCTGCACGGCTCCGCAGGGTGCTGTGCACGGAGGGGGGGCTCTCCCCCCCGGGGCTCCCCACGGGCTGTTGGCTCTGGTTCAGTTTGCCGGTGCGTACTGTAAAATCTTGCCCTGCTCGCTTGGCCCACGGGTGGGTCTGCCCCAGGGGAGGCAAAACGTGAGAGCAGCTCCCAGCACCGGGCAGGCACCCGCTGTAGTGCAGGGCTGTGCCATGGGGGATGTTTGCAGCTCCCAAGGAGAAGCTGGGGAGCTGGAGATGGCGGCATCCACTTTGGCTGGCAGGTGGGGAAGGATGAGCTGTACTGGCAGCCATGGGCAGCGTTTGTGCAGGATCTGGGCTGCAGGGTCGTGCTCTGCCCACGCAGGCTCTCTGCTCAGCACTGAGGTGTCTCTGTTGCTGACTCCTGCCCTGGCCTCCAGGTCCCAGCCCAGCTTTCCTGGCTGGAGGGGCAGTGGCCTGTGGGGAGCCCAGAAGAAATGGTGTCCAAACCACTCATTTGTACACAAAGGTGTGAGCTGGGTGCTCGGCTCACAGGTGTGGACAAGCGTTTGTCAGGTTTCTTTTCAGTTATTCACCATTCAGACCAAGCATTTCCAAGCACTCTCCTGCTTGTCCATCTCCAGTCTTTACCTGCACTTTCCTTTCCTCCATCAGCAGCTGCAATATCAAGCTGGGCAGGGGGAGGTGTGAAAAGGCAGATGTTGTGGTGGCCCCTTGGTCCATTGGAAGGGATTTTTCTGCTCTGTCCTAGAGCAGTGAACTCTGGCAAGGTTTTCTGCAGTTTTCTAGGAGAGCCTCTGATTTCCTCCAGTTTTTCCTGAGCTTCCTAAATGGCGCCCCAGGGAATCTGCTGACTTTCCAATTTTCTTCCTGAAAAGACCCCAGTTTTTGTTTGTTGACTGGGGTCTTTTTTAGCTTTATTTTGTTTTCCCAAATCTGTCTGTGAGCCTCTGATTAATTCAACTTCTGATTCCTTGGAAATCGCCTCTGGAGATGACACTGAAGATTTCTACACATGCGATCCATCTTCTTCTTGGCTGCATAGTCCTCAGTGCTGGAATTGGGTAAGAAATGTTACAACAGATCCTAGTGCTGTGTAGCAGGGATGTTAGGAAACAAAATATTGCACAGTGCTGCGTGAAAAACTCTTTGATTAATTAAAGGCGTGGGTGGCTACCCAATTGCATCAAATTGTCCATTTGCTGTGGTGAAATGCGAGATAAGGGCATCGATTCCTTATTCCAAGGACATGGTCGAGGAGCCCATGCTGAACCTGGAGAGAGCTGCCAACCTGAAGGTGAATATGGTGTGTTTTTCATATAAACAAGAGGTAACAGGTCACCTCTAGCACAAGATGTCTAGAAGGTGCTGCAATGCCCATGTCTATGAAGCCCAGCACCAGAGCAGAGTCCAGCTCCCTTCCCCCAGGGCAGTATTTGGCCCTCTGAAGGCTGATGCAGAGCTCCCGCGTGCTGAGCAAACACTCAGCCCTGAGCAACGGCACGTGTGAGCCCGTCCCTTCCCTTCTGGCATTTAGGCTCTGGCCTGAGCCTCAAACCCACAACATCCTTTGAAAGTCCTGAGCACGGCTTCCATTTTCTAGAGAAGCAGCCTGGGGTGGTGCCTGCCTGCCACTGAGGGCGATAGCTGGAAGACTGTTTCCTCTCTGTTTCGAAAAGTTTTCTTCCAGCGTTAAGTGCTCTGGGTAGCAAGACAGTTACTTCAATTATAGTTTTTATTCTAGCCTTTATTGCTGCCTAATTAGTGACTTGAACAGAAGGAAGCTAGTATTTAGGAGCTATCAGCAGGTGGGATTGTGCTGCGCACCAAAGGTTACGGGCTCACGGTAAGAACACATGCACCAAAACCACACACAATCTCCATTTGCACAACTTGAACAGCAGTCACTCAGCCAGCCCCAAAGAAGAGATAACCGAACGTGTTCCACCTGGCCCTGAACCTTATCATTTCACTCAAGGGGAAAATACTAGCAAGTAACCATTAAGGCAAGTACATTATTGTCAGGCCATGGGCAGCAGCTGTCTCAGGTTATTTCAGCCTTGCCTCAGAGGTGAAGAAATTGGACATGACTGAAAGCCCTGCCAGGGATGCCAGCAGCCAGCTGAAGATGGGCAGGTGAGGAGGCAAAGGCACTCTGTGTCCCACGCAGGCTGTGAGCGGCTTATGTCTGGAAAGGTCTCAGGAGCAGAGGGAGTAGACTGAAATTTGATTTTTAAATTTTTTCTGTTGTTTTTGTAGGACTATCCCCATGGGTGGGATGCAGTGCAGAGTTAACCGTGTGCTTTCACAGAAGATGAAGCCCAGCCAGAGAGTCTGGATAGGAAGACACGGAGAACACACTGCAACACTTGTCTCTTTTTCACATCATCAAGAAGAACAGAGTAGAGCCTTCCTTCTGTTTCATTTGAAGTAAAGGGATGGCCCAAGGAGCCCAGGGAGCACTCTGGTTAACCCTTGCATGCCTGGTCAGGCCAGGGAATCTGGAATACCTTTGAAAAGGCTCTCAACCGGTTGAGACAGCCACATCAAACCCAATGAAGCTGCAGAGAACGGTGCCCAAGACAGACATCTATACTACAGGTACAGAGGTCTACAAGTACAGGCAAATTTCCTAAGCCTAATTTTTTTCCCATTCATGCTGCTTTAGCTGGTTGGGAGCATCTGCCTTGCAAGTGAGAGAAGAGCAATGCTGGATGGCTTGGCCTGGCATGACAGGGAGAAGGTGTGGGTGATGGTCCCAGAGCTGGTCTGTGTTCCCAGGCAGCACCCTGTCCTTTTCCTCCTCCCAAGGTAGAACAGAAGGACCCCTCCCGGTGCATTTATCCCTGTTTATACCAAGTGCATCTGCAAGGAAGAGCTACCTTCAAACTACCATGGCCCAGCAGCGTGGTGAGTAATGACTTACAGAGCTGCTGAGGATGGGGAAAGCGGAAGTGCTGACAGCAAGATGCAGTTTATACTTTGAAGGCCGTAGGGCCAAGGCAGTGCCCGAGGTATGTCGTGGAGTCTTGGGTCTCCCCTACATGCTGGTACTACTCAGTGTTCACAGCTGGGGCGAAGAGGTGCTGAGGGATGGCAGCTCTCCTGCATAGCCTGGAGCATGGGCTACTCAGCAGGAGCTTCTCACCTGGAAATTTTCCTTTGCTGCTAGGCCCATCACGAGAGGAGGAGAAATGTTTGTTATCTTTTGTCTAGAGGCGCCAGTGGTTGAGCAAGAGGAGCGGGAGGCCGGCTGCCGGCATCTGTATTCGTGCCATCCAGAGCTCCGACTTAATCCTGCTGGGCGGAGGGCTCGCAGTCTTGGTAACATTCCTGGTATGGCGTATCTCACCCTTTGTTTCAGTGTAATTAGTCTAAAAAAGGGAGAAAGGATGTAGCACTGCTGAAGATTCATTACGCTCCCAGAGCAAACACAATTTGTAGATTTGGCCCGTTTCCCCCCAAGCGGCGATGCTGGCAGCTCCAGCTGGAGCAATGGGTCCCGGCAGCCAAGGGTTGGCAGACGTGCTGGCAGCTCTGGGCCATGCAGACCCCACACTCAGGCTGCTCTCGGGGCACTGGCAGGGTGCGGGTCACAGCTGCTGGGTCAGTGCCACAGCTCCTGTGCAGATGTTCAAGAAAACAGGGAGGACCGTGTATGATGCCAGCTGAGCAGGGCAGGGTGTGCACTCATCAGCCAGGCTTTCTCACTCCCTGCAGTGCCTGGGTTTGGTGTGAGTACGTTTACTTTCCCCACAGCCCCTTGGGTGGCTCCAGAGGGGTGGGCAAGCCCAAGCTGCCAGGAGAGCCTGGTGGCAGCACCATGGGTTTGTGGCTGGCAGGGTGGACCTGGCAGTTTGCTGGACAGGAGAGCATGGCACATCGGTTGATAATGGCTGAACTTTTGGAAGACGTCTGTGAACATCCTTCCCTTCACAGCCATAAGTGAGATGGGAAAGCCCTCCTGGGCTGCTGGACTTGCAGAGGTGCTGTGAGGGCCATGTGCACCGCCTGGGGAAGCACAGAACACAGCCAGGCTCAGGAGAAAGTCCGTATATACTTCATCAAATCCCTAAGAGTCACTGTTGGGACAAGGTTCTGATGTGGGGATGGTTATTCTGAAAGTGTTTGCTCAGAGCATCTCAGAGTGTCAACCGCACACAGCTCAGGGCTTTCCCTGGGGACCTTTGGTGACAAACTCCTTCCCTGCAGCTGTGCGAAATGAGGCCAGGCTATGAGGCTAGCTTTTTCAGTGATCACCCCGCTCCTGATGAGGAGCTCAAAACCTGTCCCATCCTCTCCCAGTGTCATGGGCTGCTCATATTAAAGGCTTCATTTTCCTTTGACCCGTTAAGCCGAGCAAGGAAGGATGGGCTCACACCAGAGCTTTTTCCAGTGTGCTTGGGGAGGGGACAGACTGGGGAATAAAATACTGCTGTGTGAGGGGGCTGAGGGCTTTCCCCACCCAGCCAGTGAGCCTGTCCCACCGCACCCAGCTCCTCTGCTCGGAGGAGCCGGGCTGTGGCCCTGCCGCTCTAGGCAGGTAACTGTCACAGAGAAGATAGACGTGAAACTACTCAGTTCCTTCTGCCTCACCCAGGGCCAGAAGGGTTTTTTGAAAACAAAAATAAAGGGGAAAATTCAGTCTCCACCCATCCACCCAATTTGGCCGGCAAATCAAATAAAACAATCTCAGAGCTGGCACCACAGGAGCGGTGAATGCCAGCTCCCAGCCTCTCACACGAGGTGTCGAAATGAAAGGAGATGAACAAACAACCCCCAGCTGCCTGGGGGTAGCAAATTGATTTTAGAATGCTGGTGGGTTGTTTTTTTCCTGAGTGGTGGTGGGACCAGACCCCAGGAATGGCCCCTGTTCACGGGGCAGCTGCCGCCCATGGCTCTTGGCCACCTCTGGGCCATAGGCTCACATTGTTGGGGCTCCACGAGAAGGGTTTCATGCAGAAATGTGCATCGCCACAGATGGTTTCATGGGCATCCTGGTGTGGGGAGATGCAGCCAGTGACTAACAACATGGTGAAGGGGACATCAGGCTCAGGCATCGCCTCATCTGTGCCCAGCTGCTACAGAGAGACCTGCAGAGGTGAGCCTGGTGTCACCGTGCCCCACAGGAGCAGGGGCTCCTGCCCAGGATGGGCACACTTGGCTTGTATGTGCCCAGTTATTGTGAGTAATATAAGGCTTTTAAAATACAGGGGGTTTGTGTCAGTGGTTTTCCAGCCAAAACTCCGCTACTAGAGCTATGTACACTCAGAGGTGGCTCTAGGCTTGCCATGAACAGACCTTGTCACAGGTGCGACAAAGACCTTTGAAAAATTTGTCGGGAGTAGTCTGTGTTCTCTTCTCTATGAGGGGATCATATGAGACTTTCTTCTCCATCTTTGCTATGGTCCAGTTAAAGCACTGTGAGCAGTTGGGAGGTGCCTTGCAGAGCACTCACATTTCTTTCCAGCTTCTGCCTCATTGCAGTCAAATCGACTGGTTTCATTTCTTGCACTGGAGCTGCCCATAGCACATTGGTGGCAAGTGGTGGCCTCATTTCTCACCGACAAAGCAGGAACCAGCCTTTAGCCTGGTACTTTCAGCCGACATCGGGTGCAGAAGCACTGCAAGGAGGGGACGGTGATGCTGGGCTGCACTGGGAGGTCAGCCGTGCTCCTGGCACTGCCGGGAACAGCTGGACCAATACAATGCAATGTGTTCCTCCCGAACTTGGGAGCGAAGCCACCCTAAGGGCATTGCAAAAAAAGCCATGTGTGATCAAAGGGGTGTTTTTTCCGGTGTTTTTCCCTGTGTGCCGGAGCCGTTGGGCTTGCACGCAAGGCAGCGCGGGAGCTGCTTATCGGCTCAGCCCATCGCGGCAGCAGACTGATGGTGCCGCTACCATCTCTGTTGTTAATCTCATTACAAATAAAGGAGGGGTAGAAGCTAAACTGAGCTCATATTAATTCCCCCTGCCCTGCCCTGTTCAACCTCAGGAAATACCTACTAGAACAGCCATTCTCGTTATCCAAACCACCCCTGGAAATGATCATTAGCTGACTTGCTCCTCTGCCAAGCGTGTCCACTCGCCAGCCCGACTCCGTTTGCCCACGGGGCCCTGCCGTTGCCTGCTCCTGCCACAGCACGCACTGCGGTTGCCTGCACCCGTGCTTTGCTGCCATGGCCTCGCACGCTGCCCACTGCTGCCCAGCTGGACCGAGGCTGAACCCCGCTCCCCGGCAGCTCCCCAGGGCTCTGCTGTGCCCCAGGAACAAGGTGAGGGTGGTCAGGCAGCTCTCCGAGTCGTCTGTTTTGCTTTCTCAGGTTCCTGTAGTGTGCTGGACTTACATTTGGCAGGGTTGGATGGTGGCCAGGGGGTTGGGACATGTTGACATTTATGATTCATTTTTTTTTATTATGGTGTTGTTTGGTTTTGTTTGGGTTTTTTGCATAACAAAGTTTTGCTAAATGAGAAGGAAACAAACTCGGTGCCAGCTTTCACCATGTGTTTAAAGCAGAATAAAAGTAACGCTGGGCTGGCCGTGGCATCCACTAGACCTGGATGGAGAGAGCAGCTTGCTGGTGCAGTGTGTGCTCTGAGGACAGAGGAGTGACCCACGCACACTACATCGTGTTCCAGGAAGGCATGGAGGGGGCCCTGTTGTTCTCAGGGACATCTGTTGCACCTGTATCCATGTGGGTCCCCCAGGCCCAAAGTGAAGGCAGGGCTGTGCTTGGGGTGGACACCAAGTGCAGGATCTGGCCTCGTGCATGGCTGCACTCTGTTGGTTCTGGTGCTGTCGGCTGGCACCAAGGCACCTTATACTCTGGGCCTGGGTGCCTGCTGTGGAAAGGGGGTGGCGGGAGCAAAAGCACACATACACGTGTGCCCATCCACACCTAGGGAAGAGCCTGACGTTGTGGGACCCAGCCAGGGTCATATCCCGATGCACAGACAAGCAGCAACATTTCCCGCAGGAAAAGGTGACTCTTCTGCTGGGGCGTGGGCGTAGGAGCAGTTGCAGAAACAAAAGACATGCATGCTTCTTTCCTTTTTTAATATAGTTCTTCCCCAAAGCAGGACTAGCCCATTTTTATCTCACTGCCAGCGCTATTAGAGCCAGCTGTCTTGTTTGGTTTTGTTTTTTCTTTTTTTTTTTTTTCCCTGGGCTGGGCAAGGGTGTGGACAGGAGGAAACAGCTTTTTATATTAATGACAGTTTTTCATGGGAAGATGTTTGGCTGCCTGTGAGTGCTCAGGTTTGCTCTGCCCGGGTTTAACCAGGAGGGAAGAGCAGCACCCGGTGCAAACTCCATCTCCCTCCTCCACTCACCTCTTTCCCCTGGCCAAGTCACTGCAGCTTGCAGGAAGCCAGCAGCTTTAATGCAAAGGTGACAAACCAGTTCCGGCTCTGCTGCCTATGACCACAGGTCCCTCCAAGGTCAGAAGACCCTTGCACGGGGACTGGCCAACCTTAGTGCAGCAGCTGGCAGGGATGATGCCTCCCAAACTGTCCATCACCAGGGCAGACACCAAGCAGTATGGTAGGGGGATGGCAAGAGGGACGCAGCTGCAGGATGGAATGGAGTAGCAGCCGAAGAGGGTCTTCATGCAGGCTGGCTGCTTGCAGGGTTTGTCACTGCGTCTTCAAGGGTCATCAAAGCTGCTACATTTTGAGCTGTCAGTCTATCTCCTGGGAAATAAAGGTCTAAATGCACCATATTTTATAAGCCCCAGCTTGGAATCAAGGGGCTTAGTCATCATCCAGTGGAGCTGCTGGAGATTGATTTGTCCACATGGCCCTAAGCCTCCACAGCAATATTGGTGAGGTTTAGTTGCTTAAAATTAACACCTCAAAAAGTCTTGCAGGCTAATGCCTATGGACATGCCCAGGTTTTATTAGACTCTGTAGCCACTGGACATGAAGAGCTTTAGGGATTCCATGATTTGTAAATACCTGCAGAGTGATATTCAGGTGAGGGTTCAGGGGTGACCTCTTGACTGGATGGAAACTTCCAGCAGTCACTTGCATATGGCATTTACAGGCCAAAAGAGCTCAGCCTCAGACTTTCTGCTGGCCCCCGTTGGTGGTTCTTTGCTTGTATGAGGTGTTTTCTGTGCTCCTACCCTCTACACAAGGCATCAAGTGCCTTGTTGGACAACTGTTCCTCACGTCTCAGTGCCCTTGCTGCCACTGGCTCTGCTGCCACATCTGTGACTGCAAAGTGCAATGACTCATCTTCTCCTTAACGAAGGCATCCATTTCATCTGTACTTTTTTCCTGAAACACTACTACTGACGCCCAATCGCTGGAAGCGTACCCGTGGCACAGACTGGGTTCCTCCAGCCCCCTCCAATCTGCAACAGCAACCTTGTGCAAGGGGTGACCAAACTTGGCTTGGGCCCACTGGAATGTCAAAACAAAACCAAAGCTCCTTGCTAGTAAAGATCCCCTGGCATTGAGTAACACCGTGCAGGGCTTCACTTCAGAGCAACAGCCGCACCCAAGCGCACAGGCACACACACACAGGGCCACTTCAAGTTGTTGTTTTAAATACTTTTAAATTCTGTTATATTTCCTTTATGAGTTGTTTTCTTTATTTTTTTTTTGTCGTTGAATGTCATAAATCAACCCTGCTAATCCCACCCTGCACATATTATTAGCATTAGGAGGGGCACGGCAGAGTTAACAAGGAACTAAGACACAGTTCAAGCACCTCCATCTCAAAAACACTCCCATTGCTGGTGGTAGAACTGGGGCATGTATAAAAAATGGCCAACACATAAGTAGGTTGTCGTTTACTTCAGTGGCCAAGCCTTGGCTAGAGGAGCTCAGAGCTGGCCCGGGAGCCATGTGGCTTGCTCTGAAATGCACATCAGCTTTATTCCCAATGGCGCGACTTTGAGCACTGCCTCCTTGGGGAGCTGCTTCGTGTAGGGCTTTTGGGAAGCAGCAAAGGGCAAGAGGGAAATAATAAATGTGAGTCAATGCAGCAGGAAGCAAAAATGTTAGTGCACCAAGTTGTCCCTGGGGCATATTTGACCAAGGAGGGGTGTACACATTTGTTTTTTGTTGTTAGCTTTCTTTCTCCAGGAATGTGGGTGCCCTGCAGGAAGTCTGGATGTGGCTCTGGCAGATGCCAAGCCCCTATATCAAATTTAAGAGTTAAAATTCATTTCTTAGAGGCCAAGCCACCTTGGTGACAACATACCACTTGGGTATGAAAAAGACCCAAAAGCCTACTTTGTATTTTGGTGCATGTCCCAAAGAGCTCTGTAACTTGCTCCTGCAAGGCTACAGTATGCCAATAAACTTGGCAACCACTTCTGCTGTTGCAGCAGAATTACAAATCCACTTCTGAGCTAGACTTTGCCAGAGCAGAGAGAAGGAAAAACAAACAGGAAAAGTGTCTTTGACTCACTGCATTCCTGTTTCCTGGCTTAAGCCTGGCATGGACCACAGGCAGGTCTCAGCGGCACAGCAGCCTGGCGAGCCTCATGGCCCAGGCAGCCCAAAGTCTTTCCCCTTCTTGGGGATTTGGAGTTCATGTTTGCGGTTGAATCCTGAAATGTAGCATCCTTCTGAGGCTGCTCCATCATTCTCCAGCAAAGCTGTTGCTTCACCAAGAGCCAGCCAGTGTCCCACTTTGCTCCCCAGCCTGCTGCACACCCCAGCAGCACAGAGGGGCTTTGACATCCTTCTCCTGCTCTCCAAAATGCCTGAAACGTGCCAATCGTAAGGTATTAGGCAGCTGGATGCAGAGCAAAGGAGATGGCTGCCATTGAGTGGCAGCCAAATGCAGACACACAACTTTGCTTAATCCTGGCCCCATCGGTGTCTCTGGTGCGCCTCCAGTATGGGAGATGTGTCTATGTGCTTTAGGGATCGGGGCAGGAAAGCTCAGGGAGAGATACCATCATGAACACACCTCATACTGCTCTGTCTCCCCTTCTAATATTTGGCCAAAGAACGACAAAAACAGGCCCAGATGTTATGTTTAGTTTATTTCCCCTGGATTTAGACACAGCTCTGGCTAACCACCACAGCAGCAAACCAACCACGACCTGCGATGTCCTGCTTCCTACCTCCCCGCAGGAAGACCAGCTGGTGGAACCAGCTGATGGGATCCCCGCAGCCCCTGGGAAGGCAGGGGCTGCACTGAGCAGCTTGGAGAGCACCCCGTTCTGCAGGATGAGCTGGGGAAGATGTGCTTGTCAGGGCGGGTGGCAACAGAAAATCACTCTGAAGGTGCAGCATGTAGGAGTCAAGCCTTGGATGAAATAGCATGGTGCAGGCAGGGAACAACAACACTGGCATTTTGGCTCTCCAGCTGCCTTCCCCTTCTTCCCACAGCTTCCTCTGGCTATTTTAAAAAAGGGGATTTAAGCATTTACAGGGGAAGCATTTAAGCAGCAAAGAGGCTCTGAAAGCAGAGACCTGTGGGCAGTTCTTTGGGGAGCCTTCCATCATTCTCTAGGCAGTAACGGTGCCCTCTTCACAGTCTGGGCATTTGCCTTCCAGATGAACTGGGTTCCCCTTTATCTGGCCCAGAATCAGCTTTTGAGGAAGTTTCTACAGAAGGACCATCTTTGTCTATGACCTTTGCAGCCAGTGACTAGATGAGAAGAGAGTGCTGCTGAGCCTGGAAGATTTGGGTGAAAAAAAAAAAAAAAGAAAAAAAAAAAGACAATTCCCTATTGCAGGTTTTAAGTCCTAGAAATGCCAAAGCTCTGACGAGAAGAGCAGAAAGGGACTGAGAAAGTGCTAGCACAGGAGGGAGCTGAGCAAAGCTGCTCAGGGATCCAGACTCCAGCCAAGATCCCTGCAGTGCTTTCTGGAGAGACAGCAGCCTTGCAGTAAATTCAACAGTAAAGATTGTTGCAATCTGCCTTTTAGGAACTGCTTTCTAGCAGCTGAAGCAGCTGTTGAGTCAAAATAAAAGCTGTCCCTATGACTGGGATGTGGGTGGTTCTATGACTTCAGTGTTCCTTCTGACTGAGGTAGGGGCTGCTCTGATCCCACACACAGGAGTTAATTTTATGGTGGTAGAAGGATGAATTACTAGCTTAGTAGCAGTTCCTGGCATGGTAAATCTCTTGTGACAAGCAGCATGTGCTTTCAATGCAACACCTTCAGACCGGGTCAGAAATACTCTAAGCAAATAGTTGCCACCACACCATTGACATCCTGCAGGGTCAGGATGGGAGGATGCAGCCAGGACATCCAGAGTACAAAGCTGCACCATCCAACACTATGTCACTGTAACATCCTTGAGCCTTTCAGCTGCTTTCCAACATGGACCTGGAAAGGATGACTTCTAACCTTGAGTTTTACCAGCAGCAGCACTGAGCTGGAAGCTCAAAGGATGCACTGTGAAGCAATTTTTTTCATACATCCCAAGCTATTAGCAAAAGCAGAGACTGAACATGAGTGAAAGACCCTATTTCACAAGAGTCAGCTGCAAATCAAACCCCTTGTCACCTGTGCACAGCTCATGGCCCTGCCCAGACAGTGATTTCTGGAAGCTCTGCTCAGAGTTAATGCCCAAATGCCAGCTTTGCATGGCTACAGAGAGATATGCATTTTGCTAGGACCTGGGTTTTGCTTTGTTTTTTCCCTAAAAAGCATATTTCAAATGGTGAGATGGAAATAACTGATTTGTGCTCCAGTTTCCTCCAGGACAGTACTGCCCGGGTCTTCAGCCAGCACTTAGCAGAGGCAGGAAGACTGATCTGTTATCACACCTGAGGCATTTCTCTAGCAGAGGCTAAAGAGAAGCAGCTATTTCTGGCTTAGGGAGAAAAAAAAAGGGATTCTTCAAGGGGTACAGTGGGCCTTAATAAGTAAGTCCTGAGAAGTGCTAGGGAAGGACAGGGAATCCCAGAGGCAGAGTCAGGCACAGCAGGAGGTGCTGGCACAGAGATGAGAGGTCCCAGCAAGAGCTGTGCTAAACACAGAAGAAGCCCTCCTGAAAGTCCACAATCATATGTTAATTTATACAGCAGCTCTGTACAAAAATAGAAGGGTTCTAATAAGATTAACAATATTAAATAAATATTTAATAGAAAAAGTCTTTGGCCTAGTTCATAGCTCATCCTTTGGGTTGATGTTCATTTCGCTGGGTCCTAGGTGCTCCTGGTCCAACATCGCGATCACTTCATCTGCCTGGATTCGCTCCTGCCAAGTGGGGATGGGAAGAAACCATTAACAGCAGAGCTTCAGCATCTGCTCTCAGCTTATTCAGCACGGCTCAGCTGGGAGCACCCCCAGCAAGCAGTTCCAGCATTGGAACTGACAGGACGGGGGACAGCCTGGGTTTGAGCTGGGGATTTGCTGGGCAAAATTAATCAAATCACTTTGCACCTCATTACCTAATTCCCTCCTCCCTCCAGGGGCTGCAATGATTAGGGCAGAACTGATGTATGCTGTTCCCTTATCACATTTCACTAGCAGCCACTGCCACAGTGTACCCTCCTCCTGTCCACACAGGATCCTGCGATCTCCTTCAACACATGCACCAA
>JAOXNO010000052.1:13092661-13108741 GCA_028565335.1 Limnodromus scolopaceus
AGGGTTCTGCTCTCTCCCTGTGTTTAGTTTTGCTTGGTCTTTTATTCTTAGAAACCAGAATTGCTATCAAAGCGAGACAGGGGCTGGTACAGTAGACTTTTCAAATAGAATTTGGAGGTTGCCTGTTGAAAGGCACCACAGCCCAGACCTCCCAAGGCATCTGGGTGCCCAGAATGATGGGCTTCAGGCTGTCAAACTGCTTCTGAGGACCCGGCAGCAGCCGTACATCACTGGCCTCTGAGCTGCAGATAGCTGTGGAGGACTTCCCTGTTCGTCAGGGTATTGCCACTAGGTGTCAGAAATGGCCAGCCCAGTCCTGTGCAGAGCTCTCCTACACCCCACTCAGCACCCCAGCCTGCCCGACACCCCAGAGTCCCAGGGTGATGGGTGCCCAGGAGCACGGCCAGCAGGGAAGTCCCAGGGCCACCAGCTCATGTCCCCATAGTGCAGCAGATGGGAATGCTCCTGTGGAGGGGGGTGTGATGAAAATAGATGTGCTAGGACTGGAGGCTGAGGATGGTCCAATTTTCTTCAGGATACTGGGTACTGCCTAGCTCCTCTTACCTCGTGATGGAAGGACTCACCAGCTCTCTGTAAAGTGGGTCCAAGGTGAACCAAAGAGCCACAGCGCACCGCTGGCCTTTGGTAACCGCCTTCACCCCGTGGGGGTTCTCACCACCCGACGAGAAGCTGATCATTCTCCCACACTTGGGCTTGATGGAGGCCTGTGGAAAAAGAGGCGACATTAGGACGGCAAGGAGCAGCATGGCTGCAATCATTGGCCATGTCTGGGATCATCACGGTCCAAAGACTGGGATCTTACTGAGCATCTCTCTGCATCGTCCCGGGACCCAGTGAGCTGTTTTGGAGAACATGCAGAGCCCTGGGAATGGCTGTAAAATTGTTGGGGGTAAACAGGGAGGTGTGAGGCTTAGTCCTGCTGCGCAGCCATCATGCAGAAAGGAGATGGTGGCATGGAGTCCTTGCAAAGCCTGCAGGTAGCCAACTACAGCAAAACAGGGCCACGGCATAGCTCCAGGGAGGTTCAGGCTAACCCTGACGTAGGCTGTGAAATACCTTTCTTCTCTCTGCTAAGTCTGCAACAGGCATCCTGCGGGACCTCAGGGACAGAAGTGCCAGCCAAATCAACCCTCTGGCACTGGTCTTAGGTAGATGCAATCAACTCTCCAGCATCTACTGGGCTTCAGAATCCCAGCATGGTGCTGAGATGCTCTGTTCAGCCACAGAGGGGTGCCCAGCCTCCCAAATGGCCCCATGCAGAGGTGGGGGCTTGTGCCTGTGTCTCATCCTTCTCAGAGACTGATGTCCACCATCGTGACCTGCTCTGTGCCAGACACTGCCTATGTACAGAGGCATTGCTTTGTGTTTGGCCACGAGATGGGGTGGGAGCTCAGCGGTCCTCCAGGCAGGGACAACTCTCAACTATCTCTCTGATCTGCAAGGGATGCAGATTTCCGGATTTCCTGCTTAGCATAGCCTCTGGGCAGGGCACAGAAGGTCTGTGCACCTCTGCCAGTAGCATTTTGTAGGGGCTTTTTGCAAGGTAGGAGCCACAGGCTGCCTGGGGAAGCGCAGAGCCCCAGCACAGACTCCTGAGGAATGGCATTTGGTTCACAGCACCAACTTACAGTCACAGTTTTGGCATCCATCTCGGTGAAAATGAACTCGCCTCCTTCGAAATCTGCGTTCATGTACAGGAGAGCACTGGGGAAAGAAGCGGGAGACCCCTGTGAGGGGAGCACCAGGGAGGGCTTGGGGCTGACCCCCACCTCCAGGGTAGATCCTGCATTGCTCCACCGAGATGCCAATGAGGGGGCTGCCAGGCAGGGGAGGTCCTGCTGTGAGGCCGGTCAGGGACACCCAGACTGCCCCCATTTTGGAGCCACAGCTGAGAACCAACAGATCTCTCCTTGGCTAGGGAACAATTCGCAAAATGTCCCCTGGGTCCCACCAGCTCTCATTCTTCCATTCTGCACCAAAACCACATGACAGAGACAGAGCCCTGTGTGCCACAGCTGGGATCTCCCAACCCTAAAATATCACAGAGACATTACAGTTAAACTCTGGCTTGAAGCTTAACCATGATGCTTGCTGCCACCAGAAACTACCTGCTAGATCTCACTTCTGTCATGGCTGGGATGTACCAGCTTTAGGTCTGTGAAGCGGGATGCCCTGCCTCGGGGAGGGTCCCTGGGTGCCCTTGGGATCAGCCCCCTACTTACCTGTAGTCCCGAAATGTGTAGGCAGGAGGTTCTTTCCAGCACTCATTGGCCTCAGGGTCCAAGAGGCAGTTGTCAGCATGGATGGGGTGGCTCAGGTCATTTCTCCGCTCCTGCTGGCCTAGGCAGGACCATGTGAAGGAAGGGGGAAGGAGAAGGGGTAGATGAGATGGAAATGCCATGTTCTGTGGGGTCCGTCACTGCCCCGACCCCACTCCGGGTGGTGTTCACAGGTGACAGGAGGAAAGGAAAGGCTGGGGAGAAAAGGCAACATCTGAGGACTCAGATCTGCACAGCTCTGCTTGTTCCTTACTACGGGAAAGCAAGATGGAGAGCTGTGGGGTGTGGAAAGGAGAAGGGACAGTGAGAGGAGGCAAGAGAAAAGGGAGGAGAAAAGAGAAAGAGTTGGAAGCATGAAAAACAAGAGCCACCCCAGAAATGAGCTTCTTCAGGACAGCAGTGCCCACCCTTTGCTACTGTGGGGATGGTGACTTTGCCAAGCCCTCAGCCACCAGTTTAAGCATCAGGCAAAACAGAGCTGCTCTCAGGCTTGGATCCCCCACCCGTAAACCCATGGTGGGTTGAACCCCTGCTGTCCTCCCAGGCCTGCCCCACCACCACCTCCCTGGGCCTCACCGGAGAGGGCGGTGCGGCACACCAGGTGGGTGTAGGAGAAGTAGAGTGTGGAGTTCAGCATGAAGTAGGACTCGACGATCCTGCGAGCCTTCTCGCTGATGTCATAGAAAAGGCGGGCACTCTTCAGTGGGACACGGCCCTCGTAGCCATACTGGGCAAGGAGAAGGAGCAAGAAAGAGTCAGCACCACATGCCGGCTGGGATGGAGAACACGGGAGGAGGGAAGAAGATGTACCTTGAGGGCTTTGAGGACAGTGGCTCCTTCAAATCTCTCATTTGGGGTATGGGGGGAAGTTTTGCCCCTGTAACCATCTCCAGCCAACATGATCCCCTGAAAGGCATGAACATGGGTGAGGGGGGAACTGCTCTCCGTGAACACAGCCCATTCTGAGATGCTGCAAAACAGCCATCCACCATCCGACTGGGGATGTTCAGGCACCCTCAGTCCCTTCCCAGGCTTAATTGACGATGAATGAGAAGGCTCGACCAGGTTTGTGGATGAGCATCCTTTGGGGCTGCATCCTTTCCGTAACATGTGGAAAAGAGCTATTTCTGCATGGGTTTTGTCTTGCAGCATGTTTCTAAGAACAGCCAAAGATGGAGCAGCAGCTCCTGTGCTGCAGTTATGGGTGTTATGGGGATAAGCATCTGACTACTCTCCACAGGCATCCTAGCATCACCTGCAACACTCAAGATTGAGGCATGAACCTAGAGCCTCTCCAGGGGCTGATCTCACATTCAGCTCGCAAAAGCCATCAGGCACTTAGCCCAGGTGGCACTCATGCCCCACCCAGGGGGCATTGCCTACTCACATTGGCCACCCTGTGAAGCTCTCGGCACTGCTCCTCTGAGATGACGTTATCCAGTAGCACTCGCTGGGTGCCGTTCAGCTGCTGCGAGTTGTAGACAAACTTCACGTCGCTGTAGAGTAGTGGACCCCCTGATGGAAAGAGAGACACAGAATGACACTGCTAAACATGCCCTGGCCTCATTGACATCTTGTACCATGGCTGAGGGCCAGCTGAAGTCACCTGGGTGTGCTGCCAGAGGAAGAGCTTCACAGTAGAGAGCAGAGTTTGGCCTTACACCAGCAACAAAAGAAAGGGAAGCAATGGAAACACATGGAGATGAAATCAATTTGCTGCAAGAGCATCAGCATTTTCCACCTTCTCATTAGCTGCTTTGCAAATGCAGGGACCACAGCCTCAAAATGCAAAACCCTGATGGGACACATGAGAGACACAGACACTGGCTAACTTGGCTCTCCTGCCCAGTAGCCAACACCGATGGAGGCCATAAGTTTCCATTTGCACTGTGAGGCTCTTGCCAGCTTCGCATGCAAAGCTGCTCTCTGCAATTCTCATCAGTGGGTTTCTCATCTTTTACACACATAGAAAACCTAATGCGTCACTGAGCTTGCGGCAAGCATCACTTGTTCTCCACCAAGAAAAGGGGCTGGGAGTGGGTGGGTCAGAGGACCCTGAGGACATCCTGCTTGGCAGAGTCAAAGGGAGCTGCCATGGCTGTCCCTACCATACCTCACTCCCTGCCTCCAAGCTGCCTCCCTCTGCCTGACAGAAGCCAATGGCTTGGCTGCATTTTGGAGGTCCCAGGTAGCATCCCAGGGATGTGAATACACTGTGGCTGGGCTTGTAAACTGCTGGGGTCTCACCTGATACAGGGCAACTGAGCCTTGACGTGCTGAGAGAACAGGCAAGGAGAAGAGAGAGGTTAGCTCTTTACAAGAAGTTTCCATTCATCCCCATCAAATTTGTCTGATCAGAAACGCATGGTGAGGCCACTAAATCACCATCTTCTGACGCCTCTTTCCCCTCATCTCCTCGGAGAGAGAGAATGAAAGAAATGGCAACAATAAAAACCTAAACCAGATGTTTTCTCCAGGAGGAAGGTGACTTGCATCTAAATTGTGGGGAAATTATCTGTTGCCACAGAGCTGCAATAAAACAGAGGAAACAGAGCCGCAGAGCTCTCCCTCTCACCATGCGGCGCAAGGAAACTTCTCTGTTTCACTGCTTTTATAATTACTAATTTTCCTGTCCATTAAGGCACATTGTGTGTTTTTGGAAGAGTCTCCTTGGCCTATGGAGGACATGTAACCCTGAGGGCAGAGCTCCACGGCTAGCCCACGACTTTATTTCTGAAGTGTTAGGTTTCCTGGAAACGGAAAAGATAGGATGTTCCTTATGTTCACTTTGCTGTTCTCGTTGCTCAACAATAGCATTTATTATAAATGCAGCTGGATCAGAAGCAGGACTCTGAAATCCAAACTTCTGGCACACTACAACCCAGGGCCGAGTTTTCCAGCTCGGATGTTGCTCTTCCCCTGCCGTAGGCACATGAGGGATGAACCTGGAAGGCATCACTCACCACTTCCCCAGTTTCTTCTGTTCCTCCCAGGGAACTAGCGGGGGCTGCCCTGTGCTGTGAACACTGAACCCTTGTCCTACACCAGCAGCACGCTCCTGGCTGCCTTCCTCGCCCCCACTGCCTTGAAGGACCAGCAGAGAGAGACCTGTTTCCTGTGTGTGCTCTGTGAAAAACACTCCAAAGAAATTGGGGAATTATTTGGACTTTTAGGAGTGAAGGAATTGATGGAAAAGAGGAAGGAGGAAAGGAGAGAAGTACAGAAGAGGAGTACAAAATTAAAATGGACATTTCTTTTTCTCTTTTCGCCTTTTTTCTTCTTTGTCCAAGTAAAAAGAGGGAAAGAAAAAAAAGACAACAGAGAAAGGAAGCAGCTGGATGGACAAAAATCACATTTTCTTTTTGATTGGTTTCCATTTTCTTTGTAAACTTGAAAACACTCCGCAGCTAAACCAGAATAAAAGCATAGAGAGAAAAAAAAGAAATAAACAGAGGAAGATGCACTCTGAAATTATTTGGTTATAGAAGTCAAACAGGCCAACAAATATAAATCAACCAGCTCTTGGCTTAAGCAAGCTCTTCAGGATCATCCTGGGGTATTAGCCTATTTTATATATGGCTAGAAAAGGGATAACAATACACTGAACATGACACTGAGCAGCTGCACACAAATTGGGCCATGGAAAGCTGAGGAATTCCCCAAAAAGCATAACCATCCATTGCATTACAGGGAGTTTTAATTGCCTGCTGCTCTGGAGCTGCCCGCTAGAGACACAAGACACCTCCTGGCTTGAGATCCCATTGTTTTGCAGCGAGGACCACACTTTGGTATTTGGCTACAATATAGTTTTTCAAAATTGTTTTGAGGGAAATCTTGTCTTTAGTAGATGATGTTACAGTATTTCCTGTGGTTGCTGAAAATGTGCTGAAATCAGCTGAAATATCTGCTGACAGGCCTTAAAACCAAGTGATTTGATGTAAGCCAAGACATGAAATCACAAGCCAGCCTGCAAACAGAAATGGTTGCCAATATGGTGTCATCCAGCACATTTAGCAAAGCATCAGGACCAAAGTTCCCAAAACCTTATGCCTCCAGCATCCATTCTTCTGCAGCCTGCACAACAGGGAACATTCTAATCTTAAAAGCACCTGGGGGAAAGACTACTATTTGTTGATGTCACCTTCCCCACGGTAAGGAGGACCTAGCCTCCCAGACCCACATCTTGGGGCTCCATACTGAGAAGCTCAGCAGGTGGCAAAAGCAAGTCCAAGAGCAGAGCAGTGTTGGTGGGATCCGCAGACCCAGAAATGCTGTGGCAGCATTGAAGACTTCTCTGTCTCTTAAACAAAACTTTAACTCCCTCAGATGGGATTGGCCCTTATTGCTCAGTGGCCATCCTTTGCAGCCTGCAGTCTCTAGCAATAGGAAAAAAACCGATTTGGTTGAAACATCTTCATCAGACTTACCCTCCTTCAGCTCCCGATCTGGTTTTGGCATGGGTTTCTTTGCCAGGGACAGCCGGGGCCCTTCCTCTGGTTCACTGCTAATACTTGATGGGACACTGAGGAGCAAGAGAGAAGAGGAACATCATGACTTTGGCCACAGATCTCCAGTTCTGGGAATTGTGCTGTTTTGCACCCTTCGGAAACCAATAGATTTAAAAAACAGGCAAATTGGTACTTTGTACAAATGTCACAACAATACAAGTAGAAGCCCTCATTTTGTCCTGTGCCAAACCATGTTTTTCTGGTAATGGGAACAACAGTTTCCACTATAAAAGCATAGACACCAACAAACCTGAACAGCAACACTTGCTTCAGGGACGCAGTTCCTTCTAGACCATTGCTGGTTTTGAGGCACTCAGCTAAAATAAGGTGCTTGTGGGAATGTTTGTAATGGTAAGGGGCAAAGGGCCCTAATTCAACCATGATGGTGTCCTGGGGTGGATGGGAAGCACCCCCCAAATGGCAGGCTGGTACTCCATCATGTGCACATGCCCTTAGCCCCACTACAGGGCCTGGTGAAGCTGTGGGCTTAGATGAGTTGGGTGGTGGCTCACCTGTGCTCATCCTGGCGGGCGCCGTACCTGTTCCAGTAGTTCTGCAGGAAAAGAGAGAGGTCATGCTTCTTAATTTAGTGCTGCAGCCGAACCCAGGGAGCTACCTGCTCTGCCCCACACCTGGGGACATCAGCCAGCCTCCCTGGTATGGGTCCATTCCACACAACTCTGGGAACTTGCCTGGGGTCACCAAATTGAAAATGTAACCCCAACCCAAACTGACATCATACAACGAGTACAGAGGGAGCCCAGTTCATCCAGCCTTCTCTGTCCCGCCCTACCACCATGGCAGTGGCTGAAACAAAGCCAGACATCATGGCAGGAGAGCTGGACTAGGCTGCGTCTGCTCCTTCTTCACCCCGGGAACGGCTTCTCCCTTGCTTTGCCATTGCCCTTTTCCCATAGGGAACAAACTGGGCCAAGACCCAGCTCCTGAGTCACCTAGATGGGACTCATTTTACAGGAGAGAGAGGTTTGCATCCTATAGCTGTGAACTCCTAAAGGTCCTTGCCATAGCAGACCCAGGCATTACCGGCTCAGTGTAGGTGTATCCGAGGCCGGCCGCAGCCACCTGCAAGAGGTGAGACTCCAGCTTATGGCGCCGCAGCAGCGCCTTTGCTTCCTGAAAAGAAGAAGAGAAGGAGAGTAGTTGCATGCTTAGCTTTCACAAGATGCAGTCAATGCACATCTGCTTCAACAGAGGGTTGATTTTCACACAACACTGTAGACTCCTATGGGACTATGGATGCTTGGGTTATGCTTCAGAGCAATCCCAGACACAGGGCTGAGCTACTTGCTATGTTACAGAAAGGGAGGTGTTCAGCAACTCATTTGGGAAACCCGAATCCCCAAAATATATGTGCATAGCTGGCAGAGAGTGCTGAGCACCTTGGAAAGCCTCTAAATATCTGAGCAAGAGGCTGGCTGGAGAAACCCTGGCTGCAGAGCGGGAGGCAGGTTCAGGCTGGTGGAGCAGGGACCCTGGCTGGGCTGTGCCTCTGGTCCCCCCCTGCAACGTGGAGCCCAGAGCCCAGCGGTGGGTGGGCTGCAGCATCACTGCCTGGGATGGACTCAGGGTGCTCAGACAGGGACAACAAAGCACAGCCATCTGGAAATCATCCATCAGAGGGCTTTTTTTGAATGAAAAATTTGTAAACAAAACACGGGGTTTTCTCCTAGAAAATTACTTTGCAATGCAAAAAATATTTGGGTTTGTGTTAGAGAAAACTTCAAAACACAGGAAACAAGGAAATGTTTTTTTCAACTTCAGGTTCTTTCCTAGATTCACTTTGCAAGGAGAAATGATAATTGTCATTGCTTTCTTTTTTATCATGCCCCTTTTCTTTTTTAGCATTTTACCAAATCACCTTGATTTTCCTGGAAATCAAGGAATTACCAAGGGAATGGAAAATCCAATTCCTGCCTACCCTCTGCTTACGGTGCAATGGAAATGAGCCCCAGCAGGGCTGTGATGGGATGGGAGGATAACTTCTTTGCTCCTGCATCATAAGAAAGGCAGCCTCAGGGCTGCAGATAAAGTCTGCCCGGACTGGAGAGGAAGCCTGTCCTGCTGGGCAGCTGAACCCAGCAGTTTGGTTGGTTGACACCAACCTAACCCTACGATAGAAAGGCTGCTCCCCGCAGAACAGGCTGAGCGCTGAACTCCAAGCTCAGTGACTTGAGAGTAAAGCTGACATCCCAGCCTTGGGATTTCCCTTGGGAAAATATTTCTCGGCCCTCTCTTAACAGAGGTTGCCCTCTGCTCAGTGCTTCATTGCATTCCTCCTCCACATCTCCTCCAGAGCACTGAACAAGGGGGAGGGTTTACATTGCTGAGGCACTCGGTCATCACCCTCCCTGCCCTTGCTCGGGTTCTGCTAAGCTGAAGTCCCCATTAAAAGAATATCCTACCCTCCAGTTTCTCCCCCACACCAGTGACTCTGGACTTGCACCCTTACAATTAGCATCACCAGCTTGTCCAGCATCTCCACATCTGTTTTCAAAGTGGTCCCACCATGGGAAAGCTGCCAAGCTGCATTAATTTCCAGCTGATGCTTTTGTTAAAGCCTCCCACCAAGGGCTCTTAGGTGACGCTCACCTTTCTGGGTTTGATTGTGTCTGGATCCATCGTACCTTCCAAGAGGCCCTCGTAATAACCTGCGTTCTCCAAGACATCTTCATCATCGGGGTGGAAGAGCAGGTACGACTTGGCACACTCCAGGGCTTTTACGTAGTCACCAACTGGGAGGCAACAAAACAGTGGTCAGGGGGGGCAGAGGAGGGGCACAGCCCTGCCAGCGGTGGTGGGGGCCCATGCCATGCACGACAGGGCAGAACCGCTGAGGGGAGCCTGCAGAGAGGGAGGGCACAGCCTGAACTCTCCATCGGCTGAAGGGTGAGCCCAGCACTTTACAAGGCTCTTTAGAAGCAACTTTGTCTTAACAACTCCATTTCACCATCAGGGAAACTGAGGCACAGAGACATGATCTTCTCTGAGGTCATGCACAGGCTGGGTGGTATCCAAATTGGATCCAACTGGATGGCCAGGATGCAGATGCTGCCCAGCAGCAAACTGCCTCTCTTCTGTGCAGCATCTTGCAGGGCTCTGAGAGGTTTTACCCACTACTTTAAACATCTAATTCAGCAGAGGAATAAAAAGAGCCTGTACACCATGCACGAAACACTGCTGACTCCTCCAGCTTTTTTCCCATTGCATTGATGAATGAAGGTTTGAGTAGCAATTTTGACCCTCCCACATTCTGCCCTTTTCAGGAAAGAACTCCTAGTGTAAGCCTGAGATAGCAAAATTCTGCCTAGATTTTCTTTTATATAACAGAATATAATAAAATGCCACATAGGACCACACAACTGGCTATATTTTATAGCACTGCCACCTCCTGATGTTTTGCAATGTTGCCAACTCCTGCAACTTTATTATGAATCTTAAAATATTTGGCAATTGGCAAAAATTGGCATCTTGGGATAAGCCTGGGCTAACATATATCTGTTATATATTAACTTAGAAAATGTTATCTATGGGCTTCAGAAAATGTGAAACATAAATCCCCAGAACTTCAGTATCACAAGGCAAATGAAAGGACCCTAAAAAAGCATGATTTATTTAAAGAATAATAATTTTTATGCTAAAGGTTGGGCTTTTAAAACCTGACAGATGATTTAAGACACTTTTACAAAAACACTCAATTGCATTTCAGTCAACCTGAAAGGAAAAGGAATTTTGAAGAGATAATTTCCAGTGTCCTCTGCTTCCTGACTCTTTCAGACCATGCTGATGCATCACTGCTGCACATACGTCATGGGGAAATATCCTGATTTCCACAAGAAGCAATTAAAACTTGTACAAAATGCAACAAAACTCAGCAAGTGCTGCGAGGAACAGAAAGACAGCCCTTACCTCTGTAATAGGCAAACTGCAAGTAGTCGTAATGGAGGGGAAGGAAATTTTCGATGGGTGAGATACGGCCTGAACGTGTGGCAAGTTCTCGGACACAGTCGTGTTTGCAAGCCAGGACCTGCATGTAGTGATCTGCCGAGAAAAGAAGGAGAAAATGGTTTGAACTGAGAAGGATGGGGATGGTGCCGAGATGAGGACAGACAAAGGTTAAATCTCACCAACTGAAGGACATGCAACTCACTCTGCTGTGGTCCAGCAGGGGACTGCATACCTAGAGAAAGAGCTCAGGTTCCTTCCCAAAGCGAATGGAAGGTTGCAGTCACATTTTTACCCTCATTGAGAAATGTCTTCCTCCTTCTGTCAACTGTAGAGGGAGCTTGAGCATCTCTTTTGTGTGCTGGGAGATGCTGCTTCTGCCTGGGAAAACCAGATGGGTGCAGGGACCTGCAGGTGGCAGGTATCTCTTCAACCCCAAGAGTCAAACCAAAGGCAAGGATATCCGCAAAGCAAGCCAAGATGTGAAGATAGGGTGGCCACATGTGCTGCCACTTCAAAGCCATCTCCACACTCACTTCCTTCAGCTCATCTTTAATCCTCTCCTTGCTGCAGCAAGAAAGCTCCTGAGGGCACGGGATTGTTTAGATAAGAGGGGTCAACGCAAGCATGCCCAAGCATGGCAGAGCAAGGCACCTGTGCAGGAGTCTGAAAGGTCTAAGGTGCAAATACAGGCAGCAAAATCCCCGTGTTTGCTCCTTCTCAAAGATGAGGTATCTCCCAGAGAAACGCAAGCACGTGGTAAACATCTGTCATTAGCAAGGTTTCTTAATTGGTGGGAGTCCACAATATAGGCATTGTATCAGCTGTACAGTTTTGAAGCCAGCACTGACATCTGATTCCAGTTTGGAGCCTTTGCTGCAATGTACTTACAAATCTACTTTGCTCGCGCTGTCTCTGTACACCATTAAAAACCTTAAGAAATACACACAGGCTTGAAAAAAAAAACACAAAAAAACAAAAGAAGTGCTCAGCTACCAAAGCATTTCTCAGAGCTGTCAAAAAACCAGCCGGAGGAATTTGCAATGAAATCGAGTGGAAACTCAAAACAGTCCCCCATTTGCTCTGGGCAGGTAGTCTGAGTAGTTATCTGATTTACCATCCATATCCAGGGTATTACATTAGGAAAGCAAGAATGAAAAGGACATAAAGAATTTTGTTGTAATTTAAACCTATTTAAGCATCCTAATCCTGGAATAATCCATCACTGAGAAGCACCACTTTTTCTTGGTACTGTCAAGGTGCCCTAGAAACAGGCTATATAGACTGGAACCAATTCACTGAAACGCATCTGTCCCTGGGGTGGAGAGGTGAGAGTGTTTCAACTCCATGCAGCCGCACAGCAAATCAGCTTGGGATTGAAAAGACAAACAAGTTTTGAAGAAATTTAAACTCTCTTTTCTCGGTGTATTAGTATTCTCACTCCCTGCTGAAATGTCTGGGGCTGAGTGCCCTGGACCCAGGGGTGAAATCTGGATTATGCTGTCCCATAAGGAACCACTTAGTTCCCTATAGCAAAGCAGTTGCATTTCGGATCTGTGTGCCCTCACTTCCCTGTTTCTTTAGGTGCCTGAATGGCGCCAGGGTTTGGACTTGCTGTTTCCAGGCATATCTGGCCAACCCAAGCCACAGCACTTGCACTTGCAGAGACCATCTGGCTTCTTCGCACTCCCAGCTGATGTGCTGGGTTGAGGACCACCACACCATGACCACACTCTGCAAAGTTCAGCACAGAAACATCTCTGCTCACTGAGGCTGCACTCAAACTGCACAGCACAGAAGCAATTTAACAGAGACCCAAATCTGTTTGATGAGCAGCGCCTTTCAGTGAGAAGCAAGGTGGGTTTTCTTTGCCACTGAATGCAAGTTTCTTGGAGGGCTTGATACAGCCCTTGGTGTCCTGGTCATGGCTTTAAAAGCAGGCATGAATCTGGTACCAAGTCAGCCCTTACAACACTTTTCGTATTTTTTCCATGGGTAAATAAATCCAACAAAGGCAGCTTCCCATCTGGTATGTTGGTGTTTTCCCATCTTGGTCATTTCAATTAGATTTCCTGTCTCGACACAAACAAAATTATACAAAACCAAAAAACAATCTGTATCTGAGTGAAGTATTTTCCACACAAGAAGCAAAACTCCAGAGCTTGACGCAACTCCAAGACCATGAGCAGATAAATAAGATTTCTGTCACCAAACAAACCTTAATTTATTGTTCTTCTTTCCCTTACGACTAATTAAACATAATCTCATTTCTACTGAGAATGAACCATTTTAATCCCCTCTGGCTCAGAGCCACACATGCAAATCTGAAGATTACATAGCAATGTTCAATTCTCTCCAGAGATTCCAGTCAAGATCGTAATTAGGTGGGCCGCTGCTAATGACAAATCCATCCTTTTTGGATGGGGAAGAAATCTATGTTCTGAGCCTTTTTGGCAACTTTCCTGGCCATCTGGGGCATGGCCAAGAGGACTCTGCTGCTCTCTTATATGCATTGAAAGACAGAAAATGTAAACAGAGGCCAGCAATGTCTAGATTCCAGTGAGGTATGTCAGACTGCGTACAGAGGGAAACTGAGGCGGTTTATGTTAAAGCACCTATACTTCCAGCTCTTACAGAAGGCTGCGAATGCTTCTCAAATGCTTCTGGAAATGCAATTCTTCTAGCCCAGCCCTATTCAGGACCAAAAGGAGATGTTCTAGTTCCCTGTCCTCTCGATTTGCATTTTCTGGCCTTCCAAGTGCCTCACCAGCAGCGGTGATAGCAGGGAAAACACTTCACCAAATTCAGCCAAAGGCCCAAACTCAATAATTAAAAACATTGCAGGGTGAAGGGTGAGAACCCTGAAGATGCAAAAAGATCTCACCTGCAATAGCTTCATAGAGGCCAGCCTTATTTTCCAGGTACTCATGCTCCTCAAATCTCTGCGGTCCCTCGCACATGAGCTGGCAATCTTCATCCTCGGAGTAGTACCCTTTCAATGCACGTTCCAAGAAGTCAATGGCCAGCTCATACTCCTCCTTATCATAGTGCCTTACTCCAGCACTGTAGTCCTCCTGCAAAGTAGGTAGGCAGAAGACAAGACCATGAGTGGACCACGCTACTTGGACTACAGCATCCTGCCCTTGCCAACTGCAGGTGCTTCTCATAAGTACGAACAAGCGGGCAGGGACAAAACAATCTCGCCGGGTACCTGCCAGATGTAAGCAGTTGTACCAAACCATGTTTAAGCCATCAATGGACTTTTGGATCAGTGGAACCTTGTAAACCTGCCTAAATGCTCTGCTGAACTCCTCCATGCTTAGGAAATCCTCAGTGCCACTGAGGATTAAGCATTATGTGGAAAAACATTCATTTTCTTTGTTTTTACCCTCCTACCCAACAACTATGCTGAATGCCAAGGGAAAAGACTGCTCTTGACCCAGGCATATCTGTCTTAGAATGGCCCCTAATGAGCACCTCCATTAACTACACCAAGCGACCACTCCTGCTTCCTTGTATCTTATGAAATCAGAAAGTTGGGGTTGGCCCTGGCATTTGTGTTAGTCTTTTGCTTTGGGGAGGTGGAAAAAGGTGTCACTCTCCTGCCTGCCACCCTGCACCCTCACCAGCACAGCCACTCATGTGCACGTACCCTGGTGGAAGAACCCAGCTCAAAAGAAACACACATAAGCCAAGATCTGTCCATCAGCGCCCATGGAGACATTCATCAAAGCTGCTTGCTGATGCCTGTTCACAACCATGGATGACCCCAGAGCTCCCTGAAGAGAGGGACCAGGTTGAGAGCATAGCTATCAGAGAGTAGAGAGTGCCTTGAAAAAGCAGGAGCTGGGTTGCCTTGAAGGAAAGCCCTGAAAGGGAGAGGGTTTTTTTGCTGTATTGTAATACAGACCTCGGCAAGAATCTCCCCATTCATAGATGAAGCTCTCCTGGCCTCCTAAATCTCTTCTTTCCAGACTGCCTGACACTTAAGCTGGGTACCTTTTTAGCTCAGACTCACCATGTGCTGCTTGGCCTCCCGGTCAATCAAGTCAACCTTCCCTGACGTGGTCTTGTAGTTCTCAATATCTTGCTGTATCTCCATGTGCTCAGGGTTTGCCATGAAGAAGGTGTGAGCTGCATTTGCTGCTTCTTCCAGTTTGTTCAGCTGTAATACGATAAGAAAGACCAAGTGAATTGGTGATGTAGGACAGCGAACACAGCAGTTTATGCTGCACGCTCACACGCCTCTGACAACCCTTTGACACCACTGGACTGCACAATGATGGGATAACCAAGGAAAACCTGAATGCAGAGGCTAAAGAAAACAACTGAAATGAGAGGAAAAGCCAGTGCAAGGTAAACTGGAAAAGCTGGAGTTCCTGAGAGCCAGACAGATCACTTATCTGTCTGCAATTGGTCTATCAGTGATGGGGTACAGCCTGTTTTCCAGCTGCACATCCTCTGAACTTGGCTACTCCAACTCCCTGCACAGTCCCAGATGGAGAGATATTCTCATGAGATATGAGACTAAGAGACGAGGGGAAAGCAGCTGCTAAGACTGCTCTCTCTATAAGCCTTGGAGGCTGAGCTACATCCAGGCTGAGGGCTTCTGCTTGTAAGTGGGGACTTGGGACCATTTTTTGAGCTCAGCTGTGTATACATGCAAAAACCCAGACTCTGTTGGTATGACGGAGGTCTAAAGAGGATTTTATCTTGGTATATCAAGTTACTTTGGATTTAGAGATTCAGAACCAAGACCAGACATTAGTTTCACCCTGGAGAAAGCCTTGTAAACAAACACAGATGTTCAGGTAAAACAGCTGCATGACCTAGCAGGAGAGAGACCACTTCCATGGTTAATGCACTTGCTCCTCAAAGAAAGCCAACACCACTGAGTACCAGCAAGGTGCAGAGTCAGGCCCCTGGAATATGTCCACAGTCTGACCAGGCTCACCCACGCTTGTTAGCCAGGACCAGCCTAATGCTAGTCCTGGCAAGGCTGTGTCCAAGCGTTCTTGATAGCAAAGCCTACACCGAACCCTGTGCCATTGCTGCTAGGCTCCTCCTGAGGCACCAGCTCCAGTGAGCTCAGGCATGTCTATATTATGCTGCCATCACAGAACAGCAGCTCACCTGCAGAAACCTGCACAAGTACCTACCAGATAACCCAACCAGCAAAACGACAAGAACTGAAAGAGAGACCTGCAGAGAAGCATAAGCTGCACACCCTGTTATCCTAGGCCTGGAGCATGGCAAAGAGCTCATGCGAGGTGAGGTGAGGCCATGGCTGCCCTAAAGCCCCTTCTCAT
>JAOXNO010000052.1:13110100-13122499 GCA_028565335.1 Limnodromus scolopaceus
TGGGAGCCTGGTTTAAAGGCAAGGGAAGAGAAGAAGATGTGGAGTGCAGCAGGACACGCACCAAGCCTCCTGGCATGCAGTAAATCTCCCAAAGAAGTGCCCAGCGCTTTCATCTGGGCTGTTTGAATTAGGATGAGTGTGAACACAGGCTGCAGAGCAAACAAGGGGGGTACCATGAGTCAAACTGGTGGCAACTGGAGACATCACGGCTGTGGGAAGTCACTAGCTGAGCTTGTCAGGGATGCCTTGGTGATTCTGACAGGGAGACACTGAATGGGAGCAGACACGCAAATCTACCCAGGGATTTGTCAAATTGACACTTTCATATCAAACAAGCCATTCTGAATACACTCTCAAGTTGCTTGCTGGGGCACAGAGATGTTTTGAAAGCAGGTGCCCAGATACATGAAGAACTTTTGGAGGAAAAGCCCAGCTGTCATGGTGGGTAAGACCAACACCAGGCAGGTGCTCTCCTAACCCCTCTGTGCTGCTCCAGCACAGCTGAAATTGCTTGTCCAGTTCCCAGGAAGGCCAGGGCAGAGCTGGCTGAGGAAGCACGCATGAATACCTCTGAAAGGAAGATGAAAGCTCTGGTCAGACAGCATCTCAGCCCGCTCCCCAGAGCTACCCTTTGAACACCAAAGCACCGCTGTCCTGCAGTGCCCACAGAAATGCAAAAAATTTGCCTTGTGTAAACATCAGAAGTTTTTCAAGATTAGCTCTGTGCTGACAACGTACGTAGGGAAGCCAACTTTTACTGTAAAAACAGGATCTATTCCAGTCCTTTGCCTGGAGTTTTCCTAAGGACACCACTCTCCATCATAACCCCTTGGCTTCCCAGCAGCCGAGTAAAATGACTGTAAGAATTTTTTATCCAGGACAGCACAAAAAAACCCCAAATCCCTTCAGTGTACAAATATCAATTTTTTAAAAAGAAAGACATTGCTATTCATCAACATATATCCCATTCTGAAAAAGCTCATCTTAATATAATCCCAGCCTGGAAAAGCTCCTCGCAGCTGGGCAGCATCTGATACAGGATAATGGACCCACCAGAGCATCTCACGATGGGAATTTTCAGGTCACGCTGAGTGTAGGTGGGACTACCACTGCAGCTGGCAATTAGAGAGGTCAAGATGGGGCAAGAGTTTTGTTGGAGACACATGAGCTGCTGACCTGATCCAGAGGACTGCTATTAAGCTGCGATTTGAGCTACTCAGGAGAATTGCATTCTTCCACACCACACCACAGATTTCTATTCACAGACAGCATCCTGCCTATGCAGACTTAAAAGGGACAAAATGCATCTCAGCCAGGGAACGGGTCCCTTGAGACTCAGGCTGCAATAATCTGTTGTGGGATGTTATTTTTTACCTTGGTTCTAGCTCCTTTTCAGAAATCTGTCAAAAACTGTCACAAACCCTAGAATGGGCTTAGCTCTTCTTGGATTAAATTCACCCCTGTGAAATAGGAAGAGTCTGATTTCTAGACACAACAGAAAATCCCTTTCCCACCCTTGAAACAAGGCTCATACTGTGTCTAGTCCTGCTGGCACTTCACAGCAGAGATGACCTTTGGATTTTGCTAAGTGGACTCAAAGTAGAACATGTCAACTCAACACTTTTCAATTTATCATGTCCCATATTTGTGTTAGAAACATTCAAGTAACACAAAGAAGCCAACAGCTGCTAAATTTTGGGGAGTTTTTAAGAGGATGCGTGTATCTAAAAGCAAATTCCTAACTGGTAAGACACGTTCAGGGACTAGCACTGACATTAATTATGAAACACTCTGGGGAAACTTTTGCCAAAACACTCCAAATTCAAAAGTAGCAGGATATTTTGGTGTTTAAAGGTCTGGGCTGGGACTCAGGACACCTGGACTTAGTTCCTGGCCCTGTCACAATCTCACTGTGCAGCCATTGGAAAATACATTTTGTTTTCTTTATGCCTGATTTTCCATTGCTTTAAATGAATAACATTAAAAATAATAACATTTCTCCTACAGGATAATCATTTTGTTTATTTAGATGGCAAGCAACTCAGGGACAATAAGTACATGCAAGAATGTAACACAAGGGGGTTTTGATTTTTGTACAACCATCACTGAATGAAAATCAGCAAGGAAAAAATGACAACTGTAGAATCACAATCTTAGTATGTGCTTTAAGGTCTGCTCGTTCACCCTACTGGAATGAGATTGCTGGACTATTGCTGCAGCTTTGTACCAAACCCTGTGTATTTCAGCCAGAGAAGACGCATGAAATGAGAACATCAGCACTCAGAGAGCCCTGGGAACACTCTGTTCATTTTGATCTTACCATGCCAATGGCTATACCCAAGAAGAGGAGAACACAACATTTAAGTGCTTCTGGGTTTTGATGCTGAAAAATATTTTTTTTTCCTCGTTTGAATGTTAGGAGTGTTTCATTTCACATAAAATCAGGAAAATTATTTTAAGCAGCAAAACCTCAGAATTTCAGCAAATTGCAAATGCCTGGTTTCATTCCCATCTGGGACAATGCTGGCCTGGACTTCAATGGAACTGTGACTTTCAACCTGCAGTAGTGACTTGGATTAGGAAGGGTGTTTTAACTAGAGCATTAGACAGGACCAAACACAGGCTGGAGAAAGGACCTTGAATGAGCATCTTAAGCATCACTACACAATCGATGCCAACTCTCATTGATACCAGTTGAGAAAATCCTTTATGGACCTTTCACGGGATGCATAATGAAACGTATAATATAATGTCCCTTAATAGTTCATTGCCATTCTTGTACCTGTCAAACTATGTATCAGCCAGTAAACTCCATGTTGAGCAATCTAATTTGTACCTGTTAGGCCACTATCCCAACCTGCCATGGTTAGGAAATAAACCGCATCGCCTGAATATGTCTAACTTGCTATTTGATTTTATCATCACTTCAGCTGCTGAGTCCCTGAAAGAGAAAAACAGAGGATTCGCCACATCCCTCGACACCCCAGGGTTTCTTCCCCTGCCAAGACTGGACCTACCTGCACATAACCTCTGCTAATTGCACGAGCCTGGCATGGAGCTTGTGAGAAAAAATTTCAAACCATTCAGATTACCTAGAAACCAAAGTCTCAAAGCTTCAGACAGCTTCTGGCTTGCTGAACAGATACTGGTTTTTTTAGAACTTTTCCATAGCTCTGCTGCTGCTGTGTTACATCAAAGGCTTAGCGTGCTGGGCTCTGCAGAGGAGGGAGGCTCTGGAGTCGTAAGCACAGATAACAACAGAAATAAAAGGTTCAGTGTCATGAAGGATTAATCTCGTTGTGTCTATGCAGAGCTTATTGCCTGGGCACACAGAAGCAAGTAGCAGTGAGACGGCTATAAATAGCATGTGACCTTGTCTCAACTATTTTATTATTGCAAATAGGGGAGGAAGAAATTCTCCAGAGAAGTTAATCAGGATTTTTTCCCTCTGCTGATAGGATTGCACATTCACAGAAAGATGGTTGAACAGCCTGCAACCCACAACAGCACTCACTGACTCCTCAGAAACACTAAAATCAGACAGCAAGGCAAGCATATGGCAGAAAAGGGCCTTAGCCAAATGTAGAGAATAGGTACCAAGTGATGAAGATGTGAAGCAGCCTTTAAGTCCTTTAAGACACCATCCCCTGCTCTCGAAGGAGAGGAGTTCTTTGTCTTCCAACCCAAGATAAATAGGGTTGGTTCCCTCTCCTTGCTACTAGTGTGACAGGGGGCAGTATTGATGCCTTCCTGGAGGCTCCACATGCATCTTTTCAGGGGTCTTCTCCGTTTTCAAAATGCAGACAGCTTCCAGTGTGCTTTGGATGGTTCCTCTCAGACCACCCCAGCACGCCTCAATGTGTGCTGCTGCTCACCAATTGCTTTGGTAGACTCAAATCCAAAACACGTGAAATGTGGACAAGTGGAACAGGGAAAACTTCCCATGAGAAAGGAAACTTAGGAAGCATTTGGGGTTTTTTGTTATTCCAACAGGCAATTTTTCAGTACACAAACATATGCAGATTGGTAATTACACAGTCAAAAAAGGTGACTAGACGTTGAATTAGTCTCCAGAAAGTGGTAGATGCTTGGAAAATTAAGATTAAACTGAACAAACCACTTCAATAGTGGCCAGGGAACAAATTCTTTCAATTAATCAAAACAGAAATCAGATTTCCTAATGGATCTTTCACTTGGGTTGTGCTGGCAGTGTTTTAGGTAAGTGTACACACGTACGTGCCAAGCAGACTGACTGCATCCCCCCTCCTGAAAAGTCCATTTTGCATTGAGAAAGCAAATTGGACTGAGACTCTTCCTTCCTTCTCTCTCTCTTATTCCTCTTAAACTGTTCCCAGGCAGGTAAGAATGAAGATTTTCATACGTTTCTGTCTGTGCATTATATGCTTCAGTGCACACGTGGTGTAACAAATACTGCACAAAGAGCAGGGCATTAATTACAGCAAGTGACTTGCAAAACCACTTCCCAGCAGGAAAGACCCTTCCCACATAAATCTTGAACACATTGAGACACCACGGGATTCCTCTGTGGAGCAAGCAGTGGGAAATGTGTTTGTGTTTACTGAACCTTCGATCCGACTGATTGTGAAAAACACTTTAAGCCAGACTTTGTCCTGTGTGAACACTAACATAATCTGATGAGAGCTAAATTGTGTGTGAAACAGCATTTTCAACAAGGAAAAATTCCGAAAATATACAATGTGGGCTCTCCTGGCAAAACCCAAAACCCCTAGAACTGGGTTTTTTAAAGCTTGGTCAAGAAGCCCCTTGTTGACGGGATGTAGATGTAGATTGTGCCAGCACACAACAGGCGAGAGCACAGACAGGAACTGGCAGTACACGTATTTCAGCATGCTGGTCTGTACCAAAAAAAAGTTGCCTTCTATCAGCAGATAGCTGGCCAGTTGCCCCCCTCACTCCAGCTGCAAACACACAACCACACTGCCAACACATGATGGCCACGCCGCAGTCAGGGGTGCAAAACACCCTGCACCCTGGACCACGGGAGCTCCTTCAAACGCCACGTCTGCCTAAAAATGGACTTCTTCACTATTTTTAAGGATACTAGCATAATTTGAAGGCTAAGTAAGATCTTCCCTTATAATTTTCCTTGGAAGAGGTGGGATGCGTTCAGCCCTCAGGAATCTGTGCAGATGCTTAGTCATGATGCTCCTACACCCCAGAGTTTTCCTTAGCCAGGTAATTAGAGAAGAGCCAGTGGCCCTTGGAGATGAGTAACATGGCAGAAGCAACACACTTACAGACTAACAGCAATGAGCAGTGCTAGATACTAAAAGGTGGGGGATATAAAGCCAGCCAGGTTTCCCAGAGCAGAGGTTTTCTCATGCATGTCTTTCCTCCTGTTGCTATAACATCCCCACGGCAGCCCCAGTTGTTGCACACCTGGGAAAGTATCAGTCAAAGATTAGCCCATGCGTTTTAAGCTACTGAAATCGAGCAGCTGGAAACAAGCAGTACGTGACTATCCCCTCCTCACAGACCACCAGCAAGAGTCTCGTGGGCCACAGCCTGTTAGACAAACAATGAGCTTTCATCTGATATATTGGCTGATAACAGACAGAGAGGCAGGTGGTCCCCTGCAGAGAGTCCTGGTAATTCCTGGGGGGAGAGGTGAGTCTTGCTAACCCTGCCAGCAAGGAGCGAGGGAGACCCTTGGCTGTCAAGGCAGGAAGGTCAAGGCTGGAATGCTTCAATCTGATTAAGGCTAAAACTGATTGCATGCTTTTAGCAGAGAAACAGAGCAAAACAAACTTGGCAGGCAGTTAAAAGGGCTGGGGGGTGTACCATGAAAGCGTGAGTCACAGGGTGAAAAAGACAGGGCACTCTCTCAAGCAGCAGAGGTGCTATGGGAACATAACAATATTCTACATTTCCACGAGGCCTTCCAACCTCAGGAACCCAAAGGCATTTGATTTGGGCCAGAAACAAAGCAAACTCATCTGTGATGAAAGAACTGAAGTGATGACACAGAGATGGAATGGGAGAAGCTTGGGAGAGGATCACTGGACAGCGCTCTTGCAGATGATCTTATGATGTCTAAGATCCCAACACAAGTATAACCCACAACACAGAGTCATCAGCACAGAAACAAATTTAGCAGTGTTTATCCTAAAAAGGATGAAGGCCAAAGCACGCTGCAGCACGTCTCTACCAACAGACTTCCCATCAGTAAAGGATTTCATTAAAACAACAGTGACACACAACAACAAGACCCCTCTCCCAATGAGGGGATGAGAGTTAGACTCTTGTGATTGAACTGATTAACAAATATACAAGCAAAGGTGAATAACGTGGGGGCTGGGCATGACAGGCTGATGCCATCCATGAGCCTACAGGAATAAGGCAAAGCAGCTTATTGCAGCAAACTTCTGGACATCAGTACTTCTGCCTGGAAAGGATCAATGGCATTTCTTCGATATGTTTGCAAGAACGCAGCAACGTAAGTCAGAGAGCAGATCCAAAATTAGCATAGCTGTCACATATTCTCTGCTTTCCAGATTCTGTGTTTTTCCTGCTTTTCCATATCTTCCCTCTCTGAGACCCATAAAACAGCAGCTTTACAGTTTAGATGTGAATTTTCTCCAGCATCCTGCCTCCCTGGACATTGCAACTGCACTGGTTGATAACACCAGGCACTGGGGCAGGCTTCTAACCAAGCTGTCTCCACGTTGATAACTCTGTAGAAATAATTACTAAAACACGTAAGAAAAACACAACAGAAAAATCTGAGACAAACAGAAAAATTCTTACAGCAGAAAGTTTCCTCCCTTTCCAGGGTTTAGCAATGGCTCAGCACCTTTTAAAAGAGTCAGACATGATGAGCTGTTGAATGTCCTTTGGGAGCCAAAGTTTCCTGTGAAAATACATATGCTTGTCTGCTGTTACCCAACATCATCCAAACAGCTACCCGTGCCCCTAGAAAACGCCTTTCTGAGAGGACGTGTGGATTACTCATGGCTATCCTGGAGCCAGAAAGCCACACTGATCTGGTGATAAAATGGTACTCCTTTTTTGCAGCCCTTTTCCGATGTAAATAGAATTTTGTCAAATGACTTATCTAAATGGTGTCCCAAGCCTGAAGACTGCCTCTCCCTACCTTTTCCCTGAGGAATAGAAAGGTCATCTCCTATGAAGGTACTGACTGACCCCAACAGTGATTATGGCCAGTTTATTTTATTAACATCAGAGCGTTTGTTTGAAAAGCAGAGTGCATAGCCCTGAGGGTGGACTGTGCTATCTGAGAAAGAGGTTGTTATCTCTCTGTGCCCTGAGCCACGATGGGACAGCAAAGGGAAATAAACCTTAAAGCAAACAAACCTTAAATCCCAAGCAGAAAACAGACTCACACCATATCTCTGCATTGTCCCCTCACACAAAATTCTTGACAGTCTTCAAGGAAATGTTTTTAATTACCATGTTTTTTCCAAACACAGTGTTTCTGGAATACCTTTTCCATGGCTTGAGTCATAAAGCAATGGATCATGACTTGCAACTGCTGAGTGCTTGGAAACCATTGTGGTGGTGATGGACATTAGGCCACTGCAGATGATTAAATAAATCATCAGATAACCATTCCAATTCAACAAGGATTTGGCAAAGACTAAAGAAGATCTACAACTCAGGGGCAGGCTCTTCTCACCACGAGGGGAACTGACTGATGCCAAGGGGAGGCAAACTTTGGTTACTTTTGAGAAAATTGCCATCTTTGAACATAAACTTCTATGCTGATCTGACAGATTCACCATTACTGGGCCAGCATTGAGGCACTGCATTTACTTTCTGCAAGGGAGCAGTGTTTGAAGAGAAAGAGAGGGAAGTGAAAAATATATCCATAGTTCTGCAATACAATCTCAGTTGGTCTGGAAAGCAAAGGAAACGTCTTGCAAGGGGCACTACCTGTATGGGCTGCCAAGCTAGTCCAGACCAAAGGTTCATGTCTCCCAGGAACCTTACGCCTGGCAGTGGACATTTGTGGGCAGAGCATAAGGACACGCCAGGTACACAATGACCCTCACAGAGAGGGTATTGTCAGGGAAAGCAGCAGCTTACAGGCTTCCTGAATCAGGATTTGCCTCTGGACCACTGTGCTTAAAAGCCACTGATGGACCTATCCTCTGGGGAGCTGTGTAATCCTTTCTGGAACACATTTACACAAGCTGCAATAAATAAGGGATTTGGGAGATTTTAAGACACCAGTATATTATTTCCACCAGAGAAGACATGTGGCTGAGAAAGATCTGCCGCTAGGCTACATTAGATTTTTCAGAAAACGTGGGGGTTGCTGCAAATACACCTGCACACGTTTACACACCTGGAAGGCAAAAGCCATTGCAGCAGCACTGCAAAATTCCTCAGGTTCCTCCAACTTTCATTACAATAAAACTCAAACCCATCTGAGTATAACAGGGATGAGTTTTCCCATAAAAATGCATCTGCTGAAATGAAGGCGGATGAAACAGTGCAGGGGAGGGAGCCTGCAACCCACCCTCTCATCCAGGATGCTAAGAGCACATCAGGTGTCAAGGGTAATCTCTTGGTGGGCAGGATGACTATGCTGATGTGAGATGGACTGTGTTGACTTCACAGCGTAGCAACTGCCAGACATGTTCTCAGCAAAGTTTGACGCTGCAAATCCTGAAGAAGAGGTTCTCCTTCTTAAGAGCTTCTGACTTCTTCAGCTGAGGTTGACGCACAGAACGAAAGCATGCCAAAGAACCCATGCACTTCCATCTTCGGTTTATCCAGCACTACTGAAGAAACGTGTATTTCATTTGGAGAGGATGTAATTCTACCCTTGCAAATGTGACTCTTGCCCTACTCCAGCTCCCCAAGCTTTGATGAGCACTGTTACTAATTTGAGAGAGGAATTACTGGCTTTGAGAGAAGAGTAACACCCGTCTGCAGAATGACAGCTCTGACACTCAGCCCAGGGGCACATTACGGACAGTGTCCGCTGCTGCTCAGGCTCTTGGTGCGGCTCCAGCGTCTCCTGTGGAGTTACACCAGGGTGAATTTGGCTTGTGCTTCAGTGAGCGAGGCCACATACCACTTGGACAATTGCCTCCATACATGACACACACCACAAGTCTCGGCTGGATTTGCTGCTTCTGAAATGAAAACACTTTGCTCGCTTTCCCCAGCCGTAGCTTGGTAATCATTACTAAACACTTATCAACTAGACGGCCTTCATTTCCTGAGAGCCTGGACCTAATTACACCAGGAAACACTCGCTTTTTCTTCAGACACAGAAATGTTAGTTTCTGAGCCCTCCTTCGACAAAATCAAACTTTGCTCTGATTAGCAGAGGGGAGAGGAGGGGGAAAAAATGCAGCCAAATCTCAAAAGGCAAACTTGCAGTGATTATTCACAGAGATGCCCTGGCTTCACTCTGCATCATTAATAATAACAATAAAATGTCACAGCTATTTCATCTCCCCTCCCTCCCCTACTAACCTTTGCTGAGCCCTGCAAGGCCCCTGCAAAGAGGTATCGTTTTCCCTGGCTTGCAGGTAAAGAGTCTGATGTCTCACAGCAAATCAGAACCAGATCCCAGGGCTGCCGGCTCCAAACGCCATTCCTCAGAGTGAAACAAGCCCACTCAGCTCTGTCTCCTTATCAGGATATTCGATCCAGCGGTGGGATGAAGGAGCCTTTGCCAAACGTGCTGTGCACAGAGCAGCACTTTCAAATCCCTCCTTTGTGCCATGGGGCCGGCTGGGATGCTGAGTTACAATTGCCTGCTTGTAATAGAGCTCAGAATATCACCATCAAATCAAACTGTTGGTTAATTACTGTGTTAAAAAAAGCCTACAAATGCACAGTAATGGAGTTAAAATGTCCACAGCACCAAATCACAAGATCTGCTACTGCAGCAGCATCAATTTTCCCCTGTGAGCTGCCCAGGACCTGCTGCCCATCCCGGCGGGTGGCCAAGCAGTGGCTCTGGGTGCTGTATCCAATGGGAGTGACCTACAGCAAACCTGCCTGGGAGAGAAAGGCGAAGAAGACCTGTGCTAAGGGGCTGAGTGTCCTCTGACCAAGGTTTCCAGGCAGAAATCCCATAACCCTGGCTTGGGAAAGAGCCTACAGAAAGGCAGAGCAGGGTTGTAGGCACCTCCAGTGCTGCAGCTTCATGAAAGTCAGTGGAAGACCATGGGAGGGATGTGTTAGCTCCCAGTTGATGAGTGCACATATGTACAAAGGGGTGATCCAGGAGGAAGTCAGCACACCTCTCCCTGAGAACAACCAAGAAATGTGCCCTCTGCAAAGAGCTGATCAGCAGCATATCCCACATTTCTGACTCTGGGTTGCTTTCCTATAGGTATGTACCTTCACCTTTCTTCTTCCTCACAGCCAAAAGCTGGAAATAGGACACTGAGCAATTACTCTGGGCAAGAGAAATTCAAGGACTGGACTCCTCCACAAACTTCTTCACATCCAGGGGCTTAAAAGCATCCGCAGTGGTGGACGATCTTCACCGATCTCCTATCCAAGTGCTGGCTCCTCAGTTTCTCAGCGCTCACCAGGATCAGGAAGCAACATCCTAGAGGATGCGCGTGTCACTTGTGGGAACAACGCAGGTGCTTATTCCATTACCGCTGGCTTTGCTCTGCCTGCCTGAGACAGGGAAAGCAGCTGCCTGGTGCGGTGCCAGGGGAGGATGGCAGCCCTCCGGAGAGGGAGCCCCGCCAGCAGCCGGGGGATGAACGGCAGCCTGGGGCCCGCAGGGAGCCTGGATGCGAATATCACAGGGATGGTGTCTCTCACAGGGATGCCAACGGGGATCACTTCCTTCCCCCCCCCACCCCGTGCACAGGCTGTTATTATTACTCACAGCACCGACACGTTCTGCATCCCGGCTCCCAGCTGCAGCCCCACCACTGATGTCACCCCGGCGGCCTGAGAGACGTTACCCGCTGTCTGGGGCGAAACTGTTTTTCAGTATGTGAAAAATGAGGAGCTGTCTGCCCTTGCTGAGGACACGGCTGAAGCCAGTGTTTTCTGAGCACTTCCGAGCAGAGTCAGGGTTTCTGCTTTTAAATCCTGGCTCTGGTTCTGACGTACTGGGAATTCTTCTACCAGTCACTAAGCATCTCCATGACTCGGTTTCCCTGTTAAAATGGAGCCCGAACCTTCTGGCCCTGGCTGCTGGGAGGCTGAATGACAGCATTTAAATGCCTCAGATGACGTGTCAGGGCTTAAGACATTGCAAGATTTTTCTGTTGATCCTAAAATTATGGACTGGTCTCCTGTAAGAGCTCACTCAATCCTCATAAGTGGCTCTTTGTCACTGTTCCCATCCACACCCTGGTTCCTCTTTGAAGGGCAAATACCATAAAAGGGCTGTTTATAGAGACTGAGACCTACAAAGGAGAAGTCAAATAGGGTCAGGCTCACTATGGCTTTGCTGCCCTGAGCTGTGGCCAGGGAGGGGTGGCTTCCCACTCCCCCTGTGATCCACGGGGAACAGCGGCCCGTCTGTCTGAGGAGCCTCCAACGTGGGTGGGTGTCTCCTGCCCCTTCGCAAAGAACCGTTTCATCTCTAGTGGGAATAGCTAAAACAGAAAAGGTGGATGATGCCAAGATTAAGTAAGAGAATTAGGAAAAGAGCAAGCGTCTCTAATCAATCACGCTTGGACAGTGAGGGTTTTATGTGCACAAAGACTTCACTTAAATTCTTTTCTGCATTTATCCACAAGAAAGAAAAAAAAAAATCTGGTGGCTGAGGAAATTACCAGATGTTAGTTCACCCTCGTGTTCTGCAAATGTTTCCATTCTGTTGAAAACCCAATTTGCAAACCCAGGAACCCTCAAAAAAGAATTATTTCTTTTTAGAAAAGAAAATCTGCAAAAGCTCCAATGACAGCACATGATGTGGATGAAGGCAGAGGAACTCTGCCATCTAGCAGACTTCATGCTGCTAACTTTTCCCTGCCCTGGAGCAGCAGAATCGTACCAGTCACCCTCTCGCTGTCCAGCACCAAGTCTGCGTTTTCCCTAGCACAGAGAAGAGAACACTTAAAGAAACAGATATCTCAGTGCAGGGATTTTTGAAAGAAAATACAGCCAACTATATTAATAAACCTTATTAGTAATGATCCTAATCATCATCTGGTTCACAAAGGTCCTTTAACTTGCTTAAAGTTGATCCAGGGCCACAGCTGAGAGGGGCAGAGGCTGAAATAGAAGCCACAGAATGGAGCAAGGTAGCCAGGACGTAATGACAGCCCGTGCAACTCACCCCAAACACCCAAGTGGAAACCACAGGGCCTGAGAAATCCCATCACAACCAGTGAGAAGGATCTGCATTTTACGCCTCAGTCCAAAGACAGCATCTCCAGTACAGCAGCCCCTTAGAAA
>JAOXNO010000052.1:13122599-13153709 GCA_028565335.1 Limnodromus scolopaceus
GTGGGTCTCCCAGACCCCACACACCACCACACAGCAATAACAACATCTCAGAGCATCCCACACTGCAAAGCGCCAGAGCCTCACCACTTTCCAACATTTCTGTTCTAAACATAAATTTACAACCAGCTATTGGTGGGTTAAATAAAAGGGGGAAGACTAAGTCACAAGTCTATTGTCTCATTTACTCACTTAGCCTCCTGGCATGTGCACTTTACCATATTATTGCATTTAATTTTGTTTTTTGTTTTTAAAAGGAATCACTTTGGACTTATTTCCACCAAGTTCTTCTGTTTAATTTAGTGCACAATAGCTGTTCATTTCAAGAAGCTGTTGGAAAAACATTAATCTGTTCCCAGCCCAGACTACTGTTAAAAAAGCAGAGCATACTTCTAAAATAAAAAAAATATAATAAAAAAAAAAAAACCACAATGCTTTAAAAAGTACAAATATGAAGAACTTCTGACAAATGTGTTTTGGTCCTTGCTCAGGCTAATCTAAAACATAAATCACCGCAGGTGTAACTTCACTGGAAACACGCAGCTTTCCATCCAAAATAAATCTAGGCCACAGAATAAAATCCGCATGACCTAATTGGTGAGTTGGTTGGCAAACAGAGGCATGGGCAGACTTGCATAGCTAGCACCAGTACTGCATTCATCCCTGCGGGTTATTATTTACAGATGCTTCCTCTGACGGCAGTATCTCTCCCCTCTCACTCTTCGGGAGCGCGTCCCCGGCGTGGGATGCTCCTGAGCCTCTCCCCACGTGGGGATGTGGGGCTCACCCAGATGAAGCCACTCAAACCCACGCGGTGGGGAGCAGGGCACAGGTCTCTCGGTTGCCCTGCAAAGCCCAGCAAAGCGTGGCATGGCAGGGCTCAGCCCGGAGCCCGTTTCGAAGCCCAGGGCCATACCCGCAAGCCTTCGAGGTCTGGCAGAGCTCAGCTCACGCTGCCGGGCTGCGGCACAGGCGCGCGCAGCAGAAACATCCCAGGAATGACGCAAATATAAAAAGAAGAAAAAAAAAAAAAAACGGTTTCCAGTGACAGCAGCAAAAAGCTCTCTGGCTGCCAGACCACAAACAAGTTGGAGACGTTTTCCTCCCTCATCCCACTTGACACAAGACCTGAGCCAAGATCCTTCTTCAGCAGCTCTCCGAAGTGTTTAGCATGAGGCCGTCCATAAGTCTGATTCTGGGTTGCACATAGACCTGGCCTTGCACTGGCAAGGTGAAAAGGCTCTGATTTATTATGCCACTGGTGATGGCAAAAGCACTGTCTTGTGATGGGTCAGGAGTGATGACACCAACCTCCAACTTTCCAGAAACCCCTGGCTGGATTTTACACCAGACCAACAACAGCAGCAGCTTGTGACTCCTCTGGAAAAAACAGAGATGCTTCGAGTGAAGCCCCAGCAAGGGCCAGAGGCCAATCTGAACTTTTCAATAGCCTCTACACCTCGGTTTGCTCAGGCACATGGGCAGAAGCAGGTGGGCTTCTCACTGCAGCTCAAGATTTATGCTCTCCGTCAGGCATGGGCTGAGGGCTGCCCATCATGCCTGGTCGCCTCAAACCAGGGCTGCGAAGCAATTGCTATATGTCACTCCCATGCCATATCACGGACTTTTCTCTTGCGTCCAACAGGTGGGCTAGCTTGCAAGCACTTCTGGTCCTAGGCTATGCAGGGAATCAGGTCAGACTTATATGCCCATTAACTGGACAGAAAAATAGGTTTCATCAGCCCTCCCACAGAAAGGTTGTTACTTATTTATATGATGACAGTGGTCCAAAGAGACAGCTCAGAACAGGGTGCCCTCTGCCAGCTGGCCAGCAGAGTCCCAAACACCTACTGAAGGTGGGTAACTTCTTCACCCGTGCCCAAGTCAACTGAAGGCTTTAAGAAGCCCTCAGTCTGGAGAGCTCATGAATGAGGTTAAGGGAAAGCACCAGAGACCAAGTCTGGAAGACGAGGACAGCGAGGACAAGAGGACTACAATAAAGCTTAGCTTTTGGAAAGCAGATGGGCCCAAATAATGCAAAAAGGCTTTATGATCCCTCAAGCAGGAAATAAGTGATGACATACTGTCATGTTGCTGTGTCAACAGCTGACACATCACAGCAGGATAATTTAATGGACTCCCACGTTATTTTAAAAGCTGTCTTTGAAACTGCAGAGCTAGGGCAGAGAAGCTTCAAGCCTTGCAGAGCAATGGCTCTGCAGAAGACCCACTGCTGTGGGAGACCTCAGTCCCTCGGGAACCAGCCTGCTTAGAGGAGCCGCAGTGAGCTCTGCATCCACAGATGGCATCTGGGGCTCACCACAGACGGCTGCTGATACCAGACCAGAGCAGCAGCCTCCCTTCCCTTTCTCCCTGCAAGAAAACAGTACTCTGACCCAAAATGTTTCAAAGGGTTCATTGTTGTCTGGCCGGCACATGCAATGCATGAAGCTAGTCTGGAAGTCCTCAAGGTTGTGGAGAAAGTTCTGCATGTCTCAAACAGGCTACAGCGCTTTTGAGAGTCTCCCTTATCCTTAAGAGGGGCTTTTTGTTTGCTTTTAACACTATGTACCAGAAACAAAACATTCCTCCCTCCTGCTGCTCTCCCTCTCTTTCTTATCTGAAGCAGCCACTTGCATTTTTACAGACGCAAGCGTCCGGCTTTTTTTCCAGGGGTCTGCATATTTACTTTCCCAGCATTTTTTTCAGCAGTGGGATGCAGAAGCCAAATCTTTGAGGACTGGCCCACAGGATTCTGCCACACTGGAAACAAGGAGGGGTATCTCCAGGAAACCTTGGATTTCATAGCATTGCCAACCGGAACTGCACTTCTGCTTCCAACAGTGGGTTCGGCACAAGGCGCGTACTCAGACATCAGCAGAAAGAACAAAATCCATGTTCCCTATGAGTCTCATGGAAAGGCTATTCCTATTCAGCCAAAATCTGCAAAAGCCATTCAATCTCTAAGGAACAGCTTCATTTACAATCTAGTTTCATTTTCTGGCCCCTGATGTTAAAGACAGCCTCCATACAGATTATCTCCCATGTGGTTTTGCTTTTCAGAGCGATCCTGCCTTTGGGAGAAGTTTGCTGGAGTTACCAAATGAGAGCACACAACCCTCTCCCTGGAAAGGAACACGTTAGGAAACAGTCTGGGGTCATACATCAGGGTAAGGCTTGCTGCTCATTAACCTACTCATTTACTCACACCTGCAAAGCCTCCCTCTCCTGCTTCAGGTTAGTGCCTCCATCCCCTGCAGCAAGCAGGTGCACACAAGCATCCTCAGAGCATCCCCAGCAGGTCTGCTCTGAACCAGCCACAGCGCTGCTGGCCAAAGCAGGAGGCAGGATCCCAGCCCATGGCCATGACTCATGCTCCGGGCCCTGCCAAAGAAGTAGTTTTGGAGCAAGGAAATGACAGGGAGACTTAAACTAAAAAGCTGGTGAAACAAAACGAAAGAAAATCCTCCTCAGCTCTCCTTGCTTAGGTCCAGCGAGAGAAAAGGGGAAAGGGTGTGCAAAGCATGAGAGGCTTTTTGGATGGGGCTTTGAGCAACCTGGTCTAGTGGAAGGTGTCCCTGCCCGTGGAGGGTATGTGTGTGTGTGTGTGTGTAACTAGAGGATCTTTAAAGTCTCTTTCAACTCTACCCATTCTATGAATCTATGACTCTAGGTGTCAGAGCACGGTGTGGTGCTGCCTCAACATGGAGAGGGATTTTGGACAAGCGGCCTTTCCTTCCGCAGGAGTGAAACACCCTTTTCAGCATTTCACCACCTGCTGGAGTGGAGTGATGACCATGTCCACACTGCCCTTTGGCACACAACATGTGAGCTGATGCACTGTGCAGGCGTGTCAACATGCTCTATAGGGTCCTGCTAATGCTGATGCTGGGCAGACTTCCCTCACTATCCTCCACTGGAGAACATAAAAGTAAAACATGACCCAAATATTTCCCCTCTACATATAAGGCTGAATGGTTTTGAGTCCACATGCAGGTGCAGGAAAGCATCAAGACATGGAATGACTACAGTCAATGGCAAATCTCTAGCGCTAAGGGGGGCTCAAAATACAACCACAGGTAAAGAGGCCCAAAAAACAGATACTCTAATTTTGCCTGTCCCTTCAAAGCCACTCCCCAAGCCCTCTCTCGGTTTGGCAGACTAAATCCAGCTGTTTCTTACATACTGGCTACATAGCTAGCTGCTGTGTCAGCTGGGCTGGGTGCCCCACGGCAGCACAGACACAGACACACAGAAGCAGACAGGGTGGTGCTCAGCTGATGGCTCTGCTCCTCTCCAGCTCATACTACTTCTTCGGTGCAGGGACCCTCCTGAGAAGTGATGGCTGCCCCTGAGCATCACTGCAGACAAGCTGGGTCACCAAGGGTCCACACACACCTGCTGCCCTCTGTGGCCAATGGTTAATTCCACAGCTTCCTTAGGTGGTTATATGACATCTGCAGAGAGGGAGAGGGGAACTTCATAAGTTTCCCAGGGAGAAATCCATATTTCTATTACTGTACCTTGAGCACCGTAACAAATGATCCTGACAAGACTCAACTATGCATTTAGTGACGAGGAGTCAGAGGTTCAGCAGACCAGCATGAAGCACAGCCCACAAATACTGACGGAAGAAATCTGAAACTAGGACTATGCCCCTGCCCATAAATCACATTGCTGTGAAGAAAGCCAGGAGCGTGGTGATGATGGTTCAGGCCAGCATTAGACTTGTAAGATATTTTCCTGCTTTGTTTTGGTTTAAGGCAGACCCCATTTTTCTGGCCCCTCAGGCTGAGGTCTGCTTAGGCAGATTAAACATACAATTTGCTATTAATAAAGGTTAGAAAAACATATAAGAGTGTCAGCAACTTGACACGCTGACCTAAGAGAACACTGTGCTAGGACCCACCCAGCCACGTTCACCACAGGCTCAGTAAGGATAGAGCTGAGAGGGGTGCCCATGTCTGCAGTCGGTACCAAGCATGATGCCAGCCCACAACAGCATAGATGTGGTACGCACCGTGCCAGGACACGTGCTGGTAAGCCCTAGGAGCTCTTCCACCAGGACTTGGTCACATCAGCTCAACACCAGCAAGGCCAGTGTGCAGAGTAAGCTCAGCCCTGGTTGGCAAAGTGCTGTGTCTCCTCACCTGCCCCAGCTCCCAACATAAACCCAGATGTTACAACTCCAGCATTGCCAGTCTAACTTCTCTTTTAACGTACAAAATAAACCACAGCAATTAATTGCACCTCTAAGCAATTAATTAAGTAGCTAGAGTTTCCAGTGCAGAACCTCTCCTGTTAATTTTCCCAGCCAACTTTTAAGGTAAAAAGCTGTTATTGAGACTGCTGGGAAATGGAGGCAAGTACTTGGGTTGAGTCTACAAGCAGGCTTGGGCATGGGAATGGGTCTGGACCAGCTCTGAGCTGATGGAGTAAGCAGACCCTTGCTTTTGGGGTTCTCAGTCGTTACAGGATACACATCTCAGAGCAGTTAGAACCAAGGCAAACCTGACCCTTGTTACTGTGCTTATGTCCCTAATCCAGGATGCTTCCTACAGGAAAATCCATTATATCCTGTCCCACCAACACACACATACTTTGCCCAAATACCATCTCTGCCAAGTTTCAGCCCACGGCTGAGATTTGATAGCCAAGTTAATAACCCAGGGAGGTGTCAGTTCAGAGCAAGGAGGATGACAAAGTCAGGCTCACTTTTTCCCACATGCCTAGTAAGTGGGACAAGCATCAGGAACAGGAGGAGGATGCTGTGCCGCGGACCTTGGGAAATCCCACTGCATGACCGGCCAGGCAGGCTGGATCAGCTCCCAGGCAGGCAGGGCAGATATTGTCAAGGGAAGAAAAGGTCTGATTAGGCCTTTCTATCACTAATAATATCAAAATAGCATATTGCTTTCATTGGCAGTCAAGCAGAAAATGAAATGGTGCAAAAAGGAGAAGCTGCAGGTGAAGTGGACTGGAATAATGTGCTGTCTGCAGAAACGACAGCCTTCAAGTGCCCTTAATGCCCGAGTTTTTCTCTTGCACATCGGGAGGTCTGTGAGGTACAAGCTATCAACTCCTACTCGTCACCCCGTGGGAATCATCCCATGCTCCTGCATTTGCATTGCTAGTAAATCGTCAAGTGTCTCCTCCAAACCACAGCAAGCCCCTGGGAAACACAAGCCGGATGGTCCTCTCGCCCACTCTGATGTGCTGGAGGAAGGACATCCGCACTTTCCACCTTCAAGAGCCCTTAAAGTGCACTTTCTTCAGTGCAAAGGGGAACAAAAGTGCTTCTGGCTGGTACTTAACCCCAATAATGAATTGTGGCTCAAGAGTCTGACCCATAGGTTCTCCGCTCTTAAATCAAAACCTGCAAAGGACACCTCCTTGCTACTAGACAGAATGACAGCTCAGACTTTGCCAGACTTTGATGCCTTGGCTCTCCTGCACTGAGTCCATCGCACCCCACCTGCCTCACCGCCCGGACAGACCGTGGGCTCTCTGGTGCAGGGAGGGTTTGGTAACATGCCTTTACAGCGATTAACAAACTGAAACACTGACCTTTTGTGACTCCCTGCTGCTATGGCAGCAAAAATAAATCAAAGCAGGAATACCAATGAATTAATTGAAGCAACTTATTGGAACTCTCTAGAGCGTTCCTAAATTAGCTTTTCTTTTTTTTCTTTTCTTCCTGTAGAGTCTGTGCAAAACCCAGAGCACACGATGGGAGCGAAGCAGTGTGCATATGACAGCACATACCTAGCAGTGGGGTATAAAGGCACCGTAAATCTTCAGGATGATGTTCCCAGGCCGCAGCTTCCTGAAAGCATTAGAGCTCTTGTCATCTAAACACACAAGCGTGCTCATATCATAGCCAGCAGCAGGCATGTTGTGACAGCGTGCAAACTGTGTACAAAGTTTGTACAGACCTACATGCATATATAATGCATATATCATAACAAGGGTAAACTATGCCTAGAGTCAACGCTAGGCGAAAGGATCATTTTGGAAGTGATGTGATCTAACTCAGCTCCAGAATTCAAGGATCTGGATAGAGTCCAAAGGTACTTTTCCTTTTTCCTCTCTGTCTTCTCCTCCACCACCCTTACCCTCGGGAAAGGCTGAATACAAATTGCCTGCTAATTCGCAAGAATAACGGAACGAACTGGGCTGCAGCAATGCTTTGCACACTCCTGAGCTCAGTGTCGACCCAACCCAGCACCAGCAGGGCTCAGGAAAGCAACTGGAAACATGCAGGTTGTAAGACTCAGACCTCAGCCTGCTCAGAGCCTGGACTGGACCCACAGCCCAGTGGCTGCTGAAGGGGATGGGATGGTGGGAGAAGGTTCAGTGCGTGACCAGAGCAAATCTGGCAGCCTTTGCAGGAAGGGGGTTACAATGGGTTAAAGGCAGGGACACCGGTGGCTGTGGGTGAGCAGGATGATGGAGCTGGCAAAGTCCTCAACCTCCCTTTCTCTGGAGTGCTAAGACCGGATGGCTTTTGCTGCTTTCAGTAGTCTGTGCAGAGAACAGATGCCTTTTCCATACACAAAACAAATTATTTCCTTGCTCTCAAGGAGACACTTCCCTCCCACACGTACATCTTGTTAATGTACATTTACAGCTCCTCAGGGGGAGGGAAAGACTAGGGACCTCCATCCCACCTCGGCTGCTCAGCACTCTGCTTCCAAGGAGCAAGGAGCCCCTTTGCTGCTGGAGGGCAGCCTGGGCAGAGGGGGTCCCCTGGGAGGTGAAGGGCAGCAAAGGGGGCCAGGATTCAGGTCAAGCTGGCTGCTGGCAGCACTTCAGCTGGCTGTGCCAGAAGAGAAAAAAAATAAAATAAATTTTAAAAAATAGAGGGCTGGGGAATTAATGTCATTAAGTGTCTGACAGCTGGAAAATGTGAGCAGACATTGTTTGCAGCCCCCCTACAGCTCCTCCTGCCAAACAAGTCTGCTGAAAGCAGCAGTAATAAAGCGTGAAAGTCAAGAATGGAAATATTGACTCCCCTCTCTGCCCTGCTGCTCCCACCGAGGGAGCAGGATGGCTCTGAGCTCACCCCAGCTCGTGGGCCCATGGCTTCCCCGTGCCCTCATCCCCTGCCTTCATCCCCTCTTGCTGCTTTGAGTCAGTGGCTCCGGGATTTGTGCCGAGAGGCCTGGGAGTCCAAAGAGCTTTCTCATCTTTCACCCGCTCGGAGCAGCTGGGCCGTGTCTCCGCACGCAGCACTAATGTTCCTGCTGTCACCGTGGGGGTGAGCAAACTCTCTGAGTGTGGCTTCTGTCCCCACCGAGCTGCCACGGGGAGGGATGAAACAAGCCAGCTACGTTCCACATCACCAAGAACTTGGAAACATTGCTCCTGCCCCTTGTCCCAGCTCCAGTGATGGGAGATGCTAGAGACCCTAGGCGCTGCCGGCCACCAGCTGGAACAAAATCAGTCTTCTGCAGCCTAAGAAATTACCCTTACACTGTGGCTTCACTGTGCACGAATGTTTTAGCTTTGACTGCATGAAAAGAGAAAGAAATCCAGAGCTTGAGACACATGCATCAGTTTCCATCAGCCAGCAGTGGTCAATTCCAGGTATATCAACAGCTTATTTATCCCTTAGCCCTGAAGGGCTACCTTCCTCTCTGGTAGCTGAACTTGAGCCCACACAACATTCCCATGTGCAGACTGGCCACCAACCTGCTCCCAGCAGCACCCTGAGCCTTCCCCAGCATGAAACTGATCTGGTGCCCACCTGGGTGGGACCATGCTAGAGAATACCGCAGGGAGGAACCCAGATCTGGGGAGGAAATTTTATGGTAATTTTGGGCTTTTTTTCTTTTAAAGCTTCCAGAGGATTTTCATCAGAAGTTATTCACAGCAATTCTGAAACTACAAACCTCAGGCACTGAAACTACATCCACTTCACCTCCCAAAATGATGGGCAAGTAAACCAAAGATTCAGTTCCAGGAGGTACTTTCAAGCAACTCCAGCTGTTCTGACATTTGCAGGGATGAGGCACGAACAGATGTTGTGGTACTTCTTTTCGTAGGCCCACAGAGCCGACGTCATGTTTGTATCTGATCACAAGCAGGCACCAGGCTCCATCAGTCAAAGTACTTGAGGGAATTGTCACTGGTCCATTTCAATCTACTCCACACTTCAACAAGTGCCTTCATAGCAGCATGAGAATTAAAATTGACCTGTGTTCATACTTAGATGCTTCCTTTCACATCTCGATTGGGTCCTCCTGCATGCCACATCAATAACAAACTTGCAACCTACCCACAACTTTTTCAGTCTCCCCTGCATGAAGAACAGACCCTAACCACATTGTTGGGAAGGCATAATCACAGCTCCTTCCCTTTCACACCCCTGAAAACTCCTGTGGAAATATAGAGGACCATCTGGCATGGTGTGTGACTATTGCATTACCAAAAGACTATTTTCCCCAGCACATCCTGAAGGTGACAGCAGGGAAAGTGATGTTCAGCTTCAGCTGAACCCACGGATAGGATACAAAAAAGCATCCTCATGTTTCAAATAGTATCCTCAAAACCTCTGGTGGCACATCCACCTTCCAGGTTTCAAGCCAAACTGTGGTGTGAGTGATGATCAGACAGACACTCACTTCTGGTTGGTCACAGAGGAGGAATTATTTTTGGCCATAGCAAATTTCCCTCTTTCCTGCAAATTTGCTAAATACTGGGTTCTTGGAAAAGACCAGGGTGAGATTACACCTCCTCCTTGTGCTCAGACGCAGGTGCAGACCCATTCTTGCAAGCACTGTGGAACACAACTCTACTATAACCCTCTAAATACGAAGGCTCAGATGTTTTTTAACTGGAATTGCAAAAAATGGGGTGAGGAAATAATAGAGAAGAAATCTGGACTTCTGACTTGGTCTTTTTTCACCTCATTGTGTCTCTGTGACCTGGCAGTGTCCTTTAGGAATTTGAAGATCATGTTTCTTAAGCAATCGGTGTCCTGGAGTGATAACACACACACTGAGGTATCTCATTAGCTTACTCTTGTGGGTCAAATCCTGCAAAGCACGGAGTGACACCAATACGTCTTGACCTTGAGAGCTCTTTGTTCAGCACCTCATCAGATGATACAACTCCAACAGACCTACAGCAACAGCACGACATGTACACACACACACACACACACATACACATGCAATAGCAATAACTGAGATTCCAGAGACATTCATTTTCTTACCGCTTACGCTGCCGAGTCCCACACGCTTCTGCAATGAACAGGAGGATTCTGATCAAGGCAATTCACATGGATACAAGCCACATTTTCCCTGGCATCTTCCTCACTGGATACTCACTAACTCCAAAAAGAGCATCAGAGCACCTCACAGCAGCTGGTTTCAAAGCCTTTGTGCCTCCTTCCAGGCCAGCTGCCTTCCTCTCTCTTGCTTTTGTTCAACTGGGAAACACACATTTAATTACATTCATTTATGTTCAAACAGGCCTACTGAAAAATAAGTGGATTAAAAGCTGGTCTGGAAAACTAATTAAACCCTATTGCGGCACGGCGCAGCCTGCGCACTTGTGCTGCGATGTAATGCAAGAGGCAATGGGAATTTGAAGTTGCAGCACAGCCAGCCCCGCTACCTGCGATGCATTTAGCAGATGGCAGAGACCCACAGCCTCATCCATCTACCTTTGATCGTACATTCCAGTCCTGCCTTCCAAGACTCAACAGCCATTTAACCATTGGAGAGGCTCAGTGCATTTCTGCAGATGGATCTAAACTGCTCTCTGAACCCACAAGGGTAGGGGCTGCACATACTCATCGCCAGGCAGCAGAAGAGGACACCCACTCACTTACTTCACTGGCATCCAAGATCCACATATGGATATTCTGCTTGAACAGGGCCTTTCCATCGCAGCAGACAGTTAATGCTATAAACGAGCTGGCTGGGAGCTGACTACTGAGTTTGAACATCAACACCTTCCTGTTTGCCCTTCCCACCAGTGAACTTAGCCAGGCCACCACTGCTCAGCCTCCAGCTTCACAGGAGACAACCTCTCCACAAGCAGTGGAGAGATCAAGACCATGCAAGCTTTTCCTACCTCCGGACCTCAAAGTCCAGCAGTGCAAGTTAGTAATGTGCTACCAAAAAAAACCCCAAAACAAAACACAAAACCCAAACCAAACCAAACAAGAAATCCTATGGAATTAGAGCCAAAGAGTCAGAATGGTGGAACACCAGGCATGTTCACCGCATGGGTGCAGAGAGACCTGACCATGTGTAACACACGCTGACCAGAGACCTGGAAGCAGTGGGACTGCACAGCCCTAACATCTGGGCAACGCAGCTGTGACAAAATTATCACATTTCCAGGATGCTGTGCAGAAGCAAGTTCTGCCTGGAGTGTTTCTCAGCTGAGGGCCCAGCAGTACGCAAACACATCTGTACTGTTTCCACACCCAGGCAGGTAACTCTGTATGGTGCCGTTCTGCTCCTCATTGACTTGCTGGTCCAGGTACTGGCTACCACAGGACACCCACCTTCCTCTGGCTCAAAGCAACCAGGGGGGGAAATAGCTAGAAACAAACCTCTAGGACTCGCTAAGCCAAACACCTTCCCATCCAATCTATACCATACCAAGCTGGCAGCTCTTGGAGTTGGCTCTGTGTGGGAAAGAAAAGAAAGGACAGGGGAAATAAAAATTTGTAACAGCTTTTGCAGCCCGGTGAAAAAGTTCAGCAGCATTTGGCAGACCATTAAGACCTGTACAAAACCCCGCTGCTCCAGGCTTCCTCTGAGCTTTCCCCCTCCCAGCTTTGCTTGTCTCCCTTCTCTAGCACAGCCAGAATGCAGAGCTGGCATGTTCTTTCGTTTAATTAAGGAACAGCAATTAGGCAACACATTTTTAAGCAGTTCTCTCGCAGCCAAGTTTACTGTTCCTTGGGAAAAGGCTGGCTTCAGCATTAAACCAGCAGCTGCGTTCAAATTGCCAAATCACTGGGTCAGAAAAAGGGAGCTTGATATATAAACAGCCTTGTCACTAATTACCCCGTGCCTTCGAGTTAATTGCTGTGGCTTCGCTCCATTAGAGCTGTGACTTCCTCAGGGGCAGGGCAAACAGGCAGGGATGCTGCAAGAAACAGGAGTTTGTCTGATGGTTAAACCAGAGCCCGGGAGATGTAACAGGAACAGCCTCACTGAACGTTTGTGTTGTACAGACCCAGCCACCAAAAACCAGTTACATGGAGTGGTCCCTGTCAGCACGGGCTTGGAGGATTTATCTGTATGTCCCACAGGCTCTGGGCTGACTTTTATTACAGCAGATTGCGTAGGACAGAGGTTTCTTTCCCGAGTCCTTCGGGACTGAATTTGGAGATTGCTGCCCCCTCCTCAGACACTCCTCAGGAGGGACTGAGCACATCAGGGGGAAGGGTAGGACTCAGTCCCACTGGCAGGGAATTGCACCCAGCTTTCCTCCTCGCTCCAGGGCGAACCAGGGACTCCACGTGATCCACGTGGTGCTGAAAACATGTTCCAAAATCCCTGAGAAAAATGCTGAGCGACTCTCCCACAGACAGCGTTCAGCAGCTGCAAAGTAAGCAATGCCTGGAGGACGGCGTCCGAGGCGCCACAGCTCTGGCTGTGACCCACAGGGAAGCAGCACGGGTCCCCAGGCAGCACCACCCCTCTGTGCCTCCTTTGCCTCCTCGCCATGCCTTGACTTTCACTGGGATGTAAGAGCAAGGCCACCTAATCCATGTGTTCAGAGACTCTGCAAGCAAAATTCAAACAGATTTCCTGGTTTGGGTTTTTTTTTTTTTTTTAAAAAAAAAAAAAGTATTGGCTGTTCCTCCTCTGCTTTAATAAGGGCGAAGGTTGCCAAGGACACCCAGTAAATCTATCATACACACATGCTCCACTTCCCTCTCAGCTGAATATTTACAAATTTCCAAAGTGCTGAACCTCTTCAAGCCATTCAGCTTCTGCTTTCATCTGTAATATCTATAGTGCTTCTGAGATTTTCCTGCAGCTATCCTAAATTAACAAAGATCGGAAACTAGGCTTCATCTGTAACCTTAAAGGTCAATCACATCATTTTGCTTCAACATGCCAAACAGGCAAGAGGAAAACAAACATATGGAGTTTCCCAAAGGAAGATGAATGAAAAGCCCTGTCCCAAAGGAATACAAAAGCCTTGAACTAAGAAGGATGGCTTAAAATAATTATTCCTATCTGTCTAGATAGGGGCAACACATGCAATGCCAGGGTGTTAGCAAGATACCCCAAGCTATGTGGGTTTTCCCTGTACTGCCAAGGGACGGTAAATCATTCCTTGCTATTCTGGGAGAATGCCACCATAAAAACTTTTCATTCAAAATTAAATGCAGGTTTGAATATCTGAAGGGAGTCTGACAGCCCCAGGACAGCCCCAGAAGGCTTCTCCTTAGTCCAGCCCACAACACCCATGTTATGCTGAGAGCACAGCTGCCAGGGCAGGAATCCCACCCCAAGGAATGATGAGGGCTTTACAGCCTGAACTTACTACAAACAGCAAGGAGCAAGTTCCAGATTAAAAGTCACTTCACTGGGTGGGCACCAACATGGGCAACAGCATGCACTGCATGTCCTGTGCTCCACAGGTTTTCCCATCTGGTTCCTATCAGGTACCACCCCTTGGGTTCAGTTCCCAAGGAGCCAATGGGTACCGGGAGCATGGAGAACCCACCTTAGCTCCGAGATGGTGGCGTGCAGAGTTACAGCTACCCCACAACATGCATTTCAAGCATCCAGTCTCAGCGAGGTGAAGGCAGAGCCACATCTCCAGCTATGAGACCAACTACTCTTGCCCTCGCCACTTGTGCAGTCCAACAGGCTGTCACACTCCAAGGGAGATGTCAAAAGTGAAGAGAAAAATACGGTCACCAACAGTTCTACACATGAGTTATGGGGCTGGAGGATAAAGCACATCAAAATGAGTAATAGTGGTCTGAGGGGACTGCACACAGCTGGAAATTTGAGTTTTCTTCCTCCTGCCAAGGCAGAAATGAAATCCAGCATCCCTTGCTAGCTTCCAAAAGAGTCTCTTTTTCCAACCATCCCCATTTCCATCTACGTGTGACCAGTGGGGAGAAGTGACAGTGTGTCACCTCTCATGGCCCATAACCAGCACCCACTTCATTGCTCCAGACTGTGCAGAGACTCAGATCGCAATCCCAAGCATTGTGCAGGCTGTTGGTGCAAGATATGAAATCACACTCCAGGTGAAAACAGACTATGGATTTAAATTACATGTTTGCAAGCTGTGTTTTCTCAGCAGTCGAAATAATCAAATATAAAAAAACACTATTAAAACTTCTTCAGGGACCTCCCTTTCTAGCCAGCCTTCAACTCTCAAAATAACATCCCTCATTTCTAATTCATGTACTGCTTCATTGCCTTTAATAGCACTTTTCCCCCAATCTGTGCTCTCTCTTCTGCCTAAAGCACTAATTTCCATTACCTCAAGAGGTATCAAATTCCAAACCTTTGCTGCAGCTTCAGGTTTTCACACTCTGGTTACAGACACCTCATTAGGCTCCCTACATCTGGTTCAGGCTACAAGGTGTTTGTTCTGTGACACGCCAGGATCAGTCAACACGACTGTCTGATTACATACAGGCTGCAAAATGTCTCATGTATGAAAAAAAGAAGAAATTAAGCAGATGGCCCGTGGAGCACTGAGATTTGCAATTTTCTTCCTGGAAAACTTCTGGTAACCCCAGTTCCAAAAATAATACTAGGAATTTCCCTCCATGTGGGAAGGAAGCATTTTCTAAAATCCTTTGATCTCTGTTTTCCAGAGGGGGGAACTCACACATTAATTAAAACATATTGCTGAATGGGTTTGCTATCTTGCACCATAAGGCAAAACCAAAGCGATCATTTAAATGTTGGTGGCCAGCTCCTGATAGAAATTTACTGTGTTTTTTTTTTTCTACCAGGATATTTTTTCAATTAACAAAGTAGGAACACATCAGTTCAACTCTTCCATAATCCCTACTGTCATCCGTCCCCTAAATCATCTCCTACTAAAATCTTTCCAACAGTTCTCACCCAGAACTTTATGCAAATTTGTATCTTCCCTTTTTCAATATGTACGTATTATGAGACTTTCCAAATATAATGCATTTATCTATGGCTACAAGCCTTATTTTACAAGTGAGGCACTGAGACATCATGGAGCACGGGCATGCACTTGGTAAGAACTTGAACTTCAGTGGTTTACAAGGGATAAATCCAGGTAGTTGACACTCCAGCATGACCCCAGAGTGCCCCAAAACTTCCCAGGCTAAATGTCGCACCCACAAGTGCCCTTTTCCCAACTAGGTTTCATTGCAAGCCACAATTTAAAGGAAAAACACTTTCCAGGCTGGACTTCCTGCACTCACACTCCTCTGCATGACTGGTCACCACTCTCAGAGGTCACCCATTCCTGTCCATCTCCTCCCCAAATCTTTACCTAATCAGTGGGAAGGCCCCTTCTCATCTAATCCCTCTTCATGAGGAGGTTTCCTTAGTTTGGAAACAGTATCTTCAAGTTATCACCGGCCCCTTCTCCCCATATTCCAGCATCAGCAGAGCCAAGTCCCCTGACACAGGAGCACGTTGCAGAGCTCACGTCCTCTTACAGAATTGCCTCTGTCTGAAGAGGCCACAAGCTGACAGCACTTGTTTGGATTCCTTTTTTGGATCAAACCTTGCTTGAAACACTGGATTTTCTCTACTTCTTCCACTTTCCTTCTGTAACATGAAGCAATACTTTTTCCCCTATAAAAATTGAAATTGGGAGCAAGCAACCTTAATTTTAAGGTATTTATAATTTTTGGCCTACGTTGTCTCAGCATAACCCTGCCAAGCCATACTTACTGCTTGGAAGGCAGACAAAATGTGCTCAGCCATAAACCAATGAACTTTAACTCCACTACAGGAAAGGACAGGAAATGACAGGAAAAGGGAAAAAAAGGGAAAAGGGAAAAAAGGGAAAAGGGAAAAAAAGGGAAAAGGATGATGATCCTGCTGCAGAGTGACAGCACACTTACGGACTGGTCTGCTATAATGTACCAGCATTTTATGGTAAGTATGAAGCCAGGTCAAGGAGAAGAGAGGTCAGAGACAACAGAGCAAGGGGGGAAAGTTGGAAAACACATCTCCGGTTTTCTAAAGAGAGCTCATCAAAGAGCTTCAGCCCAAACGAGCACATATTCTGTGGGGCTTTATCCATAGACATGATTGTAATACAGACACGTGGGTTGAGCTGCTTAGTGATGCTTACATCTGAGAAGGGATTTAGGAAAGCTGAAAGTCAGCTACCCATTTTGGATAGTCGGAATTTGGCATAGCAATCTGACCTATATTAAGTTTCCATCTATTTGAGGAGTACTTGGAGGAAATTCTTAACTACTGTTTTTTTATCCTGTGCTTCCAGTGTGTAAAACAAGTTAATTTACAAAGAATCTAAGTTACCTCAGAGGAGGAGAATGATGAGAGACTTCCTCTGTCTGGATCTGATAATTCATTACCCAAGTGCAGGGGAATTTACTTGTAAAGGTGACCATGGGACACTTGGTAAAACACTAAGGAACTCACTGTTTTCAACACTAGTTGCAGCTTCATGGTGCTGTGCAGACGCCTCAGCCCTCGTGCTATGACCTTACCCCATTTACCAGGTCCCTGCAGGATGCTCCCCGAATGGCATCTGCTTTCACAGCAATACCCTGCAGCTCTGCCCCTGCTCTCTGAACTCCTCCTTATGAACTGAGTTGTATTTGCCAATGTGATCGACAGGCAGCATCTAGCATCTCCCATGTCTGCTGGCACAGCAGAGCACACGCGGCCGTTGCACTGCACACGATTAAGCAAGGGTTCAGCACCATGAACTCTCCTGCCCTGGGAACTGGAGAATCCCACTGCAACACTGAACAACAGGAAGTACTAAATCAGCCTCTCCTCTGGAAAAATACCACAAGAAACACCCACGGGACTCTTCTGCTCTTGCTCTTTCGGCCCTGAATACAACTTCCTCAGCAAAATAACCATCCCTAACAGGAAACACTGCCTTTGTCCATCCTATCGCCTCTGAAACATCTGGTAATCTACACATGCTGTCGGTGTTCTTGAGTAGGCATCATCACCCCTCCGTCTTTATCTGACAGGTCCCTCGGTAGGAAGAGCCCTTCCCACATGCACTCTCCCCCGGGAAAAAAATACCTCTTTAGTCCTGCATAGTCTTAACCCAGCCTTGGGCTTACAAACACAGAGAATACACCTGCAGGGCAAATTATCTGATTTCTGCAGAAACGTAAGTTCTTGAAGAATGTGGGCTGCTCTTGCAAACAGCATATCTCACAGTAACATCAGTCTCAGCAGTCCCACTGCAGGGCATGAGCAGCAAGAAATGCAAACTCTATGCTTTGGGAAAAGCGAATACAAGCTAAAGAGAGTCCAGCAGTTGGGCTAGAGGGGAGGAAGAGGGAGATAATATGGCTCTAGAAGGTCTGGCCCAGGAGGGAAGGCTGAAAGTAGTAGGTTTTCTCAAGCTAGAATTGAAAAAACTGAGAGGGGAGTCACCAATAAATACATTTTAAGGAGGGAAAGAAAGAGGAAGGAGGAAGTGACAATTTCAGATCAAAGGCAGAGTGGCAAGCCTTCATGCAGAGCATCATTACACTTAGAAATCCTCACTGAAGGAGCTGTGGATACCTTTATGAAATTCCAGAAGCAAGCAGACAAATTCATAGAGGAAAAATCCAGTGGAGGCCCTCAGAGGCACAGACACCAACCTCAGATCTAGACTGCCCCACAGCCACCATTTCTGGAGACTAGGCAAGCATTTGAGGCAAGTGTCACAACAGCGTCTCTGTTCTTCTGTCCTTTCTTGAGTGCCCAGTGCTGGCTGCTCCTAGAGACCTTTATTCCAACTGGATACAGCTGCTCTTGTGTCAGTTGCCTAAAAACAAAAAACAAAAACAAACCTCCCCCTCCCACCATACCATTAATCATCTGTTTTCTAGTGCACACAATGTTACTAAGAGTAACAACAGCAATAACAAAAAGCCTGGGACAAATAGGCTTTCTCACTAGAAAATCCAAATGTGGTTTCTGCACTGCATGTCAATAGTCTGTTATTGCAAGGAGCTTCAAAGGAGCAGAATTGCAGGGAAGGGTTTATGACACATCTGGTATGGGGCTTGAGTTTATCTGGAAGGGATCTTAATTGAAATAGAAAATTCCTAATTAAGATTGGAATCTCTAACAACCTTCCCAGCACCCAAACAGGAAATTCCAGGTGGGAAACTGCATCTCTTCCAACTATGCCTCCTCCTGAAACCAGAAGCCAAAGGAGCCTTTTGTTGGCCAGGCAGCGTGTCGCCTCTGATTTTGTGCTGCTCCTTGGCGTCCTATTGAGCCCAACAGTATAGACCCAGGAAAGAGGAAGATGAAAAAAAGTTGCTTGACTGATGTCATGAGTATCTCTGAAAACACAGGAGCAGAAAATCAGTCTGTGGTGTAAGAAAGATGAGTGCATCAGGCACAGGCAGGCAACCACTCATGCACCACTGCCTTCATCAGCCTTCTCCTCGGCTGGTATCTCAAGCTTCAGCCTAATCTACTGCTCTCTCCCAGAGTGCCTGTGGAGCTTCTAATTGTTTCCTCATGCTGGGACATTTCAGCTGAAGCATCTATTGCATGAGAAGCATCAACAAGGCCCTTGATGAAATTCAGATTACTACTTCACACCTTTTAGGATAAAAATAACCAAATGAAACTGGGATTCATCCCAAAACACACTAGACAATTCACATTAATCAGGGGATGATATACCTGTCTCATTTCCAATCCTTCACCTCCTCTTCTCCAGCAAGATAAATGGCAAAGAAAACAAACCAACACCCTCTACATTTTTCTTCTGCAAGGATCTAGTTTCCATGAGACTAGTCTGCCCTGGCTGTGAGCTGGAAAATAAACCAGAGCTCTGCTCTTTTTCTAGGGCGAAGATGAAGAGGCTGTGTACAACTAAGAGTGAAAAAGACCATGACTGTATTTTCCAGGCTCCATTCCAGGCTGGTTACTTATAACTGAAGTTGTGAAAGAAGTATAGCCACTCTCTTCCCGGAAATAATGTCTTTTGGACAAATGTCACAATACAGGCATCTTCTAGCATCTTCCTCAACTGCCTTTCTGAACTTGCACCACAGTAACTTCCCAGTCCAGTAAGGCTTCCCAGCTCCAGGTGCATCCAGCATCACAGCCCAAAACATCACAGCCAGAAAGTATCCTGACTCCCCGAGGCTGAAACAGGAAGGCGATCAGCTCTGCAAGAGGTCAATGTCTGGAACTTCAGTGTGAGGTTCACACCAGCTGTCAGTGCTCAGGGCTTCCGAAAACTTAATAGTTGCCCTCCTACAGGACGAGATGCCATGTTGCAGGCTCCTGGTTTCAAAATGTTGTGAGCACATGGTTCTCAGTGAGGGTTTGGTCGACTCTAAGAGTTTCCCAACAAAGACATGTTGGTATTTCTACTCTGACCTATTCAGTGGCACTTGAATTGACGCAATGCCAGTACAGCAATCTTCATATCCCAGTGAAGGGCTAAGTGTTGGGAGCTGTTCCCAGATCCCACACATCACAGGGCCACCCATCAGAACTTCAGGTGAGGAGCTACTGAAGCCATAGGATCAGCCATGTGTCCTGCATGGAAAACAAATGAAAATGCAGGTCCTTCCTCTGCTCTTTCCCTGGAGGATCAATCAAGTCTCTCAAATTCTATTTTTGGCTGAAACTGCAATGACCAACTTGGAGGTCTGCAAGGGCAGAAAAACCTGGGAAGTCTGAGATGCAACCTACATCATCTCTGGGCTGCATCTGCTTGACTCAGCAAGCTGTAAAGGGGTAAGATCAGCATCTGCGGTAACCGAGAGCCTTCTCCTCCCCTTGCAAAAATGTGCAGTTGTGGTACAGCCAGATTCGTAGTAAGCAGTGTATTCAGAGGTGAAAGGGAGGTGAAATGAAAATACTTCCCTTATCTAACAGGTTACAGCAAGATTTTCTCAGTAGGGAGTGTGAAATATCAGTTTTCTTAGAGGAAGCAGCTCTAGTGCCACAGCTTTTATGGTAAAATGGTTTCATTGCCCTGTCTACTGCATACCACACCTGAAACAGCCAGAGAGGAACACAGTGGCAACATCAGCATCCACTGAAAGACATGGAAAACATCTGTCTTGGGAATATTAAGGAAAGATCAAGAATTATTTTCTCCTTATATCAGGCTCGTGGATTTGGTTAGGTCTAACCAGAAGCACAGAGTGGAAACAAGTGGCTGCACTGATGAACTGGATAGCATCTGGCATGGGAAGGAGATGCAGAAGAAACGCAACATGAATTGCAAGGAGCAATTCACACCTCCTGCCCCAACAACAAGTTTAGATAAAACATTCACAGCTTGCTAATAAAGAGATAATTCCTGTCCACCTGCCAACACACACAGTTCAGCCAGATGCCCACAGCGCAGTGAAGCCTTCTTCCTTCTGTAGGGAAGGAATCCGCAATAAAAATGTGTAGGGCAAAACCTCTCACCTGCACATGAGTTTGAACAGCTGTACCTACACAACCGAAATCACTTTAAAAATGAATTGAGAAAGAGGGATGGAATTCAGGTCATTGGAGAGACCCATGCTGTCCAGAGCAGGGCACAGAGCAGCCTTGCCAGTTCATTTGCCATTGCTACCCTGCTGTCAAAACAAGCCTTTTGGTTTTTTTTTTTTTTGTTGTTGGTTTTTTTTTCATTTTCTATGGAAGGAAATTCACTGGGGCCTTTTAGTCTTCTAAACTGAATAATTCTAACAAGTTGTGGTGTGATCTGTGGCAAAGCACATGATCAAACTTCGAGCCTCTTCATATGTCTTCATTGATTGGGGTGGTGGGTGTCTGATGCCCAGCAGATTCTGCCCACAGTCACAAACTGGGACCAGGGAACTCCCATTCCTCCTTGCACCTTGCTGAACTTGTACACTCTCAGTAACTTATCAACCACATCAGTGCAAACATTGCCGGCTCTTTGAGATGAAAGTCCATCAACTCCAGAAGTCTGCATGCCTGTTACTGGCCCTGAGCATCCTGTCCACTAGCAGGGAGCAGAACCACACACTGGCTCTGTGCAGATTACACAGAAAAAATCATTAGTTGGAGAAAAAAAAAGCAATCACCACAGTAAAAGAGAAAAGCTGTTAGACGAGCTTTGTGTGCTTATTCGCTCAGTTAAGGTAAGCTTATGGCCTTAGACTCCCTACAGCACAGACAGAAGTAACAGATTTTCTTTCTCAGCACCCAGATGTCTTTTTTTTTTTTTTTTTCCATACTCCAACGACTTTGTATTGGATATGAGCAAATGCTATCAATCATTTCTGTCTGATTGCTACCTTGCTGCTAAAGCAACAAATAATGTGATTAATGAACCTCTAAGGGTGAAAAACAGAGGCTTTACTAAACATAAAACACCAGCGAAGCACTATGAACTTTTCTTAAATTGCCTAAAAATGAAGAGCAGCTGCCTGGCACCAATTCCCCAGCAGCAGCAGTAACTACAGCATTCAGAGCAGCTCTGGATGCTTCTGAAAATAGGCATGATCTTGTGCCAAAGAAAATAACCCCTTAATTTTATAGGTGTCTGAATAGAAAAAGAAAATGAAAATGAGAGTGTCTGGAGAGACACATATAATGCATTGCCTGGTGTCTAAAAAGGTCTTTTCCTCTCTCCAAGTATCGGCAAGTGGAACTTGATTGGATTTAAATTGAGAGTTCACAGGGTTCAAATAAAAAACCTTTTCACTTGATATTCAGTTTACCATTGATTTCAGTTGTTTGGGGTCAGGTGACTCAGAAAAAAAAAAAGGGGGGGGGGCAAAAAGGAAAAAAATAACATCTTTCCCAATACTAAAGAGTCCTAGCAGCATCCCACAGCAACAAAAAGTCCTCAGCAGCACCATGTATTGGCTGTGAGCAGAGATTTGCCCAAAATTTTGAAGAGGAGATTTTAGGCTCTCTACATAGCAGTGACATACTCTGTCCCTGTCCTCTGGTCTGAAACCAGACAGGATGAAAAGCTGGGTAAAAAAAAATACATTTTTATTTTCCCGGGTAGCTCTTCTGGTCTACGTTGCCAGAAACAGGAGCGGTCAGGTTGGAAGAAACCGTGATGGGGTTCGGTGGTGAATGTGGGGAGGGGACACTCATGCCAAGGATATGTGCCATTCTGGGGAGGGCTGAAGTCCCTCTGCCAGGAAACCTGCACCCAGCAGAAGGAGCGATAGAGAAATCTTGTGACTGTCCATGCCATGATGTCCTGCTGACCCAAAGATGAATCCCTAAAGCAACACACGAGACTCTGGAGGTCTGCGGGGAACAACTTCTGGACAGAAAGTGGGTAAGGCATGAAGCAAGAGCTACCACCAGAGCACAACACAAAGATCTGGAGTTATTTAAAGCATGGAAAATACCAAGAATGGCCCATGAAACAGCAGCTGTTTGAGACTGGTCTTTTATAAGCTACTCTAAAGAAAGCACTGAATATCCTCCTTATGTTGAAAATTATACAGGTCATCTTCCATATTTAGTGCAGGGATGCCCAGACGTAGCCAGGGGACAAGACACATTCATACTCCATCTTTAGCAGGACTGCCACCCAGATCCATATGTGGTCTTGGCCTTCTACCCTGTATTTAAACCACAATAAGCTGTGCTCTGCATTCAAGGAAAAAGGAAAAAAAAAAAAAGAAAATGAATCCAAACCTTTGTGGGGAAGGTTTCAGTGAAAAGGCTGGCTGCTTTTCTGTGGTTACTGAGGTAATGAAACTTCAACAGGGGCTTACACAATGTCAGAGTGGAAGAAATTCTAAGCATCTACTAGAAAGGTTTTAAGTTACTCAAAAGCCTTACTGATAGGATTTCAGAGCCAGCTACTCTATTCGGACTCTAATGTGCAAGTGAACACGTCTTTCAAAACCACATGCGGCCAGGCTATTCATACTCCCAGTCTTGTTCCCTACCATTCATAAGTAGGAGTGTGAAGCAGCAGGGCAAATCAAATAAATGACTTCATTCCTCCAGGGATATGAGCAAATGCGAACAAAGAAGCAAACATTTACAAATTCAGGATGCCATATTTTTGCCAAGTTTTCTTCCAGTGGGGGAATTCTGAAGGATTCAAGGAATACAACTGCTATTTTCTTTCCTAAAGCTCTGCGCCCATGAGCGCACACAAGCAAGCTGTGAGAGCTCTCAAATCCACAAGACTCCTCGCACAGCCTCTGCAGAAGACATCACCAAGCAATCTAATATTCCAACACTTGTGTAACTGGATACAAAGATGTATGTCTCAGGTTTGGGGTACAGCCAGGTATGGGGTATACATCATATGCCGGGTAAGTCTATCCCTTTTGCTAATGCAGAGGCCAAAAGCTCCTGGAAATCCTCACTTTGTGATAGGAAGAGTGTTTATGAACAGGCTAAGATGCTCCCAATTGCTAACCTGGGAGCCCTCATAAGACCAATCAGCTCCATTATGAGTTTTCTTCTGTAACACTGTATGTAACTGTAGTTCAGAAAACAAATGTGTCTATGCCTCCTGCTGAAGAGTAATGCTGTACAAAAGAAAGGTTATATTATAAATGTGAAATGTTCTAGTGGGGTCTGAACAAACAAACAAAATCAAATTTTGGACATGTTTCAGTGGTGGGAAAATCTGATGTGCACTACCTGAGAGTAACCCCGGTTAAACCTCTCCATCTGCATGGCCTGGAGGACCTGTCCCTCCTGGAGGAAGGACCAAATCCCCCATTTGACAGTGCTGGCTTTGCCAGAGACCTAGCACACAGGCTTTATTTACAGGGGTGGAAGCAAAGCTACACGGCCTTCAAAACTGGGACACAGACAAGATATCTAACAAGTCAAAAGACACGAATGACAAATATTTGCTTTGTTCAGCATCGAGACCCTGCAAGATATTACCCTCAGCTCCCTCTTTCCCAGCTGGAGTGGAGCCTGTCTGGCTGCTTCAGTCCCAGCAAAACTCTTGCTCTGGTTTTCTGCACAAAGCAGCTCAAATCCAACCTTTTCGCAAGTTCCTTCTTTCGAGACAAACCGAAGCCATCACTACTCATCCTCCTCAAAACAGGACGGTGTTCTTTGTGACCTCCTCCTCCAGTTCGGTGCACTCTGCCAAGATCATTTGATGCAGTGACTCGTTTCCCCTCATATTCCTCTGCCGTTTCTGTTTCCAGCACCACTTTGCTCACTTACATTTCTCTTTGATTCTCCCATGGGAGGAAGACAAGCTGAAACATGCTCCAGAGCTGAAATTACAGTTCACTCCATGGATTTGAAATTAAGCAGAATATCTTCTTTCCAAAAAACTCTCGATGGATGTTGAAATAATTATTTTTCCAGCAGTGATATTTTTTTTTTCTTTTAAAACAAAGCAATATGAAAAATAGATAAAATCTTACTGCAAAGGGAGACTCAGCAACTTTCCTCAAGCAACACAGCTGTAGAGAGGTCAAGCTGTCAGTCCTGCTTAGGCCCTCAGCCACTTGGGCTTCAGCAGAGGAAGATGGGTCTGACTCTCCTTGCACCAGATCATACTGACTGTAGGGGTTTTGCTGATGAGGCTCAGCAGAAAGAAATACAAAGGTGTGCAGGGCAGATTCCCAGGGGAATTTGTGGCATCATGATGGGGTGGGATTTATGTCATGGTGTAGTGATGTGACAGAGTGACAGGACTGAGATCAGGACATTGAGGACCCTCTCTTCACCTTTCACCCCTGCCCAGATGCATCCTGCTCCGTGAAATGAAAGCTATTGCCCCTGGACAAGCCAGCTACCTTTCCAGATTCATCCCAGGTCTCAACCAGAAAGTGTCTGTAACTCAGGAACAACTCCAAAAAAACCCCTTGGGTCACATTTCCAACAGTGATCCTATCAGTCTTTAAAGGCCCAAAACAAGGAGAACCATTATTCTGCAGCCTGCTAATAATTAAGGGCGCCCACTCATCTGAGGTACTCAATTTCCCCCAGATCCCAGAGATGTCATCAGGTTTTAAGGGCCCTTTAAACAGCAGCAGCAGCAGCAGCTCAGGGAAAAAAATCTGGAATGAAATACGTTGAAAGTCCTGAAGTAAAAAAGATCTCTGCGAAGGTAATACGGACTACCCAACCACAAATATTTGCTGTATGGAGTCCCGTGCTGCTGAAACACAGACACTGTACCGCTCCCTGAGAAGGAGCTTTAACGAAGGGACATGTCTGAAGATGACCTGTTCTGGACCTGCATGACTGTCACATATGTCTCCTCCTTCATATGTAGGACAGTTGTGGCTATTGACACTGCTGTATGACCAGTTTCCACAGAAAGGACAGCTAGATCATGCTCTGCTAGTAAGCCAGGCAGCACTATTGACTCTGAGCAAACTACTTCCTTAATTGGGCTTTTCTCCTGCAGTACAGGATATCTTTAATTAATCTGCTACTGTTTATGCACGCTATTCCCGTTGGAGCTTCCTTGCAGTGCGCAGACATCATGCAGCACATCTGATACTGTCCAAACACGTGATGTCAGTTATGTCTTACAATGCCGAGTGCCTGATTACTGCACATCAGACTCATTCCACAGATGAGCAAATCAGAGCGTGGAGAGCTGGTTCCCCTTCTGCTCCTAATCTGACAAAATATGGGCTGGAATGGGCCAGTCCCAGCCATTTCTGTCCTGCCTCATGGCCACAGCAGTGGCCACAGCAGCACTTGTCCGGGTCACACACTCCCAACTAAAACACAGTTGGGACCATCAAGCTGTTGCTACGTTATAAACATGGTCGGCCAGATCACAACTGAGCACTGTGCAAAATGAAAACCCAGCACGCTGGATTCAAAACGTATGGCTCAAGACACAATGCAGTTGTTGTGCTTTAGTAAGTGACCAGGCATCAGCCTGAGCCATCAGAACCGATGCAGGCAAGTCCACGGCAAGTAGAGGTACCAACTCAGCCAACCCTTTTTCTTTCTGCATAAGCTAAGTCACAGTCACTTCCATTTTTACTAACAACCTCCAGCTCAGACACACCTATGCCATTACACTGTATAAAACTGCAACCTTTATTGTTAATATCACCAGATTTCAAACCCAGACACCTGTGAGGACACTCTGCTAAATCCATAATCAACTTACCGCACAGTCTGGCACTCAGAACAGTTGTCCTCAGGGTGGACCAAGATCAAAGCATGCAAGTCAGGAGGCTGCAAACCCTGCTATTTCCAGCAACATTTGGTACATATCTCTGCCTGAAATTCCCTGGCGCTGACATCCTTCTGTTGTCACCAGCCACTACCAGGAGAAAGACTGTGCTTGCACTGAGCAGCATCCTGGCTCTGGAACAAGAGATAGCCGAGCACTGTTTTATGACGCCTAATGCTAAGTAAAAGCAGATCTAGTTCTCCATTCCCAGGACTGCTAAGCACTAAGCAGCTGGCACATAAAAGGGAGAATGTAGCACAGCCTAAATCTACTATAGTTTTGCAACAGGAGAATCTACAAGGATAACCTCCAAAAGGCCTCATGGCCCTCCTGGCACATAGGACAAATTACGAAAATAGAAGCAGCTTCTCCTCTCCTTGTCTTTCTCCAAACTCTACCTTTCCAACCCCAGGCCCCACAAGCAAACAGGGAAAAATTAAATACGGTTGAGAGCTCAGCTGTCTGGGCTTAGCTCTTCTTCCTCAATTGTAGAGGATTATCTCCAAGCTTGGTGTGAAATAGCTTAAATAAGATGGACAGTGAAGTGGTTCACATTGACCCAGCTGTACCTGGAAGCACTGGTAGCTCCATCAGAATGCTGCTTCACTTGGCACAGTAATCCTGATCACTTCCCAAAAACACTTACTTCTAGGCTTGAGTATATTCTTACCCCAGTGAGATAATCCCTTACGCATGGGGCCAAGCGTTGCTGGCTCCTGCACCTGAGCAGTCCCTCCCGCCTCAAGTGTGGAGCACGGGAAAACACCAGCAGGGTTTTCCTCTTCATCACCCCAGCCCCACGCTTCTCTGCGCACACGTGAGCACAGCCCACGACACACGCCCAGAGCACGCAAGAGCACAACTGTCAACCCTTCTTAGCAGGACTTCACCATTCAGCACGGGCTGGCTGCAACACCAAAGCAACCCCGACGAGCGGCACAGAAGATCCCTAGGGACGGCACGGGACCCCTTTCTGAGCACGGCTCCACTGACAATTCCACTTGGGAGCTGAACTGTTCCGTCCACCGCATAAAATAATAGCAAAGGAACAAGAATGTAAACAATAAGCCTGAAGCATGCAAACCCTTCCTATCTAATACTTCTCAAAGGCATCATGAAAGATAGAATGGTTTCCACGCTGTGTTTTCCAAGATAACTGAGCGCGCTGATTACAGGCAAGCCAGTGGCAGCTTTAAGCTCTGTAACTTTCAAAGAAAAAGTCCAGGCAAATTATTATTCAGGTCTCTCAACCTGGTTTGGATTGATTCAAAAAGCATTAGAGGCTAAAAATGGTTTATTTGGGAGTCTATAATCTAGCTAGATTTCACAGCAAGGATTCAAACATAGATTTGGAAAACAGAAGTTCGCTGATTAAAATAACAGTGATTTGGACTTAAGAAAAACACCAAGGGAAGCCTTGTGTTACAGTGCAAAAGTCATTTTCCAGGGACTGTTTTGTTGAACATCTAAAACCCAAACAGTAATCAGGCTGGAACAAGTCCCCTAAAATGGGAAAGTCTCTTTTGTTAAGCTCTGACCTGAGCTCAGGAACGTTCAAAGAATCATAGAACATTTCACCTCCCAGAGCTTCATCTGTCACTCTGGCGAGACCAGCCACCAAAACTGAAGCTCTCCTGCACATCCCAGGCAGCCAGAGAGCTACAAGCTTTGTTCTCTACAAACCACTGCCTCCCCCAGGCACCTCCTCTCACACTGCTCACTGCAGCCTTCCCATCACCCAGGCTTGAACTACCCACTCAGGCACTGGGGAACAACTGGGCTCAGCGGGTAGACACCGATGTCACATGTCGTGGTCTAGTTTACACCCAAGTCATTGAGGCTGCTGGAATGAGACCTTAAATCCAGCATTAAAGCACCAAATATGTATAGGATCTGCCCCTTTATATGGTGGTGGCGAGTCAGGTCACAGTGAGAAAGATTCAGCCAGTTTGGGTGGTGGACAGCAAACCAAGCAGCAGGAAGGACGGCTGGGAAAGAACGAAACACAGAAACAGGAGCAGCAGGAGAGCACAAGGAACATGCTGATGAGAGCCAGGGGTGCAACACCTTCAGCTCCACCATGAAGGTGAAAGTGCTGCATGAAACCTGACTGGGCCAGACTTCAGCTGTAACCTGACTGAAGGCTGAGGAGCAGGCATGGACATTAGTCAGATAAGGAGCACTGCGGCAAACAGGCTTAGAATAACTGCCTGCTGGATGCCCATGCTGCTAAAACAGGGCACTGTTGGTTCGCCACAGCAGCCAGGCGGATGGGACTGCGGGGTGCACGGGCAGCTCAGACACAGGCAAATCAAAGAGGCAAAGCTCTATGGGCACTGCTGGAGCTGATATAAAGAGGGGTCAGAGCCTGAGGATGTCATTTGCCTCCTTACCAGGTGCAGAACATGTTCACAGAGAGCTACCAGAAGTGTGTAGCACAGCCTGGGCTGCAGAGTGGACAACCTGCTTCCTAAAGCAACGCACTGCTGTTTTATTTGCTATTTGCGAGCCTTGGAAAAGGATCCAGTCTGAAATCAAGTTTTATTAGCAGTACCCTAGTGAGCCAAGGTGACTGGCTGGAGGAAGAGATGAAAGGGCAGTCACGGCCAGCATGTCCGCGACTGACCCCAGAGCACCGACTCCAGGGAAGCAGTAGAGCCACCAGTATCCGGACAGCAGGATGCAACGCCTCTGTTAAAGGAAACGGAGTGTGGCAGCCAACCAAGGGATGAGGAGAACTACCAGCTGCCAAAAGACATTAGTACTTAAAGCAAAGAGAACAGAAGTGACCAAACATGAGAGCCATTCAACTCTCACCATGCTGTCCACCTGGGGAGGCTGTGCTTGCTGTCAGGTGTCCCGGTCCCCACCAACACCAGTGATGCTGGTGCTGGGAGCTGTATTCTGGCCCATTCTTTCCCCAGCTGAGCCCATTTGGAGACAACCTGGAGGGACTTAACCCTTTCTGCATGATGCCAACCCACCTCACAGCTGCATGGAACTGCATGAAATGGGTACCCCCTGCCTGCCCCAGGGGTGGGAGTGCTGAGCAGTCCCTGCGAGGCTGCAAAGCAGCTTCTCCAGCAGCCCACAACAGGGAATTGCAGTCACTGCAGCACCCTGAAGTGCCTACACATGGTGTGTGGACTCTGTACCACAGTAACTCATAGCACAAGATGCACCAGCACCGCTCACCTGGGCTGCAGCAAGCCCTGCCCCAACCTCCTGCTCTCACAAGGGATCAGCAGGACTCGGAACGCACCAAGCAATAGAAGTCTTTCCCAAAAATGATGTCAGTTGCCTCTAAACAAACAGCCTTCCCTCACCCACCTCCAGAGATCAGTGCGTATCACAACTCTTGCTTAACAGCCTGCAAACACGTCTCCCCACCCGGATCAGCACTGCCCACACGTGAGACAACTTTTGTCTGTTCTCAGCTCCTGTGCCACAGAGATCAGCTGTTCTGGCAGGTAGAACACCTTGCAACACATCTGAAAGGAACATGGGCGAGGCAAACTCTCTGAAAATGTTTTTTAACTAATTCTAGCTTCCTTAATATAGAATGAGTTTTAATAGTGTCCTTAAAAAAAAAAAATCCCTTATCACCTACCTATACTTCCCCAAGAGTCTTTTTGCCATTTTTATCCCTAGAAAGACTCTCAAGAGCAAAATGAAAAGTTTTGTTCAATGAAGCATCTCAGCAGTATCAGTGCATTAAAAAAATCCACTTATTACATAGTTCTGAAAGTATGAAAAATGGGGATAAGACACAATGTTCTTTCCTCCCCATCACTAAGGTATTTTGTTCAATCACAGATCCTTCCTATGAGTCTGGCAGCCCCGCGTGAAGGAGTGTTTGCCAGCAGCAGCACAGTGCAACGTACCACAAGTCAGTGCTCTTCCTTTCAGACTATTTCAATGAAACTTTGCAATTTCTCATGTGTTTCCAAAGAGACAGAGTAACTCAGGACACGGATGCCCCAGAATATACATAAGCCTTAGAACAGGCAGTGCCTTGGCAAAAACCACTTTAAAAACAGAGCTTTCTGAGCAAGGGAACCAACAGACTCTGCTTCAGACCCTGGGCAGTCACAGCAACACCTTCAGCAAATATTTTGAAGGACATTTTCCAAGCTCTTTCTCTCTGTACCCCACTGATCTTTTCTGGGAAGGAATACAGCTGGCTCCATTTTCAAAAGAAGTTGCACCCACAGCCCTGGGCTATGAACTTCAGCACATCTCCCCATCACACCCTCGGGAGTCCAGCCCTGACCTCAAAGAGCTGTGGGTTTAGCAGTGCCCTACCTGCAATACTCTCTCGCAGGATTTGCCCCCACTTTGTTTTTGCAGCAAAGCTGCTCTGGATTCACGTGCTCCTGCCTCTAACCTTGACAGGACACACCACGATCTCAGGCTTATCTTTCTGCAGGGACACAATGTGAGATCAAGGCCACCACTGCAGCTGTTTTGGAAATACTATGGTGGAAAGCAGCATATTGGTGTCTAACAATAATTTTTGTGATTTTTCTGATTTTTTTTTTTTTGTTTAAATTCCACTGCAAAGTCTCTATGTGCTGAGAGGGAGAGGAGTTTGTGCAAGACCCAGGGTGGCTTTGCATTGAAGAAAAGCAGAGGACCTAGCAAAGTGCCTCCATGCAAAGGAAGGAACGATGCTGCTTGGCAATGCGGCAAGTAAAAGTCTGGCTCTGCGAGGGCAGAAACCCACCAGCCTTGTGCAAGTCAGCAAACAGTCATTAGCATCATTAGGAAGTACATTAGCATCAATCGCCATTTATTGCAGCCACAGTG
>JAOXNO010000052.1:13153809-13186527 GCA_028565335.1 Limnodromus scolopaceus
GTGCCAGAGTGTGACTGCACACAGCGTGGTATCACCCTGAGCAAACCCGGTGATGGAAGAGAAGCAACAGAGCACCTTGCACCCTGGAGCCAGCAGCATCCCCAAGACATGCTTCTGATCTGCTACCAAGTTGTAACCCCATATTCTAAGGATGCAATTTGCTAGTGGAAACCAGATTTTTTTTAAAGGCACAAACATGAGTTTGGTTTTGGAGCTAAATCCCAGTTTTTGAGCACTGAACGCATCTCCCGCAGGAGGCCCTGTGATTTAGGGCATCCAGGGAAACCATTCACTGTAAAAATCTGATGTTATGCCTTGATGTGACAGAGATACATTCTGGTGGTCCAAAACGTAGACAGTCCATTTCTGACAATGTCACTTCATTTTCTTCTCCTTCAAGGTTTTTCTGTCACCTCCCAGATGTTTTCTTCAACCTCAATAAAATCTTTAGTGTTACAAAGACAGAAATTTCTCCTGCCCATAGCTACCCCACATTTAAAACCTCCTGGGTGCCCTGTACCCCTCGTGCTAATGACATTCTCCCAAGCAGCCCATCTGCAACCTCTGCCTGACCTGAGAACCAGCATCATGGCAGGGAGCAGAGGGTGGCGGCAGCTGCCACCAGACCTCCTCTCAATGGCCAGCCTGTCACCTTCACACTGTGAGGGGACACGTTCCTCGGCATGACAGCATGGTCAGCGTGCTGTCCTGCACACTATCTGCTTCCCATCTCAGCATGAGCACAGACTCAGCCTTTCATCCAATCCTGAAAGAACGTGTTTTTCTCCTCTTTTTTTTTTTTTTTTTCCAAGTGAACAAGAAGCTACAAGTGAGTATTTGGCCTTCACAACCGATGGGCTGCAGCCAAACTCTGCCATATGTTCCAGCTAATACATGTGGGCTTTGCTTCCCATCCAAGAAAGGAAAAAAAGGACATTTATGAGCCGGGGTTCAGCAGGAGCGTGTGGGAAGGAAGGGGTGGGGAGGGGATGCTATTTTTGTTGCTATAATTATTCCGTGGCCAAATCCCTGACCCTTGACGTCAGCTCTGGAGGGTCTGTTTAACTGACCAGTTGTCATGGAAAGAAGGAGGACTGGTTGGGAGGTATAGGCTGACGAGGATCAGCTCTTTGCTGCCTGAACCCACACGCAGGCAGACCCCCTGCCTTCATTAGTCATCACCAGCTCACGGCCAAGAAATAAAAATGTCAATACCTTATTGCTGATACATTGGCTGGAAACAAAAGCATCCAGGGAACTTCGCACCCTCCTTCCTGCCATCGGTTACTGTTAAAAAGCACAGGCCAAATCCTGATCTCAGTTTCCCCAGTGTAAAGCCAGAGAAACTCTATGGCCTTCAGCTGGGTCACCCTGGGTTCACATGGATGTATCCAAACTCAGCCCAGCCTCAGCCCAGACTACACACATAGAAATACGCCACGTGCAGAGTGCGGGGGTCCCTACTCCTCAGGAACAAACCCAATCACAATGACTAATTCATACCACCTCCAAAGGAAAAAAACTAAGATAAATAACCCCTGAATCCCATGCTCCAGATGTCAAGCGCTGCCTCAAGCCCAGAGCCCTGCTAGCAAGCCTCCTGCAATGCTCAGGAGGTTGGCAGCAAACGGCTCAGTTACTGATGCAATGGTTTCTCATTACTGCCCACGCCATCCACGATGAAATCACCAGTTGTACAAGGAAATGGGAATAATCCTTGTTGAAACCCCAGGCACAGCTAGTGAGTACTGGGCATAAGTTTGCTTAGCAGGGCTCAATTCACATGCAGTTCATTATCAGCTGCCATTTGTTATTCCTGTGGCCAAGGACAACAAAAGGACTCAGTAGAAGCCAGAGCAGAGCTCACTAGGATGTATGGATGAGAATTAACAGGCAACACAAAAGCCATTTAACAAATCCCAGCACAACACGGCACATGGACGGGGCAGTTCAGCAGCAAGACTCTGCCAAGGAGCAGCCAGCGGAAGAAGCTGTCACGAGATGAGTGATGAGCAAGGTGCAAAAAACCACAGGAAACTAAAGAGATAGAAGAACAGGGAAGGGGCAGGTTCCCAGGTTACAACACAGAGCAGGAATTTGTTCTCCAAAGCCAATGGCTCTCTTGCGCCATCGGTGCCCAGTTTCTCCTGAGTTGGGATGTTAGCCTTGCTCATGAATTGGGACACCTTTAGATCAAGACCTCAAAAAATCCAGTGAAACCGTGTGAGTCACAGTACTGTCTCCTCCATCATCCAAGCCACAGCGCCAGGGACTGCCAAGAAATAAGGAGGAACCCAAGCTTACCTTTTTTCTCCAGAAGACAGAAATTTTGCAGGCTGGGACCTGCCACCAGTATATTTTTGAGCCCTGGCACAACTGCATTGCTATGAGATGAGGAAGATGAACTTAGCAAAACAAAAAAGTGACCCTTTGGTCAATCAAATGGCTGATTAGCAGCCTGCATGAAATGAGCTTAGTGGGTCTAAGACCAGTTTGTGCTAACTGGTTGTGTCCTGATTTGCAGCAGTGCTGAGCAGGGTAGTGATAATTGACTATCAGTTGAAATGATGTGGATCTCTGCAAACAGCATAGCTTTGCTTTTGGATTTTTCTCTATTAAAAAAAAAAAGCCAAACCAAAAAAAACCAAAAAAAAAAAAGTCACTACAACCATCTAGTCTAACTTTTTGTACAGCACCAGCCCAGACTCAAGTCTGAAAAGTCAAGATTAAGTTTTCTGTGAAGACAGCAATGGAGTCCAGTGTAATTCCTGGTATGCTGGTAAGTTGCTAGTTCACCTTCACCACAAAACCATGTGCCTGTCTTCCAGTGTGCATTTGCTAGTGTCGGTATTGAACCCCTTGGTCACTGCTTTCTCTAATAAGACTTTCAACCCAAAATGAAACATTTCAGAAACATTTCATTTGAAGTGGTCAGCAAGAACAGGGGCAAGGGCAGTTGGGTCAGTGACTAAATATCCTTCCCTAAACCTGGGATACTGACCCAACCATCAAGACTCCGAGTTTTCCATCCCATAAACTGAGTTTATTTTTGTCTACATAATTTTAACTTTCTGAGCACTAACATTTACCCTCTGGTGAGGACTAGGAATGCTCTCTCAGAAAATCTAAATAAAGAGACTTTCCAAAAGATTAGTTCCGGGATGTATTTATTTATCCAGTATCTGAGTAATACCAATTCTCAAGATTAAAGATAAATAAACACTGCTAATCATAATAATCCAAATGATAATGATTATCTGACAGTTCTACTATAGGTCTTTGTCTGGGATGTGTCACATAAATCCTATGAAAACAAGACCAACTAAGTGGACAGACCTTGCAGGACAGGTGGTGGCTGTGGTGAGAAATAGCCTCAGCAGGCTGCTTCCACAAAGATTTTTAAGTTGTGGGGGTTTGCACATTATTCTGTGTCACTACCCATGAGATGCCATAGGTGAAATCACCACCTTTCCTACAAATGCTGCGGTTCACCCCAGGACAGGACACTATTATCTGCTTAAGTTTACGCGGTGTTGCAACATGAAGGAAAATAGAGCAAAACATTCATGGGAAATACCAGTCCTTGAGTGAAATAAACCAAATTCCCAACATTGGTGTGAACCCAGAGTTACTCTGCAATCCCTAGGTAGGTAATGCAGATGTCTATCAAGGAGACAGAAGACTCTGGCCTGGTGCAACGGCGCAGAAATGGGAAGCAGCATCAGCAAACAGTTACGCAAGGTGGAACGAATTTGGTGGAGATGTCTGAGCAACCATCCCAAGGCTTGCTACAGATGCTCAGAAACAGATCTCCAAGCATGGCTGGTGGCAAGGCTCACATAAGCACTGGCAAAAGACAGAATGATCAGTCTGGAGTGGTTAGAGGCCTGGTTTTGCATACATGGGTCTCCTCCCTTGAGCTTGGATTCCCATAAATAGGGAGCTTTCAGAGGCAGAACCGGAGCAGAGCAATAATAATAAGTTGTATTGCAAAGGTTTCTGAAGTCTGGGCTTGCACTCTGCTTCCTTTTCTCTTGTGGTCTTTCATCAAGTCATTAGCGTGTCTGTACTGCATTTGAGAAGTCTTGCTGGCATGGGTGGGCAGGAGAGCACGGGGCGACACAAGGACAGACTCCCGGTGGTGCCTCCAGCACTGCCTCATCAGCTGCAGCGTGGAACTCCCGGCACAGAAGACAACAGCGCAAAGTCAAAGTTGTCCACAAACAAGACCACTGGAAAGATTAAGCTGCTTGTATAAAGTTTGCATGATCAGAAGATTTTTTTTTTAAAAGAAACAACTTTAAAGAACAAATAAACAGCCTCTCCTACAACATGAAAAACTTAAAGATTGTTGTTTTATGCTTGAAACACATGGAATCCTGACGATAATAGAACTAAACCACAACTCAGGGACAGCAAGGGGGAACTCAAGACAAAGACAGAATGTGAAAGACCGAGTTGGACTCTCGCACCTTTTGTTCTACTTACAATCTCACATTACTAAGAGAGAAGCAATGTCCTATGCACTGGAGACTTGTTTTATTTATTGTTTTAAATGCAAGCACAGACCAAAAGGCCTTTCCTCATCTAGATCCAAGGCTGGTGGTTACAGACTACATAAGCACGATTCCTGCCATGCTTCACCGATGTGCAACAGGGCATGCAGGCAAGTGGGATGATGACACCATTGCGAGTCAGCATTTACAAAATGGGAATAAGATCTCAGGAACAGCACGCCAATACACAGAGAAAATGAAAACTAGCTATAGCGATCGCCCAGCAAAAGGCCAGAGGACACTCTGGCTGGGAACAAGATGAGACAAGGGAAAGAGACCTTGAGGGATGGGTTAGCAGGGTAGAAGAGAGCCAAGACCTGTTTTTTGTAATTGATACAGTGATCAACTTTTCTAGGTTACTTGCTATTTTTGGACCAGATTGACTTGCAGGAGGCAGAACCAGGACTGAAAGCGATGTTCTGTCACAGGGTTCATGGCAGACCATCCACAGCAAGCTCCAACATGGCTACTGAGTCAGCAGTTCATGGCCAGCAAACGCTCACACAGTGTACATTTTTCCTTCCTTCTCCACTCATTCTCAGAACTAGAAAAATCCCCAAAAAAGGGGGGTTAGAAATACCATTCCTGCAGGCTAGGTTTTAACAGAAACAAGATGACTAAGGTGGCAAAAGGAGGAGGACATGATTAATAAAATATTTAAGAGAGCAAAAAGATCGCCCCCACACACTCATCTGCTGAGCCTAGAGGGTATTTCACTGACAAAGAGCAAAGCAGCCAGCACACAGCAGAGAGCCTCCAGCATAAGGAAAACTGCCCTTCTGCCCATAGGACATGTCATCAGAAACCCACGGAAGGACCTTTTCTCTGTGGACTGGAGAACCCACTCACTACATGCACTACAAGAGTTAAATCCCATGTTCTCATCACCTTCTCTGTTTCCACATCTTCTCAAAACCCATCCCACTCTAACTGCCTCAGCTAGATGTACCCACTATATTTCTAAATTACCTGAAAACATCAGCTATCCTATGAAAAGGAGGAGTCTTCCTACTTACAATACATATTTGGAAGCTGCAAAGAAGACTTGCAAGCACATTTGGACTTGCGCTGCTTGTTCAATGCAATTTGTTTGCAGTCTCTGTAGAGACTGCAATCAATCTCAGGGGCTTGATCCAGAGCCTGAAGATCACAGAAACCCTCAGCTGAATCCACAAGGTGTACCAGTCCTGCAGTCCACCATAGTCTCCCCTCACATCATGCTCGAGTCACCAAAAACACTTGGATCGCATCTCTGAAACAGAAGAGTGGTCTTCAGAAGACCACTATTTCTATTTCAGAACAGTACAGAGGAAAAAAAAAAATTAGGAAATAATTTAGGGAACTGCTATGATGACATGGATCTAGAGACTGATGGGACATATTCTCACACAGGATTATCAACGGCATTTAACCTAATCACATCACCACCTCTCTGTGCCTCTACAGTGCTCCGTGAGGGAGTATCTCAAGCACTTGCTCAGCAGCAGGAGCCGCACAGCTCAGGGCAGCTGCTGCTACAGTCCAATATGCAGCTAAGAAAATCCAAAACCTCCGATTCTAACATCAGTTTTCCACCAATTCACTGCAGAGACTGAATCGCGTCACCACGACTGGGCCAGGCTGTGCTGGTGCTTGCTTTGCAGTAGGAGACTGAAGGCAATGGGAGACCCCAGCCCGCTCCCAGGGCACACAGGGTGCCCCAAAAGCGGCAGAGGCACACACAGTGGAGGCCAACATTTGGCCTGTGCATCTGTCCAGCAGGACTAAAAGCCTTTGCTTTTCATACCCCACAGGAGTGTTGCAAGGATTAGCTCATGTTTATTCAGCACCACTTTTCAAAGCACTGCACGAGAGCCAAACCCTTTGATTTTTTTTAATCTGTTCCTTGCTTTGTCACTCCCTCCCCTCCCGAAGGGATGCGTTTCTCCCCTCCTGAGAAACAAACAAGCAAGAGGTCAGCGGGAGTGGGAGGTGGGAAGCACATTCCACGCTGTTCCTCCTCTCTCAAGCCACAAATGCCACCAACCCCTGCTGTCTGTCCAGCCCAGCCGGTGCCCAGCATCCAGGCCTCCCCACGCAGCCCGGGAAGGGACAGGACAGGATACGCAGCAGGATGTTTAACCTCATCTCATTTCCTTTTCGGTTTCAAGGAGCAAAACATGGTGGGTCAAACAGCCTCCCCTGGAGCCACGCAGCCTGCCCACGCTCCCATGGCAAGGTAGGGGGGCCCCGCACAAGCCCCGCTTTGCAGCTCCCCTCCTCAGGCAAAACGCGGAGCGGATGCTGCAGCTGAGGTCTCCCTGGAGGGCGCGTGTGCCGATGCATCCCAGCCCTCAGGGAACATGCCAAAGCCTTGGCACTCAGCCTTGGCACGAGGGGATGGTTCACATCCGAGCGTGTGTAAGTGCTAGACATTAGACCTCGTGCTTTGTGCAAGTGCGGGCAAATCCACTGTGGGGCATTTTCTTCCGCGCACAGACTTGTTGAGCCAGATCAAAAGAGCAATCCTGGGAACAGAGCTCAGGCACAGGCAGCAGCAGAGTGAGGATGTGGACAAACCACCACAGGTTGCTCTGTGCTGCTTACAAAGCCCAAGAGCATCAGAAAGGTCTACGGAAAAAGGTATTAAAAACACAAACAGCTCTACTCAAAGAGTACTTTCCCTTGGCCACAGTGCCTGACACCTGGGCATCCATGCAGATGACAAGAACATCCGCTACTGCGCCAGAGAGTGGCAAAATCAAAGTGTTAGCATGAATATAAAATCTCCAGACATTGCAAAAGCACATTAAGATGTCACACGTAAGAAAAAAAGAAGACTGTTTTCAACACACTGCTTTGATAACTTTACAATGCACATTTAAACAAGGAAAATAAAGATCTCAGGCCCAGTAGAATCAGAAATGAAAGAACAAACCATACCCCAAAATCATCTGGATTTTTGTATATCAATTTTACTGAAATAGGAGACAAAAATCCCATTCCCTAATTTAAAGGGAATTTTTTTGACGAGCTTGACATGAACAAACCTTTGTGACTCTGGGAAAGGCTTTGAATTCAGGAAAAGAAATCTCTTCATTTTTTTTGGTGTCACTTCCCACAGATGGTGGCATTACATAGAGCATCTTTCAGGGCAAGGACTGCAGGAAAATTCTGCCAGCTTCACTGGGATCACATACAAGCCAAATTTTAGTCCCAGTTCACTCCCAAGATTTCTTTCAGGAACTCTACGTAGCACATGGACACTAGAATTTAAGCCAATGCAGTTCTAGTCCCTGGCTCATAAAAAATGACATTAAGGCAGAAAAAGGAAGTACAGAAAAAGCAACATAGCTATGGTTTTCCAAAAGGTTTTAAAGTGCAGTAGCTGATGATCTGCCTCTTTGATGTGCTGCTGTACAGGCACTGCACCCCAGGCACTGGCACTGCCCGGGACAGATGTTTGCTTCTCCAACCAGAAATAGATTTCAGCAGAATCACCCTCCCTGTGCTCCGCTGCGCAGGTCTTCACCTATTAAGTTGCCTATAGCAACTAAAAGGTTACGAATGTGCTCAAATAAAGCAGAAATCCAGAGGGAAATGTTCCAGAAATGTTTTAAACATTCAGTTTGGCATGGAATAAAAATTCCCACAGTTTCTGTCCTTACAAGTCATGAACAGGAAGACTTACTACAGGTACCTGGCTTGACAGAGCACAAGTCTTGAACTAAAAGAAAAATACTATTAACTGTGCTGGCACGGGTTCGGTTTTGTTGCTGGTTGTTTTGGGGTTTTTTACTTCCTTTGGCAAGGAAGTTCAAAGTATAACACCGTTTTCCTCAGGGAAAGCAACAACTACAAGGCAGAAGCTGCTGGGGTAAGAGGATGATACTCAAGATGCCAGTGGCTGCTAAATACCGACTGCACAGTCTCATGCAAGGTATTTCATATCATACAACAGGATAAAGTCATCAGATGTCAGTAGCAGAGGTTAGATATCCCCCAGCTTCACGCACACTCCCAGCTCTGGGAACAGAGCATCAGTTCAGTTTGTCTGAAAGCAAAACACCTCTGGCAGAGGGCATCGGGGTTTTACTGGGGGGGTTCTGGGAACTTTTCTCTGCAAACTCTCCATGGAAGGCAGACCATTTTCAAAATTATACTATGTTACACTAAAAGATAAACAAAAACATCCCTCCCCCAAAACAAAAAACAAAACAGGAAAAACACAGGTAAGCCAAGGTTGGACAGAGTTCAAGTTGTCATCCAGGATGCTCTGTGTCGGGAACAGGCCATGACCACTGACACCAGTGGGAATGGAAGGGGGGGAAACCACACCCGGGATGTTTTGGGGGGATGGAAGAGAGGATAGCCTGTTGGAGGGGGGCGGTTGGGAGGGACAGGGCAGGGGACAGCCCTGCTCGGGGTGGGGGTGGCGGGTGATGCCTACCTGGATGTAGGCTCGCTGCAGGTAGCTGTAGGGCACCCTGCGCTGGAAGTCGGCCCCCACCTCCTCGGAGGCGCGGTGGCGGGAGGTGGCTCCCAGCCGCGGTTCCTCGCAGCGCCGCAGGCAGCCGGCCCGCCGCAGCACCGAGCCGAAGAAAGGCAGGTCACCGCCGGCTCCCGGACCCGGAGCCGCCAACCGCACCTGCCCGCGGCAGCTCCGCCGGCACCGCAACCGGGCGGCCCGCACCTCCCGCCGGCTGCTCAGCGCCCGCTCCATGCACCGCGCCGCCCCGGCGAAGTCGCCGCCGTAGTACGCCTCCACCCCGCTGGCGTACAGAGCATCGAAGGGCTCCAGCCGGCCGCCTTCCCCCGCACACCCGCCGCCCGCCCGGCACGCCGTCGGCAGCAGCAGCGGTAGCAGCAGCAGGGCCCCCCAGGGCCGGCTCCCGGTTGCCATGCCCGCCCCACCGGCGGTTCGTGCGATGGGGCGCCGGGGGTCCGCACGCCGTGTTAGTGGGGCTCGCTGCGATAGGGGCCGGGGCGGGAGGGTTCGGGGGGCCGCGCGGTGGAGTCCGCCTTCGGTGGGGTCCCTGCAACGGGAGCCGGTCACCGTACAACGGATCTCGGTGTGATGGGGTCCGGGGCTCCGTGCAAAGGGAGCGGGTCACCGGAAAATGGATCTCGGTGTGATGGGGTCCGTGCAACGAACGGGAGCCGGTCACCGCACAGTGGATCTCGATGTACCGGGATGCGGGGGTCCGTGCGGAGGGGCGCGGGGGCGGCGGAGCCCGGGGGTCTGTGCAAACGAGGAGCCGGGCACCCTACAACGGCTTTCGGTGCGGTGGGGTCCGGGGGTCCGTACAAGGAGCTCCGCTGCGGTTCTGCCCTCGGCGGTGGCGGGTCCGCGGCTCGGTTCCCAGCACGCCCGGCCTTGTGCCGCCCTCCCGCCCCGCCGGCACCTCTTAAAGGGCCCCGCACCGCCGGCCCGCCCCGCCCGGCCCGTCCTCGGCCCCCCCGTGGCGAGGTGGTGGTGCGGGGAGGCGGGGGGACGGGAGGCAGTCACCGGCCGGGAGCCTCTCGGAGCATCCCCGCTCCGCGGCTCGCCTCGTGGCTGCAGGGATTTTTTAAAATGACGTTGTGCAATTGAAATTGCCCCGGGGTGATTTAAAGGGCAGCGGCAGATTTTCCTCCCTCTTTTTCCCGGCCGTGCCCCGCACCGCCTCCCGCTTCCCCACGTCCCCGCGGCTGCCGTCGTTATTCGCAGGATGCTTTTCTTGCCCCTCGGCGGGGCCGTTGCTCGGAGCCGGTTCTCGCTGAGTTCTCCGCCTCCGAGCCCCTCTTCCCCCGACAGCCTCCCGCCGCCGGGAATTCTGCAAATCAGTCATCTGGGATGGGCACGGTGAGTGGCTGCCGAAGCCCTTTCAGCTCCCAGCTGTGTGTTTGTCTGGCTTTCTCCAAGGGTTCTCTCTTCCAACGCTGCAAATCCCTGCCCTGCCAAAAATGTTACTCATTTTTTTTGCATGAATTTTAAGGCATTCTTGTGACGAGACGTTTGGCAATGCAACCTAGTGACACACACACACACAAAAAAAAAAATCCTAGTTGGCATTTTAAATAATCTCAGCGTTGAACACCTGTCAGCAAGAAGTTTTTCATATTAATACAGTTAAATTGGCCAAAATCAGCTGTTTCTGAGTGAGAGGCAATAGGCAAATCCCGGATCCCATTGGATGCTTTACTGTAAGCTGTTCTGGGCTCGAGTACTCCAAAGTCTGTGCATACAGCACTGTGCTCAGCAGGCTCTCTCACCAGGGATGGTGGCTTTAGTCATCTCAGACATTTTAGGAACATCTCTGTAGCTGTTAGCTATCTTTTCATAGACTAAAATAGCTGCCAATGGGAGATGCTCGAAACCCATTTGGTCCAAATTTTGTTATTATTTCATCAAGACAGATGTTCCTCACAGTCCTGCTGAGCTGGGCTTTCCCCTCTGCTGCTCTAGTGGCTTTGATCAAATTGTTCCTAGTTTATGCTGCTGTGTCCAGGATCAGAAACAGGGCTCAGCGCCCTCTCTTTGGGCAAGTGATGAAATTATGGAGTCTGGTTTGCGGCAGTTTCACATAAGGGAAGTTTTTTCCCACATGGCTGGAGATTTACTAGAGTTCTTGATGAAGAGCTTTCCCATCTGGCAAAAATTTCATAACAAACATCATCTCTGTTGCTTTCTTACAAATTGGCACAAAATGTTTTCAATGTTTAAGTGTCCCTCTGTCCTCCTGCCCAGCCAGACTGACATGCTAGGGAGGGTACTCACAACAGGGGAACAAAACACCCTGAGGGGAGTTACCCAGCGGGGTGAGGTACCTGCTGTAACCACTTGCCCATGCAATGCAAGTTCTCAGGTCCAGGTAAAAGCATTTTGCGAGGGAAGGGTTATCAGCACTGCTGGGGAATGGAGGCAACCTTATGAGAGGGCCACTTCAACCTTCTCAAGGGTCACTTGAGGATTCCTGCCTAGATATAGACAGAGGTGCCACTGGTGACTGCACAAGTTTAGAATGGGAGGCAGCTCTGCCTCAAATCGCAGAGATAAAGGATGTGCTCCTTGGGTGCACTTTCTGATGGATGCCCCTCAGCTGATCTATTTGCAGAAGTGCTGTCTGTAATTCTGTATTGACTCCAACCAGCGACATTTCTGGAATGAATGACTGGAGAGAGAATGAAATAAAACATATTTTTTTTTAAACTTCATCCTGCTGCATTTTCTGATCCAGATGTTTCTTTCATTAAAAATCCTTTTTGAAACAGTAAAGAAAAGGTTCTTAGTTCTGACACCCTGCAGCCCAATTCCTCTGCGCTTCCTCCAGGGTTTTCTCTGCAGGCACCCACTCACTCTGGGACTAGACTGACACTGCCCCTGCTTTGCACTCCTCCTGCCTAGGGTCACACTTTCTTTGCTCACCAAAGCTTGTGCTCTCTCTCACCTTGATGCTTCATAGCTACCTAATTGCAGCAAGAGCTCAAAAATAGTCGGCACGCACAAGACACTCAGTCCAGGGTATCTCTAGGGCATTTAAGTGCAGTTGCTTGAGCAGCCACCCTTATTTTTATACCCCTGCTCACTGCGTAAATGAAAATGCAGCAACCAGATGAAAGAGGTTTGCTGGTCCCCTGATTGGAGGTCTTGTTCTTGCAGAAGATCTGAACCATAACAATTTGGCCGTGCAGCTGCTCCAGCCAGCAGCATGGTAGGCAAGTTGGGCTTGCCTTGTTAGAGTTGGAAAGGAGCTGGGTTTAGAACCCTTGTACGTATAAAGGCAGGATTTCACCCAGCAGAGCAATTACTAGTTTAGGATGTTACAGCTCGGAATCAGGCCCCAAGATGCCTGAGATATCCCTCATGCATCTAATGAAAGGAATAATTCTAAAAATGTAACAACTCAGTCCGTGTTCAAATGTTGATCCTGGCCCCTGTGCAGTTGTTTTGAAAGACCTTTTCCTACGTAAATAGATTCATCTGAAGCTTTTTTTTCCTTTTTTTTTTCTTTTTTGAGGAAAACTCTGATATATGGGTCAAACCACTGATGATTTGGCAACCAGATAAGAGAAAATTTTAAAATGCCTTTCAAAATGGCTTTTCAACACGCACATTACAAGCAGACCTAAGTTTCAAGCCCTCTCTGTTTCAGTTTGTAGACTTGCCTTTGCATTTAATTCATGGACAAACTTTATAATTCCCAAATCAAACACAGGTGACCTCTTCAGCCATGTACCTTAGTGAAAGAGAGAGAGAGAGCTTTGAATCAGACAGAAAAGTACAACACACCCTCACTGCAGGGCTTTGGTCCTTGCCTCGTGTATGAAAGTACGAGTTTACTGAATATATCAAAGCCATTCGTGAAGTGCTTCATGATTTAGACCCAAATCCAGACCAGAATTCTATGGAATGCCTCCATCTACCCAACACCTTTTTTATTCAAGAAAGTGTGGAAATGATTGTGAAAGTCAGTAGATGTCAGGAAAATAATGCCAAATAAATAGTTGTGCTGCAATAATTAACGTGCACCACATTTTGGGACCCTCCTTCTAGGAAAAATCCATCATCAGTCACATAAAACTGGTCTAGGCTCAGGAGGGGTGAAAGGCTGAGCGACTAAGGAGCAATTTTCTCTGTTAATTATTACTCTTTTTTTTAGCATGATGAATGCACATTGCAACAGAGCAGGATATGGATGGAGAGGATACAAGGTGCACGCTGCGGATGCCACCCCGTCCCCTCCAGGTTGTACCTGTTGTTTCATTGCTGCTTACACATCTGCTTCCCCACAGCTGTACATTTCAGCCTGTCTCTGACATCTTGCTCCAGGTGGGTGGCTGATGACTTGAGGTCAGCACAGGTGAACAGGAGGTCTTTAATTTTTCCTCCTGAACCTTTTCACTTTGTCTTCCCTCTATCAATATTTCTGTAGACTCAGGATGTGTCAGCAGCTGACTTTATCGTTTTCTCCCAAACAGACATCTGATCTGTGATCAAACACTGTATGTTCTTCTTCCATAACCTACAATCACAAGAACATGGGAAGTCCTCTGTCCTAGCAGGCCTCTCTACTCCTATTTCTTCCAGGCATGTTCATCTCATAGCTTGCTGATGACAGCCTCTTTTTTTATGACTTCCCCTTGACATCTGCAGAGATGTTACCTCTACAGATGGACAAAATGATTGCCAGTTTTGCTTACAATGTTGCTCTGAGTGCATCACCCACCTATGTATCCTTCCTCACACACACTGTCAAGGTCATCTCATATCCTCCTTTGCAGCATCCAGTAAAGTTGCCTTGGCCCAGGCAGAAGACACGTGCTTGTCCACATCTCTCTCTATGACACACCATTATTAATACCAGCCTCGACAGCTCATTCTTTTCTTTGTCCCGCTCTGGCCTGTCTCTGTGCTTTGTTTCACGGGGTTTATTCTATCTCTGCCTGTTTTGGAAAAGGTTTTGTGCTCTAGAATTTTCCATAGCTTCGCTACTGCAGCACAAACCAAAATTAACTCTGGTTTATTTTGTCATATAAAGTCATCTCTGCAATGTCATCTCTGCAATGATCCCTCCATTGCGCCTCTCAAGGCTTTGGACATGTGCTTTAGTCTACAAGCACTTCGTGATACACAGAAATCCCTGTGCTGGATCTGTTATAAAAACCTTAATACAAGAGCACAGACGAGTACAACACAAGGCTTGCTGTTGGCACTCAGCAGAGAAGTACAATCATATAAATCACATAAGCAGAAGATCCTTGTGTCTTCCCATGTGTAGGCAACAGTATAACCTTATTGAATTCCAAGTGTCCATTACGCTTTGCTTACTCGGAAACTTGGACTTGACTTTACTGCCGTTATAAATTAAAACCCAGTAAAAATAAAGTTCAAAAAGTACAAAATACACAACCACAGGCACACTGGTGTCTTGGAGGGGTTGGCCACATGCCTGTATCTTTGAGCCTGGATTTAAAATACCTCCATGGCCTGTGTTATTTAGGATGACAACAATTAATAACACTAAGGAATTGTTATATAGTGCCCTACATAGCACTTTTCCTACAGTGGCAGCACTAAAAGTTTTATGTATTGAGAGAGAGTTGCTGTTATGAACAGGAAGGTACCTATAAATGCTATAAACTGAGAAAATTTAATCACGGACTCATATGACAGTTATTTTCAATGCATAGTCCAGAGTTAATGAAACGTGTGAATGGTTTCATTGTGTAACAGTCTGAACTTTAGCTGTAAGCTGCAGCAGTTTCAGTTTCAGAGGGTGAACAGGGTCCAATTCAGGACTGCTGTAATTGGACCAAAGTCAGTGACATTGCCAAAATGATGGGTCAAGTGTAGAGCATGTGCACGCACAGTCCGAGTCTGGCTGTAGCTCTAGGAGGTCCCACACATGGTGAATGGATGGTGGCGGGACAGGCTGGATGAAATGCCCTGTTTGAGTAAGGTTTAAAAGACATGAAATTCATCTAGGAGGGGTGACGTGACTCTGACATGACTATGATACCCTGTGGTGGTGTGTAAAGGGAGAAGAAAGACAGGGGAGAGAGGATACATAGAAAGAGACATAGAAAACCTCCTACTTCTGCCCCAAATTAGGCTGTTCATAGAGAAGAGAGTTTGTGGATGGAGTGGTCCAGGCTCCCGTGCAGCTGGTGTGGATATTTGCAAACTCACCGCCTCTCCAGGGAAGAGCTCCCCATGAAAACCATGACCATGAAAATCTTTGTGTAAACATCTGGTAGCTTTGACTCCCAGGTTTCCTTGTGCTGGCCGCTCTGCTGCCTGCAACGGGGCTGTTCACACTGAAAGTGTGAGGACTTGAGTGACATGGGAGAATCACAGTTTGTGAAAGCAAGATGTGGGCATCAAAGTGGGACAATAGGAAAAATACTCAAGGATCCCTTGAGAGCTGTTTTGAAACAGCTTGTATCTTTTAGTGGAAATGTCAAATGATCTCCCATTAAAATCAATATAAATATCCCCAAATCCAGTGTGGCCATATTTTCCTCTGCATGACCTTGTGCTTATTTTTCCTATGCATTAAGTCATAACCTGAATGCCTTGATGCATTTATTATTTTTGCCATTCTCTTGATCAGTTCTTGTCTAGTCTCAAAATATCATACAGCACCTACTTTAAAAACATTTAAAAATAAGATTATGTGAAAGCCACCTGGCTGTTGAGTCAGCTCAGGTAGGTGCTGCCATCGAGCTCTGAAACGTAACCTGCAAACAGCAAGGTTTTATTCACAGACCTTTCTCCTTAAGTTACCCAGCAGTGAGAGACTGAGTCTCCAAGAGCAAATATTTGTTTTCCCTGCAGAGCTCTCTACGTGAGCCCGACCCCGACTTATTGTGGGATGGAAGAAGGAAACATCAGGCAGGGGGAAGAGGCCCACTGGAGGGCAACCCAATGGGAGAGAAAGGAGAGTTGTCACAGGGGGAAACCCAACATCCTGCCTGTGAAATCAGAGGAGGGGAGAGAGCCACAGGGGAAACCCAAGAGGTGGAGAAAGTCCACTAAGGAAATTAAAACTAAATTTGGACACATTCTGCAGAGAGGAGCTCCCTGGAAGAGGCACAGCTGAGCACCAGAGGCGATAACTGAGGGCAGCCCTCAGCAGGACCACAGCAAACACCAACAGCTCTCATTGCCAGCGATACAGCAGCAGTAGAGGGGGTTCTCTCATGTTGTCAGCCTTTCCCAATTTTAATTTTTATGATTCAGTGAAAAGGCGGGGGACTGAGAGACTATAAAAAACATTGAGCTCACCTCTTTCGCAATTATTGGGTTCCTGTGGCTCCCTTTTCACCATCCATCTTTCTTGTACATTAATGCAGTCCTGACTAATGCGATCAAAATGCATAAATCAACATCCACAACCCAATCATCAAGGGAAACACAAGGGAAACTGGAAGAAATGGTGTGCAATTAAGTATAAGTTAATGTAGCTCTGTACCTGCTCCCTGATTTCCTCGAAGAAGACCTGTCTGGTTAAAAGTCAAAAAGTCTTCATGAGGGTGAAGAGATTGGGGCAGATCATGGACACACTGCACGCAGAGATAGAGGCACAGAGATAGTTAAAACTAAATACACTCCAAAGTGCATTTGGCAGAATCATTTTTACTGCAAGGTGATAGGTTTATATAGCAGTAGTTTTCATCCTAGAGAATCCTAAAATGCTCTGCTAATGCTATACACATGAAACTCACTTCACTACAGCTGCTAGGCAGACGGGTTGCTGGCACACTGCTTCCCACCCAGATGTGGGAAGGGAATAACCAACCCAGGACATCTCAGCAAAATCCCTTCTTAAGGGAAATTACCCCTGGGAAAGGAAGCAGAACTTGAATTCTTAACATTTCGTGTAATACACAGACCGCTGGGGGTCCTGGTCTCTCCTCACAAATGTAATTTGGGAGGTGGAGCACTGAAGCCAACTGTGTGGCCCTGGGGCAAATGGGAGGAAAACCCCAAGATTTCAGAGTTGGGCTGTGAGTGTGCAAGGGCTAAGTAAGGATTAATCTGGGGGTGGGTCCCTAGCAGCTACTCTGCCTTGCTTGGTACCAGCTTGGTTACACACAGCAGCGGGGGTATTTCCTGGCCCCCAGCCCATGAGAAACTTCCTAACACTTGATCAGCCCCAACAAGAGAAGCTCGGCCAAAGGGAATCAGGAGATTTGAGGGTCTGTGGCCAACCATGGTGTGCAGGAGATGGCACTGTCATTCCTCCTCTCATCCCATCCTTTGTACCTGTATCAACAACTGGGGAAAGCTGGATGCTGCACAGGTACTACACAGAGCCCTTCCTGCTGGAGGAAGGTCTGAGGGGGCTGAAAGCGTTGAGCAGAGGAAGACGACTGGAATAGGTGACTGAACAACGCTGTTATTTGCAGAGCTGCTGCAAGCCAGTGGAAAACATTCAGTTTGGGAACAGTTCTCCAATCCAAGCAATGACATGTTCCCTCATTCCCTTTTCTTTTTCCTTCTTTTCCCCCATGGCCAATTTTTAGGCTTTGTTAAAGCTGAAGTAAAGCTGGATGAATTCCCCTGCAGCAGCATATTTACTCTGGTTTCACAGTGGTATAAATTACAGAAAAGTTGGCTATTGAAACTGTGGGATATGGTGGAGCAGTGGTGTAAATATGCAGAATGACTCCAGTTTGCTCAAGATCAACACTGAAACCTGTGAGACCAGAATCTGCCTTGAGCTCCCCTGTGCCACCCTCCCCTTCTAGGGGATGCCAAGCACCAGGGACACCAGCTGCACACCAGCCGGTGGTGGCACTGCAGAGGGTGACTGTAACATCAGCTAGGGAACATATGGAAAGAACAGCAAATCCAGATGGTGATAATGAAGTGGAGAGGAGCAAATATCCTGTCTCATTGAAGCGTTCCCTATAATTAGAGAAATTGCCAATGAGAAACACTGCTGAAGAATGAGAAGGGAAATTGCCTCTACGTTCCCTGTGGTGTAGTGCTCTGTAAAAGCTGATGTTGCTGTGATTAGTGGCTGTTTCTCCAAGGGAAGTAGGCGAAGACTTCGGGGGGAGCAGGTTCCCAACACACAAGGTGCTGTACACCCAGGCAGGGAAGGAAGCAGCCTGAAATCACTCAGAAGAAGCTCTCCTGACTCTCCTCCCAGAGACCTTGCATGGAGACACCCTTTGCTAGGTCAGACACTGAAGGACACCCCAGCAGAGAGGGTGTCACTGCCACAGGCTGTTCACTATAGCTTCAGCAGTTTCTCCAGGGCCTTTTTTGGCTGAGGATGGATTTTGGGGGGAGGGAGAGGGGGAGAAAGCAGATCTCAGCCTTACTGTAATCACTAAAAATAGACTCTAGTGTGCATTCGCTCCCTCTCTCCTAGATTGCATTACCTTTGGGACTTGTCCAAAAAAAGATTTAGGAGGGGGAGGAGAAGATCTCTGAATACGGTAGCAAGGACTCTGTTTTCTTTAATTTTCTAGTTTCTGTAATACAGCTTCTAGTGAAAAATAAGTAAGCCACAGACAGTGGTGCTTTTGTATCTGCTCCTTGCGTCGAAGATCTCAGCTGTTAGAAATTAGAGTGTGGTTACTTCTTTGACCCCTGTAATTTCTGCAGAGAACAGTGATCTGGTCTCACAAGCATCCCCCTGGCCAAACCTTCAGGACTAGGAGTGAAATTTGCTCAGTATGCCAGGCCAAGGGTGCTTTTTGAAGTATATGCCCAGAGAAGGAGAGCTAAAAGCTTCAGCAACCTTTTGCTGCATTAATCCATCATACTCTGACAAGCGGATGGCTCAAACGGGCTGGATCGTTTATGGAAGGAGGAGGGAGGTTTCTCATGAGAAGCAGGATTTTAATAGCAAAAGAGATATGCGAATGCTTTAATCTTTATTCCAGGGTGTGTTTCTGTTTAAGAAGATTCTGACCTTATTTGTCAGGAGAGATTGCTGTGAACCTGGCTTTGCAACTGGCCAGACTGTATATTTATTTTTTTAAACAGTCTCCGTTGTTATAAGCCAGGAGGGTCACTCCGAGCAGCAGCTGCTGAAGAGGCTGGCGGGCGCCCCAAAGCAAAGGTCAGCAGAGCATTTCCAAGCAGGGTGTAGGGCATTTCCAAGGGATTAGCAGCTGGTTGGGTGGAGATGCAGTCCTAAAAAGCATCTCAGAAGGTCCTTGGCCACAGCTGGATGCTGATCTGGGGGTGCCTCATGCCAATAGGGCTAGTGCTATTAAGAATGATTACAAACTTTTGAAACAATGCACACTTTGAAATGCTGGGTTTGATGGTTTTTGAAAGGGGCTAACAGCCTAACAGCCAGCCCTAGAGTGTGTTTCCCCACTGAGTCACAGCTGTAAACAAGGGCAGCATTGCTGTGATTTCTACCACGCTTTTTGCCATCCCGTGCTTCAGGGCCTCAGTTCAGCTGGCATCTGCAAAGACAAAATCGAACCTATACTCATTGGTGGTGCCTCTGCTGTGCTACCAACAGCAACATTCATGGTGCAGATCACTGTATATCAGCAAAATATAAAGCTCAAGCTTCATTGTGGCATTTTCCAGTGGAACAGCCAGTAGAAACTCTTTTCTGCCAAGAATAAGCAGGACACAAGAATAAGAGGGGTTTGTACCCCATTTTGGGGTCAGACCTCTTCTTGCCACTTTAGCCAAGACACGACTTGAAATCTCTTCTCTATGGCAATCCCTGAAGGGGCAGGTCAGAGCATCCTTATGGCCAGAAGGTCTTTCGGATGGAAAGGTAGGCTTTTGAAGCTCAGGACTCAACTTGAGCCAAGATACATGACAGCACGCTTCTGAGGGCACAGGGCTCTTTGCTTCCCTGCTAGCATCAGTCTCCATGGGATACAAGTGCTCACTGTGACATGAATAGATTCCAAAAATATTCCTTTGCCACTGCGGAAGAAGTAGGTAAGGCAACAAGAGGTCACTCAGAGTTCAGAGATGCTCTCAACCCTTGGATAGAAGACAGAAGGACAGCACAGCCTCCGTAGTTTTCAGAATGCCAGTGTAGAAAATGCCATCAGATGCCTGAGCCCTGCAGCAGAGTGTGTAAAGAGGTAAATCATGACATCAGATGGAGTCCTTCAGCATTTCACACAACTGGGCAAGGCTCTAGAAGTGACAGAGCCCAAAGAGAAAAGAAATTGGGGATGATGGAGTAGAGATCAAACCTATGCCCCTTTGGAAGTCCTAATGAGTAGTCAGTCTGCTGTTTTGCAGACAGCAAGTACCTTAAGTACTTTGGGACAAACTATGCTGATACATTACAGGACTTTCAAGCGCATCTCGTGCTAATTTTCCAAACTTCTGGGAAAAGGAGAGTGTACAGGGTATTTTGTACCTAGTTAACTTCATGGAGTTCTTGAGTAAGGGTGGATTTATTTTCTGAGCTAGACATTGTTTCAAACATTGCTTTGTGTTTCTTCATTGGGGATGCAGGGTACCATTTTATTGCCTTGTGTAAATTGCTTGCTGTTTTATTGAAGCATAAAAACACTTGGCAAGGCTACAGTGTCCCATTATCTTTCAATTGGGTGGGCAATAATTCCTTAAACAAACACAAAACCTTATTAAACTCTCAAATACCTAGAAATCCAAACAACTTAAGAACAGGGACTTCCAATATGCTGTGGGTAACGAAGAAATGAATGTGCTTTTTAACTATTGAACACAATTAAATCTGGAAAAGCACCTTGAAAGCTAAAATAAACAAGCCTGATGTTAGCACTGCCTGCAGTGTTTCCTTGTTTTTCTTTCTGCTTCTGTCTCTGCCTATAAGCACACTACGGTGCTGGTTATTAGCGCCAAACAAATCCCAAGGAAATGCTGATATTCTGCTTCTAGACAAGTTTGAAGATATTAATCCAGTAGGGAGAGATGGCAAAGGAGAGGCTGGCAGAGCTTCTTGTGTTTGCTCAGCCCTTGGAGAGGGATGTGTGCCAGTGCTGGACTCCGCATTGGGGCTGGTGCCTCTTTGTACACACATGGGATGGAGACCAAGTCAACAGCTAACCTCGTTCCTGCAGCATTTGTGCTTTATGAAGGCTGACCTCATCTCAGACAAACCTCAGTACATTCATCACCAGGAATTTGTGAGTCATCCCTGGGAAACTTTTCTCCCTCTGCACTAACCATCTGAGCAGAACAGCGCATACTGCATTGGCCAGAGCTTGGCTGCTTAAGTAGGGCTTCAGTGGATTTTCTCTGACTCACCATGACAGCAGCTTGCTGATCAGGATCCTGCGTACCGGTGGCACACAGAAATGCTGTGCCCACAGCTTTTTCTTCAGTATCTCTCTCTCCCCAAAGAGTGGCATCCTGGTAAAGATGCAAGGGTCAGTCCCTAGACTAGGGATGGCTCATGGACAACGCAGCAACTAGAGACAGAGCCTGAGAAGATGGCAAAATCCAGCTCATTTACAGTGCTGAGGGTTGCCATTGACATCAGGGTCAGTGCCAGCTAGCAGAGAGCAAGGGCATCTCCCCAGGCCTATGGTCTTGGTGAGCCATTGTCAACTCCCCAGTTGCCTAAAAACTGCCACCACATTTGGCTCCTGTCCTCAGCACAGCACGCCTCTAGCTGGAGGTTACTTGGGAACGAAGAAGCCTATTTTGAGCATTGCTCCCCCAAAATGAGGAGTCAGTTAGATCTACCAGGAGTCCAGTGCCCCCAGCTGAAATGAGAGGCTGCTTTGATTTTTCAAGCTCATGGTGGTCAGGTTGACAGGAACACCAAAGGCCTGTGATCCTCTTCCTCCCTCATAAATTTGGCAGGTCTCTGCAGGACATTAACCATGGCTTTGCAGAGTCCTCAGAGGCCCCCTGCCTTAAGAACAGAAAATGTAGATGGTGACTGAAGAGGACCTATGTAAAACCATGTTTCAGCTCTGGGACAAACCAAGCATTGGATTGACGTGGAGAGATGAACAAGCAAGTAGAGAACCCGAGGCAAAATAACACCACCTATGCTACAGTGGGGGAGATATCAAATCACACAGCCCATCTATTGGGCTAGATTTTCCCTAATCGATGCTGTCTCCATTACACACAGACTTGGTGCTTCCATGAGGGGAAACACTGCCTGCTCAAGGAGCCCAAGGGAGGCGTTTGGTTTTCCAGGGGGGCTCAAGCTACCATGTTTATTTTAAGAGAAGTCCACCCCACGAGCATCTGGAGAGAGCGCCTGCTCAGTCAGATGTCTTCCTCAGATTTCACATTTAGGAAAAAGGAGGCTAATTCCTGCTCTGGGATGAGAGGATGGTGTGGAAGGAGTTTGGGCAGCTGGAGGAAATGGCAGTAGAGGCATTAGGAGTTCTCATAAATCATCTGTGAGTGTTTGGATGCTTTGTTTTATGCTTATGCCAACATGTTCACTTTCTGAGCCAAACATCACTGATTTTGTTGGAGTTTCCCCAGTGAGGCTTGGCCAGGAGTAAATGGGACCTTTTTTCTTTAACTGCGTGTCCACTTTTTCATCACAAAACATCAGAGCAACTCATTCTTCCCTATTCTGCACCCTCAGCTTCGCATGCACACAAACATTTTTGTGCTAATAGAGTGAGCTTCTGTGCTCAAGACAGCATTACTTGAGGTAAAAGCTAAGTCAAGGCTAACAGCTATGTCAAGATCAAGTTCCTTCTGCCCCGAACACAGAGCAGGGTTGACACTGAAGTGGGCAGAGTTGAGCAGATTTAGTCCCTAACACAAGGGAGATCAGAGCGCTTCATCTCTCTGCAGTGGTTTGGCCATGGAGACTTCTCCTGCACTTCGCACAGCAAAACTAGAGACTGAGACATTTCAGTGACATTCAACAATCTGACACTGAGACAATAAATCCTTGCATTTGGGAACCAAGGTACTGCCTCTCCTCATGTCAAATGGGAAATGGCTGGGCAGGCACCCATCAATACAGACCGCCCTCTTCTATCCCCACGCCTCCAACTGTTCTATTTGTCTTATATGTGTCTTAGCTATTTTTTTCTCCTCCTTTATCCAAACAGCTAGGAAAGAAAAGATCAGGGTGTCCCTCCCCTAAACATATTTGGACCCGTATTTTTATCCTATATTAAGGCTACCTATTTGTTTCAAAGAGATTTCTGCTGGTTTCCAGCACGGTCTGTATGGTCAGTGAAGCACAGAGCTGAGATTGGGTCCCCTTCTCCTTGAAGGGCTGAGAGTTGACAAGAGATAACCAACGCTGCCTGGTACCAAACGATCTCTCACAGTGACAGGTACATGTGAGAAAATTCAGACAGAAATCTCTAGCCACATGTAATATTTCAGGGTCTGTCAGGATAAATATAGTAATCTTGCTACCAGAGGACAAGAACCAGGTAGCTAGGCCAGTTTACACCAGCTGGTCCAAGCGTTAGATGTATACATTAATCATGCACCACATCACGAGACCAGGAAGCAACATAACCTATTACATACACAGGAGTTTTTAGAATATCTGTGTTATGGCAACACTCAGGACTTGTGCAAAATGTTGTACAAATGCAGAATAAATAAAAAAAAAAAAAAAACCCTGTCCCTTCTCTCAGGATCTCACAACATAAAAACAGAAAGCAGCTAGACATAGAGAAAAATAGAAGAAAAAAAAAAACTTATGATGCCTAAAAAAAACCCAAACAGCACCTGATTTACTCACCATGTTAATTGACACCCATTTCCACGTGTCTGCAGTCAGGTCAAGTTTCACAGGACAACTGCTAGCTCAGGAGAGCAGGTATTTTTTGTGTCAGGACTGGCCTCAGTGTGTTATTTAAATGCACAGACTAGGGACACTGAAAGGTGGAGAGCAAAATCTGTCTAGGAATACTTCTAGGATGAGACGTAACTTATTAGCATAGCCATCAGATGTTAAGCCTTAAACAAATTATTTTCCATAGGATTTTACTACAGAAGGAAACAAAGATCTTCCAGACTCTTTAAGGACAAACAAAGCCACTGCAATGGGGCTGACTAGATCCGTGGCTGCTACCTGAAGGCTGCTGCTCTCTGTGCCACAGCTGCTGCCATTAGGCAGCCTGGCATAAACTGGGAAAAGGAAGATCATGGTTATATGGAAAAGTCTGCTACGTGCACCTGAGACAACCGACAGAGAGCACAGACTCTGGGCCAGGTCTCTGCACAAGCCTCTTACCTCTCTGGAGCTGCATTCCCAAGACTCTGGTGATGTTGGAACAACGCTTTGAAAGCTGCAGGTGCTACATATGTGCTAAATGCTGTTCCTAATTGGAAGCCAATAGGTGTTATATTGCCTGCATTTGTGCCAAAAAGCATAGGGGTTTGCATGCCTTCCACACTAACTTATGAATCCACCCCAGGCTGTTTGGGGGCTTAATGTGAACCTCTGCAAAGCGGTCTGCCTTCAGAGAAGGTGGGTGAAAGGTTTGCAATCCAGAGTCATGGGTTCATGATGACAAACAAACCAAGGGAAACCTTCCCCTTCCCATCACCCCACCCAGTCCTAAATAACAAAGAAGGGTCCCAGCCTCCAGCTCCCTTCCCTCCCTTTGGTCTCGACCTGCCATGTTGGAGTGGGGGGAGAGAAATGAACCCCACAGTGAGGTATAAATTAGATGTTCTCAACATTCATCTAGTATGCTAGAAAGCTGAAGAGACATCAAGGTTGAGCCTGGCCAGGTTTCTGAAAGAGGCTTAGGACCTCAGAGATCCACGGATTTAATGCAAGCCCAAGGGAAGTCTCAAAGAGCTGGGGATACCACAAATAAATGGCTTTAATATGTCATGCAAGGAAGTTCTCTTTTTTTCTCCATCCTACAGTAATCCAAAAGCCTGGGGATAATTTATTATAAAAATAAGATTCATGTTGTGCAAAGGTGGCTTCTTTGTGGGAGAGACCTAGTCAGGGGTCTCAAGGGGAGAGGAGAAACAGAATAGAGACGCACACCCGGAGTGGATTTTTAGGTTGAATATAGTAATAGAAGAATAATGGATTTTATACATCTCCAGAAAAGCAAACAAATATTTTCAGGAGGCATAACCAAAAATCTTTGGCTGTGTATATTCACTGAATAAAAATAAAAAGGAAAATATTATGAGAATGCGAGTCATACTGCCTAACTCTCTGAAATTAGGGGGCATCAGAGCTCAGGCTGCTTTATTTTGCTTCCTGCTGTACCCATGAGATGAATGCACGACAGGAGGCCTCTAGGGCATGTTCTTCATTATTTACTCTTTCTGCCTCCTTCCCCCTCAGCACTGTGGCTTGCTCAGACCACAGAGTAGACGTTCACGTTGTATGAAATAATTTTGTGTTTTGTATTCTCCTCATTCTTCAGCATGTGGCTTCAGGTCTCATTCAGAGCAAGCATTTAAATACTGCTCTGAGAAGACAACTTCACTTTAAGCTCTTCTCTGACTGTTTTATGCTGTCCCGAGGGGCTACTCTGCAATTCGTTAGTTTCTTTGTGCAAGAAGGAACTACTATCAGTTCCATGTTAGCCATATAAAATCAATCCACACAAAATGAAGATGAAATATAGCAACAAACTTTGGTGTGCCTTCTGAGGTATCAATATGCTGATTTTTCAGAGTGTGACATATTTAATGTATCTAGGATTCAATTTCTATTAACATCAGCCACACCAGTGAGCATCCACATCCTCGCCAAATTCTATCAGAATGTTTTCACCTGTACCTTGGCCAGTTTGGGGAAAGCAGCAAACCTCCCATTCAAGGTGGGCACCTCCTGCCAAACCTCCAGGCTTGGACAGCACTTTGTTTTCTCAAGAAACTAGAGACAAGAATGCGCAAAACTACATATGTGTCCCAAATCTTAGCCACAGAGAGTAGGACAATTATAGCTGAAACTTTCCAAAAACATGGAAATGCCTGAGGCGGACAGACCACATGGAAACCTTTAGCTCAGAGAGTCACAGAGGAAGGTCTTCTGCTGGGAGGTGCTGCCCAGAAGCGCAAGTGGGCACCCAGCCTATGTGCCTGCGGCGTCTTCAGGGGCAACGCAGCAGTGGTCACTTGGGCTGACCCTGCTGAGGGATGGGGTCCTGCGTCATGGCTAAGCTCTGGCATCCCTCCCAAAACAGATGTTCCTGCGCTGCTGCCCCTTGCTGAGACAGAGCCTTGATGAGCATGGCTAAACCTCATTAAAAGCAGCATGAGCAGGAGGTGGCAGTGGAAGCCCTCTACGGCCTCTGTATTTTCCTCCTCTGATGCTCAACAGAAGCCCGGATGGATTATTTTCAGTATCAACAGCTATTTACTAATCTGGGAGGGACCCTGCAGGATTGCAGCACAAACTTTGTTGTCACAGCGTCCAGTCCCTGTTCCAGTGAATAATGAAAGAGCAACAGCCAGAAAGAGGGAGAAAAAATGCAGCGTAGCAGAGGCTGGTGTGCAGCACGCTGAGTCGGGGCCACCGCTCCTGTCAGGGGCTGTGCTAGGGTGGCCCGGTGCCCAGCTACTGTATGGTGGGAGATGCACGAAAGGTCATGCTGCACTGAGGCCTTGGGATGGATTTAGAGGGACTGTAGGACTGGATATGCCATTTTTGCCCCAAACGTAAAACAACTTCTGGGCATTTTTACTCCTTTGAAATAGCAAGTGTCTGAGTGCTGGGCAAATTCCAGGTCGGTTAGCATCATTACGCCTAGTTAAATGGTCACGGTAGTTTTTAATTAAGCTCATAATTCTTTTTAATTGCTCTCACCAGGCTTTTGTGCAACATCACCAGACACTAATGGATAAGCGTGAGATGAGATGTAAAGAGCTCTGAGATCCCTGTGGCCATGCTGTAATTTTCATTGCTCTGGCACCTTTTACAGCCAGGTTAACTGTCACTAAATCATTTGCATAGCAGATGTTGGCTATTCTGACTGCAAGCAGGCGCATCTGCCAGGATGGTTAATCTTTTCCAATTAAATCTGAAAGATTATGGCTCCAGAGTAAGGGTGGTAAGCTGTTAGGAGTCCTGCTTGGAATGTCATTACTCTGGCTTGCCTAGAGTTGTAGAGAAAAGGACAGCAAAAATTAAACTGGTGGGTAGGTATGTGAGTCTCAGATCTATTGATGACACTTGAGTCCAGAAAAACAGAGGTTCAGCACCGTTTCCTGCACAGTATCCTCCTTCGTTACCCGGGGTCAAAGTTGGGTTGGGTGAGCCCATCTCTTGATCCATGCACTCACCAGCTTTACTGCTGGGACTGTCTTCAATCAGCCAGGTTCGTTATTATTCCCTGGGCAAGAGGAGCTGCCGCAGGGCACAAGATTGAAGCCATCAGGCTCATTTTACAGAGCAAACACTTGACTCCTTCTTGATGGTCTTGCACAATGGTTCTCATGGAGATTGCCAAGGACAGGCATCTCAGGACACCATGAGCACAGAGGACTTGAGACAGCCCTTTCCCTTCCCCATCCTGGATGGATTACATGTAATCTAACTAATGTCCAAGCATTGTGGGGTTCATAGCACCAGTTTCTGAAAGAAATCTGTTTGATGCATGGTACACTTGGGGTTGTGGAAAAATTTATGAAGTGTGCTGTGCTTGACAGCACACAATTCAAAAATTGTGCTTTGAGTCGATTTTCTTCCAAGAGTCTGCATTCAGTTATAATTCGGAATATGTGATCTCATGGTGTTTGTATTTATACTTCTCAAAAAAACATTTTTACAGCATCAGTATCTATAGGTTACTGTGAGGCACCAAGTGAAGTCATCATAAGGTCACTCACAGGATACTGCCTCCTACGTGGAGCACATCAGTTTGGCTGCAGGATAGCTACAGCTGAAGTTACTTTCTGTAGCTATGAACTGAAGAAATACAAGCAAGGGATATTAAAGTGATGAAATAACACAATAAAAAGGGAAAACACGCTACAGAGAAAACTCTTCCCTGGCTGGGAGCAGTTATAAGGATTTGATAATAGAAGGGGGCTTTTCCATCACCTATTCCCACATTAGGAAAACATGCAGATCCCTGAGCAACAAGCTCAAAGGGCTGTTTCTTTCATGACTTCTTTAAAGAGTCCCTGATGTCTCATGAATGAACAGAATTTCCATACTGAGATATTTCTGTATCTCATTCAAGATTCCTAAGCTGTCCTGGGAATATCCCCCCCATCACGCAAGTGACACCCTTGTTACCTATCAGTGTAACAGGAGGCTGTGAATCAGCCTCACATCATGCAAGAGGTTTTGCTCCTGCATGGATGGTTCTTCGTCCCTCTTCTCAACCCATTTTCAGAGGGAAAAAAGTAACCTCCTTATTGGAGGAATGGAAAGTGTGGCATAACAGACCAGAAGAAGAAGAGGTACAGCAAAAGTTTGCATCTCAGCCTTTGACTCTGAGGTTTCAGTCTTCCCTGGTTAGCTGAGCAGGAGACATAACCCCCGTCAGTCTAATGGGTGAGCTGGGATCATGGAAACATCCATGATGTGGGAAAGAAGCACCCCATGGGCAGTGTGGAGCTCTTGGAAATCTTCATCTCAAAGGTTCTCCCAAAATGAGCTCTGCTGCATACACAGCTGCGTGAGTCCATGGAGTTGGATTTGGACCTTGTTGTGCCATAGGAGTGGGATAAACACGGGTCTATTGGGTAGTTTGGCTCATTTGCCAGATAAGCTCTTTGCTCAGAACAGAAATACCAGCTTGTTTGACCCAGGCTGCATGTTTCCATAACAAACTGGGGTTAAGAAACACCCTGATTCCAAACCAGTCAGTGCTCTACAGTGATTCACAGTGCTCTGAATGCCCAGAATTTTTAAGAAAAAAGAAAAGTTTGGGTTTTTTTCTTTTTTCCTGCATTCAGGACTTCTTTTTTATCTTTTTTTTTTCTTTTGCATGAAAGGTATGTCAGTGATAACACAACCATTTCCAGAACTCACTACTGTTGATTATTTTATCTGGTGGAAAAACTAAGCCCTCCTCTACTCATTAAGACAGTCAAATTTATGATGCCAAATAGCTCAGAGGCATTCCAGCACCCACTGGAAGTGGTGGTAGCTTTCCCACTGACTTCAATGGGCACAGAATATTCCCAAGACTGGAACTCCCAAAATTACCTGCATCTGTTCTGCACATTTCTGAAGCCTTCCAACTACTAACAAGACCATCGTGTTGCAAGAATAACTACAGCTATGTGAAACATTAGAGAGATTGTGTGTCTCGGTCTAAGTCCTGATCTACTCCAGTTGATTGGAAAACTGCCATAAATAAATCAGGAGTTGGCCCCAAGTGTGCTGAAAACCAAGGCCAGGTTCTTCAGTGCGCTGCATGCACAAGGAGCAGCCCTTGGCTTGGGGTGCATGGGAGGGTATTATTCAGTGTTAAGATTTCTATAGCTGCCCGAGGAGTTTGAATGCTTCCCACTCACCTTGTCCTCAGCCACTTGGCTACAATGGGTCCAGGGGGGAGAAGGAGGATACAGCACCCTGTAAACTGGAGCAGTGAGGATGGCTTCCCTTCTCTCCTTGGAATGGGGAGTAGGGCAAAAAGGAGAGTATAAGTGTGTTAGGGAATATTTGGGGAGTTGCTGGAGGACTTGGAGGGTAGCAAGCAAGCAAGGTGTCTGTATTGCAGAAGATATTTGGGAAGCAGTGAGACGAAGTGGTTGGGGGTGTGGGGGGCATTGCAGGAGAATGAACCACTGGACAGAAGTTATGGTCTATCTGGTCTTTCTCTTCCCTAACTCCTGCCCCAACTCCTTGTCTGCCTACTTCACTGCCCTCCTCCCAGCTCTTCCTCTAGGGCTGGGGTGTGCAGGAGGATTGCTGCAAACTGGTGCCAGAGCAGGGTGGGGGGACATGGGTGGCCAAGAGGAAGGTGTGAGTGTTGTGCTGCATAGAGGCAAACCTGAGGGGACACAGAAAATCCAAGGTCTCACAGACATGAGATAGCCACAAGGGACATATCCCTACTCGTAGGCGTGGGGGAGGTTGCCCAGGCTCCCAAACTGGAGAAATTTAAGGCTCTAAAATACAAGATCAAAAAATACCAGCTCATGGTAGAAAGTCCCTCTCTTTCCCTCCCCATGTACGGTTCTGCCCAACACTGCCCTTGTTCTGCTAGAGCAATAACATGTCCAGGAGACACGCTGCTGCCCCTCATGTCCCCTGGCAATCTGGTACCTCTGCTGTTCCCAGGCACTGAATTCAGCCCCTCTTGGATGAGTAAGATGACTCCTCGGCGCCTGGGAAGCATCTCTCTTTAATAGGAAAATATAAAAAGGAAAATCAATTTAGTGGAAGGGTAAGGATTAAGTTTGCATAATTCTTGCATAACAGAGCTAGATGCTGCATGAGGCAAACAAAACCCAGGGAAAAGAGGAGCGATAGCACAGGAGGGGCAGAGGGAGGTTGAGTCGTCTGTCCTATTTTGAGGTCTGAAGTTACAGCTGGCAGCCTCTCGACAAGGCCAGTCAGCATTTTGGGGACAAAGCTGCCTGGCTGTACTGAGGAGGCAGAAAACACGTTTTGAGACCAAAGTTACGCCTTTTATTGACAAGTGTCGGCTCAAGGGGATTAGCAGGGCACAATGCCTCCCTTCTGATTCACTCGCCAGCCTTTCATTCCCTGCAAGGCGGGTAAGCAGCCGCCCCTGCATTCAAGGGGGGAAGAAAGGGGTAAGGGTAGGAAGGTCAGAACCAGCTGGCTCTTTGGCAAATTCTTCCCTCCTTCCTCCGCATGTTCCCTCGGTTAGAGCTGAGGAACAAACGCTGGGGACCCGGGAGAACAAAGAGTGGCTGTAAGCAGCACTCCCAGGGTTGTTTGGGGTATGATGGACTTCTGGGACTCTGGGCTTCTTGTAGCTGAGGGGACAGGGCTCTGCCTGGCAGGATTTTGGGCTGAGGGCCCAGTAACCCGGGTAATCACCTCTGCTCCCCTCGAAATAATGCATCCTCACTGCATCAGCGCCGTAGCGAAGTGGTGCCAAGATCATACCACCATCTACTGGTCTTTTTCTGACTGCACAGCCGCTGCAGCAGCGCTGGCGGGTCCCTCTGCAGCCTGACTCAGCCCTGCTACCTGCCTGTCCCCACGCACCCCCCTGCCTCCCAAGAAAACCATCCTATCAACTGCGCAAAGCTGTCCCAGGGCTGGTAAGCAGCTCCACATCCCTGGGTTCTCTCAGAGACAGAGATCCTCTTTGCTGGCTTTCCCAGCTGTGTGCAACAGCCATTTTCCCACTGCACGGTACTTTCCTAATTGCCCTCTTCTAATTTTGAAGCAATCAAGGCACGCTCTACTCCAGCCTGTACTGCTTGGATTTGCCATGTGTGAAAGCGTAAGTGGATTGATGCTATTTATGTGCTTCTTGCCAGCTTTTTCAGTATGGAGAGATTGCAAACCTGCAGGTGAAGCCAGGCCAACAGCAGCCCATCTGTGCCGAGAAAGGCACCAGGTTTGGTCCAAGGGCCTGAAATTCCACGCACTGGTCTCTCCATCAGACAAATGAGCTGATGAAAGAACCATGGTTGACTGCTAAAAAAAAAAAAAAAAAAAGAATTAACAGGATCACGGCAGTTTATTTCCCACAGACTGGTCACATCAACCCTGACAAGGTCATATACACAAAAGGTTGCAAAAACTCTTCTGGGAGTCTTAATGAGAGCAGTCTGCTTTAAGTTCTCAAATGAAGTGAATATTGTTTGCCTACATAGAAGGCAGTAATATTAACATTGCATTTCAGATGTCTACAGCACTTTGCAGGGATTAACTAGTTAATCCCCGTAACAGCTCTAAGCAACTTTTACTTAAGCATCACAGTTGCCCATTTTATATGTCGCAGGTGGTGGGATTTCTCCAAGCCTAAACTTCAGATCCAGCAGTTCCCAGACACTGGGCTGGTGGTCAGTCTAGCTGTCCCTGCTGCCATCTCCTTCAGATGGATGGACAAGCAAGGGTTGTGCACATAGGCACAAGAGATGGGGTGTAAAGTACTGTCTAGTTGACAGGAGTGACTGTGCCCACGTTTTCTGAGGTTAATGGGATCAACACACACACCCCATGAGCAGCTCAGCCTGAACATATTGCTTCGAACAGTGCTGGAAGCCTGATCAACTGACCATCTCTGGCTCGTTTTGTCAGCTTTGCTTTCACGTACCAAGGAAAATTGTTGAGTTAAAAGCCTTGTATGCCAGTGCGCCTGTTTATCTTGTAATCTTGTGCAGCAACAGCAGCCACCGTGAAATCCAACTTGACAGCCAGTCAGCCCTGGGCTGAGGAGCCTCTTTCTTCCTGGGCAGTTTTTCCACAGTCTGTTCCAGTATTTTGACATTCTCACCTGTGGAGAGTCTGCCAAGCTCTGCCCACAGACATCTCAGAGCAGGTGCCTTTCACAACACACAGCAAACTGGGCATGAATTGCATATACAAGCCCCATGCTAGGTTTTGCAGGATTGCTGTTAAAAAGCTTTTCATTGCTATTATTAGTAATGCAAGACCAGAAGCCCCCTCCCCAGTCATGGCTGCTCCCAGGATATTGGTTATAGTTGCAGATGAGGACATTTAAGGTCTTCCCAATCCTCATATCCCCTCCTTGCAGAGTGCTAATCTGATCATATACTGCCTGGGCCAATGCAGTAACCCTGCAGCTGTGGTTTCAAGGTGTGTTGAGCCACCATCAGAACCACTACAGCCACCAAAGGGGCAGTGAGAGCTGCTCCGGTCTTTGGGTGACGTGGGCTTTCACT
>JAOXNO010000052.1:13191761-13207844 GCA_028565335.1 Limnodromus scolopaceus
GGAGCTGCCTCAACCAAGACAAACGTGAAGTTGTAAACATGTTGTTAGTTGGGGCCTAATTCCCCTCGGTGTAACGTGGCTGCACGGTTGATGTTTGTGTCGTGGATCCTTCGGCTCCTGGTGTCCCAGCTTAGAGGGATCATAATTACATCTCGCCTTACGATCTTTTTGGCTTGCCTGCCTTCCACAGACCTGCTCAACTTGTTTGGCTGCTTCTAGGAGACCTGCTTATTATTCAGCACAAACCCCCACCCACTGCCCTTTCATGTACATTCATGTTTGTCTCTAAAAGCCACAAAGGGACATTTTTTGAAGGGGAAGGTGACGAGCATTGGCTGCTGACCGGACCCTAGGGCCAATCGTGGGGCCGGGGTGAGTGGTGTGCTCGGTTCAGCACACGGAGCAAGGACAAAACAGTGGCTGGCTAGGCGAGAGTGAGTCACTCCATTTCAAAATACGGAAAATTTAATGAGACGCTTCCTGAAACTTGAGTTTTGCTCCCACAAAGCACTGGAGCAAATGCAAACCAGAATAAAGCAAGAAGCTAAGGCGAGGGTGTAGATACAGACTGGATCAGAGATGGAGCCTGGTCTCTTCCTGCTCCCCCTCCTTGTAACTCCAGAGCGGGTGTCTCACAGGCAGGTGCAGGCAGCGCTGGTGGAAACGACCTCTCAGGGTGAAACTTTGCTCTGTCCAGTGATGCCAGCCCCTGCCCAACGTGGAAAACTTGGCCTCACACTGGTTCTTCGAGCATGTTGCTCTGACGCTAGCAGTGAGAATTCCCTCGCTGAACACAGCGCTGCTTTTTGACTCTAGGTTTGATCCTACCTGTTGCAAAAGGAATTTCCATTTGTAGAGGAACACACTAAGGGTTGAGAACGATGTAGGAGATTTCAGAGCGCTCTGATTCTGAAATGGCTGCGCAGTTCCGCGAGCAGCAATGAAATGGAGGAGGGTTCTTGCAGCAGGTGTCTTGGTGCCTTAGACTTTGCATTTGGTGTCGCCCTTTAGAAAATGACCCCGGCCTAAGGTAGCAAGTTAGCATTTGAGCTGGCACTCAAATCCATAAATCCTAGAGTGACTCCTTTGTCCAGTGCCTGTATCACCCAAGTCTGAAGTCACCTGAAGTCACACCATGATTTAAGAGGTGCTCCTCAGTGAAGTTGAATGGGAGAGCTGGGCTGAGTCAGCCACCCAGACTGCTGATTGACTGGTCTTAGCTGGTGGGAACGGGCCAGGCTCCCAGGCCACAGTTTCTCACTCAAGTGTGTCCATGTACCCAGCAGGACCCTAAGCTTTCACCAAGCTGTGCCAAGATGCCCAAGAGGTGTGGTCCTGCAAAGGAGTAGCTCAAGCTGGATGCCCTAAAGGAGAACTCAGGGACATTTCCCCAGCCTCTGCCCCAGGGGTCCTCAAAGCTGATAATAAGGTCAGCCCGAGCAAAAGCAGCATTTGCTTTGTGGACACGGTTAGGATGTCCACGTGAGAGGTGGAAAATTTAATTCATGTTCCTGCTCTGGTCAGTTTGGTGGCTTTTCTGGGTGTCTCCTTGTCCTCCACTGTGGTCAAGGTGTGCCCAAGTGTGAAAACACCCATCAGGAAAGACAAGACTCCCATGCTCCTGGTGAGCCAGTCTCACTCTGAACACGAGTCACTCAGTATTTGTACCCAATGGCCCAGCTCCAGCAGGTGCAATCCCTTCATCCCTACATGGTGCTGCTGGGCCAACATTGTCTGATGAAAATGTCTCTGTGCCTTCTCTTTGGGTGGCTGGGTACAGGTGTACGGGGACCACAAAGGTTTCATCAGACTTCTGAGATGCTAGCATTGGAGCAAGCCTGAGCATGACTGAGCAAGGCAGTTGGGACAGCAAACTCCAGGGGAGGAGAAACTGCACCAGAACAAAGGAAGTTTGTCTGAGGACACAAACACAAAGAAAAGTCCTCTTTGTTGCAGTTTTAAGAGAGAGATGAAACTGTTCCTAAAGTTAGGCAAAGCTCCCTGCCTCCCAGTCATCCCTCATTTGTCACCCAAATTACATGGAGTCCTGGGGCAGCACCTACCTTTATTAAACTGAGTTATTTGCATCCAAAAAGAGCCATTAAAAAAGAAGGTTGGGACAATGCTACTGATCTGGTTCACCTGACCTCCTTGAGGATTACGGTCTGACTTTGGATTTTATTTACTTATGCATTTGATTCCAGTGGAGTATTTCCTGCTTTGCCACAGTGTAACTGAGCTGACAACCCGATTTATCAGTGCAAAGAATATACTTCCTCGAGTATATTCTTCCCAGCCAGCAAGGGGCTGTGGCAGGGGCAGACGCAGGAAGCCTTCCTCCACCTGAACTCTGCTGACAGTGCTGCCAGCTCAGCCTGGCGCTGTCACCAGGCAGCCGGTCCTGCCTCCTCCCCACTGAAACTGCTTCTGACCTTAACGGAAAAGGGAAGAGTATTTTTGTATGACTCACAGCACTGAATATTATGTTGGGAAATGAGCAGTTTAGATCAGTAAATCAGCTTGCTTTCGTTTTCGGGAGTGACTGTTCTGTTGGATGGGGATCAGGGAGGCAAAGGGTGGTTTGTTTATCCAAGAGGAGAAAGGGCTTAGTCGAAGTTTTGGTGGCTGATGAAAGTCCAGAGTTGGTAGCCGAGGGTTGCCTCAGGGTACGTCCAGATCTGAAAATCTGATGGCATTTTCAAATAGTAACAGTCTGGAGAGATTGGGATCATGTCTGGGTTTGAACTGACCTGAGCACCTGAAGGAAGCAGGGGCTCCCCACTAGTTTTGTCAGAAACTTGTCAACCACATTTAGGACATTTTAGCTCAGAAATCAAGAGCTTTCTATTTGATCAGCTGCAGTTGGGAGTTTCTATCATCAGAACCGAGGGACATGCTTTCCTGCTGGACTCCAGTATACCCTCTGCTTCCTGCAGAGTAAGGAAAGGTAAAGGTCTTACATCTTTGATCTGCTGCTTGCTTAATTCAGTCTAGATAAAAGCTGGCTGTAGCTTGTTATTGTTTACTGAATGGTAGCTACGGACAAGATCTTTGCTAGTTTGAATACAGACCTCAACCAGATGAGAAAAAGGATATGATGACAAAGGTAGCTGTAATAGCAGGATAAAAGGAAAACCTCTTCCCTTCCTGTGTTGTTACAAAAAACAAATGGACTTAACCTCTTTTCCAGTGGGAACTCCATATAAAAATAACAGAAATTGCCCCACAAATGGCAGCAGTCCCAGGCTTTCATTACGCTTACGATGCCTCCAGAAGCCTTTTTCAAGCAGATGCTGTGATCGCCTCTTAACTCCCTGGCATTTGCCCTTGAAAAGTTAGTCCAGGGTCCATGTCACCTACGTGTGCACACTCGCACAAACACACTTTTTCTCCTGCAGGCCCTAGTCAGAACGGAAACCCATTCTCCACTCTAGTGAGCAGTTAAACTTCACCCTGCTGGAAGGCTGCCTGCGCTGGGCTGTGCTTCGTTACACTGACACACATGTGCAGCGTTTCCAGAAGACAGAATTATCCTGGGAGTCTAACTTCACCAGTCAGCTTAAAATTTGACTGATCATCTGTAAGAGAATCTTGCTAACTGGTTTTCACAGATGAGTAAGAACAGATACTGCTGCTTTTTTTAATTGCTACCATCAAGCTTAATTGGATGTTCAAGCTGAATGAGTGTAAGTGTACAGAGGCGGGTGTGGGAATGTGTCCCAGATTGCACCCACCACATTCTTCTAGTCTTCTCTGGAAGGAGATATCATCATTATAGTAACCATCCTTAGCAATCCCACAGGTTTTGGGCTGGATGGAGCCCAGAGCCTCCCTTCCCCACCTGCCCTGGTCAACCAGAGATAACACGTGGGAAGTTGACACTGCCCGACCCTGTTCCTCTGATCTGTACCCACAGCAATGTCCACAAACAGAATTAAATCCACCTGAGAAACATCCACCAGGAAAAAAGAAATCTAACAAATGGAAGAGGTTGCATTGCTGAGGGGACTCCAAGGAGCATGGGGAGGAAGAGAGCTGGTGCTGAGTTACTGGTGTTAGGAGCAGACCCATGTGCCATGCTCGTGTGGAGGGACACCTTCACCCACCCCAGGCTGGGCGTTACAGCACATCCAGCAGCAAGTGCGCCAGTGGTCTCTGCAAATAAGTGTGGCCATCTGTCCTGAGAAGAAAAACACCACCACAGACACTGAGCAGAAATAGCATTTCATAGGAAATCGCCTCACGCTTAAGAGGAAAAAAAAGCCATGATTGAGTGGAACCTTTCCAATCTCAATTAGCTGCAATGTGAGGTGTTTTGCAGATGAATTCCATGGGGAGAAGGAAGAGTGTTTAGTTAGCTCTTATCAGCATTTCTTCTGAACTCCTTTCAATTCTGCGAAAAAGTAAAAACTCAAATGTCCTGAAAGAATCTCCCATTGGAAGTCATGGATGTTGTATTCACTGCTTTTAGCTCCCATTTTTCCAGGACATGTGAATCAAAATTACCCATGTCCTAGGGGAGCCCCAAACAAGACTTTCTCTAAATCTCTTCATGGAAATACTCTCACTGCTTTACGTGCACATCTCCCCTCTGGCAGGAAAGGAGCAGAGCTTGTCTTGCACTTCATATATCATCTGCAGTTATTCTGTAAGAAACACTTAACCGACCAAAAGCAGGGATGGGGCTGTGGTCAGCCCCACCACTCTCTCTGCTTTTTTTGTCCTATCATTTCCATAGTTATCCCTTCTTTAAAATCAGTAGGAACAGCCAAATTGCATCCCAAAGGGGAGTCCAGGTGCTGCAATTCTGGGTGCAGGCTCAGGGACACTATACTGCCTGCTTAACCAGAGCTATTACTGAGCTTCAGTCATGCATTAGCAAGTTGATTTAAGTGTATATATTTGGTTCTGTCCCACCCTTAATATGTTATTTATTTTTTCAAGCTTTGAGCTGTTTGTACAGCACCTGGCACAGCTAAACTGAAGCCACTGCTCAGAGGGGCTGGGGAACAATATAATTTATATAATACTGAAAGAATTGGAGTTAGCAGCGCACCAGTGGAGACTCTGCCAGTTTGCACGCAGAGGGTATCACTGCCCCTTTTTGCACAGCATGGATTTCATTATCCAGGTGAATAATAGGAGGAAAGGGAGGGCTAACTTCTGAAAGCCAGGACACAGATAAGCAAGTTTGCCAATATTAGGAGGGGGTAAGCTGGCTTAGAGCGGGTACTTTACGAATCAACTCAAATCCCTTCCAAAGCCCTTGTGTTTTTGGGTCCAAGCAAACAAAGCAATGCAATCCTTCAAGTGCTCTCAATGTTGACACACACTGCTGAGCTCCATGTATGCCAAGATAAAAAGAGGCAGCCTCCACTAGTCCATTATTCAGTGCTAGACAACTTGATTATGATGGAAACAAACTACATTTTTGCCATATTGACATTGTGATCTATGGTAACAAACAAGTCATAAAAGGCCTGTCACATTTTGAACTACTGCTATGGCTGTAATTAAGGTTTTTAACTCAGTTTGAAACACCTGGTCTGTCCTCTTTGGAAAAGGGCTCATGCAAAGCGTGATTCTACTGGAGCAGTTTTCATCTGCTCCTAACTTTGGTCATGATGTCATCACCTTTCAAAGCAGGCCTGAGCCTCCTTCTGGGGAAAAGTTGTAAGGAAATTCCTATTAAAGCATGGTCTTGTGGTGATAAGAACTGCTCTGCGTCAGGATTAATTCATGCCTTCAGCAGAATTAGGTGTGTGCAAGGAAAGCTTGGTCATTTCTCTGCCGATAAAACACCAGACAGAGTCTTACTTATTTTGTGTTCCAGTTTCTGAGCAATCCTGCAGAAAGCCTGGGAGCTTTGCTGGGCTGCCATGGCCTGGGGTTCATTGGTGCCAAAAGCATGGCCCTACCCCACTGCTCTGCTTTTCTTCCCTGCCTCTGAGCTTAAGGGTCTCTTCCCTGCTCCCTGTCTTCTGCTGATCTGACCACCTTTGTGACAAACCTGGCAGAGAAATATTTGCTCAGCTCAGCATGTTCCAGAGATGGCAAAAAGAAGGAGGCAAGAGCTCATGGCCGGTGACGATGGATCAAGGGATACCTCCCCCTTTCCAAAGCAGCTTCAGGACAAAGTGGTCTACCTTTATCTTGTGCCTGCACCCAGAGCCAGATAATTCATCACAGGTGGTCAGACCCAAATCAACATACTTGGAGCTCTCTGAGTGCTTGGAGGAGAAGGAAGGATAGAGTACCAGCACAGATGACAGGAGACTCAAGTTCAAAGCCTCGTAGATCTGTAGGCATTTCCCTTAATTTCAGGGATTTTATGTTCAGGGCTATAGTTTGCCTGCTGCCCATCTGTAAGCAGATTGAACACACTATCCTAACCCACCAGGCTGCTCTGAGGATGATGAAGAAGACTTTAGGTGTGCAGATAAAACTGCAAAGAGCCGTGTAAGTCCTGTGGAAATAAATACCCACTCTGGAGTTGGCTTGAATTTCAGACAAGTACTTTCTCTATCTGCAGGGCTTAGTCCTGCAGAATTACCCTGAGACGTGAAGCAGGCAGCCTGGAGCAGTCCCATGAGCTCCAGAGCTGCATAGGTACAAGCAATTATTAATGACAAATTTGCCAGGCAAATGGAGAAGCGTGTTTGAGCCATCACAAAGTTGTATCCCAAAGTAGGACCAGATTGCAGAGCAGTAATTATTTGCACTCAGTGCAAGTCTGTCTGTCTGTCTGTCTATCACCCCAGCACCCCAGTCTGTGCCTTGAGATCATTCTTATCATTTCTGTTATCATTGTTGGTACTAACAACAATATCCTTGCCATTGTTGTCTGGACTCCAAAAGCAGCACTTAGGGGAAAGGTTGTAGATGGGGGAAGAAGTTTTGCTTTTTGACACTGTCATGAGTGATTTGGGGCCAGCTCCAAAGCTCTAAGGGAAACACTGCTTGATCCAGCGCTAGCACTTTGAGTCTAATTAACCTGGGCAATAGCTCCTAACGAAGAGCCAGCGTTACTGCAGCCACTGCAGGGCTGGCACATCCTAATTGGCTCTAGAGGGTTCAGGGAGCTGCTCCCACCTCATGGAAGCCCCAACAGCTCAGCCCCAGCCAGCCAAGCTGCTGCTCCGTTATTTTCACAAAGATGGTCCAGCCGCAGCCCAGCGCGGTGTTGTTTTTCACGTCGATGGAACATACCACAGCTCCAGTGTGAGCGAACACGTTAACATCAACAGAGCCTTTTCCCCAAGCTAAACATATTACGGCATCAGCAAATTACAGGGCACTGTAAATTAGACTCCCTCTTGTGCAGACTCGGCTTACTGGGCCAAGGCCACATCCCTCCCTTAAGGAAGGCAGCGGCAGAGAGTTTCGTTATTCCTTGGTCTCCCCTGCCCCTCGCACGGGGCTGTGTGCTTGGGCACAGTCACCTTCTGCTCCTAGAGCATCCATCCAATGCATAGTCCCCAGAGGATGCTTTTTTCATGTTACAGCATGCCAGTAACCAGTAAGTCTCCACAAAAGAGACTGCCCATAGGTCTGGGTCAGCAGTAGGGCACTTTTACTGATTAAAAAAAAACCCCACATAAGAAGGGACTGGCTTCCCCTTGCAGTCCCCAGTTTCTGAGCACCTGCAGCGAGGAAAGGTTCTAACAACTCCTCAGAGCACTCGCTTTGAAATTCTGGAGTCAGGTAAACAAGCAGACCTGGCTCACTGGCAGATGTATTTTGGGCAATGTGGTTTTTTTTACCAGATCTTTTCTAGAGAACTGCAAAGTGTTGAGAAACACTACTGCAGGTCTGGGAAAAACAATAATTAAAATGAACCATTGAGCTGTATTTGCTGGAAAAACAACAAATGCAGCCCACACTCTCCCATCCCCCTTACTGCAGCTGGCAGCTTTGCTCGCAGGAGTAACCCGGGGCCACCAGCACTGGCTCCAGCTCTGGTCGCATGTGGCAGAGCTCTGCCAGCTCCAGCCAAGGCTGTGCCATGCACACCTCAGTGCAGCCACCCCTCCAGGAGCTGCATTTAAGAAGAAAGGCCCTAAAAAAAGCAGCAAAAGAGGCACACACACAGGTAAATGATTATTTACAGCTGCTGCGTGGGGAGCATTACACAAGGGGAGGGTGGAGTGCGTTCCACCGCCCTTCCACGGCTTGTGGGCAGAAAAACCTATCACCGCTGTGGTGTTTCTACTCCCCCAAGATGGAGTTAATGCTGTTTACCTTGTAATAAGAATGCTATTTCTTGCTTTTTTTCCCTTGGCTGAGCTTATTTCATGGCTCCCCTGCTGCTCTCCTGCTGGGGGAGCTGGCTCTGAAGGCTGCCAGGAGTGCCGAGCTGGGAGTACCAGCATCCCACCCCTTCCACCTGCTGAATGTTGCTGTGTGGTTCCCAAATTAAAAATCAAAGCCCTTGCCTGCAGCAGGAGGTGGATCCGAGGCAGGAGAGAGCACTAGTACTAGCACTGAGCAGCTCTCACATAGCTGAGTCTCTCCAAGGATCCAGGGAAGCTTGGTACTAGCTAGTCCATGTTGTTCTTCCTTCCTTGCCTCCTGCAGTATAGTCCTTCTCACCTTTTTTCTTTTAATTATTATTAAAAGCCACCTGCAAACCATAGGTCATTGGCAAAGGCTGTCTTTGTACCCCTCAGCCTGGGAATCCTTGCTGGGAATGCAGATGGAGGTCCTTAACTCTGATGAGACAGTTTGTTCCCAGCCCTGATGTGAAAATGCAGTTCTTATGTCAGTCACATCCTTCACCTTCCTGGACAAGAGTCGGTCATGTACCTTTTGCAGGTACAGTATTTTGTGATGTGGTAGGTGAAATACAAAAATATCATGGTAAGAACAGGACTTGTGAAATGTCCTGGACAGAATGTGCCACCAGCTCACCTAACCCAGCCCAGCTGTACCTGTCAGGAACAGCCTGGTATGGTCAGATGGACCTCGTGATGCAAGGGCTTTGGAAAAGTCCTTCCTCAAGGAGGAGGACCTGGACAACTGTAGAGAAGAGGGGCAGGAAGGGAGCATAGGCCAGTTTCAGAGCAAGGCAAAAAACAATCCCACAAAACCACCTAAATGTGGGAAACCTAATGTCAAAATTCACCTTCCTGACGTGAAACCTGCTCCTGGGCCTAGATGATTAAACGGACAGGAGTGGAGCACAGTTTATGTGTCTCAGAGGCAAACCCAGCAGATGGTTTCCCAAATGCCTTGCCCAGTTCTCAGCCCCAGCCCAGGCAGGACCCACCGGCTGATGGCTGCTTGCAGTCCCTCGGGCAGCAAAGCAGAAGCACCCACAGGTTCCCATGGCCAGGGGCTCCTGGTGTCTCCGACAGGCCTCTGTAGGAAATGTAGACCCTAGAAACACCAAGTCCCTGACGCAGTATGCTAGGAATCCAGGCAGGGCTTTTCTGGAAAAGCTGTAGGAGTTGGGATGTTTTCCAATTGAGCACATGAGGCTCAACAAAGAAGTGTTTTTCCCTTTCTGCTCAGTGATGCAGATGCAATAGCAGGCAGGACTTCTGCGGGAACTGCAGACAGGGTCAAAAGCAACGTGCTATAGAACAGCAAGGTCCTTGTCACAGGCTAGGCTTCTATAAGAAAGGAAATGGCAACCAGGCAAATTAAGGAGCCAGTGGGATTGGAGGAATGAAGAGTCTAATAAATAGGGATAATGAGGAAACCCTTGCAATGCTGCTTGTGTTGCAATCAAAGGGCCAGTTTGGAAAGTCCAGGTCAGTTGCCCAGTTGGATGAAAAGCCTCAGCTGAAACATATTGCTGTTGTGAGTCTGTGGTTGGCGGGGTAAACTGCTGCACCCTGTGAAAAATGAGTGTACCTGGACCAGATCCATGATGAGCAATCCCATCTCTGCTCTGTATGGAGCCAGCTGTCTTCTCTGCCAGTTGGTGGGTGCTAAGATGGTGGGCAAATAACGTCGTGGGGGAGAGATCCTGATGGCATACACATGGCTGGCAGAACTGTTTGGCCACGTGAGAAGTCTTACATTGCAAGCTTTGACTGCAGCCCTACCACAGTGCAAAGAGCTGACTGCAGGATGCCTCTTCAGCTAGACACAGGTATAGGACCCTGGAAGAAGATGCTGCTACTATTGGCATCTTTTAGACATCCTTTGTGAAAACACGGAGACAATTTTACATCACCAGTTTACTGGCTGCCCTGGAGTCTCCACGCTCAGAACAAAGGCTCAAGCTCTTTCAGTCTAGTTACTCATCTAGATTTGTAAATCTGCTACATTTGAGCATCTTAAGGCAGCTACTGACATTGCTGGGGTTTGCTTTTAAGCAGAAATGCTGCATTAACTTCTTTCCCTCAATAATGCCATTATTTCTGCTTCTGTCTTATAAAGATTCTGAGCTTGTATGAATATTTCACAAGCATTTCTTGTCACCAGCTCTATTGGTTATTTCTGGGATCTCCATTGTCAGAGAGTTCTCAGTGCTTTAATACACTATATATATATGCACTCAGAGCAGTACAGAAAACAAAGGCAGATTTATTATAAGAAGCTCATGTGTAAATCAGAAGCTGAATCTGATAAAGGCATTAGCATGGACAGTTTCTTAAAATTATTGAGTTGGAGAAGCCAAGAAATCCAACAGTCTGACGCTATTCCAAAAACAACTTGAGCTCTCTTACTTCTTTGAAATATCTAAGCACTATAAACAAGCATGTAATTCCCACTGACAGTGAAGTTCCCTGCATGGTACACATAGCTCTGGCACCATGTGAATAACAAATAAGGTGCGGAAGAAGATGCCAAGAAGCAGTCAAAGTTCCCATTGTCTGTACAGACAAAAATGCCATCATTCCATTGAAAGATGGGTTTAGCAGGAGTGTCAATCACATGCAAGGATTGAAATCCAGGGGGAAACTCTCCCAACTTTCATGTTACTCCTTTTCCATGAAACCTACCATGAAACCAAAACCAGGAAAGGAGAGATGGCCAAAGGGTTATAGAAAATATGGCCAAGAGGAATTCCATGATTGTACATGAAAGACAGGAGGAAAGGGTTGGAAAGCTCCCTCCCAAGCAGGGTGAAGGAAGGGAAGAGTTGTCCTAATTGGGACAGGGTCATCTCTTGGGACTTCAACTCTCCAAGTTCCTGTCCCCATCCCTGCATAGTAAGAGAAGAGCTGCTGCTCCTTGTCACCACCAGATTGGAGTTAGGATCATAAGCCATATGAGATCATATTTACATCCAAACTTCACCCTTGGCATCCCAGCCAGCCTGCTGGAAATCCACAAGCCCTATCCAAATAAAAGCTTAGCTGTGAATTTTGTCAAATTAAAAATACAGCAAACAAACAAGGTAGCCTCTGGCTGTTTTCTCTGTGACGGTCTCACACACAGATCTGTGTCTCCCACAGTGGTTTATTTTTTCCAGCAGATGAGAAGTCCTACTGACCATTTTATAGGTAGGATTGCTTTCCTTCCCTTTTCTTCTGCCCATGACCTTACTTCTGTCCAGGAAACTTCAGAGTAGAACTTGAAAAAGTCGTTGGAGAGGGAGCGAGCATGAAAACATGGGAAAAAAATTAATCTCATTGGAAATCCTTGACTAATTGACAGGTTGGAATAAGAATGACCACAGACCCCAAACTATGCCAGGCAACCAGTCTGCTCCAGGCACTGCAATCTCACTCAGCCAGCCACATGCCTGGCTGTTTTGCTCTGCCAGCTTTACAAGGCCTAATTAGCTCTATTCATTTTGTTTGTAATTACAAAAGCAAACAGCCCTTGGAGAGAGAGAGGGGGAATAGAGGAGGCAGCTCCTTGACTAAGCTTAAGAAAATGTTTTAAATAAAGTTTGCCTCTCATCAGATGTATTTGTAAATACAAAAGGGACAAACACAAGAGCTCTGGTGAATGGAAAAAGGTTTCCAGGCCAGGCAGAAGCAAGGGGGATACAGCCTTGCTACCCTGGGGAGGCATCAGCGCAGGTTAGAATAGACCATCCCTACCTGGAACCATTCTCTACCTCACCTGCAAAAATGTGCACCTGACTGGCTGTTCTCATTGTCACAGTTGGGGCAAAGCACAATACCCTCCCAAAGAGGCTTTAGAGTGACATGGATCCTCCTATGGCCCTTCTCTTCATGATCCTGTTAACCAAGAAATGTCAAAGAATTGCACAGAAGAGTTTAAGAGACACACATACATCAGCAGGTCTCTTCGTGCTCTGGAGGCAGAGCATCTCATGCAGCTAGCCACAGCCTGCACGTACCTTAGCCCAGATAAAGTCACAGAGAACAAGGCACTGCTGAAACACAAGAGCATCCCTCCTGGGAGTGCCTTGGCTCCACACCCCATCCCTACCCCATTCCTGCAGCTCCCACTCCCCTGCGAGGGAACCATCTGCCTTCCCCCTACCCCTTCCTGCTCCACCCAGGGTGCAGCCTGCCTCGCCAAGGAGCAGACCTTCTGGTTCCTGGGCTGCAATCACAGCAGATTACTGGGTGAGTTTCTGCCAGAGGCCACAACTGCCTGACTCACTGCAGAAGATCTGTCCCCACCTATGTCTGCTGTAGATACAAACAGCTAAACAAGCTCCACACTGGCTGGCAGGCAGGCTCCCAAAAAGCCCAAGACCCCCTCCCCCCTCTTCACTTCCATGCATACTGTCCAAGTTCAGCTCAAAAACAAGAAATGAAGTAATGCAGTCTGATTTTCCTTAAAAAAGTCCATTTATTGGAATTGTTTAAACACTTTATACAAGTTCCCAATATACGCATCTGCTCCCTGGCTTAGGGTTAATGCAAATAAAAGAGCACAGACTTCAGCAGCTCTTTAATGTGACCTGAGCTGCCACCTCTAAAGACAAGGTCTCATGAGGCAGCCAGCTGCTGTGCACAGGCAATTCCCCATGGAGAAGAGGAAACCAGTGTCACAGCTCCAAGGCCAACATCAACTCAAGCCTGAAGCAAATGCTCTGGTTGGTTTCTTTTAGTAACTTTGAATTATGTTGCAGAGTCAGGTCAAACAGAGGTACAAGGCTTACACAAGCCACCAACAACATGGTTGTATGTCGCTCAGCCCCAGCAGCTCTCTGTGTCTACAGAAGGAAATCAAGAGATCTGATGCCTCTGAACACATACACAATTATAAAACCTGGTCAGAAGCAACCAGTTTCCTTCTGCAGAAAAAAACAAGGTTGAGCTTTGGGGAACTGGTATCATCCTTCTAGGAATTACAAGACTTAACTCCAGACAGTCTCAGCTAGTGTTAGTCAAACACCAAGTGACTGACTGGGCGTTTCAGAGGAATGGGTGGGAACCTTTGATGAGTTGCATTTTTTTTTTTCCTCTCTCAGATACAACTTAATATGCAAGGATGGCTTTATCTTTTAAAATGCTAGTTTCTTCCTCTTTTGTGAGCTTGGATTACAAGAACATGCCATAACAATTGGGTCAGTTTCTTTGGAATTTGCTTTCATATCATCACTGAAAGTGTTTACAAGAAAAGAAGACAGGATCAAATGGCAGCATGTGAGGTATCCTTGGGGAAACATCAGGGAGCAGCAGTGCATTGTTTGGTTTAACACATTTAGCTGCATAAGGCGAACCAAGATCAGTAACTGAGCCCAAATAAGAAAGACTCAAGGAAAGAAGAGAGTGTTTGTTAAAAGGTGGCCTGTAACACACACGCAAGGGGATAAAGCTTCAAGCTCAGTTAGGCACTGTAGTGGAAACATGGAGAAACAATCACTGGCACCACTCGGTGTCTAAGGAACAGCAGCAACAGCCCCACCAGAGACACCCAGTGAAAACAGAAGGCAATCGTTTTTCTTCAGCTCTCCCCTGGCACCAGAGAAGCTGCAGCTGCTTTGGGTGTCTGTAACCTCAGCAGTCACGATTTTGCAGCCTTTTGCTCAGACGCAATCAACTTATGAGATCTTGTCAAAACAATGATAGCAGTTATGCCAAGCCACCTTACACTGCATTTTCTGTTGGCCAACGGCATGTGCATGGACAGTTATGGATTTCAGTTTCTTAAGTCACAGCAATTTAATTGTGTCTGACGCTTTGCCATGCCAATCTGCACAGAAAGGAGGGTGCTGAAGATGACACCAAGACGACAGTACAAGAGCATTTTAGATCTCTTCAAACATTCCTATATGTAAAGTCTTTTCCCTAAAATTATGTTTCCCCTTAAGCTATTGTTTCATCACTTTGTATATATGTTCCTTTAATTTCTACACACACCACACTGGGCTCTAACTTAATGGGATATGGGACTGAATTGTTACCATCTATTTTAAAAAACAACTTAAAAAAAGCACCAACATCCATCTAAAAAAACAGTATCATTTTTCCCTTTTACTCCCAAATACTAAACTTAACCCAAGCTTGGAGGTTTCATCTTTCCAGTGGCAATACCTATGAACCTAGGCTAGCCTTCCTCCACGGGCTGGGAGAGAAAGGAGAAGTTATGTCCAGTAGCAAAGAAGATTACAAAAATATACACATTTTTGGGAGAAGGTAGAACCTAGAGTCTGAACTCTGCTCAGGACAGTGGCGTTGTAGTGTCCTCTCCAGAATGCTTTCACTACCAGTGCTGGCGGTTCTTCTTCTTTGTTTCATTATACATAATCCTTCCCTGTGGAGGGGGCATTTTTTGGATAGCCTCGGGTGGGTGGATATGAAGTTTCTCTCCGTGGACAGGAGCAGCAGAGGAAGGCCCCCCCCAGAATGGCCAGAGAAGCAGCTGCCCAGCCTATGAAGAGAGCTGATCCAAATTCAAATCTGGAGGAGAAAGAAGAACAAAAGTGAATACTACAAGTGATGTCTCTGGGTTACAGTGTTAGCATGTTCACACAAAGCAGGAAGGAGCTGAAATTGGGATGGAAGCAGCTTCCTGGCAGGCAGCAGTTTGGAGCAGCCTGAGACTCGAGGTGACCCTCAGAGCCCTGAGTTTTGTACACTGGGTGAGTCCAATCTTTAACTCATTGCTGCAAGGCCAGGCTCTGTGCAAACCAGGCCTTAAGCATTTGGTGAAGGAAAAATTCACATCAGTTAGGTCTCTGGCAGTGAAGATGCCTTAGAACAATGCCAAGATTTACAAGCCACATACATGATGAGATCTGGTCCTAATGCTCTTCCTGCAGTTTGAAGCCAACCCCACTAGCTCAGAAAATTCCCTTGGTTTTGAGCCACCGCTACTCAAAAGCTAAGCCCCGCAAGCATTTGTCATGCTATACTATAGTGTTATATCAAATGGGTCAGTACCTGGTGTTGACTGGGGTGAATGGGTCATAAAAGGCCCGAGCCACTCGGTTGCCATACCACGACGTGGCCACCAATGCTGCCAAACCTGCACATGAAGAGAACACAGTGTCATGACTTACAAAAAACAATCAACAAAATCACTGCAAAAATAAGCGTGTAGCAGAACGGGCATCTGGAGTGATGCTGAACAGCCGCTACCCTGGGAAGTTCTGAGCAGTTACTTAATGCTGGTTGGGAGAAATTCAAGACAGGATTTAGGGTCACCCACAGTTACATTGCACCAAAGGCAGGACTGCTAACAGCGTTCCACTGAAGCAGGGTATGCAGATCAAACAGCTCTGCTAACAGAGATTGAAGGCATGCAGTCTGTATAGAATTCATACTACGAGCATGTCAAGAGACCCATTTGGTGCCTCAGATAGCCAGAGTCCTCTAGGGAACTCCCAGTCCAAAATGTTCTTGAAGCAATGACAGCAAACCCTCCCCATCCTATGCAGGATAAATACCATTTAGTAAACTGCCCATTTAACATTGAACACATCTGTATGTTACCCACCTGCAATGATGAAGATCACCCCACCGAAGACAGCCATCCGCATCTTCTTCACCTGGTCATCTTCCATACACTTCATGCATTTCATGCCGGTCACAGCAACAAATACAGCAACAAGGCCCAGGAGTATTGCAGCCACCATCAAAGCCCGTGTGGCCTGCAGACTGCCTAGAAGACATTAGGATTTGAGTTACCACAAAGAAAACTCAAGATACAAATAGAAATTTAAATTACTGGGGCTCAGTAATGAGTCAAAATACT
>JAOXNO010000052.1:13216840-13232759 GCA_028565335.1 Limnodromus scolopaceus
AAACCCCCCCCCCCCCCCCCTTCCCGGGGAGTGACCCCCTCCTGCACAGAGTTTCGCCTCCACCCACGCCCCTTGGCGCACACATCCCCCTCCCTGCCTCTGGAGAAACTGCTGGTGGGACTGTCCCTTCTGTCCCCCACGGGGCGTGCCAGGGGATGTTTTGGGACCCTTGGAGGTTTTGGCACCTCTAAATGGTGCCCTGGTTGGGCTTGTGGTCTCTCCCCTTCTAGAGCTGAGAGCACGAACCCCCACTCTCCTTCCCTGGCTCTTGCTACCTGTTGCTTTCCTTTAACAGCCGGAGCTGTAAACTTCCCTTTCGGTGAAGACACTCTCCCTGAGCCCCATCGGGCAGGAAAGGTGGACATGGGGCTGTGCCAGTCCTACTTGTCCTGCTGGTGTCTGTGTGACCCACCCTCTCCAGCCCACCCCAGTGCCGCCACTGCAAGGCAAGGGCGGGAGAGCATTTCCCACCCGGCAGACCCACTGCCCAGCTTCCCACACACGCGGGAATGAACTGCTGCAGAGGAAGCAATTGAGAACTCATGGAAATTGTCAGTCCTGTGATTTTAAAGGGCTTTCAAAGAGGCAGCTGAGCAAACACTCGTCATCCATGTACTAATGCTGCCAGAACCCTAAATCCAAACTTTTGAGTCTATCATTTTAATAAAGATGACGTGCTGTACATCTTTGCACTACTGCATCTCTCTTAAAGGAGAAATTTTGATTTTTTGAATGCTTCAGTGGTTTACTACGGTTTATTGAACAAGGGAATTACAGACCAGGAAGGAGTGTCCTCTTTCCTGAGCGTGTATTTGTCCGGTTGCTATAGTTTCCCTTTCTCCTACGTGAATATTTGAATATTGACAGATCCGGACTGAGAAAAGGTGGAGTGAGGAAACAGTGTCTCTTTCAGAGGGCCGGGGGAGCACTCGGCATGGTCTGCGTGGTCCTGCCTGCCTTCACCAGGGGCTGGCTGGAGGTGATGTTCAGCCTGGACCTGCTGTAATCCCAGGCTCGGAGATAAACAGGTGATAATTACTGATAAACGTCCTGCTGGAGGTAGGGATGGGGTTGTATTGTTTTGACAGGGTGGTTTGCCGCATTCTGATGACTTCGGAGATTTTGCTGGAGCTGCTTCCTGAGATTTGCAAATAGACAAACAAACAGACTCGTGATTACCTGACCAGTCCTGCGCAACGCCGGGGGGGTCAAAGGGGAAAAAAGCAACTGCAATCTCGCCACGCCGGGCAGAGACAAAGCAGGGCTGGTTTGCTCTGAAAACACTTGCAGCTGCCGGTCCCCAACGTCCAGCCAGCAGCGCTGGTGTGACGAAATCCAGCCTAGTTACCCGGTGGCAAACTTTTCCAGTCATGTCCTTTTTCACTTGTGAAGGAATTAGGGGGCTGTGAATCCGCAGCTGAAGAAATGGTGTTTTCCCGGGTCTCTGTGGACCCCAGTTTTACAGCTTTGGGAGTGAAAGAGAGAAAAGCAGCAAAGTTTTCTTTGGCAATGCAGAGATAACAAAATATATGAATCTGTGTGTTCATCAAGAACCCTGATACAGGGAGTAGAGAAACCAGTGTGATGCTGGCTGTTGGAGCTGGTCCCTGGAGGAACAATTCCTTGCCTGATGAAGAGGCAGGGCAGAAACCCGTGCTAACCTGAGGAGAACACAGTTAGGAGTGTCTGGATTTGATCATTGATGTCTGGGTAGTCATATCAGTCTGATAATGTCCATCTGCAAAGGAATGTGCAGTCTTCCCAGGTGCTTTAGAGTGCTTAAGTGACTCACCCCTCTCTTGACCCTCCCACCACCCCCCCAGACAGAGCAGGCAGCTCCTCACTGACTCCTGCAGCGTGAGGTCAGCTCTGGACAGGCGTACAAGTTTCAAAGACACTTTTAGCAGGTTTAGATCCTTTGGCTACAGGCTCTGAGCAGCCAGGAAGGGGAACAGAGATGTTTTGTGGGGAAAGACTTGGGCTTTCTACTGAACCTTCTAGAAAAGTACAGGGAGGAGTCCTGGGTGGCAACAATCCAATTTCACTGCACTGGAAGGGACATCAAGAGTGGTCTTGAGGAGACACATGTAGCAGGCATGCAGGCGTGTGCTGTATGGTCTAGCACTCTGACCATGCTGCTGGGTCTTGGAAGGACTGCGATCCATGCCCTGTACTTGGGAACAGCTGGCCTTAGGGTGTGTCCCGGTGGCATCTTTGAGCCAGTTTGTGCCAAATCTGGCAGTAGTGTGAGTCTGACTGCTTGGACATACAGTATGACACCATGCTGTGTTTCTTCCCCTTCCAGAAGGCCATGGAGCTTAGTCTGAAGACAGCCTTATTCTGTGAGGGGTGCTGTGGGATTACAGTCTTCAGTGGCCTGGAGGTGGGTGCTGTGTTCCTGAGGGTCTGTACAGCTGTCCCGTTGCTCCTCTGTCCCTGATGGGTGCTGCGCTGGGAGAATGCGTGACAGAGTGGCCTTGGGTCAGACAAAGCCGATGAAAGACGATACTGAGATACACCCATGTGCTCCCGTACCTCCCATAGTCCACGTAGGCTGCAGCACAGGCTCTTCCCTGTGCCTTTGTGTACACTTTCTAGGCACAAGTTCAGTGCGTGCATCTTGCTTTGTGGAAGTGAGAGCTTGGAGTCAAGTTCTTGTGTCTCTTTGACCATTGAACACCCCTGACAATCCATATAAACACCTTGTGCACGGAGTCCCACCTTCATGAACACTCAATTTATACTTTGCTTTCCAGGGACAATTTGAAGTTGATACTCTTACTCACGTTTCATGAAAGATTTCCAAACCCAGCGATGCTTTCTGTGGGCAACACAAGGAATTTGCAGAGCAAGATAAACACTGAAACTCTGCTTTTCCCCTTCATCACTCATCAGTGTTCTCAGTGCTCTGGAATTTGCAGAGAATTTTTCAGCATCTCTAAGAGTATCGAGTCTCCTCTTCTGGACTTCCCTCCTTTCTTTCAGACATGAAATATCTTATTTCTTTTCTTTAGATGATTTTCTGCACTGGTTCAACAGTCAAAATAAATGCTCTTTTTACTCAATAATCGTAGCCTTTCCTCCTCTGCCTAACATTCTTTTTTCACTGGAAGTCCCAAAGAGTTTTAGCTCTATTTTCACCTACTTTTTCTACCTGGCTTTTGGGGAAATACCATTCCTTCAGGTCATTAATCTCAGCTGAAAGACCTGGGTTTATCCAAAATGTTGCAATCTCCTCTGTATTCTCTAGGCTAAAGGTACTCCGGTACTGACAGCCCTTACTGACTGGCCTGTTCTTAAGCAAACATGTGAGTCTTCATTTTTTGCCCGTTACAAAAGCAGGATCAAGTAAGAAGCGGCATGTCTATAGGCAGTTACCAGCATCAGCCTGGGATGTTTTAGTCTGCAGGTAGACAGAGTCCTCTAATTGTTCACAGAGATCATCCTCATGTGCAACAGTCCTCACTGCACTGAGCAAATGTTTAACACCTTGGTCATGTCCCTCCTTTGGGTGTTGTTAGTCAGAGGAACAGCCTCACCTCCGTGCTCAGCAGAGATCTGTGCTCCGTGGGTAGTAAACGATACCTGTTTCCTTTTCTGGCAAAAACAAGCTTTAACACTTGCCAGGACTTGCAGGTGAGCAGCCTGGTTTCCTCTTCTCTCAGACATTTCTCAGGGAAAGTCTCCCTGTACAATGCCTGTGTTTGGAGAGCACAGGGTCACATGTAACCATCTGTCCTGGTATCCCCAAAAGCTGTCCCCCAGGCTGCCCTGAATTCATCCTTGAGCTAAAACTGATGTATTAGCGGGAAATATCTAATTCCAATTATAAATTATTATAAATATGGTCAGGTGCGCAGAGCAGGCACAGCTGCATGATCCTGGCTTCAGAGCAAAACCACAAGCTCCACGCTTGGACCAGAAAATGGGAATGGCCAGAGAGCATCAACCCAGTCCAGTGATTCTGGTGGCAGCCAAGCTCTAGTAGAGCCAGGGAATCACACAAGCACATAATGGCACTACCCTAAAATGTGTTACAGCCCACCATGAATGTCTGAATATATCCTGAGCCAGTGCCAGTACTTTTAACTTTAATTTTGCTCACTTGATTTTTCCTCCATAAACTTGGCTGCTTGTGTTTTGAAACTTCTGGCACCTGCACCATCCTGCAGCAAAGGGTTTTGCAGGTTTACTCTGTGTTTCACAGGAGAGTACATCACCTTGTTTCTTTTGAACCCTGTCACTTGCTGATGTCCACAAGGTTCTGGGGAAAACGGACAGACTGGTGGGACCACCTGCATTTAGCTCTGGTTTACATTGTCTAGAAAAACTTTAAAATTACTTTGTTGTTTATCTACAGGCTGCCTTTTCTTCTCTCTCTCCCACTTACTCCCCCATCCATCCAGGAGAAACAACCCTGCTGAACCTTAGCTCCAAGCATTGTTTTGCAGGCAGCGCCCAGATGTCTTTGCCCAGATGTCAGGAGGATCTAAGGCGGCTGCAAATCTTCCCTGGGATTAGTCAGGATTGTGTTCAACCCAGTCTGCAGTGAGGGGCAGACGTTGTGTTTGACCATGGTAGCAGCTGAAGCAGCTAAAGATCACAGCTTGCAGGGCTGCAGAGCAGAGCAGCGCAAAGAGACCTTAACCCTTCATCAGCTGCTGGCTATTGCAAGACAAAGTTTTGTCCATTCAGTACAAAGTTTTGAAAAAGGTTGCTGGAGAAGACCTCCTCTAAGTTACTCTTGTTGCTTTAAAGGCAAGAGAATAGTGAAGAGCACCAAACCCAGAGTTTTTCCCTGCATACCCAAACTGAAATCTCCATTTCCAGGAGGAAAGTTCAGATTTCCACTTTGAAATTAAAATTTGTGGTTGATGGAGGCAGCATCACTTAGAGGGACTAAGTGGATTTATTTGATACTGATTACACACAGGGATTATGTTGTGAAACTTAAATTTAAAATGGGCTTCACAAATTATTCCTTCTCAAATTTTGGAGGCCAGAAACACCGTAGACCTCTCTGTGTTTGGTCAGTAGACATGACCTGGAATTCCTAATCTGCTGGAGATAAACCAGGCTAATAATCAACTCTCTTCTTGCAGTCATTCAAACATTCAGGTTTCCTCAGTGGCTATAAAAAAGCTGCGGTTTTGGGAGTAGTTCCACCCTGCTCTTCACATGATGGATTTCATCTGGCTCTTGTTAAAATATGCTTATATGTAACACACTGAAGTTGCATGAGGCTGGAGGCCAGCTGAACTCCTGGCTTCTCCTCCAAACCACCCTCCGGTGAGGGCTCTGGAAGGGATCCTGTCTCCTCGCCAGCTTCTTGGTTTTCACCTGCTGCCTTCGTTTTTTCTCGTCTCCTGAATCAGCACCCACAAATAACCACAGGGCCTGAGACTGTCCCTCAAAATGCCCCAAAACACTGAAATCATTCCTGTCTTTAAACAAGTGGGTTTGGCATGTATAAAGCTGCACCATGTGTGCCATTACCCACAGCTCTCAGTCCGATGGGCTTGTCTGTGCAAGTCAGCAAGCTGCTGAGAAATAAAGGTGGTCCTGCATTTGGCCACTCACGTGTTGTTTACCAAAGTGATACTGGAAGCTCTAATAGAGATTCCATGGCACGAAACTCATCCCATGGAGGCCAAGGGATTTGACCCATACGGTAGGATTTATTTTGCTTTCGATTTTTCTATTTTAGGATTGTTCTTTCACTGGACATTTTGTACCAGAGGCCAGAGAGAAAACAAAAGTCAGACACAATCAAATTAATGGAAACAATGAGTTTCACAGTACTAGGGAAGTAATGGTAGGAAAGCAGCGAGTTATTAAACTTACTTCTGCATGCTGTCAATGGAAGGTAGCTCTATATCATTTGTCATTCTCACAATGTATGAAACTAATCATGGTGTCAGATGATGGGACAGATGTGGTGGGGAATCTAGGAAAGAGGCTCAGCAGTGAAGTGGCAGGTGGAGAGTGTGCCTTGTTGGAAGGGTCAACCACAAAGTGCAACCATTTTCCCCACTATGTCCCAGTAGGGCCAGGTAGAGCACAGCATCTTCTGGTGTTGGAGTCCCAGGGCAGGAGAGGGGGAGTAATGAGGGTAAGTGAAACCCAGGCCTGGCTGAGAGGGAGAGGGAGGCAGATCTGTGTGTTTGAGTTTCATACTCAGTGCCTGAGCCATGAGAGATGTACACCACGGTCCTGACAATATAAAATTCATCCCTGGTACTGTCCATGGAAGAGTTTTCTAAATGCAATTAGGAAAACATCTCTCAGCTTCTCCAGGGAATGGGCTCTGTGAAGATCTAACCCTTGACATCCAGCCATCCTGTTTTCTCTCTGTTTCTGATGCCTGCAAGGTCTTGGTCCTGGTCCTCTAGGGACCACCTATAGCAGGGATCACATTTCTACCCATATCTCACCACATCTCCACCGGGGACTCACTGATGGGGGATGACTGTGCTCATGTATGAGCACGATGGCGTAGTTATGGAATGAATTTCCTGAGATTGGCACGTGAAGAATCTGATCACCTTCAGAATCACCACTGAAAAACATTCTTCTTCTTTGGAAGAACATCATGTGGTTCTTCCTGAAATCAGATGAAGGAAGGAGGGGGACATTGGAATGATATAACAAACAGATAGAAGGAGGAAGAAGAGAGGATGCTTGATGACTAGATCTGAAGTCCTCCTCAGGAACTGCTTTTAAATCAATACTGAAGACAGAATTACCACCATGAAGCCAAAGTTACCACCACTTATGTTACTTACCCAATGAGGAACTAAGCCATCAAGTTCAAGTACCTGTGGGTCTGGTTTTGGGGCAGCCTTCATGTCAAGGAAAAGCCCAAGCCATAGTCAGCATTTTGGAGATTGCTCAAAGGTTCCCATCCCAGGATATGGCTATGTCTCACTTTTTTGAGCCTTGACCACAACCTCTATCCATTTCCTCAGCCTTTATGACATGTCAGATAATTGGTGCTGGGAAGATAAAATGATCTAGAGTCCCTCCTAGAAAGGTTCTACCATAAACTGCTGTAAGATTTGTAGATCAGTCTGTTCAGGGTCAACATAAAGTCCGTGAGACGAAGTTTCATGTATCTTTTGGGGTTGCTAAACTCAGTCCCTTGCACATATTGCTAGGAATTCCCCTAGGGATCTATTTGACCTAACCTTTTGGGGATTTGCTTGGATATTGGAACAATTCAAGATACACAGATTACAGATTAGTGTGCTGTAGAAAATCTTACGAGAGGTGAGAACCAGTGAACAATTGCTCAGCATCCTCATGGATATGCTGAACCTGTACGGCCATCTTCCAACAAGTGGTTGTCTCTGGAAAGTGAGAGGAACAGTAGGATGGGATTTATAAGTACTGATATTCAGTATGCTTCAGTCCCCTTTAAGACACTGAAAACAGAGCCATGTATTTCTGAAGCACTTGGTAGCTGTTGCTGTGACACACATGGCTGGATTTTCCAGTGGGGAGCAGGGCCAGACACTTAAAGATGTCTTTAAATGTGGCCAGTTATTCTAGTGCCTATGTGGGAATGAAACTCTCGAAAATGGATGGAAGCAGAGCTTGTGCTGGAAGCAGAGCTTGTGCATGCGTGTGCAAGGCATAGGAGGAGGGAAGGGGCTTCTCCCCTGGACTTTCTAACACACCCTTTATCGTTAGGACTGGGAGAGCACATTGGCAACCCAAGGTCATTATTTCAATGCCTAGAGGGAGTTTAAAACCCGAGTTATCTGCCCAGAGGCCAGAGGCTAGAGGTGTTTCTCTCACAGCTGTGTCTCTCTTCTCTGCACATGAAAACTCTTCCTTAAGCCCAATGTACACAGAGGCTTGGCTGATGTGTGATTTGGGAGCACTCGGGTGAGCCCACACCCTGTGCTGTTGACAAAGAAGGCGCAAATGAAGCCGAAGCCAGAAGCAGGCGGAGGGATGGTCTCCTTTGGGAGAGCTTGGATGAGGAACAACACATCTCCATAAAGCACAGAAAGGGAAACAGAGAACCTACGTGAACCATGACCACCGAGGCACAACAGGGACGGAATAGGAAAAAGAGGGAAAGGACATGCCATACTTTCCTCCCCCAATGCACAGAGAAACTCTAATGTTGGGGAGAGGACAGGGCAGGAGTGAGGAGACCTCTGAAGACACTCCCTATATAAATGAGATGAGCTCTGGAGGCTGGAGTCACCCACTGGTGTCTCCTGTCCCAGGGCTGGGACTGCAGCTCAGCCCATGTCTCCCCATTCCTCAGGGAGTTTCTGTCAAGGATTAGGCTGTCTTTCCTCTTCCTTCCTCCTTTTCCTCCATGATTTTGTCCTCCAGCCTACAGCACAGCTTGGCTGCAAGGCGAGGGCAGAGGCTGATGGGGTATACGTGAGCCATGAGGGGCTCTGCTCACACTAGTTTGCTCAGCAGTGGGGGCAGAGGCATCCCTGCCCCATCCTCTCCCCATGCAAAAAGGAGGGCTGGAGCGAGGGGGTGGCCTGGTGGGAGCCTTTGGGGTGTTTGCAGTTGGCTTCTCCCTCTTGCTGAAGCCCAGCTGTGGGCACAGTGCCTTGCCCTGGGGCGGGGGCTGGAGGGACGGCAGACCTGGTGGTCACTGCGGCAGCTCTAGGCAGGGTTTGGTGTGCAGCTTGGATGCTGGGTATTAAACAGAAGGGGATAGTGCGAGTGTGGGGAGGGGCTGGTGATGGGCAGGTGGGCAGACACTGATTTTAAGAGAGACGCAGCCCCACAGCTCTGCAGGGAAACTCCCCGCAGATCCCACACTCAAACCTGACCCACACGCACCTACCCAGCTCCCAAAACTGTCCCGTGCTCTTGGGCTGTGAATCACAGCAGCAACAGTTCTCTCCGAGCCTCAGCTCTTTCCCTCCTTGCCTTTTTATAGCAGATCAAACATCCTGTTACCAAGCTGCATTTGTAACCCAGCAGTTCCTTTTATCCCCCCTCGATGAGCCTCCTAGATGGTCTTTCATCACTCTCCGATAAGAAGGTTGGTGAATAGGAGAGAGAGGCACAGAGGTCTGAAGCGGATATTTCTTGTGAAGTGAGTCACAAGAGGGGCTGGATTTCAGCCAGGAGAGGCTGCAGGGTGAAACACACGTACAACGGCCCCTCTCACTTCAGCTGAAGTGAGCCGAGTTTCTGAGCAGCAGCTGCCAGAGCATGGACACAATGCAAACCCCTTCCACCATGGGACCCTTCTTCCTTTGCTTTTCTCTGGTTCTGTGGAAAGAGCTAAATATTCGCCCTGCTCTCCCTTCCCTTCCCGCACGACTGCTATTAGTGGCACAGACCTTGTGCTTCACCCGTGTTTTATCACCTTTTCATCAGGGCACGGGAAAGTTCAGGCTCACACTGGGAAACACACACTTGGACGAGGATGACGCCGGCAGGATGTGGCAGGGCATCAACAGTCCCCGGGCTGCTTGGGGACGAGGGCTGTTCACTGGAACTACTGACATGCCGAGAAAAGGTGTGTCTAATCCACTGCCTGGCTCCTCTGCCTACACACGCCTGCGTGGAGCTGGTATGCAGCGACGGCACTGTGTGTTCTCAGTGGCTGCTTTCAGGAAACCCGAGTGAGTGGTCATGCGTGTTTTCACCGATAAGGATCTTACTGCGTGCCCTGGTGTTAAAGAGGAGCGGGGCTGTGACTCCTCGCTCTCGATCTAAGGCACTTAGTCAGTGCCTCGGTTTCCCCAGCTTTAAAATGGGGTTAGTAATACATCGTTGAGATTATGTGTTTCTCAGGTGTGGGATTTCATAGGCAGCTGTAAAACAGTATTTATTGAGGTTGCAGGATACTTTAATAGCCTTTATTATTTATTGCATTGGAGTGTTTGAAAAAACTGTTTTAAAGGAGTGTATGAAAGCATCGTACTTGTGTGTACAGTATACACACACACTGGGTTTTTACCTACCAATCCTTTAAGTTCCTATATACTAGAAAATGTCTTTGCTTTCCTATTTTCTTTTAATCCTATATATTGCCTACTTGAAAAGTCACAGGTTGTTTAGAAGGCTTACTGTTTTCCTTGGGGTTACCAAGCTAACTCCAGGCTAAAGCCTAGGGTTTTGGACCACACGGGCATGGCTGGAGTGGTGCATTACAGCTGACATGCACTGCCCTGTAATTCATGTCTGTATGCATCTCATATCCAAGGAGCACTGCTTTGGAGAAGAAGACACATAGAGGCTGTAGATGGTGGTGTATGAAGCAGGAGAATGGGGGGAGTAAAACCAGGATGGAGCAGTGGGAAGAGCTGAGTGGACAAGCCCATGGAGTCTTCCACAATAGCAGAAGAGTTCTTAGGGAAACCCCTCCTGAAGCTCTCCATCACCTCTGGCTCCCAAGCCATGCCCACCAAACAAGCCCCAGGCCCTGAACATGACAGTCGCACCACTGACTGCTTGCTTGCTTGCAGTTAGGTCCATATTTCATGCATTAATGTGCAGCATCACTGCTTCCCTCTTGCTCAAGGCCCTCTGTTACACTGTATGTTAGACACTGTGGAAGTAGAGGAGGGACATGCTCACGGGACTGCGACCCCATTGGGGTGCAGCTGCAAGAATGGTTTTGTAGGTAGACAGGCAGAAACCAGCTGTGATCCTCTCAAGAGTGGCGGTAGTTTCTATCGCTGTCTGTGATATAATGGCTTACCTTTAACGGAGAACCCAGACCACCTTGTGTTAATGAGTAATAAGAGCAATCGACCCGTAGTGCATTCATCTCTTAGCTAGGAGTGTGTGTAGACGAGGTGATAAGGCTGTTACATTAGCGAAGTTATGCTGCATTGATACCAGGCAGTTTAAGAGCCCTACAAGGCCAAGCTCTGATAATTAAATATGAGGATACCCTAATGCTTTTGTTAGTGTCAGGATATTGTAAATGTTAGGCTAGCCAAGAGAATAAGACACAGTGAGCATATATAGTACAGCCTACAAATCCATTTGAAAGCTACACTGAGTCGTGTCAGCCAGGTTTTAGGCTATACAAAGACATCTTGGGAGGTTATTTTGGGAGACCTGTTTTCCGAAGCTGAGGGGACATCTGTCATGCTAAGCCAGGAAAGCAGAGTATGATGAGAAGCTGCTACAGACTTTGCTTCATGAAGCTGCTGACTTGTTTTAAATAAAGAGCATTAAATATGTACCTTGCCAGTTTCTACTGAGTAAGATTATATTCTTTCTAATAACTCTAGTGGTTACTATGGGACTGTTTGGAGACATGGGCCTAATGAAGGATCAGCTATTGGATTGGCCTCTCTGTCAGGTGAAAATCACAAACCATCTTTATTTTTTTGCACGCTCTGGAGCAGTCTTACACCAGGGAAATCTGGAGAATCCTGACCTGCTCTGCCATCGAGTCCAGGATGCTCATGAGCCCTGAGCTAGATGCAAATGGCAGGTGTTGAAGCCATTTCCTGTCCCCTGGTGACTCATGGTCAGGGAAGCGCCGGCATCCTGCTCTAGGAAGGGTCACTCACCTGCCCTGCCCTGCAGGGGGGGTGAACACAGGGAGGTGGATGGACCTGGGACAGCAACACGAATTGCTGGGCATGCGGAAAATAAACAAGACTTTGCCAGGACTGCCATGGCAGCTATGGAGAGATGGAGTGAAGCACAGGCAGCATTGGCACATCAACATGCTGCCTTCATCCCTTAGAGGACTTTGCTCCTTGGGCTGGAATGCATGGACCTCTGATGTCCTAAGCTGGAAGAACAGAGTGTGACGTGCTCATTACAAAAGCTTAGAAACACCACTGTGGGTGTTACGGTGGTCCTGCTCTTCCCCTGGGAGTGTTTTGCTTTCCACCTCTGGCATGTTTGTATTGGGCACACTTTCACCATGCACCAAATGAGGAAAAATGGCCCCATTCTCCCCAGCTGGGCTTATCCTCTCTGAAATAGGCTTATATTTGGATGCAGGGCAGAATGAGAAAGCAGGGAGATCCATATGGTTATACTATATCTCCCTGGCTAATCCAGGCTCTGCTACTGTCAAACTCTGCTCTTAATCTGAGAGGGAAGGCTCTCTCAGATTTTCCAGTCCTTTTATAAGCTCACCACACCACTTTTTCTGAGTTACTACTAATAAAAAACTGGCTAAGATACCTTGTTTTGAAACTGGTGCAGCCACAGGTTGGTTAATACAGTGCAAGACAAGTATAGGAAGATCAAGCATATTGTTAGTACCTGTCTCATATCAAGGCAATCTATATATATGTGGCTAATGAAAGTCATTATTCTTTGTGGGACCTGTGTGGCCAGTGCCATGTCCCTATGGATGTCCATTTGGATACCAAGAAACTCAGCAGAAAGCATCATACTCACATAAACACACCAAGAAATGTATCTGGCAGAGAAGGAAAAAGTTCCTCAATTGTCAGCTTCTAAGAATGGAATTAGAAAACAGAGCAGAAAAGTAAAGGAGCAGAGTCCTGCATACCCTGGATTTTTGACCTGGGACTTTTGTTCTTTTCCTAGTGTCTCCCAAAGCAAGTACTTGAGGACCTCTTCTCTGATGTGACCCAGAATAATCCTGGGATCAAGGCAAAAGATTGTTAATTCTGACAGTAAAACTGCCTCGTGAGGTTATTACAGGAATTATACGGGTTATATATTGTAAGAATAATAAACTTTTTGCTATTGTATTTGGAGGGAAATCTCGGAGAAGAGAAAGCAAGCTTTGAGCAATTCTGTAAAAGTACCGATTGGCTCCACCTGGAGGTGACATCTGAGATGACAGACACCATCAGTTTGGGCGAGCAGACTGCAAGCAGAGCTGAGAGCAGAGCAAGAATCTGCTCCTCAGCCCTGTGGTAAAGACTTGTCCGGTAAAAAAGGGGCATGCCTTTTATGTTTTCTCCAGTCTTTTATGGCTTCTCTTTTCAAAAATAAAGGTCATTGAGATGATGATTTCTGTGCATTTGCACCTTTGGTATAGAAGCAATTTCAAGTCCTGCTCCCCCTTGGTTTTCCTGGAAGGTGCCCTGGAGCCCTGCTGGGTTTCTCAGCACTGTGAGAGAGTGAAAAGCCTCCTTACAGAGGCCCTGTCCTTCTGTCCTCCGCAGCCTGTGTGACCCCTGCTCACCCAGGGAGTTCTGCAGGAAGGTTGCAATGGCAGCAAGCGAGCAGGCAAAATCCAATCAAGTAAAGCCCCCTCAACTAGCACTGGCTTGAAAAGTTCAAGATTCCCACAGGGGAGCTGGGCTCAGACCATGAATAAATTGAAGCCCAGGGTATGAGAAGTGTCTAGGTTTGGCTTAAATGTAGAAAACAGAGCTCCATAACTGAGCTGAGATGGTTGTCAGTGTTGGCTCTGAAGGCCCATCACTGCTGCCTTTTCCCTTCCCTTCCAGTGAGTGACATTCCTATATTGAACTAGATCATCACTGCATCAGAGACCAAGAGGGTAACCAAAGGGCTTAGGATCTACACAAACACACTTTCTAGTTGCTCACTGCTAAGGCACGAACCAAGGTAGAGGAATAACTGTGTGTGCATGAGAGCTCTTCTGTGTGTCCATTAGCAGTGCTCAAAACTTCTGCCCTGAAGAACAAGTTTGGTTTTTTTTCTAATCCCTACTTTGCCAAAACCTGCAATGATACCTCTTTTCCTTGCAAGTCCAGGACTCCAGTTACCTGCATGCCACTTCTTCATAGCCCCATTTCTCTTCAGCCAGGCATGACAAAAGCTTTACCTGTGCAGGGCGGATTGGCTGCAGCAGCTCCCGTGGGTGCTCTCACCCTCCTCCCATCCCCATTGCAGGTCAGCCTTGCTCCTGCAGCCATCACTAATGGATGGCATCTGTAGAAGTGAAAAGTTCCCGCTGTTTGTGGCTACTGGAAGAGGGTGGTAGTGACCTGGGACACTGGGACTCTGCCTCTACACCACCTTCAAGAACAAGGGCTGGGCAGTGTTCTTCTCACACCCTTGGACGTGCTGATCACCTGCTGGCATGAGGTTTTTCCTCCAGTATGCGGGCTGTTTTTTTGCTTTTTTCTCTACTGGGTTTTTAATAGCATCTACCTGGACGGACTGCTGGATGGTGAACGCCGATGATTCCCTGGAGGTAAGATTGGGGTAAGGAGAGCCTGATCACCAAAACAAATGTGTCCTAGAGAGAGTTTGGTTCCTGGCGTCATTGCTTCACTCTCATGTACGTTTTCCCTCTTGTGCTGCATGAAAGTGAATGAAAATGAAATGAAGGTAGTAATTTCTGTAATTCTCTGCCAGACTTTATTATCTGCTCTCACTTGGTAAGTTCAGGAAAGGTTTGCATACTCCAGGTCTAAATATGCAGGAACTTGAGTACAGTTATCCTGCATCTCCAGCCTGCATGGATATTTTGGAGATGTTTCCAGTTCTGTAGATCAGACTTATTGATTGAAAAGTCCAGCATGTACAACTGTGCTCTTCAAGTCTTTTTCCTAACAGCCATCGAGCTATAGGGCAAGCAGGAATTTATGTGGAGCATGGGGACTGGCATCAGATCCAGCACGCAAAAATGTCTTCTTGAACTTGTGCAGACAGCAACACTATCCTGTTACAGAAAGGGATTGGCAAAAGTAAATTGCAAACAAGGGATCAGAATGCCACTTCCATGCAAGGTGTGCCCCAGAGACTCCAGACCCGAAACCACTGCTATTTCTCCCATACTCAGTACTGCAAGTTTGTATTTTTCTTCCCAGAGCAGCCAGCACTTTCTGTACATTGAAGAGTTGGAGGTCCACAGTGTAGGAATCTGCTCTCTGGCAAACCGGGTGCTCCATGCAGTGAAGGTTGAACACCCTGCAAGCCAAGAGAGGGTTTCGGTGAATATGCCAGGAGGAAACTTTGTATCTGCTATCCAGCATAGGAAACCAGAGGAGCTCCCGGCACTGAGTGATTACAGTGCAACCTTCAGCTGCATCACATCAAGTGATTAATTACCTGAGGAAAGAAGGATAAAGCTGATTATAAGGAAAATAGCTTTTTTTCTCTATGCCACAAGAACTCCTGACAATCTGACTGCTAGTCCCACCCTGGAAGCTGTTTGTAGACGGTCAGCGTGTCTGCCCGGTGAGCCTCTTTGCAGGGAAAACAGTGTGCACCCACTGAAGCTGGCTGAGATATCGCTCTTCATTTATCATCTTAATTTAGGAGCTATTTTAGATTCACTTCAGGAAAATGTGAATTGTCTACAGTCAGCTGAAGTTATCAGCATACTCTGAACTACCAAAGGGATCCCAGATTGTGGGAAAAACAGGAGAGGGAAACCCAGCTCCTGAGCAAAGGGAGTCCAGGAAAGATCCAGTCCGTTACCCTGAGGCTGTGTAACCTTGTCTTCTTGGCACAAAGGCATCTGTGCTGGGCTGTGGTGAAGCGCTCCATTAACACCCAGTTTGGTTATTAGCAGCCACTACTCTCACATTCCTGCTCTGAGTGTGAATACTAAATAATGAAGAAAAGTGCCCCCAGCCTTAATACCTGACCACTGATCTCCTTAATGGCCTTAATGACTCACTGCCTCTCAAACAGGAGAATGCAGGTAAATCATCCATGGCCAGAAAGGTGTGGAGTCCACAGTGACTCCTGTTTTCTGCTAGCAACTTTGACTTCAGGAGAAAGGAATCACAGAATGGTTAAACTTGGAAGGGACCTTAAAGATCATCAAGTTCCAGCTCCCCTGCCATGGGCAGGGACACTTCCCACTAGAGCAGGTTGCTCAAAGCCCCATCCAGCCTGGCCTTGAACTCTAATCCTCTAGCATAGAAAGTCACCTGGCTTTAACCCTGGCCCCAGCAACTGGGTAGGATGAAGCCCTCACTCTGGTCCCACTGGAGGGGAGCAGCCCAGGAGAAAGAAGCCATGGAGAACCAGGAGCAGCCGGTGCCCAGGC
>JAOXNO010000052.1:13235446-13274678 GCA_028565335.1 Limnodromus scolopaceus
TCCACAGCAAAGCACTCCTCTACCACGCTGAGGCCACCTCCCATTGCGGGCACCCAGCTGCTGGTGCAGCACCTGCCTTTGAGCTGCTCCTTCTCAGCGGGAGGATGGTGTGAGTGGAGCACGGACAGCAAAGTCACAGGTCGTCTGGTTCATAGCCCTGCCCAGCTCAACCTAGACAAGCATTTGGCAAGGAGTGATCAAATCTGCTCTTAGATCTTTCCTGTCAGCCACCCGCCAGCTCCTCCCAGAAATTTCCTTCAGAATTTTTATCCTTACTAATAGAAGGGTTTTTTTCCTGATGTCTAGTCTGACTTCCTTTTGCTTTAATTTAAAACCAGTAGCAGAGACACAGAAATCATTGTTCTTTTCCTCCATCCTGACACTGTTATTCTTCTTCAAGCTAAACATCTCTGGTTTGTCATCAACATAACTGGACCAGGATTTCTGTTGAAGGGCCCAGCTGACCATGCACTGTGATGGTGGATATATTAACTTACAAACTTCTTTCTCTTCTTAATCCACAGGTGAGTACCAAATGTCGTGGCCTGTGGTGGGAATGTGTCACAAACGTTTTTGATGGGATCCAAACTTGTGATGAATATGACTCCATCTTCGCTGAGCACCCCGGTATGTCAAAGATTTTTCTACAAGTGGTGGGGACACCTGAGTGTAGACAAAAAGAGCACCTGTTCTACTCACTGACAGATAGTTTGGCGCACATACACATTAGAGCCATATTTCTTTTCTCAGTGAGGTATTCTCCACCAGGGGAAGGTGGAGAGAACTTCGCCCCAGAAAATAATGTTCCTGTGGGATCTCATCCTATTACCCACCAGCACTCCCACTCCTCATGCACCAGAACGATCTGTTTTTGTCCTGCAGTGAAGCTGGTGCTGACCCGAGCCATGATGATCACAGCAGATATCCTGGCAGGATTTGGATTTCTCTTCCTCGTCCTGGGACTGGACTGCGTGAAATTCCTTCCTGATGAGCCACTCATCAAGCTGCGCATCTGCCTAGTGTCTGGAGTTATGTTGCTCGTTGCAGGTACTCCCCTGGTGTGCCCCATCCTGCAGGACACCCATTCAGCAAACGGGGGAAGGTTTAAAGCCTTCTCTTATTTTGGGGAGAGGAGTTGGTGATTTTCTTGAGGGTAAGGAATGCAGGAAGGATCTTTATTTGCTTTATTTGTGCAATACAGCTTCCTCTGTTCACTGCCTGCCCCTAATAGCACATGGTTGGGTTTATCAACTTTCATTTGATATATTCACCAGGTGACTTCTGAAGTACATGAACTTGGTTCTGTGTTGACTGACTTCCATTTACTGTTGTTTTACTGTAAAGAAGTCAAGTGTTGATAATGCAAAGAGGCCTAATCATTGAAGGACTAGAAATGCCCCAGCAGCCTGATTCAGTTCCTGGCTCTGCCACAGATTGTGTAACCTTGGGCAAGTCATTTAGCCTAAAATCTCCATGGCCAATCTCTAATAAAAGGATAATAACACATCTGTCCCTCCTAGGTGATAAATACCCAATTGACTGAGGTGCTTTGCTGTTACAGCCAGTGGGAGAATTTTAAATGCAAAAATAAATAGACTGCCAACTAAGTACCAAGTAATTTCATTTGACTTTATGCCAATATTGAGCACCTACCTCTGCTCCAACATAAGCTCTGCTACTGGGAGCACATGTAAAGCACTTTGAAAAGTCCTTTTAAACATTCTCCCAAAGTTTGTCTGAAAAATGCTGTCAAAGTTCTGAAAGTCAAAACCGATTAGAAAATTAAATTCTTGAAGTAACTTCACAAAAAGTTGATAAATGAGCTGAGAATGGAGGAGGTTTCTACCTTTCAATGCAGAAACCTGAGTGCTACCAACCGGCTCTGATGGTGTCTGTGAGTGCCAAGCTGCAAGGTACAGCGTCTTCCTGACAGCCCTCCAGCTGAGATAAGTAGAGTAGGAACCAGGACGAATCCACCAGTGACCAGGCTGAGACAGAACAGGGGCCAAAACCTGTCCATCTTAAAGTCTGACCCAGCATACGAAAGGCTATTGCTCCAGATTTTATGTTGGTGATCTCCTTGTGGTCCATTTGGGAGCTCTGTGTGACACCTACCTCCTGTCCTGCAGGTTTCCCAGGCATTACCGGCTCGGTGTGGTATGCTGTCGATGTCTACGTGGAGCGCTCCTCTCTAGTCTTCCACAATGTGTTTCTGGGCATCCAGTACAAGTTTGGCTGGTCGTGCTGGCTCGGCATGGCGGGGTCACTTGGTTGTTTCTTATCTGGGTCCCTGCTCACCTGCTGCATGTACCTGTTCAGAGGTGAGGAACCGTGGCAGGGCTGAAACAGAGTTCAGAGATAGAGCCATTGCTCGGGGCCTGTTACAGGCACACTGGGTGGGGGAAGTCCTTCAGGGACATTCTTCAGGATGGTTGCTCAACCCCAGTAGCAATATCTTCAGCTGCAAAATGGGAATAGTGTTATTTCTGCAGCTCTAGAAAGCACATCAAGGTGGTGAGATGGGAGCTGCGGTGTAAGTAAGTATGACATAAAATGCGTTATTATGTCATATCTTGGAGTGCTACTTTCTCTGCATTTCGAGGCTTTGCAGTTGAAAGTCACCAAGCACTCATTAACAGATCCTATTTCTTTCCCTGTGCCTCCCAGAGACCAGCTCCGGAAGACTCCACTCTGCTTACTTCTTAAGGAAAGGCTATTCCTCTGCTGGGACAATTGTAACAAATGTGCATTTGCCATCCTCTCAAACAGCTACTGCCAAAATGTATGCAGTGGACACAAGAGTGTGAGGAGGAGGTGAGTGGTCCAAAAAGAGCTCTACTTCTGCTTGCAGTGGATTGTGGAGAGACCCAAGCTGCTGTATTTGTGATGCAGATGTAAAGTTAAATTTCATGGATGTACTGTATGCTACAATGTTTGCATTATGAGAGCTTGAAAAAACCCCCTTCTTTCAAGAAACTGATCTCCAAGGAATTCTTGCTCCTCTTGTCTTGTGTGATGAGGCCGCTTGGATGAGCATGGACTGAAATAACCAACACAAACTCTTCCAGCATTTGGCTCAACACTATCAGTACAAGTGCCATAAATCAGCTGCTCCTGGATCAGACCCCAGTGTTCAGCGTGAAGATCCCCAAACTGTAAGATGGATCTGTTCCATGTCTGGCAATGTGTTGACAGAACATACAAAGCAGAAAATAGAGGCAAAGAGAGGGACTGATTGTCTGGCCAACATCTGGACCCTGTGCACCCAGCATGTGGGTCTGCTTCTCTGGAAGGCAGCTGGAGAGTTCAGTGGATGATGACGAGCTGTGTTAAATGCTTGGCCCTCTCTTTGGCATCTGAACCCCTGCACTGAGGAAATGCTGCAAATACAGGTTAATTCTTCCCTGCAAAATACAGTCCTTCTCAATAAGTGTTAAAATGTACATTACAGATGTTCTAGACCCACTGAGATCTGGAAACAGCTTCTTTCTGCTTAGTAAAAATTTTGCCTGGACAAAGACAGAGTGAGTGAAGAGCCAAGATACGACCTTGTGCATGACAATATGTCTATACCAGCTAGAAACCAGGATAAACAATAGTAAAATCTATTGTCCCTTTCTATCAAAAGATATTTAAATCCAGTTCAGGACTGCTATCCCCTGCTGCAATCCAAGCTGGCATAGGCTGGGTGAGGCTATAGCATCGGTCATGTCTTCACTAAGGTGGGTGAAAAAATCCCAGTGTGGTTTAACATGTTCCCTAAGAATGGATGCGAAAGTTCTTCCATGTTTTTGAAGGAAAGAGAATCTGAGACACAGTTTTCTTAGGGTTGATAGGAACTGCCCAAATCCAGTCTTTTCTAGCATGGTTACCACATCATGTGGTCATGGTCATGGATCTCAGCACAGAGGTATACCTGGAGCGGAGAAACAACAGCGGAGTATCAGGAGGATGTGCACACCCATGAGTGCTGAGGCTCCACCAGAGGTAGGCTTCTTCCACTGACCTTTTTGTGGGGGGAATGGATAGAGAAATTCTCTTCCTCCCTTCAGGCAGTATGAAGTGAAGCTTTATGTTATGAGGACCAGAAGGAGATGGGATGGCTGTGGATGGAGTGGGCTGTGTCCCAAAAGGTACCTCTGATAGCCCTTACAATGCAAGATGAGGGGCCAAGTCCTCTCATGGATTGTCCTAGAGACAGCACCTTGGGCAACAGCACAGAACTGACCAGCAAGACTGAAAACATAACCCAATCCTGACTCAGGCGCTGGGACAGATGGGACAACAGCAGGTCCATATGGCTTTGCTACGGGCTCTGGTACCTTCACGAGGCTCAGACCGTAACACAACCATCTCAGCAAAGGCCCTTGCAGCAGAGTTGAGGCAAAGGAGGCTTTGTGCCTGCAGAGTTCATGCTGCTTTGGTTGGCAGACATTTATGTTAGCCAAACAGAAAGCAACTTATTGCCAACAGATGAGCTGTATTGAACAGATGTAAACACAGTAGGAGAAGCGACGGAGGCTTTTTCACAAAGTCCTGGGAGACGAGGAGTACAAGAGTTATGAGCGATGTGATGAATTCACGGATTACATGAAGAATGTACAAAGAGATCTGGAGGTGATAGGAATTTCTGCCTGTTATTGCAGGAAGCTGCATCCAGAGCCTTTTATTTTTTATTTTTTTTAGCTTTTTCACGGTCACATCAGAAACATGTATTTACTGTGGGGCTTTTGGGGTGGAAGGGCTGGAGGTGGTATACCATGCCAGGGAAGGGAAACTCTGGGGCTGTTTGTGGGTCTGGTTCCTGGGCTGTGCCTCTGTTCTCCTCATCCTTCAGGGATGTGCTGCGAAGGAGAGGGAGGATGAATCCACAGCAGAGGCAAAGCTGTTCTCTGCCACTGCTCTGATGCCCTCATCCCTGCTCTGGTGCCTTCATTGCTGCTCCTCCCCAAGGAGGCTAAGACTGCCTCAGTGTCCTCAAGGGCCCCGACGCTGTGGGCCACCCCAGCATGAGTCACCCAGCACATTGACGCTCCTCGGGAGGAGGTACTGAGCAAAGACATCACTTGGACTAAAATCCTGAATCAAATCCTTCCCAGACTATGCAGTCAAGGCGTTAGCCCTCACCACTAACACTCAGGGACACCCGCCAGCCTCTTGTTGCTTTTTTTTCTATAGCTCTTTCTGAGGCAAGAAGATTATCTCTTGCTGGGAAGATTTATTTCTTGTTTAGCAAAGGAGAAATAGTCTGGGATCGCCTGCTAATGCGGGTGTAATTGCAGATCAGAGACCATTGATTTCTCCTGTTCTTTTTCACCTGTAAACTGTTGTTGAGGAGACTTCTGGGCTTTTGTCCTAATGGTCTTCAGCTTGTTTTAAGGTGGTGGGAGGTGTTTTGAGAATTGCAGCGGGTGGATCACACCAAGCAGTGGCTCAGTGGACACTTTGGGATTAAACGTGCATGCCCTGGTCAGGGGTCAATATAGAGGACTGGTGTCATTAGTCCCTCCAGCCCCATGCTCCTCCTGGGAGTACACAAATAAGGCACATGCATATCCCAAATACTACGGTAACTCAGGGTGCATCATCCTTAAATATACTTGTATTCAAAGAATGTTGCATAAATATTTGTGAGGCTTTCTCTTCTTCGGTATCTATGTAGAATAAGGGTTACTTCTTTAACTGTGCTCCTGTTCTAGCCACATTCTAGAATAGCTTTTGAAGATCTATCTCCTGCACAAGAGGACCAGGAAAAGGTCACAGCAAGCTTCAGGTTTGCTGGGTTAATGTTTTGTAACAACCAGTCCAATGCTGCATTGCTTCATCATTCAGATCCTGCTTACAGTCTATCTGGTGTTTTGATCAGTTGTTAATATTTAATTGTTAATTCACTGTTTGATTTAGTTCCGACTCTGATTTCATGACTGCAGTATTCACTCCCCATTATCTCATTACCATGTCACAATGCAGATCTGTTTTAGTTTGGTTGTTTATTCATTAGCAAGAAACCCCCCAGAAAGTACATAGGATTTATTTTTTCTTTCAAAATCACAACCAGTCTCTAAGACTAAAGACATTGCAGGTGAGCTCAGATATTAAGGTATTTCCTTAATACCTACCTACATCCCATCCAGCAGCAGCTCATTGGATATGACGATAGAATGACTTTGCCTTCCTGATGGCCATTGATGGTTTACCAAGGCTCTTTGCTCAGTTGCAATTTCCAGATGAGGCCCGACATTTAATCCTCTAGTGCTTTTTAGCCTTCTCCAGATCTTCATTAACTTCTACGGAATATTTTTCTGTGTTTGGGCATCTCAGTTGCATTGCTTCATTTCCCAGCGTAAGGCAGAGCCAGGGACTTAGCTGAGAGCTGGGACTCGTGGGTTTCCTCCCTGATGTACCTGCTCTGTGGTGTCTCCTTCAACTTGGGGCTCCCCGTTGCCCTCTCCACTGACAGCACACAGCTCGGTGCAGCCTGCCAGGACTCTGGCTGGTTACAGGTTATGGAAAATAGCAGTATCTTGTAGGTAAGCTCTTTGCTAAGTTGATTTCATGCCTTACAAATAGGTATTGATTTCCCATTTTGATAAACACAAATAAGAGACAGAATAAAACAATGACATCTGCAATGGCTGTCCTTTTCTGCATGCAATATTTTGTCCTCTCACTACCTCAATCAGCCTTGTTCATAAGGGCTTTTAATAACTCTTAATTAGGACTCACTCTGACCTTGTGATCTAGACTATATCCTTTTGCAGCTGCATGAATATTTTCCAAAATATGGATTTCCCTCCTTTTCACACACATTGTAATGTGATTTTTGTGTGAATTGAGTAGATCTGAACAATTATTTTCAGTAGATATGAATTTCACTTCGGTATTCTGTCTTCCTTACGTATTGTAACATTTGTGAGATATAATAAATGCACTTGTTTTTGAGCCTTGTGTTTCTCTAACCCCACGTCTAAGTTTCACCCAGAAAGCTGCTTTGCCAGGTGACCTGCTCTGACTCCTGTGAGGGAAAGCGCTGCCCTCCTGGAAGGACACACAAAAGGCAGCAGCATAAACAGGACCAATCCTTGGGAAAGTGGGGGGTGATTTCAGAGGCTGCCCAGACCTTTGCTGGTAGCTGCAGACCCCAGTGCACACCAGCAGCAGATGCTCTTCAACAGCTGGCAGACTTTATCCCCAGCTTCAGCACATCTACTTACAGTCATTTTATAAACTTTCAAAGGTAAAAAAATTAAAATTCCACCAAGAAAGCAAAGTTGTCTCTCGCGGCTGGGGCTGGACCCCCACAGTTTGTTCATCTGCATCTGTTAGATATTGTGGGCAAGCGATTAGGCACCAAAATATTCTGTCCAAGCACCGTTACAGGGAGCAGAGGACAATTTCCTCCCGGTAGCTCTTGGGTCCCTGCTGTAAGATGCCTTTCAGTGAGAAAGGAAAGAGTCAGACTTGTGCCATCTAGTGACCCGAAGGGTGCGAGCATCCGTTCCCAGCCCCATCCTCTTCCTCCCAACACAAAAGCCTTTAGTCCATAATTCAGAGTCTTCAGATGAAAATAAAAACCAGATTAATAAGCATTTTTGTTATTTTCACATCTTCTATGTGCAACCCTCCTGGCAGCCCTGACCAATCCTCTGTTGTGACTCAGCTGCCTCGGGTTTTGCTCTATTTTGCCTGAGAGCCAGTTTATGACTTTATTATTCAGTTCTTGATGTGTGAGGTGAAAGTCCAGCCATGTGTCTCACCACGTTCCCTTTGTCTTTTGCTTCCAGATGGTCACCAAGCAATTACCTACTCTGCACTGCTCCCGTTTCCCCCTCTCATGGCTTATCAACAAGTTTCTCCTACAAATACATCTGCCTTCTAGTGTTTTTTGGGGTTTTCTAGAGCAGTTTGCCATTTCTTCTCAAAGTCATCAGGAAGCGTAAGTCAGAGGTTGGGTGGCAGCCAGATGGTCAGACCAGAGCAAGTGCTTTTCCAAAGTGAACCCTATTCCTAAGGAGATGTATTATAATGAAATGGCTCATCTTTCCTTATAACTCTGGAAACAGCCAAACTGCATTAATTGCTTTCATTAAGGGTTGAGTGCTTACAAAAGTGGAAGATACTAGGCAAAATGTCTGCTTTTGTAAGAATGGGAACACAGGTCTGGAGAAACCTTGTCCATCCTCCTGGATGGACATCCTCCTGGAGCACCGGGGAGTAATGGAACAGCCTGGGAGAAGCAGCTTTTGTGGGCAACACGGGTTGGTGGGACCATCCCAAATACATTTGCATAAGGACGAAACCCATCTCTTTCTCTATTCTAGTGATTAGGAAGCCAGGGACCAGGGCAGTGTACACTGAGCCCCTTCTCTGAGTACTCTCCTTCCCCACCTCAAGCCATCAGCAACATCAGTTTATGCCCCTCCAAGCAATCCTACATGAACTCTTTTTGCAGATGAGTCCTGGTCTTCTGCAGTTTTTTGAAGAACCCAGGTGTCCTGCCGTGCTGCACAAGTACCACAGCACACAGGTTCTCCCACGCTAGTGACTCCAGCTGGAGCCTCATTTTGTGACACCGGTAGCTTTCTTTACCATAAGCCCTTTGACACAATTTTGATGGAATAATCTTATTCCTTTAGTGAATAATTAAAGCACCCCAAACACGAAGCTGGATGCACTTGAATGCACACTACTAGCATGGAAACACAATCCTGTTCCCCAGGATTGCTTCTGCAGGAGCAGCAGCCTCCTGGGCGCGTTGCTGAAAGCCTCGCTTGCCCTCTGTTGGGTGGCTGGGGAAGGATGCAGAGTGATGGAGGCATTGAAACCAGAGCAGCCGTTGCTTGTTAGCCTCTCCAGCCATCTGATTAGAAGGTGACATTCAATGAAATTAAAGACAGCAATTTATTTAGAGCCAAGCAATTAATAAGCAGGAGACGGTAATGTTTTATGCAGCATATAATGCAGACAGCCTGTGGAGTTCACTTCCATGAAGGGGTCACTGAAGCAAACGCAGTGTGTAGGTGGGAAGGAAGTGATGGCTGATTTAATGCCCACTAGCAGGCTACGCAACCTGAAGTGACAAACATAATCAAATCTCATGCTTCAAGGCATAAATTGAAGGGGTTGAGTAGTGGAAGCAGTTATGTATATAAAAGGTCTAATCCTGAGAGGTGCTGATTACCTGCAATTCTTACCCAATTCAGCCGGTGAAAGGACACTTGGGAATTGCTCAGCTTCTCCAATGGCTGAGCCTGTACTTGCTAATTTTCTTTATTAATAAACCCTGCAATATTTTAGCCTGCTGGCACAAACATTCATTTTGCTACAGTAACATTTATTTCCTTTCACACAAGAGTCAAACATTAAAGCTGCTTCTAAAATAAGATTTTATGGAGATAATTTGCGGTGGTGCTGGCAGAGAATTTGTCTCTCAAAATACGCTATAATTCTTTATCTAGCGAAGGTACTTATATAGCTTCATTATGAGAATATGTGAGCACTTCATAACCTTTAGTGGATTTATCTTCCTGGTTTCCTTCCTGAGCAGGGGAACTGGCACTAACCCCACTCTACAGGTGGGGAGCTGCTCCACAAGGGAGGCTGTGGGCTTCCATTAATCTTTTGGGGTACTTAAGATGAACCCAGCTGCCTGCTTTGACTGTGAGCTCGTGGCTCCACGGGCACGTGGTGCACAGTACGAGGTGTGACATTTACCTTCTGCACCAAGAGGGGTCTGATTGCAGCCCCTGGGCCTTGCCAGTGAGAGATCAGAGGTAGAGAGGTCAGGCAGGTTGAATCCAGCCTGCAGTGACCTGCCCATGACAAACAAAGGAAATCTTTGCTTTCCTCTGGAATCTAGCTAAGGGGGGAATTCAAGATCTTTCCTCAGTAATTTGAGAGCTAGGGAGGCTAATACTTCCTAGGAGTGGCTTAGGTGGAGCTGTCTCTTTCTATCCTACCTGCAGCGGTCACCTCAAAGAAAATCACATTCTTTAGCCTAATAAATTTCTGTAACTAAGCACCAAATACCTAACCTAATTCACGTCTGCGGGGAACTGCCATGTGGGTCCTGGGCCATTCCAAGCCTGTAGGCCTGCAATGGTGGGGCAAGCGTAGCTGTGGACAGTGACAATGAAATTAAGAACAGCTCAAATGAGCAAACTCCCTTTTTTTTTTTTTGGTGCTCTGTAGCCAGCTCCTGCTGCTGCTGCTGCTCCCCCCATAATCCCCATTTCTTGCTTTGCCTTCCCTGGCCATAAATTTGCTGCCTTTTGCACTAGACAAATCTGATATGCCGTGCTAAATGTTTTAAATGTGGCAAACGATCCTTCATCGCAGAGTGGCATGATTGCATTACAATGTATCAGAGCAACATGACTTTGCCAGAGGGTGTTTGTTGGCACCCAGCCGAGTGAAGGAGGCAGCCCAACTTTGAGAAGTAACTATCAAGTCATTTGTCAACATTCGGTCCTAAAACACACAGAGTTTCACTAGCTTGAGCAGCCTTAGAGAGAGAAATCTGGAGGCTGAGCCAGAAACCCTGAATACAGACAGACCTTTGAGGGAGCTTCTCGAAATCCAGAGCCCTATCAAAATGTCAGACTGAGCTCCTGTGACAGATTCAACACATGCTTTTGGCATTTATTCTGTTGCATTTTGTCTCCCCTTTTAGGTTCAGATGAAATATGTGCTGCTTTTCAGTCTCTCGGCCAACCTGTGGAAAGGGCTGATTTGATCTCACATGACTGTAGCATAAGGGAAGATCTCCAATGGACCAAATGCAACCACAGAAAGCCAACATGTGGCATCTAGAGCTTGTTTTCCTTCATAATATCCTCATAGGATGGAGGCAACTCATTCTCCCCAAGGCTGAACTGTGGGGCAGGAGAAGAAGATGTCTCTGCAGTCATGCAGGGGTTCGGAGATCTGGAGAACGGGCACTGAGGTGCTTCACTCGCTGGGGAAAAAGCAAAGCCATAACTGTACAGCAGACAGAGCAAGTGTGGGGGTGGGAGGGGTGAGCCTGGGAGGAGCTGCCAAACCACTTGGAAACAAGAAAGGCATGGATGTAATTTTTGACGCATGGCATCACAAAGGCTCATCCACAAACTCCGGATACAAGAAGTGAGAACAGAGGAATTTGGGTGGGTTTGAGGTGTGTCCTCCCTGTGGAGACACTGTTTATGACCACCCAGAAAACAGGCAATACCTTCTCTGGGAAGGGCTTAGTCTAATGACAGAATTAGCTTTATTCTTCTTGGAAGGACTGTTGTCTGGCTCAGCCTCCTGACACTGCTGGCAATACTCCAGGCCAGTGCTGGGTGCTACACATAAGTCATTATAGCCCAGTCTTCACAAGACTGGGAGCTCCTGGGGGAATGTAGAAGGTGGCACCCACCAAGACAATTTTTTGATAGATGCCAGGGTGTATCAGTCTGCCTGCCGGGATGTCTCAAGTAGACTGGTGTGGTCTTGCCTGAGTGAGAAATGCAGGTCATGTTTTGGAAAGGGCTGTCTGACCCCACGCAGTGCCTGCGGCTGCATGTGTCTGGCGGCTAAGTGTGCCATGGAGAAGGTCCCGCACACCTTCAGTGTTAGCATGGCCAAGCCCCAACTAGGGTCCTTTGGGACACACGGATACACAGGGACAGCACTGACTTCAGGTGAAGGTATGCCTGGGGAAAAGTGGATGTGACTTACTTAAGGTCTCCAACCCATGGTCCAAACATCCCCCCAAGATGCCTGACCTGGGCACCCCACTGTTCACCATGAACACAGCACCTGGTTGCAGCCCAGCTGCCATTCAAGCCTAGCCACTTCCTACTGGGCTACAGATGGGCCATGGAAAGTCCACCAGGACCTTGCAGTAGGTAGGGAGAGGACTAACCGCAAAAGGCATCAGAGCTGCTGAGCGCGAAGACGGCCAAGGTGCGTTGCTGGGGGAGGCAGCTCCGCCGTTTCAGCCAGCACTGCAGGCAGCAGCAGATCCCACAGGACAGGAGCAAGGCCAGGAAAAACAACATCAGGAACCTGAGGCAGAGGCAGCAGGGGAGGAACAGTACCATCACCATCTGCAGGCAGCACCGACAGATGGCTTCATGTCTTCGAATTAACATATTCATTAACATCTTTTGCAAATAGCCGTTAAATGTTGCGGTTTCCCCATCAGTGTACTGGACATGATCAAAGTCCCCGGAAATCTGTGTCTCAGTGCTGAGTGCTGGCTGGAAACTCAACATTTCTCCCCAAAATCATTCATCGGTTTTGCCCAGCTCAGTTGTCAGCATACAGTGAGGAGAATATGGATAAATGATTCCCATTAGTCAGTAAAGACAGAACACAGGGACAGCCCAGGAGCAATGCTCTCTAGCTATCAGTCTCTCTTAATGCCTTTCTCTCTACATATCCATCAAAGAATATTATTTGCCAGTTTTTCCCTCTAAACCAGCTCTAAAACTTACCACACATACCAGCTGCTATAGTTTTCATCGCTCCCCCTGATGCACCTAACAAGGGAAAAATAAAAAGAACTTTCAGTCCAGCGTGAGGGGACCGTACCGTCTGCAACGCATGTCTACAACACAAAGAAAAGCATCATTGATAAGTAGAGGATAGAGATTTCATCCACCATGGGAACCCTATTAAAAGCTTCTCTATGTAGATGGGAGCAGATGCAGATGATATACAAAGCAGAGTGCAACTGGTTTGCCTTTCAACACTGGCATCCACCACTAGTGTTTTTGTTGAAAACCCAAAGGGTTGACGGCCTCCCTTTCCTCTTTTGGACAAAAACTAAATGGCCCTTTCCTGGAAGCCCTCGTTCCTCTGCTGTGCCAGTGTGCCGGGCAGGAGCACATCATCCCCAAAAGAGCCTGGGGTGGCAGCAGCCACGGGTGAGAAAACAGAGAGCCACACTCACCTCTCGCCAAGCTCACAGTCCGACCCAGAGTCTGCTAACTGAAAACACCACACATGTCAATCAGAGAGGGCAAATACATGTTGTTTTTTAAACCAGTATAATTACTGATCTCAGAGTGGGAAGTCAGAGAGGAAGAGCCACACAGGTGCTGCCTCCTCCAGGGATGAAAACTAGCCTTATCCCCAGAGACCACAGAGCCTGCACATCTCTGGTCTGAGCTAGCCCATATCAAAACCAGCAGATAACCTCACAGAGAACTCAAAAAATTCACTAGTTTGCAGATGAAAGCTAGGCCGGGGGAAAGCATTTTTTTTTTATGTGAAAGAGGGAAGGACAAGAGACACAAGCAGGTGTCAGAAACCTGTTTGCAGAAGTGGGCTTTGCTATTCAGAAATGTCTGCTGAAAATGTCCTGTGACCAAATTCTTGGTCTGTAGCTCATTTTCAAGTAGTTAATTGTGAATGTAGCTCTAAACTGGAGCTGTTTTGACGAGAGGTGTGCTCTACCCAGCATTTTCCTGTTTTCAGATACTAATGGTGCATCGTTCCCAGAGTCAGGTTTCAGGTATTGCAAATATGTGAACCTGAAACTTGTTTTTCAGGTATATTTTCTACTCTCCACTCAAGCAAGTTTGTTTTTGCAAGCCTTGTTGATCTTAGCCTCAGTTTCAAATTATCTGGGCAAAAAGTAACTGAGGTGGTTCATCAGTATGATTGAATCAAATCCAATACAATTTTTGGCTGACTCGCACTAGGTGTGTAAAAATACTTGCCCAAGTTTGCTACAAAAAACTTCAGATCAAGCATAGAATTGCCCTAATACTGGGAAGCAGAATGAGCAAGATGGAAGAACTGATATTTATTTCTTGCAGAGAACTATTAGAATGTAATTTGTAAATCGTTACTTTACTTTGAATTTCCTTCTGCGTATATCCAAAACACATAGAGATTTCTGACTTTTTTTTGAGCCAGACTGTAGAGCTCTGTTCTGTATGAGAAATTTGTATCAAATATGTGCAATTGAGACATCTCATATTACAGCTCTAATAGGACTTCTGTGTAAGGATTTTGTTGTGCAAAGCTTGTGTCACTGTAAACAGCAAGAAATTACCCCACAAATCTCTATAATGTGTCTGATCCTGTGCACACACTGCCTTTTGGTCTCAAGTTTCACCAGAGGTCTTTAGATATAATAAGTCTTTCACATAAAACATTATCTATGAAATTTCATGAGTGGCTGAAACCCAAATGAGGAATAGAGAAAAAGACAGAAGCTTCAACTCTTCCAGACGTGTCCTTTAAAAACTGAGCTAATTTACCATGTCACACATGGACCCTGGTGCAGAATATTTTAATTTTTTTTTTTTGCACTTCAACTGATTATTAGAATAACAGGTCAAAACCAGACAGCTGATTGCTGTGATTACGTGTGCCCTGAGTATTCTTCATGGCTGAATGACAACCTCTGGACCCTCTTTCATCATCCTTCAAACTATCTCAGCAGAGCTACCTTAGCGTAGTTAAACTGCAGCAAAGTGCATCTGCTCTGAGGCAGTAATCTATCAATGCAACCAAACACCCACCCGTGCTGCTGAAGACCCATGCTCTTCCATTTCAATATCCGTAGACAGAATAAAGGATTAAGGCAGCTTTCTCTGCATTAATTGGAATTGTTGTGAACATTAAATCCTCCCCAAATTAATCAGGTCCTCAAAAAATTCTTCCCAAAAAAGTAAAAAGGGCTGACGACTAAATTCTATAAAAGTTGAAATCTCCCCCCGCAACCAAATCCCTAAAATCAGCCTGGTCCCAGTGAAGGGTTTGGTTACCTGGAAGAAGTTTAAAACCAGAACTCCAGTTCCTGTGATCCATGAAGAGAAACACAAAGCTCCAGGTCTCTGCATCACTGGCAGGAGAAACGTGGAAAGACCTTTGTTTGCAGCAGTGTTTTACCCTCTGTAATTTGGAACTTTTAAAACTTCTCCGCACATTGTGCCTTCAGCCAGAGAATACATTACCCAATGGCTTCCTGCACTTCAGAAATTACCACTAGCCAAGGAACAAATTTGGATTTGCATGGACACACTCAAATAGCTGCTAGAAGTTAAAGAAACACTAGTTTAAGGTCAGCACCTTGCAGTTGTTTTGGGATTTTCATAGCTGTTCACAAATTCCTGTTGCTGAACTTAGTTCCATATTAACCCACAGCTGTATTTAACAGGACCTGCTACAAATAAAGAATCACTGGAGACCATATTGTGAGGCCATGCTTTCATTACACGTTGCCTTCAGCTGCAATTCTGGCACTGCAGAAAAAGCAGAGCTATGTCCAACTATCTCCTATGCACTGTGTCTACCACCTCAAACATGTACACCAAGGTCGAAAGAAACTCTTCCCGATCGGAGACAACCACTACCAGCACCTTGACTGCTGTTACACAGCTACCAGGCATAGGGTTGCTAAGAAAATGCATCCAAAAAACCACATATGCCCAACAGTTCTCATAAGGAATACAAGATTTCATTGTACGACATAAGGATGGATTTGATCCTAATGGAGACATCCAGATGATGTAGTTAAACAGAGGTGTAAGATGGTTTGCACTGCAGCTCTGATCACCACAGAACAGTAATCGCAGTTTGTTCAGCAGTCAGTAATACATTGTCACTGAGGTTTACAGCCCGTGGCTGAAATGCACCATTAGCTATGGTTCTTCCAGATTTGACACAAAAGGCGTTGCCGTGAATATGTTCAGCCATCACTCCAGAAGTTAAGCATTATGTTGTGATGCCATTACTTCAGTAATGATTGACAAAACCAAGCCGCTCTTGAGATATACCTCTGTGGCTTTGCTTCAACTGAAAGGTCAAGAAGTCTAACCAACTCTGATACACATACTCAACCTGAGTTTGTTATTTATTGTTGAAGTTTTGCATAAACCCAGTCCAAACCCTGGTGTTCTCAAACGTTTACTTTCAGCTGACTGCTAATTAAAGGCAAGCCTCTGAAACAGTGATTTCTGAGAAAGCATCTTTTCACATTGGTGTTAAGTGCTTGTATAAATGGTCTGAACATGTTGGTGTCCCAGTTCAGACCAATCTTTTTCAATTTTGTCCAACAGTAAATTGCCAAGCCAATTTCTTAGCCACTTTCTTAAAAGAAAAAACTCCTGCAGTATAAAAATGTGCACAGCCTTGCTGGGAACCTTGTGACTCTTACAATTTCAGGCTTCAAAGAGATCATCCATCAGTGAACTAATTTCAGATTTCTTCCTCTCACAATTACTTCCCTCATGCCAGCACCCAGGGTACTTCCAATTTAGAGCTACCAAATGGATCATCCCCAGTATTCTGGGGGGCACGTACCACAATGAGCTCCTGGTACTGAAAAATAACACATAGCATCTGTTCTGGGGATATTTCTAGAAGAAAAGGGAAAGAAATCAATTCTGCCACTGCTCAGCTTCCAGCCCTTGAGGCAAACTTTGAAGTTTTCTGATGGTTGGTCCAATACAGAGATTTCAAGTGGTGGTGGCAATTTGTGGAGCCTGTCCCCGTATTCTCAGTAATGGTGATGAGAGGAGACCGAGTTGGCTGAAAGGGGGTCCACAAACAGGCTTGTCTTTGCTTGAGGGGTGATCCCGATACTGAAAAGAGCTGCTGCTTCAGCAGAAAGACTCTCCTTGCCTGTGATCTGCTGAGCAACTTGAATATATGAATATCATAAAGAACCCCATCACTTGCTCAGCCAGGACCTGACACCAAAAACCCAGAGGAGCTCTGCTCCGAAACCCACGGTGGGCTGCGACCCCCCCTGCCCACTCCCTGCCTACCGTGACACTGCTACCTTTGGGGTTTTACAATACCAGGAGACTCTTCTTCTGAGTAGCTCTGTGTCTAAGGGTTATCTCCAGTCTGGGGGATTTTTCTAGGCTTTTTGTCATTCCAGCTATAAGGAGATATATGCACACATATGTATACATATACATGAAAGGTAGTCCCTGCTCCCTCCTCCTCATCCCGTACTGATGAAAAGTTTGGTAGCTCTTGCCTCCTCAATCAATTATATCCACCTCATCAGTGGACTCAGGAGGCTGTTCTCTGATAGCTGTTAATTCATGGCCATTAGATTAAAAATCTGTTATTTCCTCGTCACCTTATGTTGTTGCTAGGTGACAAATGCATCTCCCAGGCAGCAACAGGGACTACTGCAACATACAGCAATTTATGATTGTCCATTATCTCTTTGCTTAAAGTGCCTGTTCCTTTCAGTGGGAGGAAGATGGGCAGTTCTAGGATCATCCAAAGTGTGACTTTTAGAGTAGCTACAGAAACTTCCTCCACTGGAGGCTGGCTCTTGCTGGGCTTCACATAAAATGATGCAAGACTAGGAGACAGGAGAATTTGGGAGAAGCTGATTTAACTTGTCAAGTCTGATGGGTTTAAGGTTGGATTAAGGGTCCGAATTTCAGGAACTAAGCTCATTTGTGTGTGTACGTGCACTAGAAGTGATGGTCTTTGCTTGCTTGAGTGTCCTACAGTAATTTTCAGTCATGCTTTTGGTTTGAGCCAAAATTTCAGGGGTACCCTGGGGACCTCAGGGTTTTGGTGAGAGTGGGAGGAAACTCACTGGCAAACATGAGCCCACACAGAGCCCCTGGCAGTTCATAAGCACAGCCTTTCAAACCTGCTTCAAGCTCATAGCTGCCTTCAGAGCATTTCCTAGCTTCCAGGAATGATTTTTGGGAAAGCAATCACCTTGCTAAGCTCTGAGCAGCCTCCCAGTACAGTCCAGAATGGAACTCTGAAAGACTTTTCCAGAAAGAAAGCAAGGAAGGAGAGTGGCAGAAGGAGATGTGAGACAGACACAGGAAAGGACACGCAACAGGATGAAGAATGCACAGAAATGCAAGGTGGGAAACAAGGAAAGGCAGGGAAGCCCTGCTCTCTATTAAGGTCAACTGACAAGAGTTAATTAAGCATGTGTTGGTTTTTTTACACCACAGTTTTTTCACATCAACACCACAATCAATTTTTCCTCCAGCCCAAGTCTGCTGAGAGCTCTTCTCTCCCTACTCAACTTCACTGCCATGGCTGGCTCAGTCTTTGTTTTTGTAGCTGCATCCTCAGTGTCTGGGCTCAGCCAGACTGCGATCATCTCTCCCAGCCTGTCCCAGCAAGACTCAGGACAGGGAAATTGAGTTTTGCCAAAGAGCAAAATAACAGGGAGGACTGAGGATTGAGCATTGCCTCTCTGCAAAAGGAGAACTAAAGCAGCTTCAGTCTCTTCCTCGCAAAATGAACGCTGCAAGGAGCCACTTGCTCCTTACAAACACACTGAGACAAACCCAACACCAGGGAGAGCTATTTAAGCTAATGGCCAGTGCTGGCATGGGAACAAATGGGAGCAAACTGACCATGAATAAATTGAGACTGGAAATGCAAAGAAGGTTCACCCCATCCGGAGCAGCGAGGTTGTGCAGCAGCTTGTCCGTGGGAGGAGTGTGGGCACAAAACCAAATGACTCCCAGGATGGAAGTCATTGAGCTCCCACTGGGGATGTAACCACTTTAACAGGACTTGCTGACCCAGAGAGTCCTTTCCCATGCCATGGAAACCACCCCAGTTGGTCCTTGGATGCCCAAATCCATCCACATGCACGGGAGTCAGCCAACACAGCCCCGGGCTCGTGTGAGCAAGGAAGGATGAACTCTTTAAAACAAGCCTTGGTAGAGCTGGCACAGCCTGTTGTCTTTCAAAAGGATTATAACTAGTTGCTGCTCACTGATGAATACTGCCCTTTGTGAGCCTGTGCGGGGGACGTGCTGCACAGGGGGAAGGAAAGACTCCGGGCGCTGATTTAAATGAATGCAAACAAGGATGACATTGTTCTGCTGCATCCTCCCCAGGAGCAAGGCTTTGCAGGTCACCCTCAGATCTGAGGCAACTGCAGCTACCTCCGTTGTTTCAGATGGTCCAGAGAGCCCTTTTGTTTGCCTTGGTGTATCAGTAGGGAAAATCCAGCAGAGAATGGGGTCAAAGAAGCTTTTTGCATGGCAGAAAGCTAAAGGAAAAGGAATCTCCTTTTAGGTTAGTTATTTGTAAAAGGGATTTCTCCCATATATGTGTGCATATCCCAGACTGAGAACTACAGAAAACTGTCTTCCATACGGAGTTGTTCATGAAGACCTCAAATCCTTAAATCACACACTCATGGGACATTAAAACTTTAAAACTATCCAAAGTATAGTTAAAACTATATCCAAAGTCCACTGAATTGTCGTGAGAAACTGCCGTGAATTGTTCAAAACGCCCTGTTTCAACCCTATAATGAACATCTGAAATAGATACTGCAACAAGTAAAATACCGAGCGCACATGAAACGATTCAGGCAGGAGCTTTCTTGCTCTGGAATTCACAGGGGGAAGAAACTTTGAGAAGTGCACGTTCCCAGCAAGTGTCTTGCCTATGCCCATGACTCTGGTAGCAACTCTGCTCTCACCATTAAAAACAGAAAACAGTAAGCAGTGTTTTACAGACAGCTGTGTTATGGTGGGGCAATGAGAAGCTGAAAGAATTTAGAGAAGTGGTTTGGGTTCAAAACAAAACACAACTTGGGGTGGGGAAAACTTAAGTTGGCTACTAAAAAAGTGCCAAAATAATGGGATTTGTGTTAAGCCTAGCAGTTGTTTGGTCAGAATTACATTTTAAGATCTACTGCACCTGAGGAATAAATGGTAGTTTGGCTTCTCTTATTTCTGGCTTGGACATTAGGACTTGAGACAATTCCCAGCTCTGTCACTGACTTCCCACACAGCCATGAATTCTGTCTATTACAGCCCACCTGGAAAAAAGGTGTAAGACCTTTTATTGCACAAGCCCTCCAGATAGGCACTGTACCTCTCACAGAGCATGTCAGAAATCAATTCAAAGGGCTGGATAACCCTCCAGACTTGAAGAACAGAAAGCCAGAATTAAGGATGAAGCTGATAAAATTAAAAGCAGCTTGAATAAAGAGAAAGATGAAGTATACCAGAAATACAGTCAAAGTAATCACCAGCAGAAATTTTCCCCTTTGTTTTTTTTAGCATGACATTGAAGCTGATTACAGCTACTTGAATCCTGAAGTCTGCTGCTAGTTCTTCATGCTCAAACAGGTCCTCTTACTTTTAATCAGTTAAAATTGTATTTGTATTTTAATCATTAGAAATTATATTTGGGGGTTATTTCTATTTCTTAATTTCTCTTTTTTTGTTACTCTGTTGCCAGGAGCTAAGAAATTACAGTTAAAAAATTAAATGTCTTTTGTATTTTAATCCCTGTAATTTACTTAGCTGCTGGATGTAAAAAGACAAAAGGAGAATAAATTGCTTGAAAGCAGATAGAGGCTTCATTTTCCCCTGCCTTTGAGTTACTGATATCACGTTGGACACCACATGGGAGGTTTTGGCTGAGAAATTAGCATGAGAATATCTGGCACATCCTGAAACACATTTTCAAGTCAATTTTCCAGGCAGAACCACTTAGCAATGAATGCTGAAATACATCACGCTGCCGGTCATTATCAGCTGGTACATGCACTACTTAGCCAAGAAACCCCCCAGTCCGGGGGTTAGCTCTGCAAGAGGGGCCATATGGGCACAGGGACACATACATGTCTCTTGGTACCTCCCGCAACACCCAGACCTCAGACACCAAAGGCTTGATATGCTGTGCCCTGAAGTGAATACACTTGCTGGCATCTCACCCTAAAGCTTCTCCAGATTTTCCAAATACCTAACGACTGCTGCCACAGTTGATTGCTTATAGGCTCACTTTGCATCTTGAACTTGTGCCAGTTATCCTCCATGGGCTTCTTTTGAATTGTTGGGGGACTCAGGTGCAGCCTGTCCCCAAGTACCCCCAGCCCACCTGAGCTCTGGACAGGGAAGAGCAGTGATTTCAGACCCTTATTTCTCACAGGCAGAGTCAGCTCAGGACAGGCTGCATCAAATGCCTGCACATCCAGAATTAGGGAGGGCTCACATCAACACTTACAGATTCAAGAAACACAGCAACAGTGGGCTGCTCTCTAATGTTCCTCTTGTGACAGGTAAAAATTCAAATGCTCTGCCTGGGAACATGATGAGTTGATGCTTGGTGTGAGACGCTGTTTACCCACCTGTGTTGTGTTCTCCAAACACCCTGCAGCAGTGTAGGTCAGGTCAGGGTAGGGACAAGATGATAAAGCTCCTCTCGCTTTACTCCCCCTCTACATCAGCCTCCAGAGTCCTGCAGCACAGCCAGGCTGCTCTCTGGCCACCCAGCTCAGCTCCTCTCCAGGCTGATGCCAGAGTGAGAAATGCTGTATAGAAGACCAGATGGGGAGTTCACATCTTCCACCCTGCTCTCCAGGAGTTTGCTGCATGTATAAACAGACACAGAGAGATGGGGGATTCTTCCAGGGCAGTAGGGATTGCAAATAAAACCATACAAGAGGCATGCTTAGCATACCCCTTTCTCCCCCTCAACTTGCAAATCCCCAACCAGCTTTACTGTTTTACTTAATCTCACAGTTTTATCTCTTACCTTGGTAATATACCTGAAGAACACACTCCTGTTTTTAAGTTCAACACATTGAAACAGCCAGTCTCTGCACACTTCTTTCTTTCAACCTGTCCCTTAAAACTCACCCTTTGATTTCCCCACTGATTCCTGCTTCTGCTCCCTCAATTTCCCTCTGGCCAAGCAGCACCTTCCGAGCAATATGAATCTTTCCAAGCTCATCTCCCCTCAGAGATCCCTCTTTAGAGATCTGACTCAAATTCACCAGAAAATCTCAGCTTGCCCTGAAGCAGGTTTTTATAGGCCCCCATCTCCCATAGGACTTTGCAGCTCTGGAAGCAAAAGGTGCAAACACTCAGAGCTGCCCTTAAATCAGGTGAGGGTGATTACATAGGACCTATCCAATAGAGGGGAAAATAATCTCTCCCCTGCCTTTACACCAATGAAAATCTCTCTCTTCTAGAGCAAACAAACTACAATTGGCTACTTTTGTAAAAATCCTTCCTTTTATTTACATTTGAGTGGGTTTGTTTGGTTGGTTTTTTTTTTTGTGCTGTAATAACACTTAGATGTGTTAGGGGTTGTATAAATATAAGAATTCTTATACATATGAGAGTCTGGATGTCAGAGAAACGACATTCTTCTCAGTTCCACCTGGATAGCAGTCAGCATTAGCTATGGATCTATTTTTCCAATCTCCCCATTCTTATAAGGTAATACTCGTGCACCACCTCTCCCCAGGTTTCTTCAGTGTGCTACAGACATTGATTAGCCCCAATCCTATGAGAGAAGAAGAAAATCCTTAGCTTATATTGCCTCTTGGTATGCTTGGGCACAGTGTTTGAGCAACTGGACAGACTTGATGGTTAGTGTTGGGGCGGGAAACCAGGAGTGCTGAGGTTCAGCTGCATTGTGTTATCATAGCTTGCACATCTAAAAGGTATGCTTGGGGAAAGCATTCTAGAGGAACATCCTTACAGCAACAGAGCAACACTGGTATGAACACTGAAAATCATAGCTCAGACACCCACCTCATCTCCTGTGCACAGACCTCATCGTCCTTGAGGTTCTCATCCACGTTTCCATGCTCTCCTTACTCATGCAAGCTCTGATGTCAGGGACAGAAAGAATGGGCCTAATCCTGAAAGATACAGAGTTCCTGCTGCCTGCAGAAGGGTGAATGGTGCTGGGTCATTCTCAGGGTGAAACCTGGGCAGTCCACTCCTGCCAGGGAGGGTGATGCACCAGGGACCCAACACTGCACTGGCTACAGCCAGTGAGAGCAGAGTGAGCCCTGAATGGAGCACAACCATCTGTGAATTTACTATTCCTTCTCAAATGCTAATTAGTTATTTACATAAAACTTTGGAACATTTTAATTAGTTTCGTTAATTTAGAATTCACAGAAAGAGAGCTATAAAAGTCTATTATATGGGACGCTTATTCAAATGAAGCTTGAAATGGCACATGATGATGTACTCGCAAATCTCCTGCCAACACAGTGCGAAAAAAGAGAGGGTGGCCAGGCATTGAGTTAGGCAGCAAGGAGATTGGCATTCCTCCTGGACTGGGTAAAGCTGAGAAGCTGGTCCTGGTTAGGGATATGGTCTTTTCCCACTTGAGGCCTCAGCTTGATAGCCCCAGAGTCATATTGTCCCAATATCATTGTATTTAATGTGTCCTCCTCCTCAGGGAAGCAATAACACTTTCTTTTCTGCTGGTCAGCTATTTTTCCTAAACATGTAGGAAGTCATTATTGTGTTCGAGATGATTTGAGATGATTCAAATCAGACTAAAAATGGGCAGCAGTTTATGGAGCCACAGGAGTGAGACAGATGGACATCCGTCCATTGGTCATATGATCATGCTGCCCAGTTTCTTTAGGAGATTTGGTGATGAAAACAAATGCACCTCCAGTATTGACATGTCAGGTGAACTACAAGCTCCCCTTGGACTGCTTCACAGGTCTTTGCCATTCAGCTTAAGCACACAAGGGGCACCACAAGGCAGCAGACCTCTCTCTTGCTCTGTGCAGGTTGTGAAGGCAACCATCTGCATGCCTAGACATCATTTCCCTGCCATCACGCCTGCAGTTACTGCCTGCACTGGCAATAAAGGCAAAGTGTGCTGGTCCTGCCTTAGCTGGACCTTTATTCTCAAAGCAGGTGGAGAAGCACTTTCTTTCATCAAGTTCTTCCTTTCCCCGGCACTAAATTCAATTAAAGCAAAGTTGCGTGTATGTGGCTGGACTGATAACTCTGTAAATCCATCTGTCACAAGTTGTTACAGAATCTAAATTACACCATCACCATTAATCCCAAGATATAGAAATGTCCAAGAAGCTATATAAAATAAGAGACACTCTGCCCTAAGATTTAATCTGGCAGGGAAAATAGTTTTCTATATAAAATACAGCACACGTTACCTCTTGAGGTTAAAGACTTGATTCAATAAATCTGGAATTACCCCAGCTATACTTTTATTTGGAAACCGTCTTCCTTGAAGGAAGGTAAATTCTGGCATCACACCCAGTTGTGACAGAGCTGCTGGCTGCCTGAAGAGCTGGAGGACAGCATGGAGTGAGAGAAATGCAAGGCTATATCCAAAACATTACAAACAGAATTAATGGGTGGTGAAATTAAAAGTGAGATGGAGCCACAAACTCTTCTTTGCTCCATGACAAAACACCTGTTCTCTGGGGCTCACAAGAAGTCTAAGAATATTTTTATGTCATTTTCTAAAAATCAACGAAACAATAGGAACATTGCACTGAAACAAATCCACTCCACTAAAGTCAATGGGTCATTTGGGCTTCATGTACCTCTTTGATGACCCATAGTCTGGCATTTTGCAGGCTGTTGGGCAAATAATGCTGTGTTTTCAAAGGAGAAAGAAGGGTTTGGCTGCATAAACTCCATGGGCATCTATTACTCTGCACAGATACTGGAAAATGTAAGTCATTGTTGATAGCAGGGGAAGATCACAGAGGACTGTCATGAGCGGGAAGAGGTGACTACAAGGAGCAAATCACCTGTTCATAAGTGGGTTCATTATGGGTTATGCTTGTAGGTTAAGAAACAGGGATAAGTTCTGCTGTAAAACCTGTTAAGAAGGGGAGTGGAGAACACATTATGAAGTTCAGCTCTGTGTCTTCTGGGAAAACAGATGGACCGCTGAAGGATGGACCAGTTCACCTGGAGGTAGAATAACTAACCTGGAGGTGTCTGCTTCCACCTCTAACATCTTTGGCTTCAGGGGAAATGTTTGGGGCATAGCTCAAGACTGTGTGAACCCATGGGAGTAGATGTGTTGATTTGATGGAGGCCAGCATGGGATAGTTTTTTCAGTCTTTGTCAAAGATGAAGAAACTGAAGATACTTTGAGAGTCACTGCCACCAGTAAGGCAAATTGGAAATATTCTCTGGGCAAGAATTTGCTTGATAGCAACAACAGAAGGAAATGAAGTTAGAAGGTACTGGCAGCCAACTGGCAGGTAGTTCATGGGTGTCAAATCCTTTAATCCAACATTTTAAAGCCCATCAAAAGATTTTACAGCCAATATATAAATGCCCCATGAAATGCAAGGCTGCTGGAAATTATTGAGGACAAGAGCCAAGCACAATTCAGAAAGAAATTGGACATCAGCATGGAAAAGGAGAATTTGCAGAACAATGAAGTGTTTTTTGGAAAGCCTTTCCGTTTTGATGCATAAACAAGATTCACACTAGCAGAGGTGCAGAAGAAACATAACTCATAATTACTCTCTTACTTTCCTCTGGCCATTGCAGGAGCCAGGACATCAGAAATGTGCTCAGCAGAGCAATCCCTATTTGCAATGTTGGGACCTTGCTGTTTATTCAGAGCTCCCCCATTGACCCATCTCCCTGTCACAAACTGATTAAGTGCACATGTCAGAAGGACCGCCTGCAACATAAAGCAATCAGTGAAAAGGAAAAGGAAACTGGAGGGTATAAACCAAGTAGCTTTTTACTAGCAACTTCACCGTGAAGGGGCTGGAAGTCACAGCAGGGCAGTGGCACATGCCAGGATAGTCCAGAGGAAAGCCATGGAAATGGTTGGGGAGCTCAGCCTAGAAAAAGCACCCGCAGCCTTGCGTTGGCCTGAGTGTTGATCCCCTTCTATAGGTATGAAAAGTCAGGCTCCGAGGGTGGGCTTGGAAAGGTAGGCACAGCATCACCTCACTGTGCACATGAGGTCCACCCAGAAACTCATTCCTACCATCCCCATTCCTCACTGCTCTGTCTCAGCATTGCCCTACATGAAACACTCTGGAGGACCAGCTCCTAAGAGGCAGGGACATACCACCTTGTCCCTGTGAGTGGAGAGAGCAGGCCTTTTCTCGTCACCAATAAATGAGTAGACTTGATCTCAAAGTCTTCCACATACTGGCTTCAAATCATGTTTTTAATTAAACCGAGGAGGAAAGGACAGAGGAGGAATGCTAAAATGAGCGTTGGGGTGTCAAGGCTGTGGTTTTGGTATTTTTTTGTAATTTCAGTACCTCGTGAGCGAAGAGAAGTGGAACAACATGGCAGAAACATGGTACTGGAGAGCATTGGTTCATAGCATCAGGGCCAGGGGCATTAGGAGATGATGTCCCAGTGCCCAAAGGCTGGCCAGTGCCTCAAACAACAGCCTTGCCATCTCCCACACTGGCCAGGACTCCCCAGAGCTGCAGCCAGGGTGAGAGGAAAAGCTTTAACGAAGGGGTAGATCTTTCCTCACCAGCTGGGAAGGGTGAATAGATCCAACTTTACACTTCATCAGAAAACAGTTTTGCAAAGCTTGTGTACTCAGGTGATGAAGAATTGCACTTGGCAGATAGCAAATGCACATCACATCCCGTAAATCTTTCCTAAAAGGGCATCACAAATTAATCACTGTGCTGGAGTTCTTTTTTTTTTTTCTTTAGAGCATCATTTATCAATTTAATTTAACATTACTTCAGTTGCTGAGGAGTCATGATTGGAAACCTGCACCAAACAGGGTTGAACACTAATGCCTGGTCATCTAATTGGAAAATATTCAAAAAGTCAAGCTGAATTCTATCCTCTCCAGCCACACTGCACACAGAGACATGGAAATGTTCCCCATTATAAATAATAACACTATTTATTACTCAAGACTTGTAATTGTTGGAGAGAATGGCAAAATCACAAAAGGTTCAATAAAAGTGGCTTGCAAATTAATGTCATTATGCTTGAAATTGAACTGCTTTCCATGCTCCTGGCAGAGATACCTCAAGGATACCAAAATTGTCTGTGCCTCTGTATTGCATCTCGCACCATGATCCTTCTGCTTTACACAGTAATGCAGTAAGTTTCCATCACGCCACTGATGGGAAGGGGGAGGTTTGCTTAGTGATGTGTGAAATGATGAATAAAACTTCAGGAAATTTTTCTGGGAGAGGGCAGCAAGGGGAGAGCTTTATTACATTATTGGGTCGCCATCAACTCCAGAAATCCAGAAATTTTGTACATCTTTCAAATAATGAGCATCAAATGGGGGGAAAAAAAGGAAGGTTCAAGGCTGGTTCAAATTTCTGCACATCCCAAAATGTATCTTCATTTCAATTAAATCTTGACCTGTTGTTAATCAAAAGAGCTCTCTGTGTCTTGCTACCTCAGAACTCTGGCATTGCCAGCAGGATGCTGAAATCTCAGGTCCTGGCTCCCTGGGGAGTGATGGAGGCTCTCCTCAGGGCAGCACGGTGCCGGTGAAGCACACAGGCAGCTCTGCCTCTGCAGGGGCCATGGACTGCATCCCACGTGTGTCCAAGTGCCTCTCCACACTGCTGTCACTGCGGGGGAGGGCTAAGCAGACACAAGGTATTAAATGATTTATCTGGTGTCATACAGCAGGTCTCAGATGTAGCACCAACTGGAACCACGAGAATGAATCAGGCCCTCCTGCTCCCAGCCCATGCATGGTAGAGGCTGGGGCATTGCACTGAAGCCCACCATGGGGTCACAAAAAGGGATCTGAGCTGTTACTGAAAGGGGCAAGACAGAGAGACAGGTCAGTAATTTTTATAGGAGAGCACTTTCAAAGAAAAAATTAGAGTGATGTTTTGAATAAGCTCCTGCGACATAAATAATATATATTTAAGCAATATAATATCTACATACAGACATATACAAATATACACATGCATTTAGAAGAGCTCTTCTTTACTCATTAATTCCCTTGGGAGTTGGAAAATCACAGCTGAAAGCATTCATTTGTATGCAGAGATACACAGAATTTTCTGGTTTATACTAAGATAATACTTTTTGGCAAAGAACCCCCCCAAATTGATGTGGGCCATATTCAATAACTTTTTCTAAAAAATAATGAAAGAGATATTTTCAAAATGTAAGGGAAAGAAAAGCTGATTGATTGTTTTTTATGTTTTCAATTTCATGTTATAATTTTGCAGCACTATTCTTAAGACCTGACCAATTTAACCCTTGCATAACGTTTCTAACAAACTGAGTGTGTGTTGCACTGGGGGTGGTTCAGCGTGAAACAGGAGTGGGGGGTACTCACCAGAAAAAAGGCAAAACTCCCCAAATTTGATTTTAAGTGGGCTTAGACCAATGTTCCCATATTTTGATTTGTCTTCAAAGTCAAAAAGTTCCCAGTTTTCCCAAGCATCCTCGCATCCCACTGGGCAGGTGGGCCATGAGAGAGCAGCTCTGCTTGCTCCTGCCATTCCCTGCTCTCACCACTGGTATTGGTAGACACAGGCAGCTCCACTTTTTCCCTAGCACTTCCACTTGTGTGTGGCATCTTCAAACCACAAGGCATGAATCCTCGAGCAATAATATTTGATCTGATACTACATAATCTGCTCAACACATACAAATACGGAAGACCAGCATAATATCTACCAGCACAATGAGTTTGATGATACTAATTATTAAAAAAAAAAAGTTATGAAAAAATTATATGTTTTCCCTGCGTGTTGGGAGGATGAGATGCTCCCTAACACTTGAAGTAACTTCCAATCAATATTTCCTGCAGTTTTTCTGGCCTTTTCCAGCATCCCCCGACTTTATTTCTGATCTCAGACACTGAAGATTTAATCAATCACTGCTCCACCTGCTCTTGGAAACAAAGCAGTTCAAAGCACTCGTATTTACTGCATGTCAGTAGGTTGTGGTGATGAAGTAGCTGTGCTTGTATTGTTAATCCACTGCTTATTACAAAGCAACATAAGATAGAGCTGTCTTCATCTGGTAGCACTTTACCAAGTAGAGCAAGCCTCAGACACTGCACCAATGCACAATGACGGAAGGAGGAGAGGACTGATCTTCCAAATTTCTCCAGGCTAATCTTAAAGGTTAATATGAAGAGGACAACAAATTCCTTGTGAATTATTGCTTTACATATTAAACTTCCTTTCTTGTGTTGAATGCAAGGCCTGGGTGTTCCTTATTTTGTTACAGGAACTAGCAGTAGTTGATTTTTTCTGTAGAGCCACCAAACTATCTACCTCACGCCTGGAGAGTTGTTCCAGGAAGAGATGACAGATGTTACAAACAATAATAAAAACCATGCCCTTTGGATATATAAGTGAAATGCAAAGCAGTTGCCTAGCTACTTCCAGAAGTACAAGCACACCTGGCTACAACAGGAGAGAAAAATGGAGAGCTGCTCCTTGGGGGTTTGCAACAGCTCCTTTCCTCTGCAGGCTGGCACAGGACGAGGCCTGCGGGATCCACCAGCTCTGCTACGCTGGGTGCACCCACTGCTGCTTTGGGCAAGTCTCTAACAATCCCGCTTGCTTGGGTTTTCACGATCTAGAATAAGCCCCAGCCAGGACTCAGGTGATGGTTGTTCCAGAGCTGTGGTTCCACAGAGCTGCAAAACTTCAAGGTGCCAAAAGGTCCCTTGTTAGGGCTCATCAGTAGTTAAACCAATGATAATATCTGTCATAAGTACTTTCAGAAATGACAAAACTTCACCCTGCATTGCAGTTGTTGAGTTGTTGTCTGTGCCTCGCTGTTTGTAAATACGTGCTGAATATTTTGAACAAATAGTTCTTAAACTTCAGACTCTTCCCTTCAGGGTATTCCCTAGTGACAATTTGTGCTTCACATTGAAATAAACTGATGCATCATCAACAAACAAAATATTTGCCCAAATGGCATATTAAGAAACCGAACTCCCTGCCCCTCTGCCACCAGCCAGGACCCAGCTTTACCGGCCTGTGGAAGGGACCCTGCCGCTGCTTGGCCATCAGTGCATCATGCAGAAACTCCCCTGAGTCCTCCTCGCTGTGCGCTCCTCACCTGCATCACCAGCAAATACCTTCAGAGTCAACGTCGCTGAGGTAGCCATGGCCCTTGGGGACCGGACCTGAGATACGCAGAGCAGAGGTGTCTGCTCAGAGTCACTTAGAGGCCAAACCACAAGAATTCTTTCGCAAGAAGATGCAACATCTCTGAGATGTTTTGCCTTGAACATCTGGAATATTTCTTTTGTCTGGGCAAGTAATCAAATAGGTGTTACCCTTGCTATATGTAAAAGAGCACTTAAGCTTGTCCTTAATTTGTAGGATAGTATTTAAGGTTAAACTCATGTTTAAACAACAAGCATTTTTTTTTCTTTTAATTAAGATTTATACAGATTCCCATCTGTAGACTAACTGATGAAGTCCTAATGAGCAGAGAGCCTAATTATGATCATTCTGTAATTGAAATAATGGTGTGCCTCAGAATAAGGCTATTATGTTGCCAGATAATGGAATAATGAGCTCCAAAGAAGGAGTAACAAAGGTCTGTAAAAGCAGTTCTTATAAGGACATACCTACCTGCAAACACCTCCATGTAGTATTCAGACGTGTATAATGTGATATATAGCATGACATGTCCAAAGATGTATATCAAGGTGTTGATAATGGCTGGAGTACAAAGGCATGCCTGAAGGCAATAGAATTATTAATGCAAGATAAAAGAAAATAAACCAGAGAAGGCTGCATGAAGTGATGTAGGAGACAGATTAAAAGTATAAAGAGGAAAGTCAGTGGGAGTAAACGGTGGGAAAACAATCAACATCCGCCACAATATTGGTCGCATCGGCTGAAACCAGCCCCCTCCACACTCTGATTGATGAAATACACTTGAATTGAACATTTTTTTCTTGCCTAAATGACCAGCTCTAATCACGAGCTCCACACATTGCCGCTTTCTTCAATGTTCAGCTGGTCAGGAAAGAAAAGATAATTACAGAATGTTTGTTTAGTAATTGTCTGGTTCTATTTTAGAGTTTGCTTCTGGTGCTAACGAATGCGACTCCATTATGTCATTTATCATGTGAACAGTCAGGTTGAGGAACATTTTAAATCAAGAACTATTTTGGTTTGCATGAGAAATAACCCCACAGAAAACTGACAGCATGTGTGAGCAGAAAAATTCCATGCCTGAAAATGATAGGTTAGGTGACTTCACCGGATAAAAACCTTAAGGAAATCTCTTTCCACCAGCAGAGCAGAATGTTCATGGGAAGGGAAGAGCTGCAGCCCCATATTTATCCTCACGAGGAAGTCCAGATTGGGAGTTATTTAACTGGCTTGCTAGGAGACATTAGTTTTCTGTTACCTTTTCTACTATCCCCCATTGTAAGGGAGAACTTTTATTTACATCTTGAACAAGCTAAAAATTATACTCTAAACCTGATGTAAGTACAGATGAAATAGGTTGTAATTATATTTCAGGTGTGGCAAGAGCAGGAAAGTGGAGCTAGGGGGAGGCACCAGCCAGACATTACTCAGAGATACATCCGGAAAGTGACGGGGAATCACAGCTCTTGTCTAAACAGCTCCCTCGCTATAAACCCACATTTGCATCAGAAACATGAAGTTCCCCATGTTATACTGCAGCACCAGGTGCATGACTTTTTCCTGACTTAATACGGCCCGAAACAATGCATTTCTCCATTAGGGTGGGATCTCACACATATCCCCCATCCTATGGATGGGCATCATTCTTGGTGAACCCAGACAAGGTAATTTGGGGTCAGCTGAGAGAAAGGTGGCTGGGAGCACACAACCATGTGGGAATAAACTGGAAATTTCCACTAAGAGCATTTTGAACCTCAAAATAATTTGCTAAGTGATTGTACAACTGTAGGTTGAGAAACCTGTCTGAAATGACTGGTCAAAGAAAACACATCCATTTAAGAGGGTGTCCTCCCAGTAACAGTGGAGCAGAAGTTGTTTGACAATACTTTGGATACTAACTTGAAGACTGTAGGTGACTAATAATAGCAGCGCCTTTTTTCCAGAAATATGAAAGTCATAAAAATGATGGTTTAGAGGGACCAAAACTATTTATAAACTGAAGAAGAATTCAGTGAAGAGTTTTGACTAAAAAGGAGTGGAGGGGAGAATTTTAATGTGCTTGAAATAGAAGCAAAATCTTAAAGGAAAAAAAATGCAATTTAAAGTATTTTAAATGGTTTTTTAAAAAGTTGAGTGGCTCAAACATGAAAGGACACCTTCTATTTCAGATCAGATTAAGATTTTATGTTTACCAGGATGAGCAACCTTGCTTCAAGTCGTCCTCTAACTTCAGCCTTCTGAGGATGGGCAGAGGACTTCACCCAGGATCTTTCATCCATGCTATACACAGAGAAATAATAATACAGAGAAATTTAACTGAAAAAATAATAAAAGTTCCCAGGAGCATTGACTTCCATCATAAGCTTTATTGTTCATTTCCTTTTGGCCAATTACTCTCTTCAGAAGTTTCTCTGGCATATTATGAAGACTAAGTGTTAAACCTGGGAGGTCGTTTAACTTGCAGCCTGTCGAGCACATCTTTACATTGCTGGTTAACGACTTGTGAACTTCATTGTCAGATGCTGCTTTGCGACTTTGCATCTCCCAGTTGATGGCTCTCTGCCACAAGCAGAGCAACTGCCGGGGTTCGAGGGTGCCTCTCGCCCTTGTGAAATTCAAGTTCATTCTTTTTCTGCTCCCCTCGCTTTCTCCTTGCAAATTTATGACTTGCTAACAAATGTGTTGCTCTTGATTCCCTCCTCTTCAATGATCTTTAAGATCTCTCATTTCATAAGGAAGAGGCAGGTGGGTGATCTGCTTCCAAAAAAAAAAAGAGTTTCCATAAGTGTGGCTTGTGTCTTAAGGCTGCCTATACATCTACCCAATTTCTGTTGACTTAATTCAGTCTTTTTTTGTCAAATTACATAGCAGTAATTAACTGCCCTAACCAAAGTGTTTTCCTCAAGGTGCCCACATTGCTGTGAGAGCTGTAGGTTGTTGTACCCACACACACAAGCAGCATCCTTTCATCATTCTTCATACAAATTGAATACTTCCTCTGCTGATCTTTACAGCTGTTCTCTGAATACCATCCACAATTAATGAAATATTACTGTGGCTCACCCATTCCTTCAAAAACCTTTGTCCAAGCTTGTTATGCCCTAGGAGGCTAATAACACTTACTGCACCTTTGCAAATTTTGGCTCAATCCCTCTTCCTGCTACGAGAAAGAAAATAGTCTCAAAGGCTTCTGATTTTCCCTTGAAGATAGATTTGGAAACCCAGGACTAGAAGTTACCAGGAGCATCCCTGAGTCCTGCCCTCTGTTTTCACAAGGCTCACAATGACATTTATAATCATACTGATTTCCATGTAAAAACTGATCGATCTGTTAGGCTATTTTACCCTTCCTGCATCTGCCAGGAAGCTGCTCCAGAAGCTTTCCTGCCTGGTCCTTCAGGAGATAACGATGAAGGGGTGTGGTGGGCTTTTAGAAGAAGCCACCCAAGTCCAAGCAGCACCTCTGCTGCCACAGAGTGACAGAAAAGCCAGCACATCCCCCTGCTCCCGTCACCTGAGCTGGACCACTGCAGCTGCACGGGGCTGCATTGCGCTGATCCGGCACCCGGGAAATCAATAGCAGTCGGGGTGGGAGGAATTACAGCACGTTCCTAGTAATTGTGCAGATGCAAATTTATTGCTCCAAAGTCTTCTCTGATGTAAATCCAGTGAGGTCAATGGAGTTAGAGCAAAACCGGCCATTCTGCGTTGTCTATTATGCTCATTTTTATAATGATGGATAGCAGCTATTGAGAGAAAGGAACTTTCAAATGCCTGGAAATACTCTAACCTGGGAAATGAGCTGCAAGGATGCCAGGAATCACTCCTTGTGCAGATGGGTATTCTTCCTAACCACAGCAGTTGACATTGCCAAAAAACCTCCGCCAGTGTGAACTGCTACAGCTCCATCAGCGCAGCGCTGATTAACAGGAGCAGAGGGTCCTGCCCTTTGATTAAAACACACCAACCTGTTACGGAGGAATTCCCAATTTTGGCAAGAAACAGCATATCCTTACATCAAGGCCTTGCTAACCTGCAGCTGCCCTCTCCAAGGATTGTGTAAGCTTTTCTGCAGTTTCTTAAGTTTGCTCCTAAAATCTTCTGCTGCTTGTGTAACCTTTCTAAGAGTTACACAAAAGGATTGCTTTCCTTAAGAAATCCTTAAATTATGCACAGATAAACCGAGAGTCTAAAGGTTAATGTTGCTTCATCACTGCTGAAGTGAAATCAAAGATTTAAAAGGCCATTCTACAGAACGATCCTGTATTTTTAGGGGAAAACCTAAACTGTTATTGATTATAATAATAAGCTTTTGGAATGTGCTAATGGAATCTTTTTCATTCAACAGACCTGATGATCTCTTTTTTCCATAACCACTGCTGTTCATCATCAGACAGGTACTCAGAAAAGCTGGATTTTGTTCAGAAAAATAAAGACTATTGAAAAGACTATTAAAAACATAACAACACCTATATAAACTTATGTCAAGTCAGGGAGAGCTTTTACAATTAGGTGGAATAAAACTATGATGTATTAAGGCTTTTCCTACTTTCTTAAGATCTTTTAATTGGCTCCATGTACCCAGGAAAGACAGTGTATTACTTTGCTGCCTTTTTCCTTTTCCAATGGTGTCAGTGAACCATCAGCCAGAGAAGCAAGGTATCTGAAAACAACTCCAGAGACCACTTCATGTAGAAGTACCCAGCAGTAGGGAATTGCCTGGGTGACCGAGGCTGTATTCAGACTATCCGGCTTTATTAATCTCCTGACAGCCTGCTGTTTCTCACTGGCATCAGTGAGCAAGCGAGGTACGCTGCAGCTAATTAATGCCCACGATAGATGCTTTCATCAAAGATTGTTTGAGACAGATGCTGGTCTTGCTCAACTGAAGCACCAACCCAGTTTGAGTCTCCCTGTAAACAGGCAATTTATACAAATTCGGTATGTTGGAATGCATTGTGCAGAAGGATGTTCAGGCATCCTAAACAAAAACCGTGTCCAACGTGTGTGTGTTTGTGGGTCAGATGCCTGCCAAAAGTTGAAGCCTTTAGCAGGATGGGAAACTATTCCTCTCCATCACTGATTTGAAATAGTTTTAGCTTTTATGAAACACAGGCTCATAGGACTGGAAAATATCTCCGGCCTTAGGCTGTATCAAAACATTTGTGACAGAGATTTGAATGGACTTAGGTGCAAGTCATGTAAGGTCAAGTTTCCATTTGAGAACTGTTTGCATTAGCAGTCCTACCACCACGGTAACACGGAGGAAGAGACACTAATGATATTTAGCACATGAACGTGGACAACTGCTATTTGCTACATCCTCAGGAACAAACGTAGATGAACTCATATCGAAGCTGTGCTTCCAATCCCTCCTCATTGTGCAGGGTTTTTACAGAGGTTCACACAACATGCCTCACCGGGGAGTGAGATGATTTGAGATCTACCGGATATAGTCAATGTGGCAAAGAACACATGATCTGCACTAGTCAAGCTCACCTGACACAGATACAATTGCAACTTCTCGGGCATTTTTGGTGAAAGAGAAGTGCATACCTGTCTGAAAGCCATGTGGGCCTGCACAGACGGGCACAGGATCCTCGCTGGAAAATGGTCTCAGCAGAAAATATTCAGCCCTTACACCCATGTGTGGGTAACCTCAGCTTCCTTGACAGAAGCAGATGGGAGGTCCATGTGCTGCTATGTTAGAAATGTCTGTCATTCTCCCGTTTATTCTATGTCCTGTATCTTAGGTTATCAGGCGTGCTCTCCTCAATGCCAGTTAAAACGTAGGTGTAAAACACAGAAGGCACGTTCATTTATAACTACACAGACTATAATTATATGTAGTCTAGGGCTTATTTCCTGAACTAGGAGGAAGGAAAAATGGGTTAGGTGGGTGTGAGTAAAGTAACAAGCAGAAACATGTCTTTTAGAGGTTATGAAACCACCTTGATCTCCCAGTATCAGAAATGCTGGCTAAGAACAAACAAATCAGAAAACTGCATGCAGGCTGAGAGTTGGGACAAATACAAGAGAATTGGGAACTGACAAGGGAATAGTAGCAAGTTTCTGATCCAGCCTGGGAACTTACCATTGCAAGTAAAAATGGAGGAGAAATATGAGGTCGCTACTACAGCTTAGCTGCAGAAAGATAAATGCAATCTTGGGATTACTAGGTGAGATATTTCAGTGAGAAACGGGGACTTTAATGTCATTGTATGAGGTATCAGTGACACCTCCTCCCATTTAATACTATAACTACTTTTGGGCATCCATTTGCACTTTAAGATTAATTGAAACCAGAGCAGCTGGAGTGAAGAGGTCTGAGGTGAATTGAGTCATTTAGGAAAGAATATTGAAAAGCCAGTCCTGTGTAGCTCAGGGGGGGAAGGAGACAAGAACCATCTCCATAGAAATACCTGAGGAAGGAGCGGTGAGCAAAACAGCAACCGAAATGAGAGCCGATGCTGGTGCCAGAACATGTGGGAATAAACTGGTGGTGAAAATGACACCAAGGCTCCTGACTATCAGGGACATGAACCATCAGGGAGAATCTCCCAGAAGGAGTAACAGGCAGAAACCAAAAAGTTGTTTTAAGTTGGAGCATAGTCCTTTCACGAAAAGGACTGTAAAGAACATTGTGCCTGATATGGCGGAGAACTGGGCTGTATGATCCAGGCTCCTCCTGTGCTTCTAGCTCTAAATTGCCTAACGGGAACAGAACAGCAGCAAACCAAGGCCTTTGGCCACTTGTTACTGGAGATCTGTGGAATATTTTCGCAGCAGTCGCAATGCCAGCAGCTCCAGTGTCCTGGCTAAACACCAACACATTCCTCTGCTATTTAAGTCCCCCCCGTGGTTTCACTTAGTAATGCTACTCTTTGCTCCCTGCCCAAAAATTGTGGCACAATGCTGCTTTTTTGTGCTTAAAAAATGTTTTCTATTTACTGAATTGCTCTTCAAACTGTAGTATAATTCACTCTAGGGTGTAACTGTGTTGCATTTTAACCTGCACAGAAATAGCATGTGCAAGTGTGGAGAGAAGATGGGAGAAAAAAATAACAATACAAAAATAATCCTTATGACAGCACTGAGCCCAAGTGAGCAATATTACCCTTATTTTACAGTAGGGAATTGCTGATTCTTTTACTCTGTAAGCAAAAAGAGTTTGAAACCTTTCCCATGAAAACACAATAAGCAGGTGGTGTTTGGGGCTTTGCTATCAGCTGTAGCCTTAAAACAATCTCTGGAAACAGTCTTGAACCTTAATTCATGAGCCTTTCAATGAGGTCTAAAGTTGAATTCTGGCTTTCCAACAAAATCAGAGAAAATTAATGACACTGGCCTAAAGACCCTAATTTGCACTGGCAGGCTAGGATTTTGAAATGGTATGAATTTCCCAGGGTGTACGTGTCAATGGCTGTTAACCTGCATTACCAGTATTGCAACAGTGTCTGGATCCTCCCTAACACGAATGACGACATGTCCTATCCCAGGTCTGTATCTATGGACGACAGATATTACGTAGAACAAGGTATCATTATTATTATTATTATTATTTAATTCTTGTAACAATCACCAGAGCAGCGGAGCTACTCCCACAGCTGCATTAAATATCACGATTAAAATATGCAATCCTTTTGTTATTTCATCTTCTATGAGAAAAGTGGACTGTCGTGTTTCAACAGCAATTTTTAAGCACATATTTTGAAAAATACAGCTCACGAAATGTGCCTTGCTATTCCATTCCTATATTCAGTAATGCAGCCCGGTACATGGATACCTAAAGTAGCTCCAGACAAGAGAGCTTGGACGCTGGAGCTGTGCAGGTAGCATGGAGCAAATCACAGACTAATCTGCCCCAAGAGTGGGGTAAATTAGTCTACACAGACCTCTGCTTAACAAGTTACTTTAATACTTGGATGGATTTGAGTTAGAGATGGCTGGAGTAGAGCTGACTCTAAGTAGAAGCCAAGTAGGCAGATTTTCAAGGGCATTCACCACCAGGACATAAAAGCTGCTGAGATAATAACTTTCCGCATAATTTTGCTGTGCCAGAGCCCTGGGAAGGGAAGAGGAGAGAGGTGCAAGAGGAAGAACTATTCCTGCCAGAGCAGCAGGGACAGCACTGGCCTCCCATCGCGGCTCCTTCACACCCTGTGGCACAGCCAGGCCACAGCCTCTCTTCCTCAGGGTGGGGGCAAACTTCAGATGTGCCCACCTCAATGAGCCGGAGTGGGCTGATGAGGGCAAAGATCCACTTTCCCAGCAGCAGTGTATGTGCAGTGGTGCCTCACGTGGCCTTGCAGAGAAGATGGGGAGATGTGTGCTAGTGGTGGCTGTGAGAGGCTACGCCAGGTACCCTGCTCTCCAGGGACAGGTTTGTTGCAGAGGATCTTCATGGGGTGGAGTGAAATTTGGTCTCCTAGATATCCTGGAGCCACCTCCTGGGGATAATGACTGAAATACTGAACTCAGTCCAAGTGTTGTAACCAATAGTGCAAGAAGTGTTGCAGCACTTTGAACCAACAGGAGTTTCTCTAGCACTAAAAGCCTTGTGTCCAGACGTACGGCTTAGCTGTCGGGCTGCCAAGAGGTGACAAAAGCAGGAATAAGGCCATGTCACTCACTGCCATGATGGAAGAGCCTCTTGGCCAACCTGAGGGGAGAGAGAGCTTTCCTCCCAGACCAGGGCAGGGACACTCCTGCACTAGGGGCTGCGCTTATTATCGCTGGCCACATTCTCCAGGAGGAGTTGCCAGCCAAAATTTCTGCAGAATCTTCTCCCACTCTTCAGCCTCACCATCATTTCCCTTGGAGTCCATTTCAGGTGTCCGCTCCTCATCCATCAACAAATTCAGCCTTATCCGGGCTGCATCCGTGGCAGCGACGCAGCAAAGAGGTGTTACTTCTCTGGGACGAGGTGGCACCGCAGTGCCCGGGGTGCTGGGCGGTGCTGTCCCCAACGAGCCCTTCCCTCCCAGCTCACCACGGAGGGGAGAAGGGGAAACTTTGGTTTCCTGGGGTTGGGGGGGACAAGCGACCTGTAGAGAGCGGAGGGAGCTGCAGCAGGCAGCCCGCTGCCTGGTCCGGTAAAGCGGGCTGGCTCCAAAGGCTCCAGATGTCCCTTGGCCGCCCGGGGGACGAGTCGCCGACCTGGGGCAGCTGCCTGCCTCCCCTCCCGTCCGCCCCCGCCAGCAGCTTCCAGCCGGCAGGAGAGCTCAGGCCAGGAGGGGGAGCCGTGGCCCGCCTCCTCCCAGCAGGACCCCGCAACCTGCCGGGGGCACCCCGCGGCAGCCTCCCGCGTTATACAAACCCGCCTCCGCTCCCTCAACGCCCGCCGTCTCGGATCCCCCTCCGGTTCCCCGGGGTGACCCCCCCCGGCCGGCGGGGCGGAGCCAGCGGTGGCGGGGGGGGGGG
>JAOXNO010000052.1:13274778-13290867 GCA_028565335.1 Limnodromus scolopaceus
GGGCGGGGGGGGGGGGGGTGCGGACCGGGGACGAGGAGGAGGAGGAGGAAGAGGAGGAGAGCACGGGGCACAGGACGTGGCGGAGCTCGCCCTCCAGTGAGCCAGGCTGGATGGGGGTGCGAGGGGTACACGCGTGTTTCTGGCGGCGTGGGCGGCACATCCCCGCGGGGCGGGGGCAAGGGCAAGGGCAAGGGCAGAGGGGATCCGGCCGGCCCCGGCCGTGAACTTCCCCGCACTCAGAGGGAAAGTTTCTAGTGGAGGAGGCGGGTTCCAGCCCCGGCGGTGCTCGGGGCGGGGGGAAGCGGGAGGCGGGCGGTGGCGGAGCGCAGCCGGCACCAGCCCCCGCTCGTCGGCCGGCGGGGAAAGAGAGGAAAGGAAGAAGAAGAAGAATCGTTCGGAAGAGCCCGAGGAGCCGCCGCCGCCGCCGCAGCAGCAGCGCCCGGCGTTCCCCGGACGGAGAGGGTGAGAGCGAAGGTGCGCGGCCGCGACCAGCCCCGCCGGGCCGAGGGTACCGGGAGCGAGGGGCGCGGGGGGGGCGGCGGGCGGGCGCTGTGGCGGCTGCCGGAGCCGGGAGACCCCTCCGCTGTTCCCCGGGAAAGCAGGCAGCCGGTGTGAAGGCAAGTCGGAGCCGAGCCGCAGGACCGCAGATGCGTGTCCCCGCCGGTTCCGCAGCCGCGCCGCCGGTACTTTAAATCCGGAGCGGTTCGCTGAAATCCCGTCCTTGCCAGGGAAATTCAGGTATTTGTACGTGCAGTGGCGAATGCAACTTTGATTTTCATCCGCATTGCAAATGCGTGAGCCTCTGGTACCTGTTCTCTTCTGCTGTCAAACAGAGCTTTGAAATGGAAGGGGGAGAGGAAAGGGTCAGGCTTAAGCCGCAGCAGGAAAATAAAGTGAAAGAGACACGTCCAAGAAAACAGCCTGAAAGCGATTAGATGCTGGCAGCAGGACGCCTCTTGCTGGGTGCTTGCTGGGGACAGATGCCCCCTTATGCGAAGTATTTTTTTAGGGTGTATCTGGATAGAAACTGGTTCGTGGGAATGCTTTCCTGAAAAGGAAGGGGTGGAGGGGAAAGAGACCATCAGGGCTCCAGTGCTTCAGGTGGCCCTTTTCTGTGCTGGTGTCACTTCCCTTAGTTACAGCAGCAGTGCTTGTTCCTCAGCCTGGACTGGTTTCTCAGAGCATGTCCGTACAGTGCTTGGCACAATGGGATCCTGATCTCAGGGCCTTAGGATGTCACTGTAAACTGGATTATATATACCTTGTCACATGCACAATCTCTCTTTGTGTTGTGATTCAGAAGCTTTTGCTTTGTGAATAACTGGTTATAACGCTTGGATAAAATTCTGTTTTTCTTTACAGATTTTCTTTTCCTATAAAATGATGGCTTTTCTTCTATGCATTTAGTTTTGTTGTCCTAGGAAAGGCTTTTTACTTCTTGATTTGGGAGATACAGCAAGCTCCTTAGCTTTTTTAAAAAATTATTTGCTATGTAATTAGAAAGTACTATTTTCCGGACACTCCATTTTTAACTGTGGCCCCTCTTGGGTAAGCAGAACTGTCACTGAACTTACACTTCCTTACATAGAAGGATCGTGGGGTATTATTTATTAACTGTGCTGTGGAGAGTTCATATCTCATAACTTAGAGGGTAATTTATAACAGGTTGCTTTTGGCAGCTCCAGAAGATTTACTTGCTGTCTTATGTTCCTTGCAGGAAAAGCCTCTCCTGTTTGCATGGAGAGCATCGTTCCAGCCCAAAGGCTTTCCGGTGGGAAGGCTTGGTGCTGGGAAGGGTCCTGCTTTCTGCCTGCCTTTAGTGAGCACGGGAGGGCAAGCAGAGAGGATTAAGCTCTAACACCCAGGTATTCTGCTTCCCTGGAAGTAGGTACGGAGTTGTTGCTGTGACTGGGAACACCTTCTCTGTAGGAGCATTGAAGGATGCAGGATAACGAGGGATGTGGAGAGTAGGGCTGTGAGGAGTTGGAGTGGTGGATGTGCGCAGGGCACTAAAATGATCAGGAAAAAGTCAGCTGAGAAGCTTGCTGGGAAGCTTACTGGGAGCTGCTGCGTGGAAGTGGAGCAGGGATCTGTGGGGTGAGAGTTTTTCTAACGCAATGCTTCCATGTAAGGCAGAGGGCAGGTCTGCATGCACACAGCCCTGTGACTTTCTTTCCACGTCTCTGGATGTAGTTTGAGTCTGAAGTGCCTACGTATTACATAGGAAGAGCTGTGCTTTTTCAACTCTGCCCATGCCTGATTCCTCCAGAGTCCATGAAGGAAAGCTTGTGTCTTAACACCTCCAGGCTCTCTCTTTCCAAACCTCCAGGGCTCTGTGCAGGTATCCTGCATCTGAGTATTAGCCAGTGTGCAGCAGGGATGAGTACTGCACTGGTCCGGGCTTGAGCAGGCTCATACCCTGCGTCAGGTAGGGCTGCCCCAAAGTGCCTGGCAAGAACACATAGTTAAGAGCGACTTCAGAGGGTTGGGAGAGTGGTGTGACAGCAGGCTGGATGCAGTCTGGATACATGGAGGTAGGGGAAATGCCTCCTTGCTGGTCCCGGTGCTGTAATTTCAAGCTCTGAAATAGGCATATGGAGAGGAAAGAGGAGGCAGAGAGAGAGTTTGTCCCAGCTCTTATTCCTTCAAGACCTGCATGTGCCAGATGCCAGCACTAGGGAAGGAGCATGTCACTCCTTCCAAATAAAAGGCCAGAATGTGTTCTTTTATTCCTTCTTGCTTATTGTTGTGTTTGGATTTTTGAGGTGGTTATTTTGGCAGGCATATGATTCATATTCCTTTCCCCATCTGTCCTGGGTCTCCCACTGTTGTCAAATGTCCTCCCATTTCAGCAAGACTCTGACTTCCAACAGCTTGCCGTGAAGATAACCCTTGCAGCTGGTGATGTGGGAGAGGAGGTGTCCCAGGCTGGCTCTTGAAACACAGGTTCCATTAGCAAGGTGGACAGTTAAGAAGATTATCACCGGCATGTGACTGCCTTCATATATCTGTGAGCATCCGTGCTGTCCAGTCTTTCTTTTCATCGTACAGCAACAGGGAATGCTTTGGGAATAAAAATAGATATATGGAAAAGCCTATATAAGCTGAAATCTGTGAACAGCGCCACGTTATCTGGGAACTGAAACACTTTCTACAGCGGAGCTCACAGTTCAGACATTGCCTGCTCTCCTCTTTCCTCCCCTGCCTTTCTCTTGACGCAGTTCCTGGATTTCACTGTCCCCATAAGCAGAGCCAAGAGCCATCTCCTGTGTGCCGCCAGGCTGACGCAGCTCCGTCGGTAGCATCTCTGTACCCCGGGGGTGAGAGATGGCCAGATGCAGAGGAGAAGGAAGGTGAAGCTGGCCTGTTTGCCACCCTTGAGCTGACCCCCTCTCTGGTGCCAGCTCTGCAGCCCAGGTGGGGCTCGGGGGCCCACATGCAGGTGGGATTCTTTCCCTCCACGGTTTGTAACCGCTTTGTTCTGCTCCGCCATCAGCAAAATGTACGGCTTAGATTTGGACACTGCTGAACTGGAACAAAACAGCTTCTTCTTTTGGGAGGTATTTTAGGATTTCTCCCCCCCTCTCTCAGTGTTTTCGCAAAGCAGAAGGCTGATCTCACGTTTCTCAGCCAGTTTTGTTACGTGTAGGGCTTTTGCTTGCGACTGAGCCACATGGACCCTCGGAGAAAGTGCAAAAAGGGAAACTGATTCGGGGAAATTAGTTCAAATGGTGCCTACACTTTTGGGAAGTAGCCAGTGCATTTGCTACCTTCAGCCTCAGAGGTCCCAATGAGACACATGCATAGATCATGATAGTCATAAATTCAGAGTCATATTTGACAGAAAATAAAATACAGGAACAGGAATGTACAAACATACATATCTTGTTATAGGGTTCCTTAGAAATAGTTGCTGGTAAAACCAATTTCTATTACAAGTGAAGAATCATACCTTTAGTCAGTCCTTTATTAATTTAGCAAGTCTGTTTCATCAAATGGGGACTGGATCCCCAGGAATTCCTCTGGTACAGGTTTCCCCCAAGTCTGGATGATCATCCAATTACAATTTAAAGAAAATTACAGCAAGGATAACTAGCTAAAGATAGAAGTCTCTGAGAGTGTTATGAAAAGAGAAGGAAAGAGTGTGAGGGAGCGAGAGCTTTTCTTTCTCGTGTGAGTGAAATGGAGAGGATTATACCAGCCCTTAACTTCTGTGCTGAGTGCAGTGACGGTCCCTGGTGTTGGGGCTGGATGTGCTTGCTTTCCTTCCTTCTTTCTTTCCTTCTGCTTCTCTCTCTCTTTTGTTATGTGCCGATTCCATATTTCTTAGAATCGTGGAGTATCTTGAGTTGGAAGGGGCCCATAAGGACCATCGAGCCCACTCCCTAAATACTTACATGAAAAATGTTGATTCTTATGGAGGCTTTTTAGATTTACATGTGCTAACAAAAAGGGACAGTTAACTTAAAAGCTTTCTTTGAGGCGCAGAGGATTAGAGATTGCTGTGAATTCTGGGCTGAATCAGGGGATGGAAGTGCCAGAGAGCTATTACCTTGGCAATTCCACCCAGAGCAGGGTCACCCAGAGCTGTGGGTCAGTGGGTTGTGTGGGCACAAGCTGGGAGCTCTGTGTTGCAGCCTGGAAGTACCACGGTAAAAGGCTTGTCATTAGCTTGGCATGAGGCTCCTTGGACAGTTTTGTTGCGCAACGGAAAAGCAAAGATACAACATGAATCACACGCTTGCATAAATACTTTAGAAGCCTCTTCAGCTCTACTAAGCCGAGGTGTTATCAGAATTAGAAGAGGACTTTAAAAAAGAAAAAGTAAGTTTTAATACCTCCCTGTGTCTTTAACTAGAAAAGCTGCTGTGTGGTTTTTTGTGGATTTTTTTTCTCCCGGTTTTGCTTAATCCCTTGCATGACTGAAATCAAAGTGTAATGAAATATCTTGACTCTCTTAGGCCTGATCCTGTCCACTCATAGCGATGTTATATTTTCAGATGTTCAGAGGATGTTTCTTATATAGTCGATCAATTTGTGTGTAAAAGCCTGAAAAACTGTGACCTAAATGTTTATCCTTAGCGCTCAGAGGATGCCGTGGAGCTGTTTGACTATGTATTTATAACAATTATGCTGCTTGGTGAGAAATACATGATGTTTTCTTCTCAGAGGGAATTTTTGCTTTTTTTGCCTTTTTCTGCCTGTGATTTGTGGTTATAGTTGCCTGCCTTTATCATTTTACCTTTCGTCCTAGATGTAAATAAAGAGCTAATTACGGTTAATCTCAGTGCAAGGGAATGAAATTTTTAAAGGGTGAAAAATAACTTCCATCTGTTAGATTTTTGGTAGCGTTTTGGGGTTTGCCTCCTACTCGGAAGTAAGCCAAAACTTATCTTACTCAATTTAAAGTTTTCCTTGCAATATTTAAACTGGATTTTTAATCATTTAAAAAACAAACAGAAATGGAAATAGCTTTTCAAATTATGTTTGGCCATTTTCTTAATGTGCTGGTTGCTGAAACCTGAAGAGCTCTGTCATATTCCTACTGAAATGAGTTGAAATCCCACTACCAAATTCTATAGGAACAGGTTTGAGACCTTATTCTGGAAAAGCATCTATTTTTCATAGTAGTATATTGCATTTCTGTGTTTCCTGCCTGCTGAGACTTCATGTGCCCAGCTAATCAGCCCCAAAATGACTTGCTTAAATCAACTGCTGCTTAAGTGGTTACTATTTAAGACAGGCTCAAACCCTAAGTTTTTCGTGGTGGGTATGTGGTGCATTTAGCCCGATCAGCTCCGGTGACTGCTGAGCTCAGGGAATTAATCTATACTTTGCAGTCATATGTTATCTTTCATCTCAGCATCTCTAAGCACTTTAGAGACATTAGAATGCACAGCTGTGGTGCGAGGTGGGTAGAGGCTGTTATAAAAGTGGCTGGGGAAACAGAGGCACAGATTTCAGAAACCTCTACTGATGCGCTCAGTTCAGGGGACAGCCGTTTATAAGCCCGATTATCAGGGAGGCACCACAATTTTTCATATGCTGCAGTTGGTGATTGATGCCTCTGTAGGTTTCGTGTAAATTAACCAGAAGTCATGTTGCTACCCTAAACTAGTAGACTGTTTTAAAATCTTCAGCCTTAGACATTTACAGGAGCATAGTAAATGGCAGTGGCAGGTGCCCAAATTCCTGGTTATTTTTTTCTGAGCTTAGCCCTATTGCAGAAAGCAAATCTCTCAAGGAACCAAAAGTAAAACAACCTCACCTCCATCCCACCATAACATCCAGGGTCCCACCTACATAAATTTATCAGCAATCTGTTGATTCAAAGCTCTGGGATCTGTAGAAAATACTTATTCTGACAGTAAGAGCCGTACAAATTCACTCTAATACAAATAATTGGACTTGTTCTGTTGAGAAATAGCTGCCTCCCCCCTCTTCCTTCAAGCACAGACAACTCCCAGCCCTTGTTTATAAGGAGGGATCTGGGTAATGGGAGGAGGAGGTATGTGTTGCTGCCCAGCATGGTAATGTTGGCAGGCTATGGAGGGCTTGTAGGGCACGCAACCTCCTTGAATGAGCACAGATGTGCTGCTGGATCCCAAAACATGATACTCTCGCAAATTGTGCTGGTTGCAGTTGAGCCAGACAGGGCTGATACGTTGGGGTGACCAAAGAACGTGGCAAAACTCAGACTCCACTGGAGTAACATCCCCATGGACTAGGTTGTCTTTCCCCCTGAACCATTTTCCTGCAAAAATAGTGGCAGCCTCAGTGAATTTACCTTTCTCCTCCTTCCTTGTTCTCTTTCATGTTGCTGTGTGGACTTCAAGGAGACTTTGTTTAACCCTGTCTCCTTGGGAGGTTGTACACACAGGCACCCCTAACCTGAGGCCATGGAGATGTGGAAACACTTTTCTCCAGGTTTGTGTCCTCCTCTTCTCCTGTTGTGCAGGGGAGCTGTATCTTGGCATTTCAGTCCTGCTGAACAGCCCTGGGTTGTGGCTACCCAGGAAGCAATGTTTTCGTCTTTCTAAGCCTTCCCCCCGTCCCCCCGCCGTCCCCCTTCTCTGCCAGGTGCAATGGCACTGTAGTTGTTGACAAGAAGGGTCAAAGAGCAAGAGGGAAACTCAACCTAACTTTCCAAAGACACTTAGTGATTGCTTCCTCTCAATGCCAAGAGGTGAGCCAGCCCAGGGCTAGGGTCAGTGCGGATTTGAGAGTATGAAGGCATCCGTTTCCTGAAATTGAAAGTGCTCAGAAATTAAAATTTTGGAGACTTTTCAGATTTTTGGCCCTTTGCAGCAGTGTTTTAACACATATCAGTATTTCCTCCTGTCACTGCTCCTTGTAGCCTTTGGAAATGTCAGCAGCGCATATATTGCCTTTTGTTTGTCATTCAGTGGGAGAAATGAATTCATTGCCCTCATGAGATCAATCATATTCTCCCCAAATAATTAATATTGATGACAATCACAGCATACTGCTGCCTGCAGCTCTCTCTCAGCCTTCCCACTGTGTAGGTGCTGGGGGTCACAGAGCAGACCTTCTCACAGGAGGCTCCTGGACTTGAAAATTCAGGGTGCCGTTGTTTGAAGGTTGAATTTAGAGCTGTGCTGCTGGGGTCGGTGCAGGCAGAGCCTGAGCAAGTTCCCTGTGATGGCACAACCTAGCATTTGCAGAAGGACATGTTAAAGACATGGGGAACAAATGTGATACACATGGCATGGGAAGGATTGTTTCATTCTGTTTCTCTTTTCCTCCTCTGTTTCTGTATGTGCTCAGGTTTTTCTAGTCCCCTTTGCGTGTTGACCAGGAAGGGGCGGGGGTGCAGATGAAGATTGCTGTGACAGTCACCAGGAGGACTGACTGAGTGGGTGGGATGGGAAGGTGGAGGCCCATGGGAGGGCTGGAAGGACCTCTGGAGAACTGCTTGTGAGTGGGGTGTTGTCCTGGGAGAGGTAGGTGGCTCCCAGGCTTTTAGTGCCTTTGCTGTTCCTTTTTCTGTTGTTTAAGTTCTGCTGTGGATTGATGCGTAAAGCACACTTACAGAGCAGCCTGTCTGAGCTGGAGGAGAGGGAATGAAGCATCTTCACATCTTATTCTTGTTTGCTTTTTTTCTTATAAGGCTAAATGTGATTAAATTAACATGATTAATATAAGTTCCAGGTGTGGAAACACTGTGTGGCCCAAGCTTGAAAAAGAAAAGCTCAGCTGATTTGCCTTTACCCTTGAATAAGTTGCTCATCCCAGGATACCTGGAGTCACCTGAGGAGATCCTCCTCTTACACCACAGGGAGAACTGGAGATCAGGTCTTCATCACTGGCAACAGCACCAGTAAACCTGCTAGTGGGGCTGGAGAGGTTGCAGTCTGCCTGGGGATTTTGTGGCAATGGCACAGGGAAAGAGATACTTGGAAAGGCAAATGAAACACAGTGATGTTGTGCTGTGGAGCGTGGTAGTGCTTGGAGGCTTTCTGCCTGCTGTGTCCCTCTCTGGGGGAAGAAGAAGGGGAAGATGTTGGTTGAATATAGAGCAGCTATCCTGGGAATCCGGTCTGCAAGCACTGAGGGCTATAAGGAGTGGAGATAAAGTGAAAGAGCAGGTATGTGGCTGGCAGCAAGGGCTTGAACTTAAGAAAAGAAACTCTTGGAGTGTTTTTTGAGACTGAGAGCCTGTTGCAGCTTGTGCTCAGCAGAGCTTGGTGCAGCCCCTGTTGCGAGCTTGGGGATGTGCAGCTGGGCTGCGGAGCACTGGCCGTGCTGGGCTGGGCTTGTGAGAAAACACCTCACCTGGGAAAGCTGCTCTGGGGTTCAAGGGTCCCAGGCTGGTCCTGTGAAAGGTGTTAAGCTGAGTCGATGAACCTAATCGAGTCTGCATCGTATTCTCTGGATTTAGAGACTTGGGCTGAGCTGCCTTGGGGTTGCTGCTGTGCAATCTGTTGTTCGGTGTGGATGTGCTGTGATGTCCACAGGGACAGTGGAATAACCTCTTAGGGAAGGCAGTGGAATTACTTATGTCTGAAAGCCATTAAAAAGGTCAGGAGGCAGAACATATAAATTAAATGCTCATTCTCGGATGTCTCCATGTGCTCCATGAGACCTATTCAGCAAGGGAGGAAAATCATTCTGGATGCCTTAAGTCTCCTCAGGTCTTTGAGCCATGTTGGTTGCAGATCTCTTTTTTCTTTTTTCTTTTCTTTCTGTGCAAAGATTAGTTTGTCGGTTTATTTTCTGGTGGCGCGATACGTGGGTATTTCTCAGAGCTCTCCTTTCACTATAACATCACCATCCAAAATAGAAGCATTGTGTCTGGCTTCATGGAAGGTCTCAGCTCTCTTTGAAGCTCTGTTGGAAGCTTTTCATTCCCTGGCTATTCAGACTTGAAAAATAGACTGTCTTGGCTGGATACCTTTTGCTTGAGCGCAGAAGTGCTCTTGTAGATTGGTGTTTGAACTGCTCGCTGGCCAGCGTGTATGCATTTGTAATCCATGCTCTTTGATTTCATAACTGTGGCTCAACCTGCCCCTCTTCAGCCCACTCCACAGGTCTCACGGTGATAGTCCCAGCTGTTTATTTGTCTTGTCCAGGTGTGCATATATTTTGGAGAGGTGACGGATTATTGAGCTCGTTTATTTTAAATGTATGAAATGCAGCATGCTCTGCCTGCTAAACAGCTGCCAGAGTATAATCAGTGGCACCCTGGGCTCCGGCAGAGCAGTGTGCAAGATCTGTAGCATTTGTGCTTTGCCAAGCCCTGAGAGGACCCCAGGAGAACTGAAAAGGGAAGGAGGGGATGCTGACTTTCTTCAGATATATTTTCAAGCCATCCGCACTTCTCTCCATGTGTCTAGATTGCACTTTTTTCCTTTTCTCTTGAGAGGGGGAGAAATAGCTTCTTCCTCTGAATTATAATTATTAGTGTTAAATCTGTTGAGCCAAAGGGATGCCAGGAGTTGGTATCTAAATGCCAGTAGTGGATCACAAATTCCCTGCCTGGCAATCGCCTCCGTGTCCCAAACATTGGCACCGGCAGAGGCAAATCTCGCACTACCAAGGAAGCTCCCAGAAATGACTCACTGTTAATGAACCTCTCCCCACTTTTCCTCGAGCCTCTGAGCTGGAGGTGGGACTGCTGCCTGCTCTGCCCACGGGAGCTCTTGGTGCTCTGTGAAGGTCAGCTTTGCTCCTGCAGTTTGCACTGCTGTCTTCAAGGAGAAATAGCTTGGGACCACCTCCCAGGGGTGAGCCCGGAGTGACATGTTGGGGATTTAGTAAAAAGTAATTATTAAAAAGCCAGCAGACTGCAGCCCTTGGTCTGGATGTGCAGTGTAGGAGGCCAGAGAGAGGCAGCAGTGGGTGACAGGTAATGAAGTCACCTTGAATGCTGGCAAAGGACTGGCTGAGCCACTGAGAAGACTGTTTCCAGATTTTTTTTTTTTTAATTCTTCTGGGTACTTGGTAGACTTGGGTGTAAAGCTGCATGTGAGCACTGTAGCTCTCCAGCACCAAGAGCCAGTGCTTCCAGGTTCTGTATGATGAGAACCATCTCTGGCCAAGGAAGACAGAAGATGTTTTATGCCAGAAATGGAGGAGACCTGTCACCAGGGCAACTTTCCACCTGACAGCAACTAGTTTTTTGTTTTGGTTTGGTTTTCCCCTCTGCAAAAGCAGCTGTCTAATATTTGCTGTGATTCTAGCTGAAGAAGAAGTTTCAGTCTGCTCAAATCTAAATGTTTCCTTTGGTTGTGATGATATAAATTACTTCTATAATAGAAACATTTCAGAACAAAATCCTTTCAGCCCACTCTGTTGTCAGGCATGTGATAGCCTGGTGAGTGCAGCTACCCTGGGAAAAGTGGGACTTCAGCATCGATCTTACAGGGACCTGCAAGGGGTGTCACCATTAGGTGTGCTGATTGGGTCACAGTGACCGCTCCACGGTATCCCTGACTGAGAGCCAGGCTTCAGCCCTGGCTGATTCCTGCTGAAATGGCCAGGAACATTAAGGAGCTGCTGCCAAGACAAATTGGGCTCCCTGCCCTTAGGAGAGATGCGGATGTTTTCCCGAGGATAGTGTTGGGGTCCTTTGTTGGTCAGTGTGCCTCCGTTTGAAGTGACGAGTGTGGCGTAGCATGCGAGAGAGCAGGGAAAGTGCTCTCAGCTGCTTATGGCGTTCATCACCAAATCGCTGCTCGTTTCCTCCCCATCCTGTTCCTGGAAGCTGTCTGGGAAGGAAAATTTTAATGGATGTGCCAATTCCTCCTGGGGAGAAAAGGCTGGACTTCTGAAACCCGTTGCCTGCCTTTCTACCCACGTCTCCGGAGATTTCAGTGTAACATTGGGTTGCTCGGGGGGGGGGCTGCCCACAGGACCGGCCAGCTCGCGGCAGGAGTGGCTCTGCTTCAGGCAGGGGCATGAGTGGAAAGGCCGATGTTGCAGCAAAGGGTGGTGCCGTGCGTTGCCCAAATGGCCTCCGGAGGAGAGGCAGGGTCGGAGAGACGCTGCGCAAATCCTGGCTAAGTGGCACCCAGATGGTTTATGCTACAGTAATTCCCCCCTTTGTCTGACTTACTCCCGCACACACTGAAAAGCAAAAGTGTTTCCTGGAGGGCTGAAGGGCCTCTTCCCACTTTCCATTAGTGTTTTTGCTATTGCTTTTCTGCAGCTGCTTTTGCAGGCTGCCCTTTGTCTACCTTTTGGATTCTTTGAATTTACTTGGGCTGTACATCTATTTTCCCCATACGAAAACCCAGCAAACTCATCGAGCAGCCTTCCCCGGTGCTGCTGCATGATGTTGCAAGGACCCAGGACTCGTGGGTATGCAGTGATGTGGGAGCAGAGGAGCTGTGGCCCCTCTCCCGAGAACCAGCCCTGCTCAACAATCTTTCAGCTCCTAGTCCATAAGGTGTTGAAGCAAAGCATTTCCTAAGCTAGCCTGCCCTGATTTTTGCTAGCCTTCCTGTGTCTGCATCCCTTTTTCTGGGGCCACTCTTGCACTCTCAAATGCTTTTGACTCAGAGGGGCTTAGGACAGAATTACAGAAAGAAAATATGTAAAACCTGTTCTGGCTGGTGTTATTTTTTGCTTCTTTCTGAAACAGCTTTATTTTAAATGCCCTTTCAGCCAGAGCACTTAACGGCAAAGTTTTGAAGGGTGTTTTTGTTCTGCGTGCTGTAGTATGACTTTTCAGTGAAAAGCAAAAAAACCTGTCAGCTCTCCCTGGGTGTCTGGTGTTAGGAGGGACAAAGGCGTTTTCTTGGAAAATGCATCATTCTTCTGTAGAATTGGTACAATGTCTTTGAGAATAGGTGTACAGTAGTTACTTTGAGTGCAGTTCCCTTCGTTAATTATTTGACATCTGTCTTGGGTTTTATAATCATTTGGAAAATGTGTAGGCTTTGCGGGGTCCATGCTGCTAAAGGCAGGAGTGAACTAAGCCTATTTAGGAAGGGTGTTTTCTACGATAATATTAATGTTCTGGTTTTTTTCTAACATAAAGGCCGCTTCTGGCCAGTATCAAATGAAAAAATGAACCTTTCCACTATCTCTGCTTTTAAGAACAAGAGACACCCCCTTGACTGTCCCTCTCTACCCTGCTTTTGTTTGCTCCCCAGTAGACAGAAGGTGGAAGTTTGAAGAAAATGCTTAGCAATGAAAAGGGAACGCTTTCTGATTTGAAACAAAATGAACATTTCAAGTAAGTTCCTTAAAAAATAATAATAATTCTAGCAACAGCAGCAATGGATCATTTTTTCTAACCACTCTATGAATTATTGTTATTATAACGTTAATTTATGGAGATGTTAAGAACACCTCAGAGTATATTGGTCTTGTGAGATGTTCCTGGAGTGCTGAGGATGTATCAGGGCTCTCCAGCCTTCTTCTGCCTGCTCCGATTGCCTGCTCTCTAGCTATGGTGTGAATTCTGAGCTGGTATGCTCTTCTGCTCATGGGTTTTATTCCTGGCTCCCTTCAGCGTTCGCTTTTTGTTTCATTTGCTTGTGTACTAAAGGTGAGGTCTGTCACCTTCTTGGGTGGACGCAGTCGGGTGAAGCCCTCTGCTGCAGCCTGGGGTTTGCGCTCCCTGACCTCCGGCTCCTCGGGTTGCAGTGGAGATGCTGCTGTTTCAGCGCAGAGGTACCGAATTGTGCAAGAAGTTGGTAACAAGCAGCTGGAATTGCATCACGTAGAGGCAGAATGGCAACACGCTTTCTGATGTCAGGAAACAAAGAAGCAGGTTGCTGGAAAAGGCTGAGAAAACTCTTCGGTGCCTGGCAAGACCAGGGTGGGTTGTAGTCGTGGGGCGTTGGGTTCTTACGGCATTGCAAAACCCACCCTCTCTCTCTGCCACTGACTGGGTGCAATGGCGTCACCGGTGGAATCATGTTATCCTTCCCAAAACGGGAGGGGATGATGACATTGCATGACCACAGAACTACCGTGGGAAGACCTTTCTTTTAGGGATGTATCACAGATTTCAGGCCATTTAAAGCAGAGCGTCACAGTGCTAGCAGCACTAGTACACAAGAGCTGGTCCCTGCGCTGTGTTAGTAGTACAAACCATCAGATGCTATGGTATCAGTTGATTTTTTTTTTTCTATTTTTTTTTTTAAATAATCACGTGCTAAAGGAACAGAGCTGACTGTTGAAGCCATCCTGCCCTACAGTCCTCTTTATCTTCTTTGCTGTGTGTGAGAGCTCTCCATTTCTTTCCTAAGGGAGCAGAATCCTCTCCTTTCATCTCATCTGGCAGGTTCTGGTGTGGTCAGGACACCCAGGAGGCTGTGATGCCTCCCCGCAAGCAGTGACTCCATGCACGTGCCTTCCATGGCCCCTTGTATTTTATGGAGTGTGAGAGCAGCCAGGACTGCAGTCAACTGAGTCCCATTCCCATAATGGAGAAATTGCTGTAATCTGACAGGCTCTGTGTCCGTCTGTCTCCACTGATAAGATCTCTGGGGAACCTGGAATGAACCAGAAGTAAATCACACTGTGCAGGGATGCTTCTTACTTGCTCTAGCTATAAAATCTGAATTTTCCTACTAGCAGGCAGAACATGGAAATCTTAGATACCTTGCTTGTGGGAACAGAGACCTGGTGGCTCTTTGAGATGGTTGAAAGGAGCATGTTCCTACGAGCATAGTTAATGGCTGTAAATATTAGCTCACTGCAGGGTTCATGTATCACTGAGTGAAACCTAGTAGTTTATTTTGGCCTCGGGCCACATAAACAGCCTTGCTCTTAACGAGGGAAACTCATCCAAAGTCAGTAGTTGTTCCTGCTTGCTTCAGGGCTGAATTCAGGCTGATTTCTGCAAAATGCAGGAGAATCACTGGAAAATAAGGGTGAGTTAGGACACACTGTACATTTATCTAATGACAAATCTGAGGGAACCATGAAGGGACCTTTATTGTGGGAATGATCCCCCTCACTGTTTATACTCCCTGTCTTCCAGCATCTGAATTCCCAAAAGTTCCTAAAATCCCCCCAAAAGCGCAACATGTTGGTTCTATGTCCAATCTGATGGCATAAAAATGTTTTATCTTTCTTCAGCATTTCCAGAAGGGAGGAGTACTTAATTTTGTTTCCTCCCTGTGGAGTCAAGTGACATTGGGAGCTGGTTGTAGGCGGCAGTAGAGGAGGATTTGATTAGCAGCTGGCATTTTAGTTTGGATGAAGGAGGTAGCGTACAACCAGCCCTCTCAGCTGGACCCCAGGGAAGAAAACTCACCTTCTTCCCAGCTTCCCTTCTCTTTCTGAAGGCCTTATGGCTTCCGAGTCAGTCTGCAGTCCTTTGCATGGACCGTGCAGGGAAGAGCAGGCTTGCTCCGGATTTCCTTTGTCTTTTTTGAGATGAGCCCAGCAGAGGGAAAGCATCGTACAAAGGCTTTTCAGATGCAGGCATTGAAAAGGAAGGATTCAATATCCGCTGCTGGATTTTGAGTAATACAGTTCACACATCCCGTTCTTGTTAATCTTTGCAATCTGTGCAATCTTAGGTGCCCTCTGCTTATGCTCAGAGCCCTTCTGCTGTCTGTGTATATTATGGACAGGTTTATGAGGGACATGTTTAAGGGAGCTCTGTGGCTTCTCAGCACACCCTGATGGAGCAGGTTTCCCTGTCATCTCATGAGCGTGCTCCTGACAGTATCACCATGCTCATTACTGCGTCTGCCCGGCAGAGCTGAGATGCTTTGATGAAGTTCAGCCTTTTAACCATCTCTTCTCCCTCTGTGATCTGACAGCACCCAGGAATATCAAATGCAACCTTCGGCCCATTAATGAGAGCATCTAGTAAATGTCAGCTTTCGTGACTACCAGCTTATAAGTTGCATCTTGGAAAACCTAGAAACACAGGGAAATTTAATTCTAGTGCATGAGCAGCTCTGAGAGCTGAATGCCAGATACTGGGACAGGCAGCAAGTGAAACTCTGGCAGTGTACATTTATCTCAAATTACAGGAAATTGTGCTCTGCAGCAGGAATAGAGAAGTCTGGGATTGTTTTCTGCCTATCAGTGCTGCTTTGAAAGTATAAACCTTTGTTCAGATCATTTCCAAAAAGTGTGCAGACCTGGCACTTGTTTACTCCTGTGAGGTGGCTGTTCCAAGGAGGGTTTGACTGGAAAAAGCTGGAGCCTTGTCCTGCCTTGACCTGCCTGCAGGAATGGGGTGAAGCAGTCCAGACTGGCAGCTGGCCTCTTTGCAGGTCACCAGCCGGCAGCCCTCACAAATTTGGACTGTGCCGGCTTGTTTGTCACGCCAAACTCTGATGCATGTTCAGTGCAAACGTGCTCCAGCCACCTCTTACCATTGCCAGTGCCTTCTACACTCATTCTTAGAAACAGGCGTGTGTGCTGGCGGAATGACATCTTGGCAAAGGACCTTTAGTGTTTTGGGAGTCAAAGCTCGGGATTTCTAGCCTACAGGCATCTTACTCCTTGCACTCATGGATGTAGGCTATTCCAATGACTTAAGTCACAGAATCACAGAATCTTCTAGGTTGGGAGGGACCTTAAAGATCATCTTGTCCAACCGTCAACCTAACTGACAAAAATAGACACCCACACAACAAACAAGGAGCA
>JAOXNO010000052.1:13290967-13336165 GCA_028565335.1 Limnodromus scolopaceus
TCATCTTGTCCAACCGTCAACCTAACTGACAAAAATAGACACCCACACAACAAACAAGGAGCATCACCATCACTAAAGCCAATGAGCTCGGCTGCATCTTCTGAGCCGAGCCATCACCTCCCAGGCTTGGAGAGCCCATGCAGCTGCCTCCGTCAGGACAATGCTGCCATACAGATGCTTTTCTTAAGGAATCTTAATGAAATAAAAGAAGAACATACCAGAATCATTGGGTGGGCAGAGGAATAAACACATAGAGTTAAAAAAGTTGCCTGCAGTGGTGAAATATTGTAAAATAACCAGAAGCTCTGTGTCTGCTTTGTCTCAGCAGGATGAAGATGGTGAGTGCCCTGCTGGTTACGCTCTGGCTGTGGATGGTCACCCTCAGCAGCGGCTCTGGTAAGGATGTGGCACATGATGGGTCCCGCTTTTCATGGGAAGAGCTGATCTGAAGCTGGATAGAGAAAACTGGCTGCAGTGGTTATTATTTTTTTTTTTTAAGCATTTACAGTATTCCTGGATGAAATGGTCGTGAGTAAAATACTTCAGTGAAATGCATGAACACGATGTCAGTTCTGTGTGGGTATTGTATAATGTTCATATCTCAAGGCTACGAGCATGGTGTAAAACGGTGCGGAGGCAAATAGGAATAAGCAGCATCTCAACCTGAACGTGCTTTGTAAATTCAAGCTGCCCACTTGGTCAGTATTGTTATCCCCCTTCTGCCAGGGGCGAAACCAGGGCTCGGCATGTGGGGCTGGCTTGTCACTGAGTTGCAAGTGGGACCTGGGCTTGAACCTGAACTCTGCTATTCCTGGTTGGATTTGGAGGGGGTTGAAATTCTGGCTCTCGGATTCTGACTCATGCCTCAGCAACGCAAGGGGAGAGGGGAACTTCTCGAGTAAGAGGAGCTCTCATACCCGTCTCACTGAGTCACTTTCCTGACAGGAAATATGTTGTCATGCTCGCAGCTCCTCTGGCACACATTCAGCCCAGCTCTTGTGAAGAGGCAGATTGTGTGTGTCTCGGCTCCGGACTTCCTATTTGGGGGTGGAAGGAGACAGCATGATTTGCAGGAGGCGAGTGAAAAGGGGGAGGGAGGAAAGAACAAGCTCTGGCTTTGTAGGGGGAAATGTTCAGAAATAAGGGCTGTGCAGGGGATCGAGCGAGTCCCTCTGTGAGTCCTTGCTCCTCTGCAGCGCTGGCAAAAAAGCACTTATAATACCCTGTGCAGATGAACAGCTCTTGTATCGTTGTCTCTTGGATCATGCTGGGTTTTTGGGGCCAGATGCACGACACGCACATCAGCAAGGTTCATCTCAGTGCAGGGCTCATTGCAGAGGCTGAAGGCTTGGGAGGCTTTTCTCCTTGGGTTACCCAAGGGCTGCAGGGATTCACAGTAGGGTGTAGGCTTCACTAGGGGATGTCCCATCCTGGTTAACGGAGGCCTGGTGGAACTGGTAAGCAATGGCGAAAGAGCAAAGGAGAAAGCCAAGGAGACCTGGGCCACGTATTCTAAGCCCAAGGTAGTAGGAATTCCTGGGGAAGGAGGGACCCAGCGGCATGGGTTGCTGCTGCTCGCTGGGAAAATCCCTGCTTTGCGTGTGCTTCTGGACATGCTGTTCTGCTCTCCACCGACGCAATATCCTCCTCTTGCTGAGGCAGCATTACAACACCCCACGTGCAGTCATCTTGGGCTTTCTCAGAAATGGGAGGGAGGTGCAATTGCATCAGGATTGCCCAGGAAATGTTAAAGCAACTCTAAAAGCTGAGGCTGCCAGCTGGGAGCCGTGAAATGAACACCCTGGCATTTGGGTCATACTGGCTCCTGCCAATTGATCTGGCATAACCCTCCATGCATTTCTGCGAGGTATTTAGTGCTTTTTAAATATTCCTTCTTTAGCAGAGGTTTTCTGTACAGGATGGTTAGAGCCCTTGTAGAGTGCTGCAAGAATATAAGTGTCAAAGGGTGATGTATGGGACGAGTGATCAGTTAAAATATATTTCTTCTGCAAATCCACTGTAGTGTATGCATTTAATTTTCTGCAGGTCCATGGGTGACAGACCCACTCTTCAGTTCAGAGCTCCCTTTTTGTTCCATGGACATCATAAACCACTTTGGGCTGTCAAAATGTCATTTGTTATTTATGACGGGCTTGGATGGCTGTTTGTACTTGGATGGAGGGGCAGCCGTCTGTGCAGCCCTCTGTTACACTGCGGGGTTTCCTGGGACTGGCACCAAAAGGCAACTGGAGCTCGTTTCACCCTTGCAAAGTCGTAAATACAGAGCAGTGTGGGAGACCGGAATGTTACAGCATTTGGGCTTGTTTTTTTTCCCTGGAGCGGGGAGCGTAGGTGGGGGGAGCAGAGCAGAGGTTATCCGACGTGGATGCAGAAGGGCTGTGCACAGTCTGCAGCTGCCCCAGTGGTCTCCTAACACCAAGCGAGGCCACGGAGATGAGTAGCTCTCACTGGGGAACCTGGCTCCTGGAATATTTAAGATGTGTAACTTGGTAGGGATTTGTCATTTCAGCTAGATCTTTTCCTGTGCTTTGCTGTAACAGCCATGTAATGCTGTATTGTTGGGACCAGCGCTCCCTCCAGCCCAGGCTGGCAGGGGGCTGGGGAAAGCTGGAGGCAGGGGCAGGAATCCTGTTGTGGTTGGGTACCACTTTTCCTGCCTGATTCTGCAGCCCTTCCCAAGGGAGCAGCGTGGTCAACAACACCGACTGGGGACTGCCCGGCTCTGCTGAGTCCTGAGCTTAGAGGGGATGAGGAGCCAACATTTATTAAATTTCAGCTATAAAACACCAGCACTGCTCCGGCTGTCATGCAGACAGCCTTTCCATCCAGTTCAGCCCGTGTGGCTGACGGTCTCCCTGGCAGTGTGTCAGAAAGCTTCAGCACTGTGCTTCACCCTATGTCTGTCTTACTTCCCCCCAAATTTTGCCAACAGCAGTGTGGCTCTAAACATCTGTTCTTTCGGCTCTGCTCTTTCTGCTGTGTACGGAGACTGGTGCTGAAACAATCATTTGCTGAAAGGGAGCCGCAAGCTAGAAGAGGAAAAAAATGTGAGCCGAGTAGTGTACAGTAAAAGACTTGGGAGTCTGAGACTGAATTTGTGCCTGAGTTTGCTACTCGTTCATGCCGTATGCGTGGGCAAATCTCTTCTGGTCTTGAGAATATACATGATCTGCAGTGCCTGGATTTGAATTCCTTACTTGTGACCTTTGGGACATTGTTTGCGATGGTACTCAGGGTCTTCTGCTTTCCTCGCCTCAGCAAACCATCCTTAGATCTCTGCACTTGTGTTGTAGGATGCTTAATGAACCCAGGTGCTCTGATATCCAGAGAAGGGCAGCAAAAGCCAATGAACCCAGTTTTTGTCTTACGGTGATTATTTTTTTTTTTTTTACCACTACTGAAGTCGTATAAATATACACTGGCTTAAAAGAGATGAAAAACCGGTCAGACAAAGAACATAACAACCAGTATGAATGTGGAATAATGTTATCTTCTGGTTTCTAAACAAAGCTGGCCTATGTTAGATACCGACTTACTTAAAGACGTAGTTGTTGTTGTGCTCCTTGTTCCATTTTTCTCTCTCTGCTGACCAGGCTGCTCTCTCATTCTCCAAGAGCTCCCAGCTTTTGCAGGGCAAGGGCTGGGGAGAGGATCATGGTTAGGAATATTGTCTTGGGGAATTAGAAAAGCAGAAGAATATTGCTGCCAGGAGAGGAGGAGCAGTCTCATGCTGACTATCTAAAAGACCCGCCTAGCATGAACAGGTAACTGCTGTGCATAAATAGCCCTTTGGTGGGAGGAAACATCATGTTTGCATAGGAAACTGCTCTGACATCTCCCTTGGGGGCTATAGACAGGCTGCGTGGTTGGATGAGCACAGGACTGGGGCCAGCTTCTGCTCAGAGGTGACACCCCAGCATGGCAGGCAGTGGCTGTAAGGCAGCCAGAAGCCACTACCCTGGGAGTTTTATTTCAGGCTTTGCTGTTATTTGCTGAATTGTGAGCTTGTCTCTTACACTTTCCCATACCAGAGGCTCTTGGGCACTAGTTTTGTCCCCTCTGAAGTCAGCTTCAAAGTGGCAGATGTCACCAGTGCTTCTGGTTTCAGGTGGTGGCTGGAGCAGCGAAGTTCTGACCGCAGCTAGCCAGAAACTGAGATCAGGCTTTAGAGGTCAGAACTGCCACCTGAACCATCTCTTCCGAGTGCTGATCTGTGCTGCGTGTCTCTCTCACGCTTAGCAGAGAGGCAGAGTAGTTACTTATGGCCAGGAGAAATTTGCAGATTAATAAATTACTGTCTGTAAAACACTTTGAAGATGGAAAGCCCTGTGCAGCTCCTCAGGATTATTACTATATAGCTCTTATTCTACTGATGGGGTTCCAGTGGCCTTATTTTCCTTATGATTTGAGACAGGCCCAGAAGCTGAGAAGCTTATTTTAGTGTGTAAAGTCAAAAGAAAAATAGATTAAACTGCATTATTGTTTTCTAAAGAGACTAAATCCCTCCCCCATCATCTTCTCCTGGGATTTCCTGACTTCCTCCTACTCTTCCAATCTCAGCTTCTTGCTGTCCTAATTTAGGACGTGATTTTATAACCATCCATACCCATCTGTGAGTTACTGTGATTGTAGAAGTTTATGGTGCTTGGGGGCATGTGAAGTTATTCAACACTGAGGGTGTTGAAAGGTGCGTAGCCCTGAAGTGGATGGAGATAAAACCTGCAAAGCTGGCCTGGGTGCAGGTGTGTAACCACAGCTGCCAGCCTCCAGCCTGCCCCTGCACCAGCCAGAGATGTGACCGCCAAGATCAGACCTCACGTCTGCTGCTTGTCAGCTGAGGAAATAGGTTGTGAGGGGTGAGCTTTGTGCGGGCGTCAATGTGATGTGACCCATCTGCGTTGAAGTGCAGAAATGTGTAGAGGAAAGCAGCCTGTTTTGGGTGTGTTGCCGGTGGGATATCGGATCGTTGCTTTTGCTCCTCTGTGTTTATCAAGCAGGGCATCAGGGGACACTGAGGACTTGTCTCCTACCTTTCTTGTCCATCACGTCCCCCTGCTGCCGCCACAGATTTGTGTGCTCAGTCTCATACATTTTATTGCACACAAGTGACTTCTGCCAGGCTCGTAGCCCCTTTCAATGCATTTTACTGCCTGCTGCATTTTTTCAGTTCCCATCCTCATCCCAGGATGACTGCTGCAGAGGGTTTTTTATGCAGATATCCCTGTGGAGGTCCAGTGGTCAGTGCAGAGTCATTGATGATATTTTAAAGCAGGCAACAGAGATTCTGGCTATTTGCACTAAATAGGCCGTACGGGTTTAACTGAGCAAGCCCATGGGAGTCTGATGTCCCAGGCACACAGAAAAGCCCCTGCCAGCTTGAGCACGGCTCTTCGATGGTGCTAATCGGGTAAACCTCCTTTTCATGCTGCCTCTCTTACAGATGATTTTGCAACGGGCTGTTCTGTTTCCTCTCTCTGGCGTCTTCTCCCTTGTTGCTCTGCTTTGCTTCACATGGCAATTTCCTCAATGAAGTGGGATGGAAAGTAGCTATTTGCTCCTTTTCTCCTTCAGGCCTTGAAGCAGTTCATACCCCTACCTTTATCGTTTTGATCTCAATTTTAAAAAGAGCCTCCAGGAAAACATGTCAAGCTTGCTAGAGAAAACCAAATACTTTTTTTTCTTTTTTTTTTTGCCCAGTTGCTGGAGGTAACCAAAATACTCTTTGCCACACACAGTAAACACAGCTTTATGCACAGATAGAGAGTGAAGGCATGGAGCTCACTGTGGAGGAGTTTTAAAAGACACAAACAGCAGTTACCCTTCCCCGGGTTACAGGCTGTGCTCGATTAGGTAAGGAGACTCTGAGTCAGGAGCTATGGGGTCCCTTACAGAATCGTTGTTATTTGGATGTTGTGCCTTGGCTGCTTTGTCTGAAGTCAACAGAAGTTTATGCAGTCAGCTTGTTTTTTGTGAATTTGGTAGAGGCAGACCATCACACCTGTTTAAACTAGACTTCCAGGATCTAAAGTTAAACAACCACAATATATAAGTGCTCTTGGAAATGATGAGTTGTTCTGCAACAGAAAGCCCTTTTCCTCCTTCCTTTCTCACCTGTCCTATCTATTTAAATGATAAAAGTGGTTGTGTGGGGAGAGAGACTCCATCCTCATGTGCAGCATCCAGTGGAGCTGCTTCCACGGGGGCATCACAGCTCAGTGGCAACACAGGATGAATATGGTGAAACTTGAGAGATGCATAAAACCACATCACTGGTGCCATTGCATCGGAACTGTGCCGATGGGGCTGGGCTGTGTGCTGTGGTTTGGAGTCGGTCATGGGGAGGTCTGTCTCAGGACCATTTCCACTTACTTACTCTGTTGGAGAAGCTGTGGGAGGAAGGCAATGAAGTTATGACAGGCCCTTTTGATGACTGGAAGTCATATTATGAATTCCTGCAGAGTTCATGCAACTTCCCAGCTGACCCTCCAAGGCAGTGTTGAACTACAACCAGTTTTTAGGCATTCACTGACCGCTGTTGCTGCTGTGGAAGTAGTGGGAGCAAATGGTGAGAGCTAGCTAGTCTCTGTCATTCCCACCAATTTCAGTGTGTTTGTGTCTGTATCTCTTCTCCACGTCCAGGGAAGATGTTCTCATTTATTTTTTCCATGTTGTATGATCAGATGGGATACAGACGGCTTGGGAAACGCTGCCCTGCCACACTGCCTAATTGCTCCACTGCTGAGCAAAGTACAGAGCCAGGCGAGCATGGGGTGGTCTTGGGCTGGATGCACGTGTGAAAGGAAAGACGCAAGCGCTGTGGAAGAGTGGGTGCTCCTGGCACCGGTGTAAGTGGGAAGCTCACCCACGCATGGCTGCTGGCCACAGCTGATGCCTCCTATGCTCACAGTGTAGCTCTTCCATTCAGCCCAAGTTCCCCTGCTTCCTTCTCATCAACTGCAGTGAGCCTGAATGACGGTGGGGAAAAATTTCTTTTTTTTTTAATGTAGTAATGATTAATTCTCACTTAATCACTTTGTGTGACCAGCTCCTTTTTTTTTTTTTTTGGCCTTATTGATGCTGATTCTTGCATTGAACTAACCGCTGGCCTGGCTGCGCTCCCCGGGTGGAGGCTGACTCATATCAGCTTTGCTTTAAGATAATACAACGGGGGCGGTTGAAGAAAGTAGGAAGCTGTTGAGATAGTGCAGCATCAGATGGGGCTGCTGCTGAAGTGGTGTGGGGAAGAGGGCTCTGCCGTGTCATCCAGCTGGCCCCACTGATGGCTTCGTGTCCTGCTGCTGCTGCTGCACGGTCCTAGTCTGCATGCAAGGCAGGCCCCCCTCCCAAAATTAGAGACAATTAAGACGGGCGCATCAATTTGGCAAATGGCTGGGTAATTTGTGCTGGCATGATTGATGGCCTCTCATAAGGATGGTGCTTTATTATTTCTTCACAGAAATTTTATCTAGGGGAAGCCTTTGTTTATAGCCCCAAGGGAGGGAAGAGGTGGAAGTGGTGTGGAGCTGGTGAGTTTTGGTGATTTGAAAATTTTATTATTTTTCTTTTTTTTTTTTTAATGGAGATACTTAAAATGACTGCATAGAAATGCCAAACTGTGGACAAAATAGGACAGCATTTCTTGGCATTTCTTGATGTGGCCTTACTGTGGCTTTTTTTTTTTTCTTTGATCCATGGGTTAAACTGTTTGTCTCTTTTTGAAAAATCCAAAATAATTGCACCAATTTCACTTCTGTTTTGACTGTGTGGGTGCTTGTAATGGGTGCTGCAGATGCATCTCCAGAGCATTTCAGGTGTGTGTATAGCTCTGTTCCCAAGGGGATAATTCAGCGCAATAAGTGAAAGGCTGGAAAAGTTTTCCAGAAACGTCTGTTTTCACCTTTATGTAGCTGAACAACATCATTATTTTTTTTTTTCTCTTCACCTTCATTTTCTGCTTTCCATCTGGAGAAGCCACTTTCTTCAACTTTGTTTGGCTTCTGAGAAGGAGTCTGTTTTGCGATACCTGGTGTTTAAGGGCATTGTAGATTCAGACTCAGAAACGGGACAGATCTGACTATTTCTGTAACAGGAGAGGTTTCTGTCCCTTATATCAGTAGTAGATAACCCTATGAACACAGGTTGTGATGTGCAATCCAAGCACTTGGACTTAACTTTGCCAGTTCACCCAGTTCCCAGTGTGCATCATGGAGAACTAGTAACGCAGCAACCCGCTCTTATCTTTATCTCAAGGCACATAAAATCAAGATGAGCATCCTCACCCTGACCTTTCTGTCTTGCGCTTTCCCTTCCAATGCTGGAGGTGGGTGTTTCCTTCTACCATGCAGCCTCCCTCCAGCCCGCATAATCATCGTCCCTTTTTCCTAGCAGGGCTGTGGAAACAGGACCATTTTTTGCTTTTTTTTCCCGCGTTGTCTGTCACAGGTAGGTATTATGGGTCACAGTCTGCCCTGCTGTGTGATTACAGAGCACCCAGCAGTAAGAGGGGTCAGCCAAGGCGTCTGCAGTACAGCTCATCGGTAATGAGAAAAAGACAGCTTCTTTCAAAAGTGTTTCACAGGGGCGTTTCTGGGAAGATGCATTTATGGGATGGTGGATTTTAAGAGAAATTTTTTATATCCCTCTGTTATGTGTGTAGTGCTGCATTTGCTGCCTTGTGGAAGGGACCATGGAGCTGCATATAGTTCCCCCATCTCTTCACTGGTTTCCATTTGTTACTGAACCTCTGACTTCAGAGCGTGAATGCTGATCCCACTCGACTTAATCAGGACTTCATGCTCTTAATGCCAATGGCTGTTTTGTGCAGGAAATATTTCAAGAGAGAAGAAACTCTAGTCTTAGCCAGTGAAAACAAGTGTGAGTTGGTGTGAATGGGCACAGCACTGTAGAAGTTAGTGCTGTTTCTCACAGTAAGAACTAGGTTCTTGCATCTTCTTTCTGCAGTGCCCCCCCCCCAGTATTGTTATTGGAGTCAGGATATATCAATGTCTGTGTTTATATATATATATATTTTTTTTTTTCATAATGGGAGCTGCTTTATGCCAGTGAGGTTCAGTATGAAGTCATGCCATTGTTCCCTCGGTGTTTTATGTGTGAAGTAGGTCTCACTCCAGCCCATGGTGTTTCTGCCATCTCTGCTGTGAGTGACAGGTCATGGCTTTGCTCCCTGAGCCCTGGGAGCCGTGCTGGGCTGGCTTTGTCCTGGCAGCCAGGAGGAATCCTTGCCATCAGGGTGGCGAGCACAGCCTGCCGTCTCAAGCTGCCCAGTTGCTCCTGTGGTCTGTGGTGTAGCTGCTGGTTACCAGCACGGTGATGTCCTGTGTTCAGGGTTCAGCTCGGAGCACGCAGCACCCCAAGGCAGGACACAAGTGGGGCGCCTTAGGACTAGCTGTTCAATGTGACAGTGTTACAGAAGTCAGGTAAATTAGCCAGCTCTGAGACAAAATCTTCAACTACAGCTCTCATACTAAAGAACAATAATAGTTGCATCTTCCCCAGCCAAGAAGACAAGGCCTGTACATTGCTTTTGAGTAATCTAGGAAGGAAAAAAATAAAATTGTTTGTATTTCTTTTCAATAACTCATTCGGCTAGAACAGGTAAGTAGTTTTACGATGCTGATTTATAGGCTATTGCAAAATGCAAGAGCTGCTCATGATTGCAAATTTCATTGATCTTGACTCCAAGAATTTCCGTACTGTAATGTTTTATACAGTTTTCTTCCTCTCCAGTCCTGCCATTTGAAGTAAGAAGGGCAATTTGCCTTTATGCAGCCCAAAAGGAGACACCAAAGTCAGGTGCCGGGAAGAGAACCCAGGTGTCCTGATGTACAGACCCAGGTCTGCTCCTTTCAGAGGGAAAAACAAGTGCTTCCCTCCATGAATAGTAATTAGTGCTTTATCATGCAATTAGCAGGCAGTCTATGGCAGGCTCATTTGTCTCATTTACCACTCTATGGAAACTTTCCCATGGCTAATCTAGTAGCTTGATTTCACCAACATAAAGCAGCGACCTGGTTCCTGTTGGCCTTGACCATGGTGGTGACTGTGCACCTTCCCATGGTATAAGGCTTTTAATAGTGGCTTGATCTTTCAAAATGAGCCTTGGTACTGGCTGGGCAGCTGTACTGGATGATGCTGTGCAGTTTTGAAAGAAATATCTGTACATTTCTTAGATGATGAGCAATGGCACTCTCCAGCCATTTGAGTTTGGGGTTCCTATGAGCAAATACTTGTAGCTTCACTGCCTCTTCCTAGCCCAACTCACTCTCTTCCCTCCAGAAGTAGCACTGTGTCATACAGACGTTTGGCATACCACCGAAGGAGCAGCGCCGTTTGCATTTACATTTATGTGTAAACCCACCAGAAAACATTCTATTCTTACTGGCCCAGATTCCTCCTCACTGTGACTAACCATTGCTGAACCACAGGAGTTAGCATTACTGCCTTTAAGCACTCTGGTCCTGTCTTCTCAAAGGTTTATCTCTTTGCTTTTTTTAATTAAGTATGAATTTGGGGCCAAGCTACATCCCACTGTCTATTTAAGGAAGATAAAATGCCAGAAATCCTGCTCTGGGCCTGTGAAGTCAGTTCAGAAGAATTGGGCTCAAAGAGCATATTGTATTCTGTTTTTCCTCTTAGTCTGAGTTCTTCTAACATTTGCAAACCGGAGAGGCTTTGCAGTGTTGTCTTTGGTGTGCCTGTGATATGCTGAGACACCGTTCCCGGGGTCCGCTGCAGGCAGCACACCCCTCTCCGACTCATTTTGGGCTCTCAGATGTCAGGCTGCCCTAGCTGATGCCTCCCAGCAGCTACAAGGGATGCTCTGGGAAGCGTGCCGTGCCATGCTCTGCCTCGTCAGCGCAGGCAGACAGGAGATGCAGTGACAGCAACTTCTCCTGATGTGGCGCAGGCAGAGCAGGTTGCTCTCAGGTTTGCTGACACCCTGGCACCGTGCTTGGGTTGCACCAACTCCCTTCGTGACTGGGCATCCTGATGGGCAGAAGGAATGGAGCGGAAAGGAACTCTTGCAAGAGAAATAGGTTTTGACTGTGCTGTTTGTTCTGAAACTATTCACTAAAGACAAGAATAAATTTAAAAAAAAAAAAAGGCACTAAACAGCTTTTTTTGTGCTTCCCAGTTTCTCTGTCAGCCTGAGTCTACAGTGAGCCATGCTGAGCCTGTTGAACTGTGCTTGGGGAATGTACCCGAGGGCTGTCTGGGGATCCCCAAGATAGCATGCTACCACCTCCTCCATACTGCCTCTTCTGCCCCTCAGCCTGCTTTCCCAAACTTCACTATAAACAGTCACTACATGTCATCGGTACTCTGTGTTATCATAGCATGCACAGACGTTGTGTGAATCCATCACAGGAAAGACAGTCCTTGTTCCTAGAACCCACAGTCCAGCTGCTTCTGGCAGCTCTAAGGGAGGGTTGATGTTTGCAGTCTTGGTTTGTTGGTCTTTTGGGTTTTTGTGGGGGTTTTTTTGGTTTGTTTTTTTTTTCTCCCAACACCTCTATTTCCATCCTCCCTATCACTGTGCATGGATGTTCACACACCTCTAGCATTGTTTTCATCCAAATTTTATGTTCCCACACTGGTTATTTTTAGGGTTGAATTTTCTTGGAGCTCTCTAGGAAGCCTGGTGTTATGCAGGAATATCTTATCCTATCATATTGCCCTGATGGGGGATAAATAGCTTGGAAGGAAGTGTACAAATGAAAGTAGAGGTTAGCAGGTTGTCTAGAAATGAACACAGTATTCATGCTCTGCTTTATAAAAGCTCAGTTTGGTTTCACTGAGAACACAAAATTTTTGCCTCTTATTTTAATGGGGACAGGACCAAGGGCTGTGGGGAACATGGGTAGAACTGTGTTTTTCCCACAGACTTGTAAGCTAAGGTACCTTGTTCTTCGTGGCTGCAGAACGCTGTGATGACTGGGGTGTGGACACCATGAAGCAAATCCAGATTTATGATGGGGAGCCTGCCAAGATCAAATGCCCGCTTTTCGAGACCTTCTTGAAATACAACTACAGCACAGCCCATTCTGCTGGCTTAACCCTGATCTGGTACAGGATCGGGCAGGACCGGGATCTGGAGGAGCCCATTAATTTTCGTCTCCCGGACAATCACATCAGTAAGGAGAAAGACACCCTTTGGTTCTGGCCTGCGCTTCTCAATGACACTGGGAATTATACATGCATGCTCAGGTAGGTTTGTGCAGTGCAGTTTCTGTGTGTCTTCAGCGTAACAGAAGGACTTTCATGGAAGCTGGAAAATTATGCTGTTAGCACCAGGTCTTTCTGCAGGGAGAAGACCATTCACATAAGCATTAATGGGAAAAGGATGTTACGATTATAAGACCGCTCAGTGCTGAGACAATTTACATCGTAATAATGCTTGGAGCCTTGCAAACATTAATGAACATGCCTCTACTTTCTGGCTTTAAGTGTCCATGAAAATATTATTGCTGGGCCCATGGCAAAATCCACAGGCACTCACCATTAAGAAGCGATCTGTATGTCTAGAGCAAAAATAGCTTCAGATGCAGGGGTAATGTTTTGACTGCATGCTAATTTGGCAAAGATTCATGAGATTCAGACTTCTAGGAAATTAAAAGTGTCTCTAAGTGTGGTACAAAATGAACATAGCATCTGCTATGCACTGAGCACATGAGCTCTTTTTGATCTTCCTCATGTTGTCTCTTGTTCACCGCGTCTTTGACCCTATTATCTGCCTTACCAGCAGGGGAGTGGGTGCTGCTTGTTAGTCATCTTTATAGGCTTTTCTGAACTAGTGTGGCCATCTCTGATGATGTTTTCTTTCCCATTTATAAATGAGTCAACTAAGGCTGTAGGTACCTTATCAGCACTATGATGCTCGTTATTGCAGATGTGACTTTTATTTCATTCCACTGCTATAGGAGTAAACAAGTTTCAACTAATCAGCCTTATCCTCCTGTGTCCTTAGAAATACAACCTACTGCAGCAAAGTTGCATTTCCCTTGGAGGTTGTTCCGAAAGACCAACACTCTTGTGTGAGCCATTCCATAAAACCCGTTGAGGAGATGTTCTATTTGGAGCACCCCAATGAGAAGATCATATGTCCAGATATTGATGGTTTTTACCCTGCTAGTGTAACACCAACCGTCAAGTGGTACTTGGTAAGAAGCACTTTGGGCATTGGGGAATACAGTGTTGTATCTAAAAAAGCAATAGTTGGCATGAGCATCGTGGAGCTATGTTTCAGAGTCTCCCCAGTGATGAGGATGTTAATGAAGCTTTACTAATTTTAAGAGTTTTGTTTCCATTGAGTTCAAGGGTAAAACTGCTCTTGGAAGGGAATTGAGAGCTAGCACTGAAACTTTTTTGACCAGCGGGCACAAGTGGAGAATACTTTAGCAGGGATTTAGGAACCTCGGGTCAGCTGCAGGCAGTATTCTTGACCTGCTGCATAACCCAGATGCTATCCCTGTAAAGGAAACTGTGATTCATATTCCCTCTTCTGTAAGAAAAAACAAAACCAAAACAAACAACTACTAAACCACCTGCTCATGAAAATAGCATCCTTTCCAAAATCCTTTGAGTAGTAGTACATCAGGAAACGAAGTAGTACATCAAGCCTCTGCAAGAACCGTGGGTGCCCTGTTTGACAGAATTCAGCAAACCTCTTTTCTGAAGATGGAGACATCCCTCCACCTTCTTACTGCTCTGATAATTAGGCTGTCTCCAGCCATCCTCAGGCTCTTGCCTACAGAATTACTGCTCAATTTTATTAAATTTTGACCTCAATGTTTTTCTCTAGGTAGATGCCTTTAGTCAAGACAGAATAAGAATTCTCAGGGGATGTGCAGCCAGAGGGTTGTGGGACTGAATTCTCTAACTGCTTATAAAGCGCCTTTGGATTTCTAGATAGCAGGTTCTGTATGAGTGAATTTAGTAGTAGAGTGAGTTGGAAACAAATATATCTGTTGACTTAAAGAAAGCCACCCCAAAATTAAAAAAACCCAACTCTAAAACCCTTCAGGAAAAAATTACTTTTATATTCAAGAAGAGCAGTTTCACTCCAGCAGTTGAAATGCTTTACTTGTACCATTCATTAAAATTCACATCTCAACAATCAATTAGCAGAATGAAACAAAAAGCCCCATGGAAGTAATTTTTCAGGCAGCAAGTCATCCCATGCCTAATAAAAATCATTAAAAATGGTATATGACCCCTGTCTTATACTGCCCCATTAGGATGTATCTGATTTGGAAATGTACCATTCAGAAATAATCTCTTAGAAAATGTGCACATCTTTGGGCTTTATGACAATCAAGATGTCATCTGCATAACCCCTTTCTGAAAAGGGATCTCTAGCTTGGTATTTGGCAGAGGTTTCCTGCCTTGCCTGACAGAAAGAGAAGAGTTATTAAGGTTTCTGTACTACAGATTCTCATTTGCCAGGTGTCAATTTTGGGGGCTTATCCTCAGCTGAAGTCAGAGTACATTGATTAGTCCCAAAGACGTAGACGTGCTGACATCAACGGGGCACATGTCCTTTAGTCTTCATATCCATTCATGAATACATCATCGTTTTCTTCCTGTCTCTTTTTGCTTTAATTCTTCACTCTGCTGAGGTGCTCACCTTGATTGCAAATGCACTTCTGGATCAGAGATCTCTTTTTTATAAAATTGTCTGTATTTAAGGTGAGATAAGACTATTAGGGTCTTCTGCTTCATCACCTCATTTTCAAGGTGAACATACCAGTTTGTTTTCCAACATGCTCGAAGTTCATGGTATTTAGGTCCGACCTACATCATTCCAAGTATTATATTCATAGTTGAAAAGCTATCTTTGAAGTAGCGTTTAAGCCAATATGTTTACTTTTGAATCGGAAAACTCAAATGTTTTTCTGCCTGACTCCAGGACTGCAACTTGATCAATGGTTTCCATGAGCGATACCCCCAAGGGCCCAGGCTTGTCATCGGCATTGTCCGCAGTGCATATAAAGGGAATTACACCTGTATTGTGACATTCAAGGACCACGGAAGAACCTATAATCTCACCAGAACCATAAAGATGAAGGTGGTGGGTAAGAATGAGTTTAAAATGTATGAAATTCAGGTGGATAGCTGCAGAAGTGGTGAAAACAGCTAGAAGAATCTGTCACAGGATCCATTTGTGATTGTGCTCAATCTACATTATCCAACTGACCTGGTACATTTTTGCTTGCTGGGGTCAGCCTCGCATGACTGCACAGGACATGTTGCACAGGAGGTCCTACCCACCTCCATGTCAAATGCCCCAAACGCCACGAGGGTGACCAGGCTTAAGTTGGTGAGGTACAACCCATGAGATGGCCAGGGGTACCCTCTGCTGGCATGTGAATGCATAACCCTTGCACACTAGCTCATTTTTGTCTTCAGTGCCCTTTGCTCCTCATTATTTGTAGGATTGTCCCATTATAGCCAACTTGCTTCAGTCTTCTTGCAATCTCAAAACCTTGCGTGCTGAGGTTGAGACTATCAATAGGCAGGCAAGGCTCTAGTTACCCAACCCAGAGCTTGGACAGGTCTGTCCCAGGCACAAGGGCTCAGCCTATCTGCCAGGGAATTGTAGGCAGAGCTTAAAAACCTAGTGAACAGTAGGGCACGTGCTGAGTCCCATGGCAACTGCTGCTTTAAGAGCCAAATTAAATACGTGTGACAGGAAATGATGCTTTGTTTTTTTAGAAGCAGCAATAACAAGAAACTGGTACAGGTTGTGTGTCATGGGAGATGTTGAGTGGGAGATGAGAGGGGTATGGAGTTCTCCTGATGCAAAAGGCTCAAAAACTTGTACCTATACTCACCTAAACTTTGGAGGAACCTCAAAATCTGGGTCTGGACCTGAGTTTGGGGACTAGGAATAGATTTCTCTTTGCTTGGGGCTCTGCAGCAAGATTGTATCACGAGTTAGATTGGGACATGTGCAGTGGGGTGCAAGGGGATCAAGAGTGAGGCTGCAAGGACTTCAGGTTCTCATGAAGTCTGTGTCCTCATGGGGGGGGTCTCTGTTCTCTCCTGCAGGATCTCCGAACAAGGCCTTGCCACCACAGTTCACCTCTCCAAATGAGAAAGTTGTCTATGAAGTGGAAGCAGGTAAATTGCAATGCTCGCTGCGTGCTGTCGCTGCCCTAGCAGCCTGCCGGGATGGGAGACCCAGCCAGGCACAGAAGCTCTCCCCTTCCGCTGCATCCCTGGTGCTTTCCCTCACAGAGCAATCAAGCTGCCACAAGTTGCCCGGCAGATTGTGTGGGGTGCCAGTTTTCCATGCCAGAATAGGACAGTGCAGCTTTAAAAGTTTATTTTGCAAACATAAATATAGATAGATGTTCAGGCACGCAGATGCAGGACTGCAGCTGCAGAAGAAAATGAAATGGGCACCCTCAGCTGCTTAGAGAAATTCCTGTAGGACCTTGTTTCAGCCCGGTGCCTGACCAAGGTTTGTTCCAACCCTCCCTCATTCAGCCCCTAGGTAGCGTCAGCCTTCTGGCCACTTCTTTCTCATCTTCTCTCCCTTTTTGGCTGATTACTTCCTAATTAATGACAGCTCTCCTTTTGCTGGCCTCACAGCATTTTGTAACGGGATACCACACCCCTTCCCCCACCCTATCTGTTATGACTGATAGTTCTTTGGAGCAATTCCCTATATTGAATGGATCACGTCCCATTACATTGATGTAATAAATGTGATGTCAATGATGATGATTAGCAGCTGTCTTCACTCAGGCTGGTAGGATTATGGGAAAGCACAAAAGTCAGGGTGATGCTGTTCCTGCTTTGCAATACCTCACTGTGGTCCTTTCTTCCCAGGAGAAGACCTTATTCTGTCCTGTGAGGTATTTTTCACCTTCCTAAAGGACTCCCGGACTGAGGTGTGGTGGACCATAGATGGGAAAAACACAGATGACATCATGGACCCAAAGATAAAAGTCACACAAAGGTAACATAGTAATGTGAACCTTCATTTGTATTTAACCCTCTCTTGGGTCTTGTAGGGGGAGTGTAGGTACAAACCTTGCAAGGCAGTGTGGAGTCCCCAACTTCCCTGTTAATCAGAAACCCTTGTGCCTGCACCATGCTCTGATGAGCTCCAGGGAGGAGGCCGCCAGACCTGGATGGTCTCTCAACGTACAGAAGGATTTGAGGGAGCTTTGTTTACTAGTTCACATCATCACTCCTCCAGGTCCTGGTAGTGGTGCCAACAGCTGGTGCTATTGTCAGACTTTTAAACAGGGGAAGACACAATTTTATTTAGAGGAATGTTCCTAAATAGCGTAAGTGATAAAGATGTTTCAAAAAACAGAGGCTGAAAACAAAATGTAGTATTATACATAGTATCGATTATGAGGAATAGAGATTCGGTTACATAAAGAACCCAAATGAGGTTGAGTTTGCTCGGTGCTGGATTACATGTGGGAGGTAGTTGCTGTCCCAATCTATTTGCAAACTTACATAGAAAAAGCAAAAGGAAATACCATTATCCCCGTATTTTTGTAGAAGGTCAGTTTGGGCACAGACAAAGTGACTCATCCAGGATTGCACAAGGAATGTGATGTGGACTCTGAATCTTAAGTTCATAAGATCTTGTTGCTTTGTAAGCAAGAACTTCCTTCGTCTCTAAAATACAGTGTTAAACAGCTGCAATGAGAAAATTATGAGTAGCAAAATAAATATTAAGGAAGATCAGATAAAGGAGCAGCTGCAGCTGTATTAAAAACTGAAATATGTATCAATTTATAACTATCACTTTAGGTATTTCGTTTTTTTTTTTTTTAACGAAAGGCTTGGGTTTTATCAGGGGAAGGAGTATTTGTCACTAAGAATTTGCTGCAATTTTACATATGTAATGCTCTAGTTTTTCTCTTACAGTGAAATTACTAGAGATTTTGAAGACAAAACTATCATCAGGACTCTAACAGTAGCAAAAGCCACAGCAGAGGACTTGAAACGGAATTACACGTGCTATGCCAGAAATGCCAAAGGCGAGGACCACAGCCAGGCCATAGTGCGCATGAAAGGTAAAATTCTTGCAGAACATGGGTGAGAAATGAGGCATGGTCAGAGAGGGCTGTTGGTCCTGCCTCAAGCCTTGCCCTGCAAAACAGTAGGGGAATAAATAGCTCTGTCAGAGCTTTTTCCCCAACGCTCACTGTTCCATACACAGTTCTGTATTATTGCTGTCATACTGCAATGCTTCTTGGAGGCAGGGAGCAAAGGATGCATGTCACATATACCCTACCACAGTCAAGTGCCTGGAGAGAGAGAGAGGGGTGGATAGGCCTGTTGTTCTCATCCCGTCCATGTACCACAACTGAAGCAGGCCTGAGAGGACAGGCTGCTTGAAACGATTTCAGGTTACTTGATTGCATGAGGGTTTTGCGTGACACAACAGCTACCAGTTGTCTTCCTCCAGAAGGCAGACTGCACTCGTTGACCTTACTCAGGGAGTGAGACAGCCTAACCATGAGACTCTGGTTTTACTCCTTGCTGTGATGATGCTCCAGTACATATACAACCATCTCAGCATGGATGGTAAGGATTGACCCAGCTCTGTTCAGTGGGATTTTTTCCCTACAACTTTCTTTCATCAAAGATTTTGTTCTTGTTTCCCAGACTCACTTCTGAGCGTAAAAACTGAGCGTTCACTATAGGTATATGAGGCTTCCTGGTTAAGGTGTTTATTTCTGCCTCCTTATCAACCTAGAGCTTCAACACCTGCTTTACTGTAGGTTGGACCTGCCCTTTCCCATAGGGGATGCTGTTCTGCCTTGTGTAGCTCATGCCAGATACCTTCTTCCTCCCACTGTGCCCTATTCGTGTGGCTCATAAAGCTCTTAAAAGGAAGAGAGCTCTTCCAGTAAGTCCTATTCCTTTGAGACAAACCTTTTCTGGATCATTAGGAAGGAACGACAGACCAAACACACAACTGAGGCTGAAACCATCTGCCAGTGTGTTCATCCTACATACATAATTCTTCTGGGATGATAATGTTTGTACATGTAGCAGAAGCGAATCTAAAATCTTAGAATTCTTTCTCTACGCAGTAGTGCCTAAGTGCTATTTTCTAGTGGATTGATCTGTCCTATCCTCTCTCTTCCTCCCCCGTCTGCTCCTGGGCAGTTGAGTGGGTTTGCTCTGAGCAGACCTGGTTACTCACCACCCCTCCTTTCTGCTCTGTTGCACAGCAAAATCCAAGAACCACCCCCAACCACAGCTGGCAGAGCAACCTTAAGCTAAGCTCACTGCAGGCCATCCCACCACACCATCAGGCGTGCCAGAACCTAACCCCTCACCACTTGTCTTCCAGTTTTCAGCAAGTAGCTATGTATGTTGGCTCCAACTCTTTCATTACATTAGGTTTTATATGTTTCCTGCTTGTTCTGAATTATTTCGCTGTCCTTCTCGTGTATTTCTGTTGCTCATCACCTAATAAAAGTTGTTAAATTCCTTCCATTTTCTTTTTTTTTTTTTAATTAAGTTTCTAGTAAAACTTATTAAATCTTGGAAATTGTTGATGTTTCCACTCACTGCTTTTCTTTTATTGTGCAGTTTGCCACTATGCATGTCAGCTGCCACCGGAATTGCCATAAAATGGAGTTGTCCAGGGATACAGTTAAAAGAGTTATTTTCTGTCCTTAATAAAAAGTAGCAGCAGTGGTGTGACAGACTGTATGAGTTGGAGGGGGGCCTGTGATGTTCTGGCTTGATGTTCACAGGTTGTCCTATTTATTTGGAAGCATTTCAGCTTTTCTGTGATGAACTCTGATTCTTCTTTCCTGGTAGAAAATAATCACAAAACAATGGCTGTTATATCCTTCTGTCACTCTAGGACAAGCCACAAGACCTGTGTGTGTTTGGGGAGGGAAAATGGTGGCTATTGTCTTTATTTTGCTGCAGGTGAGCTTTGGCTGGCTTTAGTAGAATTAAGTGCTGTTGCGTTGCCCCAAGAGTTAGCATATACTGCTGAGAAGGTTAGAGTTATAACCTGGTTTTGGATTGTGCAGGTGTTTGCCATCAAGTCATTCTACCATCTGGCTGCTCCAAGAGTCTCACTCAGAGACACAAGTCCAGCCTGTGCTTTGACTTGCTCTGCCAGCCCAACCAGACATAGTAACCCAGAATGGGGACTCCAGGGTAGCCAACCATCACTTGTCCTGCCAGGAAAACCTTGGCTTGGCCACCTTCCTCTGAAAGGCCAACTTGGGGCTTGGCTGTTCCTTTGTGGTGTTTGTCACAAGTTTGTTCCTGCTTAGCTGAAGGTCCAACCTGTTCTGTAAACCAGACCTCCTCTTTCTTTTTGAACCCAGTTGTAGCACCGAAGTACACCGTGGAGCTGGCGTGTGGACTGGGAGCAACAATCCTGCTCGTTGTGGTGCTGATAGTCATCTATCATGTTTATTGGCTTGAAATGGTCCTCTTCTATCGGGCTCATTTTGGAACAGATGAAACCATTCTAGGTAAGGAATTAAAGGACTCACATTTATTTTATCCTGCTACAGGACAGACCCTTTGTTTTCTTCTAGGAATTTTCATATAAGCTATTTTTAACCCTCTTCACAACATAATGACATCTTGACCTTCTATTTCTTTACCTGCATTCAGTCATGTGGGTCATTTTGGAGTAAGAGGAGTCGGGCTTGGGTCAGAGGAAATGAGAGAGAAGTCCTCTGTATTCTTTTCAGAGGTGAAGCATGGATGTGTCAGGCTCCCTGGGGCACTGCCCTGCTGATGGCTAGCTGTTTCATCTGATCTAGATGGTCAAGATAAGTCCTCAAGTTTCAGTAAGTCCCTGGTTTCTCTGGTGACTCTATGTAAAGATTCACGAATCCAGGGTGATTTGCTTTAAAATGTGATAGGGCATCCAAAAGGATGGATCTGGAAATCACCCTTCTCTCCTCAGTTCTTCCACAGCTTCCCTGTGTTACTGGGAGTTCATCTCTTGGGACTTTGAGCTGAGATTTCTTCCTCTGTAGGATGAGGAGGGTGTTTGAGCCCTCGCAGCTTGTGGTGTGAACCTGCCAAGGGGATGCGACGGCTCTCGGAGGGTGTAGGCAGGGTGCAAGTCTCTGTCTGGTGGGACTGCTCATGCAGATAGACAGCAATGAGAGGAAGCAATGGCAGAGGTGTCAAAAGACAAAAGGACCCTAGACAGAAAGGGTTGGTCGTCTTGCTGTGGTCTCGTGCCTTCAGCAACTCAGCAGTGTCTTGAGTACCTGCGTGTTCAGGCTGGGTAATCAAAGAGGCAGTGCTGCTGGCTTGTAACTATGGAAATCAATGTGCCTTAGCCTGCGGTGTCTGGGCTCAAAGCAAACCCTCATTTCTGCTTTTCCTGTCAAGCAAGTCAAAGGCTCAGCATGTGCAGTATCACAAGTGTCTCTTCTGCCGTTTGTGTTTCTCTGTGCTCCCAACACCCAGACGGGAAGGAGTATGATGTGTACGTGTCTTACGCGCGCAACGCGGAGGAGGAGGAATTTGTGTTGCTGACGCTGCGAGGAGTCTTGGAGAATGAGTTTGGGTACAAGCTGTGTATCTTCGACAGAGACAGCCTCCCCGGGGGAAGTGAGTATTTCACAGGGGGCATCCTCTCTTTATCATTCTCTGAGGTACTGATAATGGATAGGAACTGGCCTATCCGGATTAACTTCATCCATTGTTTTTTTTCCCTATCTCCGTTAATGATCTCTTGTTGGTATCTTCTAATGTTTTTGCTTCATGTGACCATGTTGCAGATGCTCCAGGCCACCAAACGGCTGCTGTGGGCAAGTGGTGGTTGTTGGTCATTTCAGTTGCTCTCCCCAGGAGTAATTAATCTATCCACATGAGGGAACCAGACCACTGACCTTCATGCAAACCCTCTGAGCTGCCTTTAAAAAAAGGTGATAAAGTCAAGGCTAGAAAGAAAGGAGGCAGGGGAGTGTGATACTGGACCAGACTGGTAGCTCGTAGAAGGTAATGGTGAGTGCCTATAAAAACCAGAAGCATCTGCTTCAGGGAGATGTGGACACCATCATGCCAATATCAGTGAGAAAATAACATGCCCTCCTAGAAGGCATCCCACTCACCCTCATTAATTAGAGAGACTGTGTCTAACATGGCAGACAATTAAATTGCTATATCAAGGGTACTTTGTTGCAGGTAGTGAGACTCACCTCTTCGCTAAGATGTAATGTTTTTCTCGTTGTTTCAAGCTAAATCATATAAGATTCTGAACACAGCATCTGCTGGAGGGATGCAGGGAATCACCAAGAATGGAAGTTTGTGAAACTCTTCCGATAGGCATACAGTCACACTGGTGCCACGGCAAGGGAACTCTCAATTTCCAGTGTCCTGGGGGCTGAGTTGGCTGTATGATCCCTGATTCCTACTAAAAGTTTGAAGCCTGAACTTTCACCAGTGCAGACCACCCCACTTTGAATTCATGGGCTTCGGGCCAGGACCCAACTGATGACAGGACCTGTGCTGATAAAGTCCATTGGGGTCCTGTTTGGGTAGACAGGCGGGACTGCTGAAATCCCAGCCCAGCTGCGTGACAAAAAGGAGCAGAATCAGTCTGGGATCTGTTATATTTATCTCCTAGATTGTTGCCAGGACACACTGTTCTAGAGAGAGCCTGGATGACCTGGTAGGGCACCCTCTCAGCTCTATTTCCTTGACGCCAGTGCCAGGCTCAGAGCAGGTTTGCTCTGAGCTGTTCTTCCCAGTTGTTCATCAAGACATAAGTACATCTCCCTCCTGTTCCCTCTGCCACTTCTTGCCATCCTTCCCCTTTCCTTTTGGAGAGTCTCATTTTCTTCCCAGCATAGGTCTCCTGGGCTTCCTGACCTTCACCTGAAGTGCTCCCATCACTGCTCAATGGCAGTCGCTCTGGAGCACTGCTGAGGTGGCTCCTCATTGCAATGTCGTTTGCTTCTGCTGGGGCTTCCCCATTGCTTCTTAGCTGGGATTTGACTAATCTCCTTCCTGGGCAGCACAGTGGGCCAGGAAATAGCTTTTTGACAGCTGGTGTCATGCCTCCAGAGTGTGCATCTGTGTCACGGGCAGAGAGTTATGTTGTCCTTGATGAAGAAACAGTGGGAGATGGATTATCCTGTGAGTTTACTGACAGGAACTAATCAAACGTGCTTGACAGCTAAATGAAGTTGCCTGTCAGCATTATTTTATTCTTCATTGTATTTTTTGACCAGTCAAGAGTGTTCTCTTGTCAATGAAGCATGGGAGATCCTGCAGCAAAGAGTGCAAGCACTGGGATTTGCACTTACAAGGAATTTTCACATTAATTACAGAAAGGTGCCTAAGGACAGTCTACCTACAAATGTTAGAAAATCAAAGAGGATTCACAGTTACCATGACATGTCTCCAGTTTAAAGGGTGTCACTTTTGGGACACTTCATTAAAAGTCCTCGGAGCAATTTACTCGTCACTTCTAGAAACACTCAAATCCTCTTTCATCAATGACAGCAACAGGAACAGCTGGATGAGTAACAGGAGTTAAGATGGTAATATTTCCAAAGCAGATTAACCCATGAGGACACCCAGGGAGGGTATAGATACTTATTGTGTGGGGAAACCAAGGCAGAGGAGTGAAGGGATTACCCAGAGTCATTCTGGACATCTGCCAGAGAAGGATGTAAGTGTAGGTATTTAGGCTTCTCCACACCTCTACGTCTTTTCCTTGAGGTCATGTGTTGTCCAGGTAGCAATTTTCCTGCTTTGCTCTAGAGTGCCTCTTTTTTCACTCTCACGAGAAGGAAGCTAAATCTGAGTCTGCGAGAGCAGCCCTCTTGGCCACATGGCGTCCACTGCCACGTAGTACAGTGCCTTTTAGATACAGCTACCTCTGCATAGTGTGGGGAGGAGGAAACACATCTGTAGTCAGCCTGGAGCTCGGAGTAGAAGATGTCACTGTATGAGGCAGTGGAGACCAGCCAGGGTGTAGGAAGCCCTACCTGGAATTGCTTGCAGAGTTGGGAAGCACCAGTATAGTCTCTAGAAAAGGCCTCCAAGGAATCTTATTGTTCCCTTCAAGAGACATCTGGTGTCTCACTAGCAGCTCAGCAGCATGTTCTCGGCCATCACTAACCACCTCAATGTTTCTTTCTCCCAGTTGTCACAGACGAAACCCTGAGCTTCATCCAGAAAAGCCGACGTCTACTTGTTGTCCTGAGCCCCAACTACGTCTTGCAGGGGACACAGGCCCTGCTGGAGCTCAAGGCTGGTTTAGAGAATATGGCCTCCAAGGGCAACATCAAAGTCATTCTAGTGCAGTACAAAGCCATCAAGAAGAGCAAAGTGAAGGAGCTGAAGCAGGCCAAGGCGGCCTTGACTGTCATTAAATGGAAAGGCGAGAAATCCAAGTTCCCAAAGGGCAGGTTCTGGAAGCAGCTGCAGGTGAAAATGCCAGTGAAAAAAATCAACAGGAGCTTGAGCCTTGATGTGCTCATACGTATCCCCGAGAAATGTTTGACACCATCAGAAAACAAAACCCCAAAAACCTACAAGTTAGGCCAGGGGGTGGAAAGGAACTCGGGGTTTTTGCCATGAAGGACTGTCCCAAGCATTTCAGTTACACCTACCTGCAGCTTTTCTAGTGCCCTGGTGGTGGAGAGACCAAAGATGCACATACTTTCTCTCTGTAAATGCATATCATTAGCATCAGCCATACAAGCTCTCTGAAGGTTTAAATTTGGGCTATCCAGGTGGGAATGCAACGACCACCTTGTCATAGCATGGTCTTTGAATAGGCCAGTACTCCTAGATCCAGGTTCTATCAGACCTTCGTCAGCATCCAGGACAGAGCTGCTTTTCCTCTTAAGTGCCTTTCTGCTTCCTGGCCAGTAGTCCCTGTTGCAGAGGCTGGGGAACGGTTTGAAAAATGGCTCTGGTATAGAGCCTTTCATACATGTCCCAGCTATAAAGTCCTGATTGCTGTGGGTTCACAGATTTCTGCTTCAATGTGGGGAGTGTAGACTCTTGAGGGTCCTCATTTTTGCTCCTCACATTTCTGTAGGAGCAGATGCATTCAGATAGCTTGGCAATGTGAAATGGCTGGTATGAAAGCTTTATTTTTTTTTAAAAAAAAAAAAGCTCTGGTAGGTGATACTGTATTGTAGTGTTTCTACTAATAAGTGGTCAGTGTCTGCGACTCAGTTGTCTTCTGAGTACCCCAGAACCTTCTGGGCAGTAATGCTCATAATCCAGGGGAAATCTCTCATTAGTACAGGCCATGGAGTGTGTCTGAGAGATGCTTCTTTGTAGAGTAAACTCAGGGACTTCACAAGCACTGCAAGGAACCCCAATTTACTACTGAACACACCTACTATGTCTGTGCTGCTGCCTGGGAGAATGCATCATGCAAGGTGCTGCTAAGGCCTTGGGGCTGACACTGGGTATATGTCCAGCTCCCCAGGAGACCCTATAAACTTATCTGAACCTTATTAAAAACTACTAGCTTTGTCCAGCCGGGTAAGACTGTGAGGAAAGGGTGAGAGAGATGGGGTTGTTCAGCCTGGAGAAGAACTGAAGAAGGCTCTGGGGATACCTTTTCATGGCCTTTCAATACTTAAAGGGGGCTTATAAGAAAAATGGATAAAGACTTTTTAGTAGGACAACTGGTAATGTATTTAAACTAAAGGAGGATAGATTCAGACTAGATTAAAGGAAGAATTTTTTTACAATGAGGGTGGTGAAACACTGGAGCAGGTTGCCCAGAGAGGTGGTAGATGCCCTGTCTCTGGAAGCAGTCAAGGTCAGCTTGGATGGGGCTCTGAGCAACCTGGTCTAGTTTAAGATGTCCCTGCTTATTGCAGTGGAGTTGGACTAGATGACCTGTAAAGGTCCCTTCCAACCCAAACTATTCTATGATTTTATGAAAATGCAGTGTTCTCTGCCTGGCTATGAACAACATCACATTCGTAATTCAGGGCTCAGGTTTAAACTAGCCTTGGCTTTACAAAGCAAGCCTCCACCCATCGTGTTTCCAGCCCAGAGTTGCAGAACAGAGGATGTATCTCAGCTTTTGCAACCTTTGCACAAAATGGAAATATAAAAAAACACTGAGTACCAGTCCTTGCTTCAATGGGAGGCAGCAGCCATAGGAGAGGACCTGGTGAGTTAACCCCGTCAGTCAGGCTTTTCAGACCGAGGAGGGGAGAGTCCCTTCCCTTGTAGAAAAGACCGAAGCACAGCAGGACCCTGGCATTGACTTGTACTGTTGTTCACTATGTTTTCACATAAAACTAGAAGTTCTGCGGGTGTCTCCGTACTCCTGTAGCTCCCAGCGCGAGGGCCTGCCCACTTAATTGTGGAATTCAGTATTACGCACACTAAGTGCATGCTTATTTTTTGTCGATAATGGTTGCTCCTGAGTCAGCTCTGACTCATGCTTTCCCTCTGTTGGTGTCCAGCAGGTGAAGCGTAGCCATTCATAATGGCATTAAAAAAGCACTACAATTTGGAGTCTATGCACTATTCACCCAGCTGAGCAGGGAGGTTTGAGGCCATCCCTGTAACCAGCCCAGCCTTAAAGGTGTGGGGCTGAATCCTGGCATCAGCAACGCCCCTTGCTCTTAGTGTCTTATGATTAATAATGTTATTTCAGGGCAGTGGGGAGCTGCAGCCACCCATGCCATTGGGCAGGTACTGTACAAATGTGGAACCTTCTCCTTCATCCTCCTCCTTCCCCTCTCCCCCTTCCAAGTAAGCTCTGCTTTAAGCAGATAAAATTGCAGTCAGCTTCACTGAAGGCAGTAGAGCTCCTTAGCTTCTCAAAAGTGCTTAAAAGCTTTGCCATTACAAACTTTTCTACTGTGGCTGTCTGTGGAGGGCCAAAGCTCCTTCCCACACTCCAGAAAGCTTTGTTTTTATGAGGTAACACCCAAAACCATACGCAGCTTTGTGAAGCCATTGCATCTGCATCATTTTGCCCAGCTTCACTTTTGTCTTTTCAGCGTCCCTGTAATCAGCTGCCAGATCTGCAGGCAAAGGGAAAGCCCTGAGGCCAAAGCAGAACTGTGTTAGATTCCAATTTAATTTTTAAAAAATTGACTCAAAGATACGCATATATTCAATTAACATCTCAGACCTCACCACATCACATCTCGCTTTTGGCTGAAGTACCAAGAGAACTTCTGCTGATGTTTCAGGTAGTCTGGTTATTTTAAGAAGTTAAATCCACCTCGTGTATTTTGCTGATTTTATTCAAAGAGTTTGTCAAACAAACAATAGACCAGGACTTGCTCTGGCATACATCACAGTGGCCCTTGGTGCCATTGCAACCCCAGAACAGCATTACTGAGAGATGTCAGCAGAGCACCCACAAGGCAAAAGGCATGATGGTCTGAAGGGGGCCTGAGAGGTCCAGAGGGAGCAGTGTGGAAAGAATAGTGCTGGAGCAGGCTCCGGGAGCTTTACCACTGGCTTTGCTGGTAGCTGTCAGGCCAGGGGTAAACCCCAGTCGCAGCTGTAATTCAGATCTGCAAAGTACTTCAAATACACCTGTCATTTCATCCTATGCCACGTGTGGTTTCTGTTACGGGATTCTGTCACAGCATCTGTCTAGTTCAGTTGATTCATTTGAGTTTCTGTGTTCTAATCTAACATTTATCAATATGCAGCTCATATAAAGTTCCTCATTGTTATTTCATGGATAAGCAGCATGGCACAAATTGGAAAAAAATGTATCTCCTTCCATGCCATTTGATGTTGTACAGCTGTTCCAGAGTTTTCCTTCTCTTTTCTATATGTTTTTGCCTTTGTGTTATTTGGTCTGTGAAGTGTCAGTATTATTTTATTTTGCTTTTCAATAAAACATTTTCACTTTTGCATTTCAGTCCTTGTGCCTTTCTCATAAGTATCATTTTCCTCCCCATTACATCTGTGAAAGGCCATTAAGGAAACATGCCTGTGTGTAGTCCAAGCCTCAAGATCGTTTGGGGATACCTCCTTAGAGCAGGGCATTTTTCTGGCTGTTTTATGGTGTGCCTGCAGATATCCTGAGGCACCACCCCTGCTACCAGGGCCATGCAAGCAGAAACACAGTGACACACAGCATTCAGATGTCACCCAGCAGTGGACATGTACACACAAAAAATCTCTGACATGAAGAGTATTCGCTCATCAATCACAAGGTGTAAAGGTGGGAAGGAAACACCATCCCTTTGCTTGAAAGACCAAGCTAGAATGTTGAACAGAAATCTTGGAAATCTGCCTGAACCATGGAAATCAAACTCACTCTTAGGCTGCTTTGCCCGTCACCTTCCAGGTAGTTGAGTAGAAGAGGTTCATTCAGCTTCCTGTTTTCTCATCCAAGCCACTTTCTTGGCTTTGTCCTTTGTTTGCATGCTAGCAGGTAAGTTGAGAGAGAGCCTAGCGCTTCCAGACTACTAGCAAAATGAATACTTGTGGCAATCAATGGATTTAGGGTCTATGGGGTATGGGATCTATGCTCCCCTCTCCCCGCAGCTTTTATTGTGCTGGGACAAATGTATGGCGCTTAAAATACACTGTTACATCTCTAGGGTGCGTTAGAGGAAACACAAGTAAACCAACAAAAATATGCAGGGTCCTTCATAACCATGTAATAAAGATGGAATTTTTTCAGTATAAAGCAGTGATCCAAGAATATCGAGTTCCCAGCTCTGTTGGTGCCCAAACTGCCACAGCATTATTGCTGCCTGTCTCATCCTGTGCTGTTGGTGTCACTGGGAGAGACCATCCTGCCTGCACACTGTGAAGTGGCCCCTCAGGATTTTTCGTGAGCTGGGATTACATTGTGAACTGAACATCCCAAGATATCCTGGTCACCCAAGTCTAAATGCATCCTGTTCTCAGAAATAAAATCTATCTTTGGGAATTTGAGTGTTTTCCCTGCCAAAAAAATGTCGACTCTCAAAAAGTGTTGCAAATTAAAATTGATAAAAGAAAACCATCGCTGTCAGCTCAATAAAAACATTTTATTTTAGCAATGTTGGAATCATTCACATTAATTGAACCTGTACTTTTGAGCAGGCAGGTAGAATAGGTGACCTCCCAGGAGCTGCTCCTGCCTACGTTTCACTGTGATTTCAGTTTCAAAAAGAAAGACCTTTCAAACTAGGAAAGGAGCTTTTTCCTTCACAAAATGTTGAAGCTTGGCTGATTTCAAAATAGATCTCAATCAGTTATAGAAAGGTTTGAATGAGGTCTGGACTCAGTAAATTGGGAGATTGCTACCAATTCTTTGTGCCTTTGAAATAGGGTGGTAAGAACGTTTTATGGTGTTAAGAGGCAATTCTGACAGCACTGACTATCATCTGCTTTCGGTTTCTGTGAGTCAGTATTTTCCTGTGTGTGCCAGGGGGGGAAATCCCCCCAAACCGTGTATACAGGTAAAAAAACCTGTAATTTGATTTAAATTCCAGTATTACGTTAAAGAACCAAACAGTGCCTTACTTTCTCCATTAGGATATTATTGTTCAATCCTTTTTCCTATTGCAAGTTCTTGGTCTCCAAATAATCTAGTGACAATGAGTTTTAGAGCTAGTCATGTATCTTTGGGAAAAAAAAAAAAGTATTGCTCTGTACAATATTAAAATAAGGTGCATCCAGGTGCAACACGGTGCACCTTCTGCTGTGAGATAAAGAAAGAGACAGCCAGGTGCTGGAAGAATAAGAGGCATAGCCATTGCAGGGAAGGTACAGTATTTTTATTTATAATAAAGAAATTTGTTCCACTGGCAGGGAGCGAGGAGAGTCTCCAGACTGAGGAATCAAGGGTTTAGCCGTCTGAAAGGCAGTGGAAGCAGCAGGTAGCTCTTCTCCCCAGAACAGCTCTTTATAAGACATTCCTACAGGGAGGCTTTTCTCTCTGGGTGTGTGAAAGCTCTTACTGCAATGATCCCTGTCCTGCTTGAACACCACCTTGTCCTCAGATAGTTTCCCATCTCAGGCACCAGTACTCAGCAAGCGGGTGGGTTTTTTTAAAGTTTTTGCAGTTCTATTAATCAGCTTGGGTTAATTTGCTAAGTACCACAGCCTTATTAATTTCCATCCTTTCCACTGCTCACCCATTAGCCATGACACCTTCAATATGCTTACTGCATCCCAAGCCATAGATAGAAGTCCAAGGACATCCTTCAAGTTTGTCACTTTTCTACATTCATAATAAAGGAGATGCTGCCCTTGCCTGGCACTATTCCAGCTAAGCATCTTGCTGAGCTTTACAAACTGCAATTAATCCCAATAAATGCTTTGAAGGGCAGTATTTTCACCCCCCATCATGGCTAGGGGAACTAATAAAGAGGTTTAAGGCTGACATTTTTGCTTTCTAGGTTTGGAGGTTTCCATTTCTAGATGAGAGAGCATGAGAGGGAGGGAAGTTGGTCTTAGCCTTGGCAGTGCGAGTTGTGACATGATGATGTGGTTGCTTCATGTTGTTCCCCCCATGCAAAGGGCTGCCAGAGCTCTAGGTAGGTGGTTCCCGAATGAGACCTGCCCTTTATCAAAGGCCTGCACTTCCCTGGGCAGGAGCAATGCCGTGCAGTACAGAAGTCAGAGTACAGTCTTGGCTTATCCTGCCATCCTGGCTTCTCGTTTACCACTTCAGCCTTCTCAAAAACCCACTGCAAATCGGAAATGCTGCTATTGCTCCTGCAGTCCCTGCCAGCAGGAGTGTGGGCAAACCGAAAGTCACTGGGCTTGTGCCAGGTTTCCCTCTGTGGGAAGGGGGGGATCTGTGCAAGTATGCCACCAAACAGCCTCCTTCAGCTTTTCTCTCCCAGCTCCTTCCCCCTTGTGCACCCCAATTCCTCTGCTCTTGCACTCTTAGATACCACTGAGGCCGTGTTCGACTTCATCCAGAGGAGCCGCAGGATGATCGTGGTCCTGAGTCCCGATTACTTGACGGAAAAGAGCATCAGCCTCCTGGAGTTCAAGCTGGGCATCATGTGCCAGAACGCCATCGCCACCAAACTTATCGTGGTGGAGTACAGGCCACTACAGTGCACCCACCCCAGCATCCTCCAGCTGAAGGAGTCCGTCTCCTTCGTCACCTGGAAGGGGGAGAAGTCCAAGCGCTCCGGCTCCCAGTTCTGGAAAGCGTTGCGGCTCGCCCTGCCGCTGCGCAGCCTGAGTGCCGGCTCTGGCTGGAACGAGAGCTGCTCCTCCCAGTCAGACATCAGCCTGGACCCTGTCCAGAGGAGAAGGAGCCGGTTGAAAGGGCAGCCTGACCCACGGGGCACCGCAGCAGGGACTCTCACTCCCAGAGGGACAGCCCCGGCCCCTGAGTCAAAGGCCAAACACCGAGCCAAGCACTTCTTGACGTGCCAGTGTTGTGGGACCTATTGCAATGGCAGCAATAGACTCAAGCGCAAGCATCGGGCTGTGCCTGAGCCCAGGTGGGACGCTCATCTCTGCAAGCCAAGCTCGGGCAGGCCCGCGGCGCAGGGGGTTCAGGGCAGAAGTCGACCCGAGCCCCCACCGGCACAGGCTCCCGCTCTCGCCCTCTGCCATTACAGCGACCTGTCCAACAACAACGACTTCTATGTACTCTAGCCAAGAGGCTGACGGCACTGCAGGTGCTGGGCCAGCAAAAGAAACTCACTGCAGCCTCGGCTGAGATATTTTTGTGATATCGCAGGCTGACACGGTGTTGTTCACCTTCAGCCCTGCGCCAGCGCGGAGGACTGCAGCAATATCACCGGTACCAGCGATCTGAGCCAGGGACCTGCAGCCACACACAGAGCAGCAGCTGGGGGCTGCCTGCCCAGGTCCTTCTCCTTAACTTAAATTGCAAAGTGGAGCCTAAAATGTGTTTCTCTGGTGTTACTTTTCCCCAGCTGTGGTAGCAGGGCTGCTGCTGGGGTTGGGTGCGGGAGGGCAGGTCCCCAGCTAGGGGTCTGGAGGGAGGGAGGGGGGAGAAGCTGTGGTCCTGGCAGTAACCTCTGGAGAAGGGAGAGCATGCCTGTATTTTGCAAAGGATAAAACTTTGCCAGTGAGGGTAACAGGAGCCCTGGCCAGTACAGGAACACGCCGTGCAGTATGGTGCGTTATCCACTGTGGTTTAAAAGACCTTGGTCAAAAGTTTTAAGAGAAGTCCCTTCTCTCTAAATAAAACTGATTTCTTTAACCTGCTGTTGTTAGAAGTGCCGTGGGAACTGGTAAATGCCAGAGCCTTGTTCACCAGGCGGTGCCTGGGGATGTGGTTTGCTCAAGCTGGCTAAGGTTCTCTCCCGTCCCCAGTGCTTCCAGTGGGCTCCTGGGCTCGGTCCCTCTCCCGGCTTCACCGTATGATGAATTTGTTCTGTCAGTTGCATGGCCTTTCATGCAGCAAGAAAGAAACCCATTACAAATCTAGGGAAATATGATTTAAAAAATTCTCCGAGTAGTCAATGAGCTCAGGGATAGGAGCAAGACCTAAAACATTCACAGAAAACCTCAGGCGCTGAAGCTGAGGGGTCAAAACTCAACCACACTTCATTAAGTAAACGAAAGAGCCTTTGAACAGTCTCCCTGGGGCTGCTGTTTCACCAGCCCATTGAGCTGGCTGTCAGCACTGTTTCCTACATTTCATCCACAAAGAAAACTTCATTTGCCTCATTCCATTTTGTGTAATGACTTCTCTCCCCACCGAGGAAAGGTGCTTATCTTGAGAGTTGGCCACTCGCTGTCAGCTGATGCTCAGTCACCCCTCTACACTGGGTAATACACTGCATTTGTTTTCTTTCCCTGAGACAAAAAACCCCACTGGTTGTTCACCATTCTGGTCAGTCTAATTGTTGCTTCTCCAGCTGGCAAGAAATTATTTTTCTTCTGCCTTGGAAATACAACCTGAGCCCCTTGAAGTACAGGGTCTGTGGCCTGGGACAAACCCGTTTCTGATGTCCTCTGGGTGCAGCCCTGTGAGGGAGGAAGGGGCCGCATCTCGCCCATTTCAGCAGTGCTGAAGCCCAGTTATAATTCACACATTGCTTTTCTTGCCTCAGCAGCCCCTCTTCCCCAGTATTGCCCTGGCTGTTTCTATCCTTGCCTTCAAGATCGAGCACAGATGATGGCTCTCCCATTACAAGTCTCTGTGAGCTGAATCCTAACAACCCTGCTGCAACAGACCGAGAAAATAGAAACCAAAAAACCTGGTGCTGAGTCAATCTAAATAAAATAAGGGCAAAAAACCCCTACCAGCTCATAGGAATTAGAAATTCAAACTCTGGAGAACTCTCCAGGCATGAATTTCTCTGTAATTTCAAGCAGGCACATTGTAAATGGCTCAGAGAAGTTTTGTCTATACATGGCCATTCTCAGTGATCAACGAGGAGGAGAAGGAATGAGATATTTGGGAAGCAAGTGATAAATTGCAGAATGTTTTATAAAAAGCGATCAAAGTACCATTAAATGGTTAAATGGTTCCAGTTGCTTACAATTAGATGTGGAATGGTACTGTCAGTGAGTCTGGTAGAGCTGAAAACACAAACTACAAAATACAAACAATTTGCAATCAGTCAACATCCAGAGTCAGCATATTTGTTATTTGTTGGCATTTAAACAGCTTTTATTTCCAGACTTTGCCCTTATTTGACTGTAGTGTTGTCTCAGTCAGCTACAGCAATACAAAGATGCAGGAAACAACAGCTGTAGCTTGTAGCAAATGTCCAAAATGGCCAACTCCAGCCGTTTTGGGCAAACTGTCATCTCTTTGTGAAAGAAGAAATAGAAACTGGTAAGGACCATTGCTTTTCCTGTTGCTTCCACAGAGCTAGCGCAATTTTGCTGTCCACCAAACTGGCCCAGGGTCTTGGTTGCTCTTGTAGCAAATACTGAGACATGATGGATTTCAGTGTGTGCAGAGGCTTTTGCCCCTGAGACCAGGCTCCCAGAGCCTGACGGCATGATGTGCTGCATGGGGTGTCTCAGCAAAGACACAGGGACTAAACCCTAGAACCAACTTCAGTTGTATTTGGGGGTATTTCCAAGCAACATCCTAAGCATGTTGCTTGGAAATACCCCCAAGCATCAGCACAAGGTCCTGCATTAAGACCAGATCCAACTCTTTGCACAGGGTTTGAAATCTGCTCTCTGAAAACCAGTTAAAATATATTTGTGTCCTATCTGACACTGACTGGTGCAGATGGGCTATAATCACTGCTCTCTTCTCTGGTACACATGTATTTGTCAGTTGTATGTAAAAATATAATTGTCTCCAAAGTTAACAGTCAGCACAATACTATGATCCCCTCCACTCACCTAGTCTTCTCAAAAGAACTGTTGAGTAGTTAGTATATATGGAGAATTTCCACCATATCCTAATATAAAAAACATTCATGTAGCCTTGTATATCCTACTTATGGCATGCAATGGTACAAGGCTACTAGGTCAGAATGTGCAAAGCACAATATTTCTGCTGATACTAGAGATTTTTAATCTATGGAAGGCTGGTGGTGGCATGAAGACACTGAATAGAGCTAGTTAGGGAACGCAGGAAAGTCACTTAGGCCATCTCAACATAAACCTGTCTTCACTTTAGTGACTGCAAAGCTCTGGCACCCAGGAAGTCTATCCCTAGCAAGTTCCACGGGGCATATATAGCAGCCAAAAATGGGCTGCTCCTCACAGCTGAAATGCTGGATGAACCATTAACTCCAAGAACTTATACAAATTCTCTTCTTACCATCAACAAGAATTTTGTTCCCATTACTTTACATGCTTATCTCAGAGCATCTGATCTAAAGGTATTTGGAGCAGACATTTTCCCAAATGATGACAAGACCATGAAGGAACTGACAAATGCCAGAAAAAAATGCTTCAAACCCTTGCTCTACATATTTTTTTTTTTTAATCCTCGTGTTGGTCTCCCACAAATCTCTGTTAAGGGTGACAACACCTCTGGGATGGTGTCTGCCCAGTGTGACATGCCCAGTGTAAGGGTACAACCCAAAGTCATGTCAAGCAGGTGAGGGGAGACCATATGAAGGTACACAAGAGAGTGCACCCATTGCACAGAACTGCAGCCTGGAGGATGTAAGTTCTCCCTGCTCACCACCCAAGCACTTGGCCCCATCTGTCACATGTGGTGCTGTTCTGGAAATGTGTGAGTTAAAACACTGTGGCAGGAGTGGGGAGAAACACTAATGAATGACCCCATAACTGCCTACCCAAATCCATGTGAAAGAGGCAAGGTTTGACTCTTGTTCATGTTGTATTCATGCTACATACCATTACAGGTCATGCTGTGGAGAGGCTGCTGCTTAGAAAGAAATAATAAATGCACCACTCAGGCCCCTTTTGTAAAGATGTTAATGAGACACATAAATGTTGCAGAATGGTTTGCAGAAGAATATGATTTTAATTCTTCATAATGCCAGACACGGTAATGGCCAGACACAAGGGACACAACATTTACACTGTTATGCCTGTAATCAGGCTAATGATTTTTACTTTACTAAAACATATCTGCCCAAAAGTCATTTGGCTTGGTAACATCAAAGAGTTTTCCAAGTCATCAGTATTTGTTCAAGTGAATAATCAGCCTCACCCTCAATATCATGCCTGATTGTTGTTTTGCCTGGTTTTTACTTCCAGGCAGGGTTCTTGTTCTACCTTAATCTGCTGCAGCAAAGAGACTTCTCAGGATTTTTTCTGTTCATGGGGGTATTTGCACGCTATTGCGAAATCACGTGGCAATCCATTGCCCATGAAAGTTTTGTTCTCAAGTTTTCCGAAAGGTTTTCTTCCTTTTCTTTGTTATTTAATAATTTTCAGATCATGGGTTACAGAGACGTCTCTGCTGTTGCCTGGGCTGCACAAGGAGGTAAAGTTCCTGACCCGCCGTTATTCACTGTTTCCCACTGACTCTTTCCTTCACATCCTTCCTTTTCCACCACATCTCAGTGGGAATCCAGACTTCATTGCTCATCCACTCCAACACCTTTTCCAAGAAGGTGTTATGGCTGAGGTGCCCCCCAGCACTCTACCAGCATGATCTTAGATGAAGTTTTTTGTTATGCAGCACTGTATCTGCTTGGGGCCAGTTCATCAGGCAAGCCAGATCACGTTGCATGCTTGGTGAAGCGGGAAATAGCGATGACAGACAATCTTTGTGCCATCTGCCACAGTTATTAGCAAATGATGTTTTATTTATCTCCAGATCATCCATGAAGCCACTGACTCCCATTAGAAACATGCTCAATGACAAGTTCTCATCTTTTGAGATCTATAGGTTAATGGATGAAGAATCAGAAACCTGCTGTAAATGCGCACAGGGTGACGCTCACAAAACACTACCACACCTGTGTACCCACGGTTACCAGCCAAGCTGGAGATACTAGTGATAGAAAAAGGTCATTTAGGAATATCTGCTCCCATAGAGCCATGATCACTTGCTACTAATTAAATATACCAACACCTTGAAATTCCATATGTGAGCAATTCCATACTGACTAGTCTGGGAATAAGCCTGCAGTGACCTATACAGATTCACAAAGAACTTGAGTTTCCCTTTCACAGGAAATCACATTGTTTTGGGTTTGTCTCCTCTCCTGTCATCAAACAGAGCACAAATAGCACAAGATGACATCAAAATTTTCGATGAAATTTTCTTGGCAATCTATATCCATAGCAAATGGAAAATATTTGAATCACATTTTAATTTCTATTTTCTTTAACATAAACATGTTTTAAAAAGCTTTTTAAACAAAGCTCAAAATGTGCTATACTGAGAGCGGCAAAAATATGTTGGTATTTCAATTCTGTTTTGCTCCCTTTTAAAACATTTCAACTTAAATGAAAACAGTGTTTTCCTTTGAAAGCTGGCTCCCATTATAAACACACTATCAGATCTGCATTGGTTATCAAATTTGTCCCTTTCTGCATGTTGGCCCAGCATTTTCAGTATTTTCAGTTTCCCATTCTTCTAAGATTTATTAAAGAATTAGGTCAGTGATGCCATGGGCTCCTCAACCAACCCTCTAGCAATTGAAAAGCCTCCAACTGTATTCTTACAGCTAGCTGGAATAAATCAACATGTTTGCATATCAGATCATATCAGCTCCTCAAATCTCACTCATGTTTGTGTATCAGGTCCAAGAACTTGGCTGTGGATAATGCCTTACTACCTCTTTCCCCCTGTATATTGCCAACACAAATGGAGATGTCTCTGAAGACAGTAATTCATGCCTTCTGCTTTGCTCACACTCTTTTAATGCACACTGTTGCCAGTGAAGGAAAATTCTGATCCATTCATGCTTACATTTTAATTGCATGCTCCTTTCTGGAGGCAGACAAGAGTAACATCTATCATTTTGTTTCACATCGCTGCCTCAAAAGCATCTCTTCCACTTGTGGTGATGCACGAGAGAGCAGCTGTTTGCTCCCATTCAGTATCAGCCTCACCGACACATGTTCATTTACCTGCATTTAACATCCTGATGGAGTCGGACAGCATTTCAGACTCACTCACTATACCCTTCAGATTTGCACACACGAAAAAAATTAAAAATCAAACATGTGCCTATTGTCCCCTAATATATGCACCTATTTTGGCTGGTTTCATGCACTATAGCAGCACAATCCTGCCAGAGTCCTGATTCACCCAAGCAACAGTAAATGGTCAGTTGGTCTACTTTTGCCAAGCTTTTGGCACAAAGCTAGACCTGAATGGAGAAAAGTAAGGGCACCTGGGCTTTGTCAACACCCAATACCCGGCTTCTCAAATAACCCTCAGACCTCAGATGCCATATAGGGCTGCTCTAGTAATGCTGGGTGCTAGTTTTCTCCTTGCCTGTCTCCCTTTTTCCCTTGAGGTCTTCAAAAATACAGTTAAATAAATTCCAATAGTGTTAGCAGAATCCATTCGTATCACTCTAATTTTAAGTATTTATTATTGTTTCTTTTGGGATGAGTGGAAATAAAGACTGGAAAACCAACTGAGCAAAGTACCCTTTTCCCTGGGAACACCTTGCACCGCTGTTTTGTTTTGTTCTTATCAGTGAGCCAGCCTCTCCCACATGCCCCCTCTCACTTCTGCCAAGCTCCTGCACACAGAAATCAGTGGGAAGATGCCCAGAGCTCACTCCAAACTTAACATTTTCCTCAGTCCGGCTCAACTACCTGCAACTCCTCTTACATAAATTTTATGCCAGGGAGTGAACAAAGGTAAACTTTGTTACTACCTGGTAAACTAGATCAAGATGATTTAGCTTCCCATCCTCATTTCTCATTTAGTTACCTGTCACCCTTCCCTGCTTGTATCTGAAGCTTCCTGATAACCATTGTCATGCACACAAGCAGCATCCAAGTATTTCCAGTTGCTCTGCACAGCAGCCCGACTATTAGAGGGAAACAGACTTAGCAGGTGGCTGGGACTTGCTGTCTGGCTGTGCTCCAGCCTACCTGCTTGCTTGCTTTCTCTCACTTATTCCTCACTGAAATACAGCAGCTTGCCTCCTGCCCTTACCCCTCTGCTATAACAGTATCTGGACAATTCAGTCTCTAGCATATTCTTTCTCTCTATCCTCTGCGGGTAAGGAAGCGTGTGCCAGGTGCCACACAGATGTCAGGGGACACCTTCTGCTCTACTCTTAGAGGCTCTACTCTTCTTTTGTGCAATCCCAGCTGCCATACATAGCCTGACCGTAAACTTCCTGAAGGTACACTCAGTCTCCCCAGTCTGGCCCTGCATACAAGCAAAGAGGTCAACACAACAGATGCTTTTAAGCAGTGACTTCATCAGCAAACATGTTCCAAATCTGTGTGCAGACTTCTGTCTGCCAGTTACCAGCATAATGCCAGAGCATCCAGATCCAACCAGCCTGCAGGGTGTCACCTCCTGTCACTGGCTCTTTCAGTTTGGCGGGTAGCTCATATTTAGTCTCTAGTAGGTGATGTTATGGAAGGAGATGGAACAAGGAGAGATGCAGCAGAGAAAATAGATTACAACATTCCAACTAAAAAAATTTATGCATCCTGACATTTTCAGTTGTACTTTTATTTATGGTAGAGTCAGGGTTTTTTATTTTTTAAATACAACATTTGGCAGGCAAATAGCAGCTCTCCATTATAATACTACAAAGTGAAACTGTGGCCACTCACTTCACAGACCAAAGGTAACTTTTATTATTCTCTGTTTAGGCAACACTTTTACAGAAATACTAGAATAAGAAGAGCAACTTGCCCAAAAGCAAGCTCTATGGCTATTGTTGAGAATTCACAGCTTCCTGGCTGGCACCTTAGCAGCATTCCCCATTAGCTGCTGTCACCTTTATCACTTGATTGGAATAACTACTACATTATTTGATTTTCATTGCTTTCCTCTCAGGTTGGCATTTGCCCTTTCTTTTTAAATACCATATGCTGTAACCTCCCTTCCCTTGTAACTAGGGATAGTTAGAAGCTCTTGCTACCTCTCATCCCTGGCTGCAAAAGCTGAGCAGATGGGATTAATAATACACAGTAGTTACGTTAATATTTTCCTTCATTTTTGAATGATAGAAAGCACCAAATAACTAAATAGCATTTCTAGCAAGTGGCAGGGAAAATCCTTGCAACAAGTCCCACCTGCAGCAACTCCTTTACTGCCTCAAGCAACTCCCGTAACGGTCACCCCATTAACTAATCAGTCAATGATTATTAATTACATCAGCTGTGTCTGAGGAATATAGCTAGGCAAGTGATCCCCCTCACAAAAATGACTGAGAAGCAGGGTTGGGCTGAGGTATAATGCTGTGTCTGCTTTGAAAGCAGGAAGTAGAAGTGAAGGTGACCAGAGACCACTTTTCCTATGGATTGCAATGGTAAAGTATGATTTATTATCTCCCTTAAGAAGTAACACTGAGATGGTTATCTGAGTACTTCTAGATACCTTATTTTGGATAAATGCCTGTGGTTACATAGAGACTTCATTGTAGAGCAGGGAGATTAATTTTGCATCTATTTAGCTTAGCTTGTTCACTTGAAATACAACTTCTGCATTGTCTCTATAGAAAAACTGTAGGCAAACGTGCTGGTGCTTCCCTGTCACTTTCAAAATGAGCTCCTTTGAGTTTTGGGGGTCCAGATTCCCAGTACTTTCAGAGATTACTAGACAAGACTGCTCTCTGCTGTGTATCCTCATGTTCTGTCATGTGCCAAATGGATGCTCTAACTAATGAGCTCAATAGTCTTTAATGCTCTCTCCCTCCCTGTGTTTTTGTGAAGTTAGCCCTCTTTATGCCATTCCGCTAGACTAGCTGTTGCAGTACACAGCCTACTCTGGACAATCCCAGTGTGGATCAACCCAAAACACCTTTTTTTTTCTCCTTGTCCCACCGCCCCTCCCTATTTACTGCTTCTTCTCTGCTGGCCCATTTAGTTTTGAAGAAACACATACAGAATCTTGCAGAAAAGCCTGATATGTTCATGACTTGCTCTACACAGTAGTCAGATAATCAACAATGATAAATGCATGTGAAATCCATAATTATTTTGTACCTTTCCCACTGTGATATCAGCTGTAGCTAGTACAGGCTGACTAACATGTTGGGAGTGCATCACACCTTTCTGAAGAGCCTGTGGAGTGTGTGTATGTGGGAAATGTGAGTAGGTTATTTTGTCCCGATCTGCATTTTTAGAGATGTTTGGGCTTCTAATATATGGCTTTGTACACAAGTGTGAAGGGTTCACTTTTTTCCTTGTAGCTGGAGCCTTCTAGCAACTGTGCTTCTGTGTTAACCCTTCCTGTGTTTCCAGGGCTGGACAATCATCTGTAGAGATTAACAGTGTTTTCTATAGATGGAGTCAGAGAGTGGCCTTCAGGTGCAGCTGAAAAGGCAGGCTATCCTCATAGGAAATGTAACCAGCAGTTTGCCCTTCCCTCTGCATTAAGCACACACCAGAAAGGTCAGCAGATGGCTGGCAGGGGGGCCTTCAGAAAGGATGGCAGCACAGGGCTTGGCTGTGGATCACCCTGCTCGGAGCACTTGTGCTGGCATCCACCTCTCATGGGCACTGGGTTAATTCACGTTTCTACAACAGGACTACACACCTTGCCATTCCGATAAGGCAGGTCTTTTGAGACATCTTGCTTGCTCTGGACACTCTTGCATTGAGGCGTCAGTTCCTATTGTGTTAACGTGTGCATCAGGATTGCTGTGATATTTGCTCAGTGCTCAGGATGGGAGCTCTTCTAGCTTCTCCCACCTACTTCACACGCGGATACACACACTTCAAGCTGTCCAGCGTATCTCAAGAGAGCAGAAAGTATTTGCTAAAAATATTGATGTTGAAGTTATTTATGGCCTGGCCCACATCAACCCTGTGGCAGCCGTTGCACAATGCGGCACAAAGAAGCCCTTATCTGGAGGAGCACACAGCCAGTTTTATAGCCCACAAGTTACCAAGAGGCAATCCTACTGGCTTTTCACTCAAATCCTAGGAACTTGAGGCCTGGAAATTCAATTCAGATATCAAATCTTGTCAAGCAGACTCTGCCAAGCTGCTTTCTAGTGCTTCCCAATTTGAAGGGAGCTGTGGTAGAGAGGATCAGAAGACATGGTACGTTTCCCTGAAAAACGTGAAGATAGGCAAAGAAGATCTTCCCAACTGGAATGGAGTTCAAGATTGTAATTATTATCACTCTCTCTCAATGTTGTAGAAAACATCATAGTAGCCTATGGGAGGAGAAGGAGACTTACCCCTCAGCTGAGACTGGGCACAGAAATCAGATCTGGCTCACAACATATTTCACTACTAGTCTAGGTGGCTTTTGGTTCAAACCCTAATAAATCTACGGGGATTTTATAAAACCCTTATTTATTTTTTTAATGTATGTCTGGGTTTGAAGAGCAAAAATGACTCAAAATTCAGTGCAAGGGAGATTCAGCCTTTTGTTCTGGACTGTCTCAACCTTCAAATATCTCTTCTGATTGTATTTATGGTCTGCAGTGGTCTCACAGGTGCTGATCTTTAAAGGTTTGTACTAAAACTTCCAGCCTTACTTGTTATGGTGAGAATATGAGAAATGAGCTTATGCAGGTAAGAATGCAGAAGATACTCTTGATAAAATGACACTAGTGGGATGAAAATGTATTAGAGGAATGACAGAAACATTAGCACTTCCCTGCCCAGCTGCTCAGTACCAGTGCCCATGAGTCACAGGTGGTTAGAGCATAATTCCTCAGATCACTTATGAGAGGGCAGAGGAGAAAAAGCATTTAAATCCTTACTGCTCTCAAGCTAGAATTGCATGCGTCAGTTTCCCCTTCTCCATTGGGTCACTCACCTTCTCAAGGAATTCAGTTTGATTTGACACACTTGTTCTCATCAAATCCCTGGTGGCAGGTCCTTATCATTGCATTATCCATTCGGTACTAATGACTCAGTAATCACTTACATGTCCTGGTTCCTGGAAAGTCTAATCCCCAGAGCCCCTCTCTGCCCTCTTTTTGAGATAAGCACTGCACTTGCCCTTTTCCACTCCTCTGGGACCTCTGCTGTCATCTTTGCCTTCTCAAATGCAATCACTAATGGTTCAGAGGTTTAGTTCAGCTAATTCTGTAAGCACTCTACGGGGAATTTCAGCAGCTATTGCCAGTCTGAATACATGGTTTGGTTTTGGTTTTTTTAAGTCTACGTATTTCTTTAAATCATTCTTCCACTATGGTCCTTCAGAGTAACCTGTTCCCTTAATACAATTAACCATCTTAATTGCTCAGTTAGAATTTACTTCTTTGTGAAAAGAACAAGATTAATTTTGAGTACTTCAGCTTTGACATGCTTTTCCCCCCGTTTGCTCTTTCCCTCCTGCTAAGTAATTGGTCTGTAGCATCTTTTGTTACAGCTTGTTCCTCTTTCCCTTGCACCTTCACCTCCCTTCTTGTGGATGGCCTTCTCATGACCTTTCATAGAAAAAGGGACACAAAACTTCGGAGATGGAGAATTGGGTGGGATATACATGCTGATAACACCTGTCCACTCTTGGGAAAACCTTCATGGGACTGTGGGACTTCGTCAGCAGCACTTGGGTGCAGGTGGACAGCTCTGAAGGGAGTTCGTGCCCTCTTATGCATTTGCTAGTTTCAGTGTTGTTAGATCTGCCTTGGGTAGATTTCAGCAGTGTTCAACCGAACCTGCCTTGGTGTGTTATCTGGGTTCTCCAGGCTGAGGAGAAAGGCATCCTTGGAGCTCCCACCAAGGAGCCAGGGGAGCCTCATGCTGCCTCAGCTGTGTCCAAGTCTACCCTGCAAGTCTGTAGAGCTGGAACTGCCCATTACTACCCATGTTTTTGCCACTGAGGATACACCTCTACATGAAATGGACATGAAACCGGCTCATTTATATGGAAACTCAGATGAGATCTGCTTCTGATTCACCCTTTCTATTGCTTCCTGGCATTCCTGAGTTGTTTTGTGGGTTGGCTGTCAGATGCCACTGTTCAGAAAAGATCAAATTTCTTTTCTGGACGCTTTTCTACTTCTTGCGGCTCAAGATGTAGTGAAGAAGAGCTAAGGAATATGATCCATGGAAAGCCAAGTTATTTGGTTCTAGTTTTCCAGGTTTAAATTGGTTATGAGCTACTAAGATCAGTAGCAAACTAACGTGCAAGAGACTATCAAACAACTCCTGCTGTGGTTTTCCTTCCTGTGAAGCATTTAAGAATTTGGTTATTATCAGAAGCAAGATCTTGAGCACTGGGTTATGGAACCGTAACTCTGTCTCTAAAAGGTCAAAAAAACAGGAAGAAAATTTTAAAAGCCTCAAAAACATTGTTTTAACCAATCGGTATTTTCAGGCAGATCTGAGTTTTGGAAGGACTATCTGCATTAGCTTATAGTCCTTGGGGATGGTAAAGCTAAGTGTGGATAGGCATCGGCATGCACTGTAGTTGACAGTGAGTGCAGGTAATTTGCCCATATAAGAGCAGCCCATGCTGTACAGATAACTGAGTGTATCAACCCATTTTTAAAACTAATTTAGCAAAAGCAGGGCCATGCTCAAACTGAGCCTGTGCTGACTCACCTTGCTTAATGCCATCCAGTGGCTGCTGAGGGCCGGGAGCTCTTAGGTAAGAGAACAAAATTTGTGGAACAGCCACAATTTTTTTTTTTTTGGAAGTAAGCACTGCAAATAATAATTATTCTTGACATCATAAAGGATGAGCCTGCTCCTAATAATCTGCTGGCATTAATCAGGCCACCAAATCCATGGCAGAGACATGGCTTGGCAGAGTTTGGTTAGCTGTAGCCTGGGAAAGCCCAGCAGGAAACAATCTGTGGAGGTGAATTCCGTATAGAAAAATGGAGAAAAGGAGCATTCTTAAAAAAAACTAGATGTTAGTGTGAAGCTCTGGGTATGCAGCACGGATATGGAGCTGACAGGCAGGCAGCAGTTTCAAACACAGTTAACAGACTTTGTGTGAGTCTTTCCCAGTTTCTTCCAAACCCTTCTGCAGCAGGTCTAACTGATTTAACAAGTGGAGCCAAACATTTCTCCTCTACCAACAGTATCTCAGTGGATGACGCTGGTTTGCAGAAAATCCTAATTAAGACTAAGTTCTTAGGTGCAATTGTAGGTGCTGCTATACCCAAATGAAAAATATGCTTTGAAATAGACAACTGAGCAAGTAATTTAAGCAGTCTCTCTTCTTTTATTCATTAATTAGTTGAGATAGACTTTGATTTTTACTGAGTCTAGTGACTGGTGTGAGAGAATGGCTTCCAGCCTGCCTGGAATATCCCTGTTAATCTTTGCACAAAACTAATGATTATTTCTGGGCTAAAGTTTTCCACGAAAATTTATGGCCACTAAACCGAGGGTTTTTTGGTTTAGAGAACATTAGTATTCAAAGTGCCTTTTTTTAATGTTCTTGTCTGAGTATTTGAGAAAATGCAAATATATACAGAACAAAAATATCTAAATTGAGTATGTTTCCATAAAATTGCTAATTTATATATAAAACTACATGAGAAGGTATTTGTTATCGCATGATCATAACCCTATTTTCTGACCACAAAAATTTGTATGAGAATTTCCAAATGGAAATTTGATTTCTTTCCATTTCTGTGATACTAAGGAAACTAACTATGTTTGCTAATCTTGAGAGATTTTTGTTACAGATAATCCAATACAGCAAAGACAGACTAGTACTTTCAAAATCTAAAATAGTAGTATTTATTATTACGTTTAAAGGAA
>JAOXNO010000052.1:13339954-13351947 GCA_028565335.1 Limnodromus scolopaceus
CCCCAGTGTGCTCTTTCCAGCAGTGACAAAAGCAATCCACAGAAACATGTGTAAGGGCTTGGGAAGGACATATGACTCTCCCAAATCCAACTGTTTGCAGTTTAGGAACTGCCAGAGCAATTCCAGAAGGAATTTCTCTGTCTTTAGTATCTCAATGCATTTCTCTTCCAGGAAGTTTCTCTGTCCTCCTTGATCTCATGTACAGTTGTAGCATCCACAGCATCCTTCAGTGTGGGTAGACTGAATGAAAATGAGAAGTGAATTAGAGGATATGAGGAACAGTTGGAAGCAGCATGAGAAGGCAAGCCAGCTCTTTTCTGGCTCTATTTCTCCTTGGAGGAGGCCTTTTCCCAATACGCCAAGTCTTTGCCACAGCAAAGATGAACCAGTTTGGGAAAAATCAGGAACATAATGGAAAAAAAAAATATATTAGTGAGGTATTTAGCATGAACGTGAGCAAATTAAGCCAACTGTGGGGCTATGGGATGACCCCACCCAAACCCACATGTGTTCTGTAGGTCCCGGAAACAAAACGGAGGGCTCAAATAGCATCATTGTACTACAGTGAGCTATTTTCTGAAACATTTAATGATAAATGTTTAAACAGCTGCCCTCATAGGATCTGGGGAAGGAGAGCAGTAAGGCATTGTCTTGTATTAAAGCCACAACTGGACCTTGGCCAGAGCTGAAGAATTTGTAGGTGACCTGAGTACATTTTTCATGCATTTTGCTGAATCCCCTGCATGGCGTAACTTTCTCTGTGGGAGATTTAGCCAAACAGTCTGAAGAAAAGAAAGAAATGTGGACAAACCAGCTTCTGTGATTTATTGCCTCAAAGCCATTCAGTAGAGTTTGTCCCAGCTAGTCATAAACTACATATTTCCTACTTCAGTGGAGGGGAAGAAGGGTACTGGATGCACATTTTGCCCAGATAGGGATCTCTATTCTTTAATTTATCTCACACACTTAGGACAAATGAATGGTAGTGTTGATCTTATCCCATGCTTAATTTCTGGTTTATTTTTCTTTTCTTAGTCCCCCCCCGCCCCTTTTCTTCCACTCCCTCTGAGGTCAGATGAGATTTACAGAAAGAGAAATAGGCCCATCCCTTATTCAACAAGATAGGGGGGTTCTTACATTAGATTTGTATGCAGCTGGAGGGTTGATAAAACTCATAAATCAACAACCTTGGAGATGAAGGCAGAGCAAACCTTATTTGTTTCATATCCTTAGTAACATCAATGCCTCGTCTGGTGTGATCCTAGAGAATACAAATACTTGAAGAATACGGAGTCCTTATTTTTTTCTCTTAACACCACTAACTGTGATTTTCCTTCTAAATCTGAATGGAGATTGCAGGTCTTCATGACAGTTTTAATTAATGAATCTAAGTGTGCATCTGCATTAGTGTTTCAGTTCAGATCATGAGCTCACTTTAGAAGTAGATTGGTTTGCATTGTGGTGCCATCTTAAGGATGCTTGAATTAGTGTCCCTTTGGAGGAAACTTATCTGGAATACATGTTCCCCTAATCCATTTCAGTCACTAGTGGCAAATCAATCCCTAGGACATGATTGTGGATGGCATGAATTAAAAAGAAGAAAAAAAAAACCAGAAACCAAACCAATCCAACTATGAAATGCCTTTACTGTGGATATCAACTCCTTAGCAAAAAATTTCCTGGTTCTTGACTCTGCTCCTTTTAGTCCATCTACTTGCTAATGCAGACATAGTCTTAGAAAATCCACATATGATCCTCAGTGAATTTGAAGCCTTTATGGCTAAGCAATTCCAGCATAAACCACAAAGTAACAGTAAGAAATTAAATGAGTCAGAGGCCAGGTGTGTTGTATGTTACCTGTCTGCATGCAAGATATGTGAAATGCAACTTTTTCTGTTGTGACAGGGATTGTTTAACATATGAGTGGGTTTGGTTTTTTTTATTTCTATGTAAATAAATTTCTTTTTTGTACAATATGCTGAATTGTTGGGGCTGGGAAATCCTTCTTGGAAAGGGAACAAACCTGGGTTTCCTCTGATGGACCAGTATGTGCCACGGTACTTCAAGATCAGCTTTGCATTGTACAACATTTCATGCCGAAACATTTTGCACATATCCAGAAAACCATTTATCATGAAGGGATTTATTCTTCGGGGTGTGTTCCTGCCCACCTGCAGCACCAGCATCCCAGCACTACCAATGGCTTGTCCTTTAGCCTTGGGGCCAACAACCCACTGAGCATCACATGAGCGCAAATCCCTATGTCTCCTCAACTCCCGTGCCTTTCACCTCCCCTGCCCCTTCAGATGACTGTAAATCTTTTATTCATCAGAGCTGCCTAAGGTAGAGTAACTGTAGCATTATAGGGGCAGAGGAGTGTAATGTGAGGGGGGTTGCGCTATAGGGAATGGGATTAAGTGTTCCTCGCCATCACACCTGGGTGCACCAGCCTTGCACTCTCACCTGAACGTACATGCTTTGCTTTTTTCTGGTGACAAAGAAATCAAGTCAAATCAGCTGAGACTGATTCTTTTGAGAAGGAGAGAAGAGAAAGTGAGTGAGACAAGCTGACACATGTCTGATCCTCACAAAGTGGCTGTGCAGGCTCGTGGACAGGTAGGGAATGCCAAGCAGCATGTCCTGCTCTGAGCTGAGTCAGAGGATGTGGACGTAAAAAAGAACCGCTACCTCTGCCACCTTTCTACTCACAATGATTAAATATCCTCCAGAGGTGAGCGGGGGGATCATTTTGTTAAAGTGTTGGCAAAATCTCGGATTTACAGTAGCAGATTGTGAATGATTTCTTCATTTATTTCTTGGGACTCTCCATAAAACTATTGCATGCAAACACTTTTGTCTCTCAAATACACGCACGCAGGTGCTAACACCCCACCTGATGTCAACCACCATTTCAGTAATAACAGAGAATCACTTTACTCTCAATTTTTTACCCATAAGCAACCCAGTCACCATGAATACTTAGGAGGAGGTTCACGGTGGTGAAACTCAGAACAGAATTTGATGTCGAGCTCTGCTATACAGTTTTTTGTTAAAATATTTTATAATTTAAAAAATTAAGTATGTTCTGGAAAAGGTCAATAGTTCTGATCTTTTGCCCAAAACTTCTTTGGCTGTGGGTTTGCTTTCTATTAAGGTATTTTCTTCAGTAACCCAAGTTTTAAATGTTCTTTTTGCAAGACTTTTAACGAAATTATTAAAACATAAAGGATTGTTAACAACTCTGGCAAAATAATAACCTACTGGATCTACCTTGTTCTATTTAAATTTTAAATCCATGAGGCCTGATACACTGAAGTGCTGTGCCATCAGCACCTGAGAAACCCATGCTCTACCCTCTCTTGGTGTAATCTGCAGAGGACAACGCATGTAACTGCAGTTGCATTTTGGCAGATGTCTGACTTTGGGGATCTATCCTTTTCCAGACAATCTCGGTAGAAGCCTTGCCTCTTTTTGCCTGTCCTTTTCTCGGGCCTTTGTGGACACAGATTTCATGGAAGGAAAACTGATACAGAGAGAATTAATCAACCAACCTTCCTTACAGACGTGAGATCTGCATGTGGAAATTCCTTACACGCAGAGACCTTGAAACTCAATGTACAGCTTTGGGATTTAAGGGTATATTTGAACTTAGCAAAAATAAGCAACTTGGTGAATATGAATAGTCATGGCCTCTGTTTTGCAGCTTATGTACCACGTCTGCAAACACAGTGGTTTATAATTGACTGAAAGGAGAAACACATCTTGCAACACCCACAGCTTCTGCAGCCTGGGTAGTTTCCAAATGGGGTTTCCCACCTGAGCACCTCGCTGATCTGTTTTTGTCCTGTGGAGAGGTTACAGCACCATGTCTGGCCATGATTTCCTTTACCTAACAGGTGCTGGTGATACTTTATTTTGCAAATGAGGCATTTCATGAACTATCATGAGAATAAAGAAGTACTACGATTGGGGGGGGGGGGTAGGGTGGGGTGTGAAATGGAAAGAAAGGGAAGGAGGGCAAAGAATGACTTTGCAGACAAATCCCCTACACTATTGAATCTTTTCTGGCACAGAAAAAAAACAAACATCAGGAAAGTCATGCTTCAATTCTCCACCGTTGCATTATCTTTTTCCTTTTCTTTTGCTAGTTCAAAATACCTACAAGTATGCTGCCCTCCTTGAAAATTAAATGTACATTTCAAAGACTGTGTACAATATAACTCTTTGTGTTTGGCTTGGAGAAATATTTGTTGGGTGGAAAGGAAAAGGGAATTTAAGTAGCTGGTAGTAAGCAAACGTTCCACTGGTGCCTGGTCAAAACACATTGAAAGTAAGGACAGGTCTTGACCATGCTGGACAGGAGTGGCATCTTCCAACCTTAGAAAAGAGTTGCGGAGCTCTTGATAGGGCAGTGTAAAATTAAACACAACCAAGACCTGTCAGACACACATCCAGAAATGGGTAAATTCACAGTTGTGATGATTGTGACAATGCCACAGAGATGATGGGGAGGACTGCTTGCCTCAGCATCTGTCCCTGGACCGAGTCCTGAGCTCCCTGTAGTACAGCTGTACTGCTGGTGAGGCTCTTACTAGCTGGTTTGAAGTGTGCTGTAACTACATGTGGAGCAGCAGCGAAAATATCTTACGTTATCTGATAACATCCCTTTCCTGTTCCCCTTGCTTTGACCTCTTTATCCTCTCAAAATCTCTGTGAGTCAGAAAAATGCTAGTATCCTGTATGTACAGATGGGGACCCAAGGCCCAGAGAAAGAGAATTGGAGACTGCTCAAATATTGATGCCGGTTTGTGTTACAAGTTGCTCCACGACATCCACTGAAGTTACCACTGATGAAAGAACGAGAGGGTTTTTTTGATTCCAAATGTAGCTACTTGATATTAAGTAACCTTTTTTTTTTTTTTGGTTTCCCACTTGAGCCCAATGCTTCCAAAACAGAACTCTCACCCCCAGGTGACACGCTCTACCTGCTCTACGTTCCCTTGGTAAATCAGTGAGGACAGCCGATTTGGATCACCTTTTGTTTGCTGAGCAGTGTACAGATGAGATGATTAGCTCAAATAAGTGGGTAGGACTGAACTTTCTTAGTATATATTTGTTCTGTCCCCATTTCTTTTCATTTGGTCTCAAGTGCCAAAGCACGTTACCATGATGATGAATATACGAAGGTCTTGGAAAATTAGGATTAAATATGTGTATTTTTTTGTAAGTTGAGACATCATATAAAAGGGAACTCTAAGTCTAGTGTAAACAGCTATCAACCTACTTCTGTTTGTTTTTCAGTGCAATTGTCTAAGTGTGCTATGCCTTGTGTTTTAAAATAATACTTGAGGTGAGCTGATGCCAGGCTGCATCTCTCTTCTCTCAAGATACCTAAGCAGCACGTCCTCAGCTATGGAGAACAGGATGGGCACTTAAGTCTGGTCCAAAGCTTCAATGTGCCACTCACCCAGCACTCTGCCACCTCATGGCTGGGCCAGGGATGAAACACAGCTGGATTTAGCATCTTGCTTGAGTACTAAACAGATCAACAGGAAAGCTTTGACATGTTTTGTGGTTTGTTGGGTATTTTTTGTTGTTGGTTTTTTTTGCTTTGTTTTGTTTTTAAATTTCCAAACTACCATAATTCTCTGTGAGGCAGCAGCTGCCTGGGCATATTTTGGAGTTAGTTTAATAAATGGGGTTTTGCTCAAGCCAGGACTTGAATTCTTCTGTCTGCATTCCGAGAAGATGAAAAACTTTCCCTAAGTTTATTTGAAGCCTCAGTTTCATGCAACCCCCTAAAAAAAAAGATCAATTCTACATATGCAGAAGAAGTAGCTCAGTCAATGCTTGAAATCATTTCTAGGGAATGCAAATTTGGCAGAATGGCAATGCTAACTTCTCATGATTTGTGTGACTTTCTGTGTAGAGCAGTCTGAAAGCTCTCCAGTTTTGGACTGATTGTGGTCTGAATCTGTCCCATAGCAGAACTGAACATTTCAGGAGAAGTCATAATTTCAGCAGATTTTGTATTCCAGACTGAGAACAAATGTGACTTCCCTTGAAACAACTGAAAAACCCAATTATTTCATTTTGAAAATAAAAAATGTAAGTGTTCAATTTTAAAAGTGTTCTAATAGTTCAGAAAAACATTTTATTTTTAGCTTTATGACACTGTTTTTTCATTTCAATTAAAACCATGTTTTGGTTGACAAGCAACTCAGTTCAAATCCCCCTTCTAGCTGTTTTCAAGCTCCTCTCCTGCGCAAGACATGCTCAGCAGAAGTTACAGGAACAAGATCAAAACCGCCATCTTAATCTGGGCAGGCAGAACCTGTATCCTGGATCCATACTCTGAAAGATGTGTGGCTCTTGGCATCAAATTGCTCCTTTCTTTGACACCCATTACCAAGAGCTGCCAGCTGATACAAAGATAGCAGGTTTTCTGACCAGGGACCTCATTGTTTGCTTCTGTGGGGGATAAATAGAGAAAGAGATGGCCAATGAAACAAAAAATGCCAAGTTTAAAACCAAATAAAACTACATTCTCCATTCCAGGTACAACCAGGCTGGGAATTCAGCGTTATTTGACCTCATTGTGGCCAAGGATATCACAAGACAGATAAAATGTCTTAGACTTGTGATAAATGCATATGTAACTCTGAGTTACAGACATATCTCCAGAGTTATCATTCTAATATATTTGCATATAATATTAAACCTTCTGCCACTGTGTTTGAGCCACAAAGATGTTTAGAACCTAATCTATACTTAGGATCTAAGTTGCCATTGGAATCTAGAAGCCTAGTTATGTTGGTTTCCAAATCCTTCTGCTGTCCTGCTATGGAGTGTGCATTATTCCAGCCCAAGCTGAGCCAGTCTCTGTGCTTTCGGAGATGAAAATATGTAAGCAAAAAAGCTGGCCCACCCGGTGGTTCATATTTGGGTGGAGGAGGGCCAGGCTGCCTGCGCTGGCATCATGCCCATAAGGCAGCAGGTTCCAGTGGAGTTCAGGCACCTGGGACTTGCCAAGGGTTGTATGAGCATGTCCAAGTTGCAAGTTTCAAAGCCATTGGGAAGCAGTGAGTCAGTGGAGGGAGCAGAAAAGGATCTGATAAATTCTTTGTTGGAGCCTTGTTCCAGTTCTAATTAATCACATTCAATAACAATTCAATTAGTGCTATGAGTTAAAAATTACCAAGTAAGCTGCATATACTGAGATGGACACATTCAGGGCTGAGACAAAAATAGGCTGGCAGAAATGAGTGGCATTGAATAAGGCAATGATCTCCTGGGACATTTCTGGAAATTGTTCATGGCTATTTTCCATGTCCTCATTCTCCAAATGCTTCTAGTATCGCTTTCCTTCTCTGACCTAGGGCCTGCACGGCATTTCTTCCACACATTTCTCTCCACTCTTGCTAATGAGCAAGAGTGGAGACTACTGGTATGAGCGTGGTGATGTGGTTAGTCAAGCAGACTGGAGCCTCTCTGAGAAACTCAGTCCCACTCTAAAGAGCTCTCTGTACACATTACAAAAAGACACAAACTGGAGAAGCCCTGGGAACAGGAGTACAGACAAAGCAATAGCAAAAGGAATACAATTAAATAGAATCAGTCTCTCTGAGAGCCAATGGTCCCAGCAGTTCAGCTGTCAGCCCTCAGTTTGCTGGATACCACACTCCCATTTACCAATAGGAAATGCACTGTACAGCACCTTCCCTCTGAATTCTCCTATAAGCCATTTCTTCACATACTTCACCTTTTTTAGCTTTTACAGCTCTTGAAGTGTATTTGCTGTTTATATTGCATCAAATGTAACAGGGTTCTGACTTGGCTTTTTGGCTGGTAAAATAGGAGGTCAAGTGAAAGTCAGCATCCCTAAGATGCATCATCCATTTAGAGCATTAAAAAAATTAGTGATATAAGTATACTGAAGGACTAGAGAAACTCTTTTACCCAGGGGAAACAAGAAACAGCAGACTAAAAATTCTCAGTGATTCTTTTAATAAGAAAATAAAAATTAAACAATGGAAATCGTCTTCTGCAAGCCAGGTCCATACTCTGCCTTGCATCTTTGAGGTGAAATGGCTTTTGATTGTTTTGCCGGGCATTTCTTCCTCCCTTTTCCACTTTTCAAGTTATTTTAGGGTATGTCTGAGAGAGATGTTTTATTGGATTAAAAGGGAGCACAGTCAGAATATCATGGAAATCTAAATTGTTGTGTACACACATACACACACGCGCTCAGATACCCATGCCAACACACAAGAAATGTGTCATTGCCGTCTCCATACGTATCAAGCTGGTGGAGGTACAGATCCTGTCCCACATGAAAGCTGACCTGTGGAGTAAATTTCCCAAAAGCTGAAAGTGTTGCTGAACATTTCTTCTTGGCTTGCAGCATTAGTTTTACTTGGTTCTGTCAGTGCCATCATGAAGATTTGTCCATCATCTTCCAACAATTCTTTTAATTTCCAGAATCAAGAACACTGTTTTGTTCCAAAACAAACTTGTTTCGCCTTTACCTGCATTCAAATTTCATCGCTTAAACAATATCTAACTGAAGTGTAGACAGAGTGACCTTTATGCCCAGTGCATCCCCATGTGGCACTTCATCAACAGCTGGAGCAGTGCTTGTGATGGGGCTAACAGGCAACATGGGTGTAACTCCTGAAATGGGGACTCTGGAGAGGAAAGCAGTGGCAAAATAAATCTTTAATCCAGCAGGCAGATGAGTGGTGGGAATGACTTCTTCAGCACACGGTGCCCCTGTGGCTCCCAGCACAAAAGGTGTTGATGTGCTGTTGAATGATGATTGAAAGTCCACTCAAATCACAGGAAAGGAGCTTTCTATTAATTTCTTTGATCTTTCTACTTGTCTTACAGAGGCAACTGCTTACTTGTTCAAGCCACAGCTGCATAAACCTCTCTCTAGAACAGATTAATATGCTAAGGGACATGTAACAAGCAAGCAGGAGCTGGCAGAAACTCTCAAGGATCCCAGGGAAATTTCATCCCTTCCTTCTAATAGCTAATGGCACTGCTGACAAACATGCAATCACAGCCTTCGAGATGGTGCTTCTACATGTGGGTTGGTGCCCTGATGGCACTAGTAGGGTTAATTGCCCTGATCATCGTCATCTGGGAGAACTTGCTTATTGGTGAAGGGAGCCTATTTAACCTTAGGCTGGGACCTTGAATTCTGGTTAGAGCTGTGCTGCAGGGGTGTGCCGCTCTGCAGGCTGGTTGGGCGCTCTCCTGGATGAACCCCATTGACACAGACCCCAATGCATAAGCTGACTTCCTGGCCTGACTCTGGCTATGCCTTGCCACTCTGGACCTGCCACCACTGGGTCTGATCTGTGGATTGGCTTCCTGGTTTGGCTTCAAACCTGCCTCATAGCTGTGCTATGGATTTTTCTACTGATCTGGATTCTCAGCTGAACCTGGCTGCTTTAATTATTTAATTAGCCTGCTGTGCCTGGGTGTCATGGATGGGGTTCTGCTGGAGGCCTCTGTGTTGCCGGTCAGTCCTTGCCAGTAGGCTTGATAACTTGGATGCAGGAGACCTCTGTGGAGTAGCTGAAGTTCTTACATCTACTGTTTTAGCCATGGAATTGCTCAGGCAATCTTCAAAGTGGGTAAGTGTATTAAAGATGTGCCTCTACTTTCAAGGTTTTTTCTCTATTGTGACGAAAGTGGGTTAGGGCCTGTAGCACCCCCACACCCCGTGCAGGCCTTGCTTTGAGAAGGAATCGTTGGAGCAGCCAGTTCTCGGCTACTGCCTCCTCCACATGTCCCTTAGCTGGGCGTAGGGCAGGAATCTGGCCCTTGACAGGACTCTGCATTCACTGAAGCCAGCCTTGGTAGAGGGTGAATCAGGTCACGGCCCTTAGAGGTGTTAGTAGTACATTAATAGGCTTAACCAAGAGCCCACAGTATGCCAAAATTGTAAACCGTTTTTGGCAAGGGCTAACTTTTTAGTTTGCATGCAGCACCTAACTTTGTGTGGTCTTGATCATATTTCCAGGTGCTGCTGTAATGTAAACACTTACTAGCAGAATATCCAAGCTCCAGATGCCTTTGTTTTGCTTTTCATAAGCTCACATACCAGAGAGGGCTGGAATTCAGGAGTTACCAATAATAGACCCTATTCTAAAGCTGGTGCTGTCGTCACTGGCAGTATGTAAAGGTGGGTGAAGTATGTTGGCAGACAGCAGACATGGTTGCTCTTGGGAATAAATAGGTAGGGTTGCTTCTGTGAATGCCTTGAGAATTGTTTAACCCACAGTACCTGTCCTGCTTGTTAGAAATACTTAGAGCTATTTATTAGTTCAGGAGGGACTTGCTCTCTTCGCTGTTATTATTATTTCAAACCCAACCTTTATCTGGCTAGGGTGAGCTAACTAATGTTGGTGATGGGTTAAACTATTTTGTGGGTTTGGGGAATCTGTTTTCATGGCTAGTGCTGGGAGAGTGAGGGAAACTGGTGAATTTGAAGCAAACCACAACCCCCCAAAAAATCATTTCAGGATTATCGAATTCAGTGAATTAATACTAGGCAAAGCTGCCAATAGGGACTGTGATAGCCACCATCTCTGATGAAAGGTTTGTAGAATACCTGGGTTAGTAAAGCCATGATCTCACCTGGCATGTCTTAGGCCTGACTACAGGCAAAGTTAGTACAATCTTTCAGCAGCCACCAGTATCCAGCACTAAAATGTCTTCACTTCTGTTTTGCAAACTTTTCTAATGGCAAGCTCTGAGACAAAAAATTACTTGTTCCCCAGATGACTTAGTTTTTCTTTGCTACTTCCAGTTTTCATCTCAGACCTAGAAACTTACCTGGTTCTGGGGAGAAAGCAGTGTCCTTTCCTTCCTACCTCTTTCTAGTACAATTTCTCTGCAATTTTTCAACGTGGCAGACAGTCTTTTGAGGCTGTTCAGCATTAGTAGTGCAGCTGAAAATGGACAGCTCTGGCATTTGGGTTTTGAAGTGGAAATTTGTTCCTTGACTACTCCTGAGAAAAAGCCTCAGAACCATTTGATGTACAAGCAGATAAATTAATAGGTATTTTGTAGCAGAACAAGTACCTGTGCTGTTTAAATAGTGCTCGATATGTAATGATGCAGAAGGGACTTCCAGCTCCATTTACATACATGCTGTCAAATATCTTTCACTTCTTCATAGAATAACAATAATCTGTTTGAATTCTACCCTGTATATACTCACCACAATATATACATAGATATGACCCTGCAAATGTGCTTACTCTTGGTTACAGACGTTTTCTCATTGATGCAAATATCGTTGGATGAATAAGCATTTGCAAGATCAAATACTATATGCATGTGTATATATATACAAAACTGTGTGTATGTATAAGTTTTTGCTATCAGTCTTAATCAGAAACATAGAGACCATAAACTCATAAGAGCAACCCATGTGGTATGGGGAAGGAGAAGTGGAGCTGTCATGGTCTTCCTCACAGCCTCCCAGGGTTAGAAACTGTGAGCAATGAATGCTATAAGGAATTTTGACTCTAAAACCTATGTAAGACATTTCTAAATCAGCCCAAGTAAACCTTCCTCCAGAAATCCCACCAGAAGTGGACTTCATGTACTATTTGAAGATATTTTTAGCATTTGCATTAATTCCAGTGGGGTAGGAACAGAACCCAGTGATTTCAGGACATGTTGGCTAAGTTTCTAGTTCTTGGAAGAGCTGTGGGGTTTGGAAAACCAGTTTTTGTTTCAAAATCTAATTTGTTATAGGATTTAGATGAGCTGTATCAAGGGAAAATTCCTTTAAATTAACGTATTGTGTTTTGAGATGAAACTAGAGCCTTTGCTGTGCAAACAATAGGGGCTGCGGTGCCAGCATCTCCCTTGCCTCAGCTGCAATAGTCCATGTGCTTCTTATGCTGCTTGACTGGAATCTGAATCCTCATGTTTGAGTGTTCAGAATAATCTGGTTGAAATGGTCCAAG
>JAOXNO010000052.1:13352047-13363745 GCA_028565335.1 Limnodromus scolopaceus
TGCTTCTTATGCTGCTTGACTGGAATCTGAATCCTCATGTTTGAGTGTTCAGAATAATCTGGTTGAAATGGTCCAAGGCTGAGGACTGCAGTCCTCAAGGGAGAGGGACGAATGCTGGATTTGTGGGTCTCGTTGGCCTTGGTAACAGTTCACATGTGTGGGGATTATAGCACTCTTCAATGTGCTTCTCCTTCAGGCAGACATCTCAGGGATTTCAGTCTTAGATTCAGCATCAAACAGCCTAATAACTAAATGTTCAGTGTTTGACCAGGCTGCTTAGAAAGGGAAGCTGGTTATTTATGATCTGATGCCTTACCTTTCTCTTTCCTGTTTCCTCTTCCTCCGACTTCTGGGGTTTTTTTCCACTCCGCCTTCCCTGACTAATCCTTATTTTTTCCTTGAAGTTTTTTACTATCTGAAAGCTGAAATTGTGCAGCATATGGGTACTTAATGCAGGTCACCTGCATGTATCCAGTGGCATCTACACAGTCCATGAATTGTATGGTTGACAACCACAGTGTAAAATGCTCTGCAACCACAAACTGCGGATAGGAGGGTCAGGCTGCTGCTAAGACATGGTGAAAACCCAAAATTTTTCTGTGTGATTCCTTTCCTTCCTGTAAATGTTGTTTATTTCCATAAATTCAGAGGAGCCTCCTACATTTCCTCAAAGCTGCAGCTGTTCCACTGGATTAATCTCAACCACCTCACCCTGTGCTGCAATTTTGCCAGCACCCACTGCTGTCTGTCAGGCATAGCTCTTTGGTTCCATATGATGTTGTTCTTCACCTAGCACATGCAATAGCATCCAATGGTGTGAAATGTTACAAGTGGGACAAATCCAAACATTTTAGACATATTTATTAAGTGCTTGGAATTTGGTCTTACAGAAATTTTGTACACAACTTACGCAGTGGAGCCTAAACCTGCAAGTAGCAGATAGTTGTAATTATAGTGCCAATAAGTGGTGTTTCATATGCAGTCGCCAGGCAAGATGTCCTTCTATGTATGCTGTTATACAAGCCATTTCCCCTTTATTAATTGTTGTTAATGATGTTTTCATTGTGAATGATCCATTAACTAGCTTACCAGAGTTGAACAAGAAAAAAATATTTCACTTGCTCAAGTATTAAGTAGTAAAAAGCCAGCATCACTCTTGTCTGAGTCTCTCACTGCTACTTAGTCCTTCAGACACTTTTCTTATCACTGTTAATTGGCTCCCAGGCTCAATGGGCTGTACAGCTTGTACAAGGAGCATGCAGGTGCTATGATCTGTTCCTTCTCTCTAGTGCAAGTGATTCAAGGTCCACATACTTTAATTTTTAAAAAGTACCAGCTTTTTCAAGGTGTACAAACATATTACAGTGATAGCTAAGATGTGGTCTGAATGCTTTAGCCAGCAATACTGGCTCAGACATAAACAATAACATCAATCATAACGAATCTGATCCACTTGGAAGGGGGAGTTGTTTCCAGTCTAATCTGGAGAGCCTTTTCTTGAGATACTCATGAAGGAACTACTGCACGTTTCCACCCTCTGGATAAATGAGTTTTAACAGTGTGAGTCTCATCAAAACTATTTTTTTTATGGAACTTGGATACCAACGTTTTTCCAGAAAAGCAGGGTCACTAGTGGGTAAAAAGAAGTTTAACCGAAGACTGATGTCTGTGTAAACATATGCAGAAATAGGCTTCAATGCAGAAATAGGATATCAATGACTATCAGCATTGTCACAGGAACATGATGAGTAACTCAGGGGTTGGAGAATATGTGCATGAGCAGCCCCCTCACTGCCCCCATGTGATGGTGCTTCAGAGGAAGGACTTTCTTGAACCATCTCCATAGAGCACAGGGAAAACTGGGCAGTGTGAAGAGTATCTGGGAACACATGAGGAAAATGTCCATGTTGTGTTGCTCTGGAGAGGAATTACATACCATCCAAGCGCACCTGGAGCAGCTCTGGCACTGTCCCCCTCCTTGACTCAGGTGTATTTCTGCTGGAGGAGCAGGGAACTTGGTTATTGCAAATACCTGCTGCTATGGTGATTGTGGTTTTCCTCCTTTATCCTACTATATTTTATTCTCTCCAGCTAAACTGATTTATGTTCATTGCTCTTTTCTTGTTGTGTTTTAAATTCACAGTTAAACCCCCCAGCTTGTTTAACTAAAGGCTAAAGCGTATGGAGCTTGGGGATTGGCCAAAAATTGTCAAAATTATAGATTCAAGAGGTGTGACATGTAAATATTCAACTGCTTCCCCATTGTGGTGTGACTCATGGCCACGGGGCAGGTGCTCAGCAGCAAAGGTGTAGGCAAGTATAGGGCATCCAGAGTTCTTTGCCTTCCAGTCTGCAGGGAGAGCTGGGTAAAAGCCCTGTGGACTGACTCATTTTCTGGAAATCTGGAGGAAATTTTGTGTATATTTCAGGTGAAGCTTGGGTTGCTGTATTCAAGATGGGGAAAATACTGGGAAAGCTGACTTTGCGCAATGCTGTTCCACTGATGCGGGGAAAACTGTTCTCAGCTTAGACAAAAGAGTCTTACTTTGTAGAGATGACTCTAAAAGCAGAAAGGACCAATAAGGGTAAGTTTCCAGCCAGGTGTCAGGGTCACATTGATAGTGAACACAACTTCTCCTATCTGTGCCTATTGGGTGCATAAACGTAAATTTCCAGGTTGACTAGGGCTGCAACTCTGAGTATTGGGGCAACAGACACACAATCAGATCAGTGCAAGCTGTGTGGTGCGTGTATTTCAAGCCTAGTTTACATCTGGATCAGGAGAATCTGCTGTATTAATGCAAGTATTGTGCATTGAATATTGGTTTTCAGTTTGTATTAGCCTAGACCCAAATATTAACATTTGCTTGAGGACATTGATCTGGAAGAGATCAGGATATGATTGTAGTGAATTTTAAAGGCTGTTTTTCCTTTATTAATAGTGATGGGCGTGCTGAAATGATTTATAACAATTTTAATGGTTACGTAAATGGTTAAATGGTAAAGTACAGGAAAAAACTTGGAGTATAAATGCATTTAAGAAAAAGGTTTCTGTAAAGTTTGCTTCCACATAACTTCAAATTTATGATTTTTACAGAATTGCTTTTTGTTGCTGCTGTTGCAGATGGGTGATGAACCCAGGACAGCTGCTTTTATACCTGTCCTTCACACTAGCACATCACTGCAGCCAAACCAGAGTTGTACTTGTGACCTATCTTGCATCTCTGCCCTATATTACAGCTTGTTTTAGCAAGAAAACACACTACACCATTCTGACCAGAAGATGGCAATGAGAAATGAGGTTTTAAACTTCATACTTTATTTCTTTATCAAGCGTGGTACAGTGATGTTTCAACCTTATCACAGTTTATATGCCAAAACCTTCCAGACAGATTTTCTGAATAATTAAAAAACCACAACAGGTTAACCTCTACAGAGATGAGCTACCAATGGGCTGTGTCTGAGAACATCCAGCAGTAGGGAACACAGGCTATGATTTAAAAATCAATTTTCCTATAATTGCTTTTTCATAGCTGGTTTCCATGGACCGCACAGTGCAGAGATACCCAGAAATGTTCAGCAGTTGAGTTTGAAGCACCTTAAGAAGATCTGACAGGTGAGGCTTCACATGAGCACTGAGGTCCCAGTGTAACTACCCCCTCAGGGCTTCATCTGGCTGGTTTCCCAGGATAAAAGTTGTGGGGGGAGTTGTTAGAAATATTTTGTTTCTCACATTCAGTAGGAATGTAGCAGTTTAAATACAAAACTATCTGTCAGAGGTCCCTCAGCACAACTGAAAACAGAGCTGTGTGATCACCTTTCGGGAGCTGTGTGCACGGGAGACCTGTTGCTCGCCATCCCCAGGGATGTGAGAGTGTTGCTCCCTGTGTGGGTCTGAACTTGGTGTGGCAGCTCTGACTCCATCACTAGATGTAACTTCCAGATGCCACATTTCTTTTTTTTTTAACTCTCACCTTTGGAAATACCTTGATTCTTGGAGCAGGATGGGAAACTTCTGAGAATTTCACTGAATTTCACTGAATTTTTTTAGAGTTGGAAGGGACCATAGAGATCATCTAGTCCAACTCCCCTGCCAAAGCAGGATTGCCTAGAGCTAGAGCATGTTACTCAGGACAAATCTTCACAACTGTTTCCCACTAAGCTCTTGCTAGTGTTTTAATCACGCCTAACCCTAATATACACCAGGAGTAGCACAGTGGAGTTGGCAGAGGCATACTCATAGTGTCAGAAGAGGGAATTTCTCCCTTCCTTCAGAATTGCTATGCTTGACTGCAAATAGTATTTATCCTATACATCCTGTGTGGGTTTTTACTAGGTGGGAGTGACATAAAACTGAGCAGTTTCTCTGACCCAAGTGAATTATCAGTTCTTTCAAACTTTCCCTTCAAACAGGAAACAAAGAGAGTAAAAATAAGTGTTTGCAGTTTGCAGCAAAAAGAAATTTGCTGATTCCCCAGACAGTGAGATCTGCTGCCAGCAGGAGACAGACTGAACACTGAAGAGATCAAACAGTAGGAGAGAAGTAAAGCCACCAACGGGAGAAGGTCAGAAGTTAGTGTCAGAGCCAGGCTGAGGGCTTGCCTTATTGCCTAATCCATGCTTGTTCCCTCCGGTGAAATAAAGAGCTCATACCCCATCACTTCACAGTCCTGCTGAGGCTGTTTTTTGGTTCCTCCTTACTTACACAAGCTGACTGTAGCTACTGCATCTGCTATTCTGCATCCTCTTTTGAGAGGAGGACAGCATTTGAGGCCCTCCATGTAGGGTGAGGGACAAGTCTGTGGTATATGTTGTGCACACATACATGTTTGCCAGTAATTTATTCTAGCTTCCTTGTTTGTACTCATTTCAGCTGTTATAATGAAGAATCTCCAGTGTCCTCTGCTACTCTTTAACAACTCAACCAGACCTAGTGTCAACAAGGAAGCAGCTAATCAAAGGTTGCTAGCATAAATGATCAGATCCAAGATAACACAATTAATGCACATGCCTCCACAAGTGCCCCTTGTCCACTCTGTCTTTCCTTTGTTTTGCATTAACCTGGCACTGCCATCCTCCTTCTCTATGGGCTGATGGTCAGAACTCTGTCATTTTATGAGACTGCATGCAATAGAATTATCTGGGTACATTTTCTCTACTTGCCCTTGTCGTTTCTGCATCCAGCTCTGGGGCCTCCAACATATGACATACATGGATTTGTTGAAGCGAGTCCAGAGGAGGGCCATAAAGATGACCAGAGGGCTCAAGCACCTCTCCTATGAAGGCACACTGAGAGAGTTGGGGAGTTCAGCCTGGGGAAGAGAGGGCTCTGGGGAGACCTTATAGTGGCCTTCCAGTACTTAAAGGGGCTTGCAGGAAGGGTGGGGAAGGAGTCTTGATCAGGGAATATAGCAATAGGATGAAGGATAATGGCTTTAAACTGAAAGAGGGGAGATTTAGATTAGATATTAGGAAGGAATTCTTTACTGTGAGGGTGATGAGGCACTGGAACAGGTTGCTCAGAGAAGCTGTAGATGCCCCATCCCTGGAGGTATTCAAGACAAGGCTGGACAGGGCTTCGAGCAACCTTGTCTAATAGGAGGTGTTCCTGCCCGTGGCTGGGGGTTTGGAAGCAGATGATCTTTAAGGTCCCTTCCAACTCTAACCATTCCATGATTCTATGATTTGCCAGAGCGGTGAATTGTTTTTTTTTTATGGACAGCCTGCAGAGGCTGTGTCCCCAGTGGGAAAACTTAGTTAAATAGTCCAAGATAGTTTGTTTCTTTCATGCTTAGGAGTGTTTGACTGCAGTGGTATATGGCAGGATGCAGCATTCTCCTCTATCATTCCAGGTTGAATCCTGATTTTTTTTTTTTTAATTATTCTGTCGCTCAGTGATTGCTCAGTGAGCACTAGGATTACAAGACCAGGACTGTGGAGCCAACACACAATCATTGATTGTAGTGGGGGCTCAGCCAGCAAGGTTATGGATGCGGAGCAGAAGCTGAACATTTGCTGCAATACCTGGTCTCTCTGTGTTGGAGGGAAGGATGGCCATCGTTCCTACCTGTCCTCAGGCCCCACAGAGCTTTGTAGTGAGAGTAGGGTAACAGTTGGATGAGAATGTAAAAGCAGGGGCTTTTGTGTTTAATTGTATGCGTTCAAGATCTTGTGTTCTTCTGTGCAGACAAGGGTTGTTCCTAATCTTTGAACTTGTTGGCACATTTTAGCTGTAGGCTGTGTGCCAGTGGGCTGTTACTTTCCTAGTGTATTTGAGGCTACACTGAGCAGGCAAACCGGTCACAGAATTTCTTTGCTAAAGAGAAGTGAGCGAAATGAGAGACAAGTACAGAATGCAGCACCCAAAGGTTATTTGATAGGAAAATACCATAGAAAAGTAAAATAATATTGGCTCTGTCTTCTCATCTTCTGATTTTTCACTTTCTTTTTTGTGTCTACTTCTCTTCTGCTTATATCATTCATTGCAGCCTTTCACATGCAAAATGTGTTTTGGCACTAGGTATAGGGACTCCAATTCAACATTAGTCTCAGTCTAGCAAGGCCCCTGCTTGGACTGCTGGGCTGCTTAAAGTTGAGTCTGCAAAAGTGGGTGTCTGGGCAGGTGGATGCTCTTGTCAGTGTTTTTGACAGAAAAGAGGTGCCAAACAATCAAAACCTTTTTACACCATGACTAGTAATAAATCAAGGCTCTGATATTTTAAGCAGTAGGTTGAACAGTCATAAAGGAAGAATAGGAGTTATGCCAGCTATGCTGGTTATTCATTATCTTCTCCATCAGTTTAGTCAGCCTCAGGTATTCAAGTTGTTCTTTCCCTCCTTTTTTTTTCAGTAAGCATTACTTTATTTTCTAGGGACCACTGAAACAAGAATAGGGAATGAACATAATGATGACAAATGGTTGCTTTGGCCTTCTCTGGCAAGACTGTGATAACCTAGGTCTGGTCTTTGTGTGTTCCTTCTGCCTTGCAGAAGGAGTTCACTGAGGTGGCCCTGGTCTGGCAGACCTCCAAATTGGCGTGTGTCTGACATTGTTTAGTGAGAACACTCTGTGCAGACCCAGGCACGCTTCTCTTCTTGGCTTCGGGGGAAGAAAGCAAGAGGCCTGGTCCCAAGTTTGTTGGCTTTATCAGCACACATCATGGTTGCCTCCTCTATCTCCAAAAAGCTGTTGCAACCCCAAGATCAAATCATTGGCATGATCTAGAAAATCTCTCTTCATTTGTCAATGGTAGACAACTGGCTTGCTTGGAGCTGATGAGTAATGCTGCAAGCTGGTTATGAACATAGAGGAAGAGCTGAACATCAATAAATTAATGTATTAGTGTCACCTGGTCTACCTCCTTGTTCAGTTTAAGCATAGCTTTGGTGAAAAACTGATTTTGCCATGATCTCTGTCTGTGGGCAGCTTGGTCTCCTCCATGAGAGAATTTGCGATTGATGGTTCTGTTTTCCCTCTTGGACTTCAAAGCTGAGGAAAGCTTTCTTAAAAAAATTTCAGCAGAACTGTTTTCCATCAGAAAATATAGTTCCCAAAAGCGAAAATACCTTAAGAAATGCTACTTATTTTGAGGAGGTTTCCACTTCAGGCAGAAAATGCATCCCAAATATGTCCTACTTCAAATACTTTGATATAAAAATTCTTAATTTTTCTTGTCCAGTGTTTTTTCAAAATGAAAACAAAAGCTATGATGTCAGTGCTCAACAAAATGGAATTATCAGTTTTCAGCTTTAGGGAGCATCAGTTAAACTGTAGTTGTAAAGATTGTTATTATCAGACTTCTCAGGTTGATATAAGGGATGAATTACAGAATTAAGCAATCTCTTACAGTTGAGTCTTTAATCAGATTTCAAGTTAGGATGTAAAACTGCTTTTCATCAGCCTGATCACAACTCTACATTTCTGAGTAAAGAGATGGAGTTAGTTTTTCAGTTCTTGCCTGGTCGTGTAACTATGATGGTGGGAGTGACTAATGGTGATATTGTTGGAATAGCTATTTGCCAATATTAATAACAGCTTGATTCTATTAATAAGTGTAATGAATGAAAGGTGGTGTGTGAAATGCTGGTTGTGACCTGTCTCCCTCTCACTTCATCCCCTGCTAAGGAAAACTTACCACCTCTGCTGCAGCAGCAATCTGAGCACTATCTCCTCAAGTCTGCAGCTCTGGGAAGGATGGACATTTGTGTCCAAAGCAGTGCTTGTGACCCTGCAGCTGAGCCCCAGTGCTGAGCTGTTTCTCTCCTTAGGCTTTCATTTAGAGTTTCTTCTCTGAAATGCAATGGTGTAAGTTCATGATGGACTTAGCTTAATTTGCAGAAGGCAACTATGGGCATAACACCCTGAGAGGATTTCCACTCCAGAGCAAAAGCCCAACATGTGGTCTGGGCCAAATGACATCCCACATTGTTGTAAACTTTGCTGCTAGAAACAGTGTGAGAGGAGAGGCTTCCACTTGCACAGGCTTTTTCCAGTGTTGGACCTATTGGTTGGGTGACCAACTGGGAAGCATTAAGTGGAATCTAGGCAGCTGGTGCTTCTGATCTGTGTTAATGGGGGATAGCAAGAGACAAACAACTATTCCATTCATATTAAACATTAAACATGAAAGAATTGCACTTAAATGCCCTAGGAGAAAGGAATTAATTGAGTCTTTTTGATCTGTGAGTATTTCTTCTAAAAGATTTGACCCTGACATGTGTCTGACTTGGTGCACCCAGTTATATTTTAAACAACAATAGGGATTGACTTATGCTTTTGAAAGGGGATGAATGCACAGCTGGGATTTATACAGAAACTACCACAAATGTCTGTCCTTTGAGATGCCTAGGGGAACGGTTAGAATGGATAGCTACAATTTCTGAATTCTGCTCCCAGATGCATTTGGACAGAAGGAAGAAAGTGTGAGGTTTTAGGGAAAAGCCCATAACCCTATATTTTAAGGGGAAAAGGGAAGTGATGGATCATGCTCTAAGTAATGAGGACTAGTCCAGGGCAGGTAAGTGCTGACTCATTTTACCTGCAGATAGATAGTGCATGAAGAGATGTCTGATCAAGTGTTGACTTCGAATCACTGAAATACTGAAAATCTGAGGTAGAAAAAGACCTACAGAGGTTTTCTGGTCCAACTACCAGCTCAAAGCAGGTGTAACTTAAAGTTCACTTGGATTGCTCAGGGCCTTGCCCAGCCACCTTCTGACTATCTCCGAGGGTGGACAACACCTACCTGAGTCCTTGTTGCAGTGTCTGCTTTTATTGTGAGGAATTCTGTTGTTATCTAGAAATATATGTATCCTTAGTTATCTCTGCTTAACATAAATATAATGGAAAGAAAGGCCAACAAAAATATTTCTGAGGCTTTCCTGAAAGGGACTGGAAACTACTCAAGAGGAAAGAAGACTGAGTGAATGCTGGTGCTCAGGAGATACACTGTTGCTTCAGGGCAAATAACAACCGAAGGGAAAGATGTTCAACCCTGTAGCGAGACCAAAAATAGCTTAAGAAATCAAGAAAGCCAAAGTAAAACAATCATCAGATGCTTGTCACCACTCAGTGTCCGTTTTCCTCCATGAGGATTAATTACCTCCTTGCTTCCCTGTCTCTTGGTTTCCTATTTCCTCTGAGTGAGAGAGGAGAGATCTTGGGTAAGCACTACAATTCCCTACTCCACTTCAGGGCCTGCCTGGGAAGGCAATGGGCTTCCAGCTGCCTTGGACAAGCATGGTTTGCCGATCCTATGGGCTAGTGGCCAGTACATTTGCTTTGTTCGTTGTAGCCTCTGTTGGGATGCGAAGAGAGTGCCAGCCATGGATTTCATTAATTCCACCATCAGTAGGTCTGAATTCATTGCCACTAATACAATGCCTTTTTCTATGTACTGTGCCAGAGGTATTTTTTTTTGACACCATGTGTGACCTCCTGTTATTTCCCAACAAATGTTGGCAAGCATAACACAGCCGGCAGAGCAAAACAGCACAGTGTGTCACAAACTGCTGAGTGCATCCATGCTGAAATGAACAGCCAATTCCAGAGTGAACTGAAAATTATATCAATAAGAAAGAAATACATAAAAGTATTGCTCCCCTTTACTCCATCTTTGACTGCTGCTTTCCTTTGTGCATTTTCTCTCCTGACTTGGACTCGGGCAACAGCCAGAACAAGGTTATATTTTTATTTCTGCTCTGTCCTTCTAAAACTTCCCCAAACTGCTGTAAAATGGGTGTTTTTGAATTATTCCCAAGCAACTTCACAATTAATTCCTTCCTCCAAGCTGATGTTCATCCTTTGCCTTTTGCTTTTTACAGGAGGGTTTGACCTGTTCAAATAATATATTACGAATAATGATTATGGTAAATGTTGTTTGTTTCCATTCCTAGATAACCCACTCTTCTCACCTTCCATTTTCTCTGGGGTTCTGTGCCTCTCCTGCCTGTCACTGTGTGTGTGCACATGTTGCTGTGGAAGAGGAGAGCAGGGCAAAGTGCTGCAGTTACTCATAGGCAGCCTGAGCTTTTCTAGTGACACAAGTAGTTGTGAAGGTTTTAATTGTTCAGATGCAGGATGGAAGACTTTGTAGTGTTGCAGAGCATGACTGTTGGGGACACTGGGTTCGTTTCTTTATTTATAAATTACCTGCATCATGTGCTAAGGAGAAGCTGCTCCATTCTAGGAACTCCTGCCCCAGCCAACCACTGCTGCCAGCCCAGGGTTCTGGCTGCTGTGAGTCACACACTCAGCCCTAAAGGTTTCCAGCTCAGGATGGTTAATGGTGTTCAGCCTTGTCCCTCAGGGTGGCTAACACAAAAGCGCATTTGGGCTCTTGTCTTCTGGCAGGATTTCATTTAGTAGCTGGTAGCTATGGTGCAATTTGACCTGTCTTAGGATGACCATGGTAGAAAGCAAATGCTCATGGAGCAGATTCATGCTGGGATACCCTCTGCACTCTGTCAGAGTCATGCATATATTTTTGTGTGCTCATTACGGCGCACTGGACTTGAGTCTGGAGACATTTCCCCTGCCAACATGTCTTTCAAGAGGGCAAGGCAAAAAGAAATAGCTTCAAAACAACCACCCTGCAAGCTTGGTTCTGCAGAGAATTGTCATTTTTTTGGCACCAAGGAAAGCATTTTAAGCTGATGAGAAAATGCAATAGGCTGATTTACTTGGATGCTTCAGTGTTTCTTTGACTTTAGCCAGGGGAGGCCATAAGGGAGGGTAGAGAAAACCAAAATATAATGCTGCACAAGGCTTCTTTGTATGCACTGGGGCTTGCAGGCACTTGCTAAACTTGTACCTGCATGAGGGCCAAGTGGAAAAGGAGAGCAGGCAAAGGGAATTTTCTTTCTAATCAGCCCTTGCAGAGGCAGATTAACTTCCACTGTCAGCAGCCCCAAGTGAGGCCATGCGACTTGAAAAAATGTTTGAGAAAAGTGCGTATGGGGGTTATGCCTGCCTTCTCTGCAGTCATGTCTCTTGTAGAAGATTTTGACTGTTCCTGACACTGTGGCCGCACCCCCCTTTTCCTCCCCATGGGTGCAGGCCTGTAGAACTAGAGCCCACCAGGTGGCACTGGCGAGATGAAGTTGCCTGCAAAAAGGGAGGATAAACCCCAAGCCATAAAAGGATGGAAATCAAGCCATTTCTTTTTGTTTTTTTTTTTTGTTTGGGGGGGGGGGGGTG
>JAOXNO010000052.1:13369663-13420913 GCA_028565335.1 Limnodromus scolopaceus
TGAGCTAAAACAGCCAGAAGTATTTTCTTCAGTGCTACCTTATACAGTAGGGCAAGAGGAGACTAATAGAAAAGAAACACTTTGAGAAAGAAATGAGTTGACTGTAGGACAGGAGTTTTCTTCTGCTTTCACTGAAAAGCAGAAAAGTGCTACAGAAACAGTGGTCTTGTCTGACCAATCTTAATCAGCTGGTCATGTTTTTACTGAACTACAACAAAACCACAAAACAAATACTTGTATTTATTCCATGTGGATTGTTTGTTTTGGGGGGTGGTTTAAATCCAGTGCAATAATGCCTACAATCAATTTGAATGCTTTCAAATTGCCTGGAAGCCTGCCCCATCGCTGACTCAAAAATAACTACCTAGAAATACAGAGTTTGCTTATTTAAAAGTATTTTGGGAAATCACTACTGGTCCTGATGGAGAATCCCAAATACTAAGGCACAAGAGGCTATTTAGGAGATATTTTTATCTTCTAAATAAAGGAATATCCAGTTTTCTACAGGAAAATAAGCCACTAGAAGGAAGTCCTCAATTGTGCTTATTTTTACTTAAGTACTTCCTTAACGTCACTGGGACCGTTCTGAAAGCAAGAATAACCAAATCACTCTATTTCCAATACCTGGGCATCAAACTACGGTAAAGCAGAAAAAAAGGTAACACAAAACATTACTGGTGAGCTTACTTCATGTTAGTTGACTTCATATCATTAGTAGTGTTACTAAAAGTTCTGCCCAGTGAGAGAGCACCTTCTTTCCAGAGATTTTTAAAGCATTCTAAAGGTAGTGATGATCATAACTTCAGCCCACTGCTCCCTGACAAAGAAATGGAGAGGCAACAGCTGGTGCTGAAGGTTGTGGTTCCCAAAGACTCACTCTAACCCCTAAGGGATAATGTCGCCCAAACCAGGAGAAACATTTCCCATAGGAAGCATGGGGTTAAGGGAGGAGGAGGAAGCAGCCCTGACTCTGGGTTGATGTTGATTGCAGATAAATCTCTGTGTGCTCTCAGAGGTCCAGACAAAGAGGTCAAGAAGTTGTTCCCTAGAAAGAAAATCTCCAGTTTTACAAGTGCAACTCTTGCATGTTGCAAAAAAGCCTCACTAAAGCCACAGAAACAGCTTATGAAGCCAGGAGTGGCTCCTTTTTACAAAGGCTTCTGACATCAGGCAGGTAAACATGGAAGAAAATCCATCAAAAGACTAGTGGGATGCTGCAGGCAAGGGGAATGCCTCCTTTGCAGAAGAAAGAAGTGCTCTCAGTGTACATTACCCACAGACGAGAAAATTTCTGCCACTAATACACTTGGCCAGGGCCTTGTCTGGTGACGGCAGTGTCATTACAGCACCTCCAATTCCAGTTTCTGTTCCAGGGTTCAAACTTTTTAAACTCGTTTTATCTGACAGATAAAATATCTTTAAAACACAGTGTAGTAAACACATTAGTCTCTTAATGACAGCAGGATAAAATCCCCTGAAATTGCTGAATCACTCGTAATTAAGTAGTCTCCAGGCAATAAAAGTAAATCCTGCTTATTTTGAGGCAGAACATGACAGCACCATGTGACTGCAGGTAGGCCAGCCTAGGGTAGCACGTTAACAAATACCCATGGTTGCCTTCATCCAAGGCAATTTGTGTATCTAAAAGAGATATAAATCGCTTAGACGCTGCTGATCCTCAGCCTCCAACCTGTGCCTCCTTTGTCATCTGCGGATATCCGTGAGAGAGGTGCTATTTCCAAACTGTATTCCCAAAATGCTTTCCAGCTGGGTGCATGTGGGAGTGATCATCAAAGCTGAAGGAACTGCAGCCTGGAAACTACCAGTTAACAAGGAATGATGACAGAAAAACCACGAAGCTAGTGAAAGCAGGTATCTCAACACAGGCACAAGAGAAGTGGATCCAATGTGTACATCTGGCCTGGGGTAGATAATTGTCCAAGTGCAATCTGGAGCCACAGCTGTGAAAATCTGGGAGAGAATGAAGAGTAGGTAGGTGACAGTTGCATTTTACAGAGCCCAGAAGGGCTCATTTTTGATGCCTGAGCCTGTGTCAAGCACAAGATGAAATGTCTATCTCCTATATTCCCTGTGGCTGACCCTTGACTTAGGCGCATTATTCAGCCTGCTTGGGCACCCAGGTGAATCTCCATCCTCCATTATCATCCCTCTGCACAAAGGCTTGTCCTTGGTGGAAGGTGTGTGTTCTCACATTGCGGTGAGGACTTAGAGATGTTGTGAACGCTACTTCTGTTTTGTTGGGTGACAAATTGCCAGTCAAATAGGGCAGCCCGTAGACTGGGAGGGAGGAAACACTTGGCACTGATGAGGAGACACATGGTGCTGAAGAAATCTGAGGAAGAAAGGGAGAGTCCTCACTGCATGGATGGGTACTGCTGTTAGTTGGAGGCACGTGGCTGCAGCTATAGGCTGCTGCTGCTCCTTCACACTGGTCATAGTCTATTGCTTCACCAGGGCTCAGGCAGTACGTGTTTTTTCCAAGGTCTGAGGACAGGGCACTGTAGTTAGCTGAAGTTTCATCAATTGTGTTGACATCTTTTAATCCTAAAGTCTTCAAGACCCAGCTGTCCACACCAGGGCTGGCTTGCTCTTCACAGGCAGTGAATTCATTAAAGAGGTTCCTTCTAGCTTTGGAAGCATGAGGAGTTTCTTGAGAAACAAACCAGTGGTCCTCTTTTGATCTCCTCTTGGTGCTTTTGAGAATAGCGCCGTTTTTTTGGCTGTGGCAGGATAGGAGTTTCTATTAAAAAAAAAAAAAAAAAGAGGTGAAGAGAGAAGATTAAAATCCAAATTTCTAGTTACCTGGAAGCAACACATTTCTGATCTCAAATTTAAATGGGTAAGATGGTTACTACTGTCCTTATAAAAAATACTTTTTCTTCCGCTATGTGCTTAAACATATGGATGTGACTAACTATTTTGTGTCTTTATAGTCTCTGCAACAATGCAGTCCCTGAAAGAGAAGAATTTGACAATGTCAATAAGGCCTGTGCTTTGATCGCATTCTCACTAAGCACGGCGTGAAATGAGAGCTCCCTCCTGGCTGTACGGCACTCCTCTCTGCTGGTGCTGCCAGCAGCATTTGGCAGGTGAGCAGGGTATGGGGGGGAGTGTGGCAGCCTGACAAAGCGGGAGAATATGAAGGTAAGTCATACAGGGACAGGTGTGATCCTGGCCCGGGAGTCCTCAGAGCAGACAACTGAGCAGCTTTGAGCTCATTAGTCCACCTCAGTTGCCATTATCCCAGGACAAGAGCCCTTCAGGCATCCAGGGATGCTCAAAGAAAGGTGGGAACAACAAGGAAGCTCCCCACCATGTCACGAATTCACGGCTCAGCCACCTCCCATGGCAGTTTCACACTGGACTCTCCTCCATGTGACACAGAATGGTGGCCATGTCTCCCTGCTGTGCCCACTGAAGGAGATTTTCTACTGTCAGGAGCCAGGTCTCAGCATGCGAGGGGGGACCTGCCACGCCATCAACTCAGAATAGGATGTAAAAGGGAAGTCTGCTATTTTTTGCAGGCCTTTTCATCTCATGCTCAATCCACAGAGCTGAGCAAGTAATTAACAGTTTTGTTTCATGGGCAAGTCCACAATAGTAAAAAATGCCCTTAAGTTGACAAGAAACAATTATCTTTGCTTTCTTTTGGAAGAGAGACAGGGAATCAAAATATTTAATTAAAAAACCCTTCCCGTTTACTTTAATAGCATGTTTCATCAAAACTGAAGTCTTCAATTTTGTATTTAATCTTTAAAAAACAACACAGCTTTTTAATTAATAAACATGAAAAAAAATTAAAAATTAGAAGATAAGTATTCTAATGTATAAATGAATAAAATGTACCATTGGAAGATGACAAAACATAAAACAGAAAGCACCCAAAACACGAAAAAGGATAAATAAGGATAAATCCTTATCAAAAGGGATAACTGACAAAACAGACACAGTCAAGAAATATATGTTCAAATGTGAACTTCTTACTGTAAAAAAGCTTTATATGGAATAATTTTACCTTGCTGACTAACTTCACTTATTTATAGATAACTTATAAACTAAACTTAATCACACCATGGACTATACTGGCTTCACAGTCAGAATCTGATAGGACGTCATTCCTGGGGGAAACCATCACCTTAGACCTGTGACCAGCAACCTGGCAGCTCTGTGAAGTTAAATAGATCTCACACTGCAGACTGTCTACACTCTTAGACTTTCTACGTATTTTAATGGCATGTACCTATTCAAACCATTTCTTCTGCACATGTCTATACAACAGGTTTGAACAAAATACCTTGGCTTTTTCTTCTAAACACTTAATCAGGGCAGAATTCAGGTATTGTCGGAGGTTATTATTTTCTTCATGTAACCTAGCAAGTTCCTCTTCCTTCTGAAGCAAAGTATCTTGAAGCTGTGGAATAGAGATATTGATGAATAGATGTTGACTCTGTAATTTAATAGCAATCGCCCTATGGTACAGGCTGCTTGGATTTGATGATCTGGGTGTTTGCCTAGTGAACTCAACCCACCCCCTCCAGCCTCTTGTCTCTGTAAATCTAAGTGGCGTAAGTATTTAGTTTTCACTTTTGACTTCCTTTATTCTTTAGCAAGTGTTTGAGAAGATTACTCTGAAAAAAAATCTTTAACCATGGAGTAATAACAGAAAAGAATTACAGGTAACCCTGTGAACAGCCAGAAACCGTCACGGGCATGACAGCAGCTGGCATATCTCCTCCTGAGTGGCAGTAAATATCCCTTTGCACCCATCTCATTCCCATTTATAGTTGGCTGGTGGGAAAAGGGAGAAGGAGGAGCTGCAGACTAACAATTTATGTGGGTAGAGCGCAGAAGGAAGATGCAGCTGCTGTTCTTTATGATACAGTAGTACTCATGGACCCTACTGTGCCAGTCCCAGTATGTATACAGAGCTAAGTCCTCATCCCAAGATTTCAGCAGGTGTATTTTGATTTGCAGATGTCTAATACTTTTTCACGGGAAGCATGGGTATTTGCAGAGAGATATTTGCCTCTTGATCATAGCTCTGGAGACTCCTTTAGGAGGACAAAGGATCGGATCTTCTGCTGAGGACCCCTGGCATCCTCTGACCACAGGTCAAAAACCAGTGATTTAAATGTTTGAGATAGAAGTACACTGATGTCTGGAGCTTTCTTTGGCTCTACGGTTTGATTCCAGGGACCTTGAAGTTAGTAAATGTTTCCATTGACTTCATTGTGTCAAAATATCACTCCAAGGATTTTATCAGAGTGATCTCTCTGGAATTCCTTCATCTAGTACTGTTCAGAGTTTCTCCTGCTCCTTGATGGGATTTACAAAAGAGGAATGAACAGATAAAATAAAGTATCAAGGAAATGCTTGTTGGTCACAATGGTTGATCCTCCATATAAGCAGATAATTCTGGTGGACTCATTTCTCATTAAGTTAATCCCGGTGGACTCAGGAGGGCACATGCTATGTATTTTCAGTCAACAGCATCAGGCTCTGCGTCATCAGAACCTGAGGGAGTCCCTAGTCATGACCCGGGTCTTCTCTAGCATGAGGGCAGCTAGTGCAATATGCTGTAAGAGGGAGAGGTGAGTAAGGAACCCTATAACAGTTGTTCCGGCTTCATGGGACAACACAGGGGAGACAAATACTTCAAGCAAGGATGAAAAACCACCCAAACAAAGCAATTTGCCACCGTTTCCCACATCCTAGCCAGTGATACAAAGTTCGGGAACGTCGGGGGAAGATACTGAGGGGATGGACAGTGCCTTTACCTGCTTGTTTCTGTAGAGCTGGGAGGACAGCTGGTCTCCTTGCCACGCCGCGTCCTGGCCACCGAGCTGCGGGCTGTAGAACTGGCCTGGGGAGGAGCAAAGCCGAGGGGTTAGCCCGCTCCCGATTCCTCACCTAGCCAGGCTGCGGGACTGCGGCAGGGTCGTTCCCGTCCCCTATCTTCCCGCTCCCGACGGTGGCGGTGGTGGGAGCGCACTTACCGGGAGGTCGAGGCTCCCGCCGGTCCTGGCCGTGCGGCGGCTCCGCGGTGCAGACGGCAGCCCAAGTTTCCTTGGAAACCCCAGCGGGGGCGGACCAGGGGCAGGCGCAGCCCGGGACCCCGGCGAAGTCCGGCTCCGGGCACGGCCGGCCGGTGCTCTGCGGAGAGAAGCGGCCGTGGCGATGGGGCGCTCGGTGGATGGTGTGTCCCTCTCTTTCCTCCCCTCCCGGACTGCGGCGGGACCCGAAGGGAGGCGGTGACAGCCCTCCTCTGTCCCCGCCGCATCCCAGCGCTGCGGGCTGGTCCCGGCTCCGCGGGGAAGCGCTCCCATCCCGCCCCTGTCCCGGCCGGGATGTGCCACCCTGGGAGCCCCGGCCACCCCTCCGTCTGCCCCCGAGGGAGCTCCCAGCCTTGACCCGGGTATCCGCTCCCCCCCCTACAAACCCGCCCGGTGGCACCGCACCGCCCGGCTACCTCCGCTGAGCAGTGCAGCCCCCGCCGCAGCCCCCCGCGGCAGAGGGGCTCCGAGCAGAGGTAGTGCCAGGAAGGTGGCTGTGTTTCCTGCAAGCCCTTAGGAAATACTAGGGTCCTTAGTGGGTTTAAGGTGAAGGCAGGACCCAGGCTGTCCTTGGGCAGTCCGTTCCTCCCACCGTGGGGGTTTGATTCAGCTCTAGAGCTGCACAACGCCAGCAGAGTCACCTCCAGGCTGCTCGCACTCTCTTCTGCCCCTGCAGTTCTGCAGGAGTCCCAGACCGCACAGTTGCAAAGCCTGGCGTTGTCTCTGGACTCTCCCTTTTTCCCTCCTCCAAATAAGCCCCATCTGCAGCAGCTCTGAATCCCTGCAGGGCTTGGAGCCTCTGGCAGGGAATCTGCTCACCCATGGGAAGGCACAGCAGCAGAGACTGCTCCTGCAGGTAGAGGAGAGCCCTCTTCCTTCCCCATCTTAAGGAGGGCACAAAACCTACTGCAAGCCCCCAAGGCAAAGACACCAGCTTCTTTTCTGCCTCCAGGTCGACAGAAATGCAAAGAGCACTTACCATGTTAGTGGCAGAATGAAATGCAGGTCTTGGGAGCACGTTTCTGTTAAAGCCCCAGCGAGGTTTAAATGGCTCTGAAGGAGGGGGAGAGGGGGGGAGACCGGGGAGGCGAGTTTAATCTAAAGGAGCTCCCAGTGACGCCTCAGAGCTCTCCTGAAACCCAGCAATCTGATTTGGTGTAAAGCTGTCAAACTTGTGACGTGAATAAACAGCAAACTTGCTGAAATCAAAGTCATTCTGGCCCCACAAATCAACACAAGGAAGGAGGGAAAAGAAAAGAAGGAGAGAGAGGGAAAAAAAACAACCACCTCCACACACTTCAGGACAGCACTGAACTGGTGTGTCTGAGTTTCACTCCAGGAAATGAGCAGTGATCCAGGGAAGCATCCCACATGTTCAGAGCAGGGCTGCTGGTGTTGCTGGTGAGGTTTTTGTGTGTGTGTGTTTTATTTTGTTTTGTTTTCAAGCCTTGTTTGCAGTTGTAAAATCCAGCAGGAGGAAGCAAGTTTGCCCAACATGCCTGGCTGAGGGAGTGGGTTTTCCACAGCTTCCCAGGGGTGTGTAGAAGCAAATATGATTCAGGGCACTTCTGTGGACAGTTTTGAGGAAGAAAGTACAGATTTCATAACAATACAGTCTGTAATGACAAGGTCCTGCAAATGCCTCACTATATTGGGAATTAGTTTTCTGTCAAGCCCCAGGCTTCCAGAAGATCCCAGGATCTAAATGCTGTTGATAGCGATATAAGATTTGCAGGGTAAATGTTAGAAAAGCCATACACAGGTGTGTGAAAGACAGAGATTGTCTGCATATAGTCACCTCTAATTCACATCAGATTTCCACGACAGTTAAAATCCATGGATAAGCTTGAGTTTTTCCCAGGAAAAAAACAATCAAAACAAAAAACTCTCTGCTGAGGGTCTGTGTCTGAATAATATAGGGGATGGTGGGAATGGAGCTAACAGCAGAGCAGTTGTTCAGTCAGGATCCTGCCTCCTGCCTCGGGGAGGGCTGTTGAGGGAGGTAACTTGACCTGCCCACGGACACAACCTGCAGCCAGCCGAGGGTGAGGCTGGGCCGGAGGCAGGCCAGGCTGGCATATGGGATGGTCTTTCATTTCTCCCCTGGAGGATGCTCCGTGCCATTACCCCATTAGCAAGGCTCAGGGACAATGCAAACCAAGAGGGTTACTTGCCTTCCATTCTTTTATTATTGGCATATTTTCCGAGGTTGCTGCCCAAGGTGAACTGGCAGCTATGCCAAATTATGTCACTGCCATCTCCCACCTTTTTTCCCAACAGAAATAGTTTAAAAAGGGATCATGCTCCAAACCCACACTGCAACCAACCTCAGGTGACCCTTTGGCTTTCCTAAACCCTGGCTCTGCACACTAAATTTTACATATGCAGTGATAAACCATACTCTTCAGGTGCCAACCCCTCTCCTGCGTGAAGCTGGAGGGGCATCTCTTGACTTACAAGAAACACAAGCTCTATGAAACACTTCCAAAGAGCACCAAGGCCCTCCTTGGTTCCGTTTAGTCCCTTCGCCCTTTACTGGGGTGGTTCCCTGGGTGCTGTGTCACCGGTGGCTCTCTTACCCCGGGGCACACACCCCAGGAAAGGACTGCCACCCTGGGGCCCAGCCGAGGTAACACGCCGAGGAAGGGCCCGGGAGAGGCCGGTAAAGGCGGGACAGGCCGCAGCCTGCGGCAGCTGGCACCCAGCACGAGAGGCTCTAGGCCAAGCAGCCTCTGCAGGGCCGGGTGGGGAGGCAGGCAACCCCAGGACAGGCCGAAGGAGCCCTCAGGGCCCGGGGCAACCCTGTGAGAGGAGAAAAGGCCCCACGGCGTCCGCCCAGCCCCGGCAGCCTCTCCGGATGCCGCGGCCTCGGCCTGGGGCTGCCCGAGACAGCGGCCATCTTGGGGCTGCCTCCGAGGCGCGGGAGCGCCGGGCCCGGCCATTGGGGGAGGCGAGCGGCCCTGGTGACGTCATCAACCCGCGCCCGCCGTAGGGGGGAAATGGCGGTGGGGGTGTAGTTTCGCCCCCCCTGCTCGCTGGGGCCTGAGGCAACCCTGCAGTTTCTTTCCTGGCCACATGGCCTCTCTGCTGATGCTTCCAGGCATCCTGGGGAGGTTCCTGCCCGTCACTGGGTGGGGTGGAGGCAGGTGCGGAGGAGCCTGCAGTGGGGAGGCCTGGTGGGTGAAGGGGTCCCCAGTGTAGGGGGTGCTAGGCTGCCCCTGGGTCACCTCCTGGTTCTTCTCAGGGGACAGGGGGCAGCCATAGAGAGAGAAGAGTTGAATGTCTAGAACCACGTCTAGGAGGAACAATGAGCAGGCAAAGTTTCCTTCCCACTTTGTATGGATGTGGATGTGGGGAGAAGCTTTGCTGGCACAAAGCTGCTCCTAGATGGGGCTCTTTGCCTGGCACAATGCTGGTGGCTCTGTCTCTACTTCCTCTTGGCAGAGCTCTGTATGCTCAGGCATGTTATTTGTCTCAAGTGGTGGGAGGAGTATGGGCAGACTGTTGGAGTGAAAAGCAGGTATGAAGAAAACCTGTGGTTGCTCCGTTGTTGCGTCTGCACAGCTGGTATCATTTTGGTTTGGGTTTTGGCAGTGCTTTGTGTTCTAATCTCAAGGAATTCATGCCAGCTCACAGTACTGTGGTTTCTGTGCTGGGGAGTGAAAGGTGGTACCACCCAATCAGAGAGCCTTGTACATTTGGGGAAATAACTTTGGGTGACTTTCTGTCAAGGAAAGACAAGTGCTGTTGGTGTAAAAAGAGCTAATTTTGCAAAATTGTGCATGTATGTCATATGCGAGGATAGAAGAACTTCAAGTCATGGTAGCAATTGCACATCAATGTATAGTGTAAACCAAAACCCAGTAACAATCATCTGCTAATTCTTCTGTTCATCTGAGGCAGCCTCTCTCAGAGCTCTTACTACTGTTGTAGTTAATGATGCACTTCTTTAATTGGAAATAAACTTCAGGGATGAAACGTTTATCAAGACTACAGTATTGCTTCAGTGGAGACTGCATTTCACTTTGAGTGTCATAGCAGCTCTTTTCCAAAGTTTTGAGAACGCACACATATTGTGGTGTGTTAATTCCCATGTGTTCTTTGTACCTATAATGTCTTCTGTAATGTCAATGATTTTTTCTTGTTTAAATGACAGTGATGAAGCTAATTCTTCAGATTAAAAAAAACCAAACCCACAAAACTGTCTGACAAACTTGGATTTTCCTGGTTTAACTCATTTTTATTTAGAAATGACCCTAAAATTGTGTTTGGATCATTATGAACTGGCTCTCAGAAGAGATGGTACACAGAAGAAAAATATTAGTATTTACAAATAGTTTAGTTCAACTTCTATACTGGGCTTACTGCAGTGTGTGTTACATTTCATACTAATACCTGCAAGGGTGTCCAGACCTGCCTTGAATCCTCTTCACTTACTCTGCCGTATTGCTGCTACAGAGCTTCTTATCCCTCATAAGAACAGTTAGTGTATCAGTGGCAAAATAGAGGCTTGCTTAATAAATTCACATACCGACCTGTAGTCATGTACACACAAGTATCTGGTGTCTCCATGAATCTCTGATGATGTTTGTGAACTAAAGGTGTGATTAGTTAAACCTGATAAGACTAATTTGCAAAAATGCTTCTGAATGGAAATTCATGCAGATACAGGTTCTGGTTGTTCTCTGATCAAGTCTTCCTCCTGGAACACAGGACTAAAAGGCACTTCCCAAATCCAGTCCCCTGCTGTTGAGACATTCTTAAACTTTTCAATCTCCCTCTTAAAACTAATTAGGTTATTTTCCTTACGTTATTCCCACTGTGAGGCTACACCATGCTCTGAGGGCTAGACACTTTCTAGTTTCCAGTCTGAATGTGTTCATAGCAGGTATAATCCCTTTTGTCCTTGTGCCAACATCTTGCTTTAGTTTAGACACTTCTTCTCCCTCTGTATTGTTTAGCCTTCATGTCTTCACAGAACGCTGTCACATACTGTCTTTTCCTTTGCTTTTTGGGTCATATAAGGCAGGTTCTTTTACAATCTTCCCCAAACATAAACAACTCAGGAACCTGTTTCAGAGAATATTCCGACATTAACCTGTTTTCAGATGGATGACCAAAATTACTCAGTCTGCTGTGTAATGCACCAATGTTTTAGAGAAAAGCATTGGCAAATCTTTTATCTGTATTTTTTTTCTTCCTGGTACATTTTAGAGTAATGTTTACCTTTTCCATCACTCTCTCACACCAGTTCCTAGTTTTGCAATCATTGTCAGCTGGCAATAAATACACCTGTGGACTTCATTTGCAGTAAAATGGAGTTAGTCAAACTGAGTCTTTAGTGCTGTTGGGATCTAGCTCTCTTGTGCTGATGCTGTGTAGTACTGGGGAGTTTCACAAGTATTTTGGAGCAAACAAATTGAAAAGATGACTTCAGGATGGAAAACTTGTAGCAGACCTTTCCAGGTTTATCTGCAGTTTCTTACAGCAAGAGTGGTTAGTCAATAGATACAGGCCGTCCTGCCTGGGCGCAATTCTTGAGGTGGCTTCAGTCCTGTCTTCTGGTTTGAAATGAAGCTATGTGGTGTGTTTAGGTGTATGTGAGTTTGTTTCTGTGTTTTCTGGTACACACCGGATGAGTTTTATCACTGACAGATCCCTAAAAGGGGATTTCATATTGCTAGCGCTTAATTGTCTGTGTTCAGAAAAGGGTTGTTTTTTTCAAGGAAGCTGCATTTTAGCAACAGTATGGAAAAGGATAAGTTTTATAGTGACTGCAAAACTTAATTTGAGTAATGGATATTATCTGATGGATTTGTATGTGTGTGGTACTAGGTAGGCTCAAATTAAATAATGAAAATCCAAATGAATATTTATCACATTCAGTTAATTTTTAATTACTTTGAAATTATTTGTATACTTTTAGAAAGTGTCTTAAGGTGCCGAGAAGTTATATTTCTCCAGATTTGTAGTCATCTTCCACATTTGTTCTCTGGGTAGTAACTGTGCAAGGAGTTCATTATCTCCCTATGCAGACACTAAGATTTTGATTCTTTATTGGACTTGATTAATTTTGAACTGGAAAATTACGTTACAGTCACATTTTCTTGTAAAAATGGAGTTCTGTAGATTTGCAGCTATACTTTAGCTTATCTGAAAAAGTAGAAGTTTTTATGCATAAGTAGTGACCCTTTTATGTACAGAATATCCTTGCAGGTGAAATATGTAAGGACTATATTTAAATATTATTTGGCATGTATGTGTACAATGTGTTGTGTGTGCAAGCGCTCACGCATCTGTCATTGTCCCTGTTCTGTTAACAGCAGATCTTGGTTCTCTCCTGTGGATGTAACTGTTGTTTCACAAGGGACTGAACATTCCTGCTTTGAAGAGAGATCTGTCAAAGCACAGATAACTACTCGTTAAGATATAGGACTAGAAGGGACTTTCAGGTTGTCTTGTCCCATCTCCTGCTTTATTTAAGCTCTTGGTTAGTAAGACTTCAGTGCCAGTCCGCCATTGCATTCCCTTGTGACACTGGTACTGCTTCTTACTACTTGACTAATGTCTAATCTAATCTTATTGATGGAGATTTGTGGCTCTTGTGCCATTGTTGGACTTGAGCTTTTTCATCCTGTGTGCTTGCCATTTTGATGTGCTTATAAACAACAGTCTATACTGGGTTTGTATAATCTTTTTTATATTTTTCTGACCATCTGTGAAGCCCTTAACACACCTCTTGTAGATAGACCTTGTCTTTCATCAGTGTGGGTGACTGTTTTTTTCCCAGCCCTCTAGATTGCATTTCATTACACCCCCAGATACAGGAGTGAGGAATCATCTGCTGAAATGGAAAAAGTGCTGGTTTTCTGTAGCACAGAGTATGTTTATAGAATTCACCACTACACAGTGTCATTGAGCTGGCAGCATTGTGGTATTAACATAAATAGAATAACGCTTTTTATCATTCTGGAATTTTCTTTTGAATATTTTCATTAATTCTACTGAGTTTATTGATCTTCTGTGTGAAGAGGATGCTTATTCCACTGGTTTAGTTCTTATGGCCATGTTATCTCAGAATGCATCCCGATCCTTGTGTGTTGCCTGTGTCTTGCCCTTTCCTTTTGAATGATTTGAATTGTATCATAAAAAATGAGGTCCTAAAGAGATACCGATCTCAGGTCTGGCTTTTGACAAGCTTGATGGGTTCTCCTGAAAACTACAGGCGAGAATCTGTTACTGGTGCCAATCTAATTGTTGTATGGGAGAGAAATATGTTCCCCTCCTGGGTCCGACGTAATATAGTTTTATAGCAGCACTTAAACATGAGGTCTGAAACCTCAGAACGTCACCCATTTAATGCATAGACCCAAGTCAGTCTGCATCTTTGTTTTTCCATTCCTCATCTATCAATGAGGAGTGGTGTGTCTCCTTAGGTTTTACTTTTCTGTAATCAGAAAGGTATTCACGTAGCCCCTGGCCAAATGAGTCCCTTTGTTCTTGGCTGTGACCACTGGGCTTCACAAGAGTAATAGTAATTATGAACAGAAAACTTTTCCTGCGTTGTGGGGGCTAATTGAATGGGAGTTTTAACCTAAACCTTGATGTAGTTCTGGAACCGAAGCCTGTTCTTGGTCTGGCATCAGTGGCTCGCTAATTCTGTGTTGATGTTCCTCTGTCCAGAGGTTACCTCTGAACTGAGTTGTTCTGCTGCAGCTAAGTAATCTTTTCATCACTGAAGAGTGATTCTGCAGTGTAAACAAATGCTCTGAGGTAGTTCCATGGTTAAATAACAGATGATAGAAACAGTTTCTCTTGACGATGTTATTATGAGTGTTGACCATCATGGCTCAGGGGAAGTTGCTGTGTCTACAAGAGAAAGACCAGTGTGCTGAAAAGCCATGTTTTTCTCTATGGTGTTTTCTATTGAAGTCAAACTATTTTGCAGGGAGACCTGCCAGAAAAACTTAACTTATGAATTTCATCCAAATTAGAATGAATTTTCATGGGACCAGATGCAGAGCTGAATGAGGCTCCATGTCTAATCAGCCACTGATGCGTGCATCTGCCTGGTTCTTAACCTGGCCTGTGAGCTCCTCCAGCATGCACCGTGCTGCCAATACCTATGTACTGGGCTTCACCTATTTAATAGTGCTTTTCCTCTTGGCTGGTGCTCGGGAGTTGGCAGTCTGGCTCCCCTCCATCTCTCCTTGGGTGTAGAGCTGGGCACTTTCCATTCTTGGCTGGCAGTTGGGAGGTTTGGCAGAGATCTCTGATCTGAGTAAATATATGTGAGGGCATCTCTTCATTGCAGAGCAGTATGGCATTGCCTTCTCTAATCAATAATGAAAGAAAAATCCTAGGATGTGTGGAAATGTGTCGGGGGTCAGAAGGTGAAGGATGTTGTTGTCACGAGCTGAGAAAGATGTCAGGGTTTTTGTGTATGCTATTCAAAGGCTGAGTTAAAACAGTAAGTCACTAGGGAGATATTCTAGTAGAACAGCTCTGTCTGTGTACATAAAATTTCCAGCTCCTAGTCCATGCAGGTAGTGTTCGATGAACTGGTGATGAAAAGGAATTAGTTGGCTGGTAATTCATCTAAAAGATTGGCAGAGGATTTTACAGGCTTACACCAGAGCTGGCTGGAGACAATAATCTCTTTTCTCGAAGAATGCTGAGGTCCTGACGCCCAGCTCGTTGGAATGAAACCTGAATGCTTTTTAATTCTCTGTGAGAGATTTTTTTTTCCCTCTTTGGTTTTTGTTTTTAGGAAGGAACAAAATGTTTCATTGTGATTTTGTCAATGATTTTGATATAATGGATTAAAAGAGTAAATGTCTTCCAAATCCCAAAGCCTTTTAAAAGAAGAATTCCATTCAAAGCACATCAGAGCTGTTTTCTCCCCTGAATTTTTGCTGAAATTTAATTTTAAGCAAAAGTTTACACACTTCAATGGCAGCATAGGTTCCCTTGCAGCAATGATCTGCAGTGGAGAATAACTGCAAACAGGATTTTTTTGTTGTCCAGTTATACTTTATGCTATCCTGGAGGTGAAAGGGGCAGTGGGGGGGGGAGGTTTGCATCCACTTGGCAGCCTTGTGCTGTGCCAAAGCAGTGTAAAAAGGCCTCAGAGTGAATAAGAAACAAGAGAAATCTTTGGGTTTTAACTGCCACTAGATGAGAGAGCAGGATTCATCGATGCCTTACTGTAATTTTACAATTCCATTGCAACTGTAATAGTAAAGCAGGGGAAGAAGGAAGAGGTTAGTACAGTGCAACAGAGCAGACTTTGGAGAGGAGACATTTTCCTCTTGGCTCAAGGTTCTTATGTCTTAGTCTGCTGATGTGACTGGAAAGAACAGAGACTTAGATGACAGCGATTGAGCTGCCCAGAAGCTCCTGTGGGTTCCGTTTCAACTTTCTTGTCTCTCTTTTTAGTAAGACAGAAATGAGACCTTTTGCCATTCACAGAACCCTCAGTGGCTGCTCAGTCATCCATTGAAAGCACTGAAGCTTAGCAGCCTCTTGATGTGTTCGTTGGCTCAGGTCAATGGTCAGTGACTTCCCTCTTAGAGGTGGAAAGGTGTACTGTCTGAAAAGCAGCAGGTTCATCTACTTTAATCTGGGGTGCAAACTGTTGGATGTTATTTTGTGATTCCTCAAATTTCAAGGGACTTTGTGTTCAGTGATAGGGCTTAGACCTGTCTGTAATCTCCGGAGCCCAGGAGATACAAATCTGCAAGGAAGAGTCTGGGCAAGCACGCTGGGTGCGTCAGGCACAAAGGAGCTGTGGCCCTGCGGAATAAAACACATCACCGGGAAACTGAAAGGGTCTACAATGTTCATTTCTGGGTTGGCTGTTGGCTTGGAAAGTCTCTTTCAGTAATTCAGTCTTACCTCTTTGTTTACCCCAAATGTGTGATGAGGAGGATACTACATTAGATGTTCTTACTGAGGAACAAAGCTCTGTGATTGCTGGCATTTTTATTTTCAAGAGTACCAATGATTATAAACTTTATTCTTTCAAAGATGTGGTTTGATGCCATGAATTCGAAGGGAGAGCCTATTGCTGAAAATGTTTTGGGTTTTGTATGTTCCTGAATGTTGGTGTGTTTTACAGAAGTGTGCAGTAGGTGGACACTAGAGGGCTTGCTGGTATCCCTCCTTCTGGTCCCACCCCTGCAGATCAGGAAGGCTGTTCAGCGGAGTAAATGAGGGAGCCTTCACTCAGGTTCTTATAATTGGATTTAAGTTTTGAGTGAGAGAACTGAGCAATAGAGAGGCATAAGGCTCTGCTCTCTCTCCATCTCAGATGGCCCTGCGTAAGAAAATTCTGATATTCCCAAATACTAAAGCTGGGAGAAAGGGTATTTTGTTTTTTGTGACATCCTGGGAACAACAAGCAATTTTCTTCCACTTATTCGCTGGGCACAGTTATTGACCAGATTATTTCCCTAAATAAGTCCAGGTCTGTAGTTTTTTGGAGTTGGGTTTTTTTGGTGTGTTTTTGTTTTGTTTTGTTTTTTTTAATTCCTCCCCACACCCTATATTATTTCAACAGCATTTTACAAATCCAAAAGAATTGGTTAATTTTGTCTCATGACATAAACCTGTCTATCTGCCCTCACTGGATGAATGTTATTGTCAGCCTGTTTTTTGAATCAAAATGAAAAGAGCTTATTTTTGATACTAAAATCAGTATTGTCTGTGTAAAGACTTAAAAAACATAAATCATACTCCCTGAGTCTTCAAACAACCTGTAGAATAATTAGTTATGTATTTTAACATCTTTGATTCTCCTTGCTAGATTTAACAAAGTTCCAGTTTTAAAGGGTTGGGTGTTGGGTTTTTTTTTTTCCATCTATGAGACCTCTTAAGGTGACATTCTTAGAAAAAGGTGTAAAAATAGTTCAAGAAACTCCAGCCTTAAGAAACTGTTTAATATTCTGGAATATCTCTACTATAGAAAAGCAACCTATCATGGAGGTGGCACAAAGCTGTGCACTCAGCTTCTGCAGGCTTGATTTCTAAAATGAGGTTCTAAAGTGTATTCTTTGATAATGATTGAAGACTTAGCAACTTCTTTTCAGTCATGTTTCTGAAAAACAACTTCATGAAAGTCCATTTCTGCATTTTACAGCACTGTCTTCTGCAGCTACTAGCAGTTACTATTAAAGGCTTCATCTGACAGTTTAGTTACAAATGGCATTGGAAAAATGAAAGAATAGACTGATAGGTTTTTGTTCATTTATGTTGGGATCTCAGTGTCCATTTAAACATCTTTTTCTTAGGGTCTGCAATTAGTGATTACTCTTTCTTTGCGAATGTGGTGTTAATATTGCCCATATACAGCAGTTGGGTCAGAGTCATAACAGAGTCATTTGTCCATGTTAACCCTGATGTACCTGCTGAGCTGTTGTTCAAACTGAGCAGGATGGAGATGTCCCTTCCTGAATGGAGTTCATCACACGCAATTATTCTTCTTTTTTGCTATAAAAATCTTTAATTCCTTTCTCCACATCATCTGCAGGAGGCTTGAGGTATGCCTGTGGCTTTGTGGCTTGGAGCACTCCCAAATCCTGAAAAGGTAGTTTTGGAGTTGAGTATTTCCAAGACCTTTCACAAGTACAGGCTGGATTTGTCATCACATCTTACATACAGACTTCTGTGGGGTTTGTCTGAGCCTCAGTTGCCCCTCAGGGATGCTTTGATTTCCTAGGGTTTGTGTGTGCACATACCCAGTAGAGAAATGAACAGACAAATGCGAGCAGCTCTGTTGCAGAGGAGGAGGTGGCAAAGTGACTCCTCAGTGGTGGACAGTAGACTGAGAAGAAGAGAGAAGCCTGCTAGCCAGAGCAGCCAGTTTCTCCTGCAAAGGAGACTAGAGGGCCCAAGGCAAGAGCAGATTTTCTCAGAGGAGGGAGCAGTTATGGGAGGCAGCAAGAAAGCAGATGAGATAAGCACAGCAGCCTGGGAAGACACTTGAAGGGCTGGAGAGAAGAGGGGCTGATGTGAAAAGAGCAGAAAGAAGGCAAAGGAATTCTTTCGCAGTTGTGTCTTCACAGGCTCCATCAGCCCTGGGAGGACAACAGCACTTCCTCCACCTACAGCGACAACCCTTCCAAGTGCATCTGTAACCAAAGAAGTGTTGCCAGCGGGAGCACTGCAAGCACAGGCGTTGTTGCAGTTAAACCTCCAGGCAGGAGGAGTGATCACACTAGCAGTTAGTCGTGGGTGATACTCAAGTTGCCTGAGTAACTCCATAGTCCATGGAGGTACAAGGACCTTAGGATAGGCAGGCTCTGGATTCGGATGTTGTAGGTTATTTTCTAGAAGTCTCTAGCACTCTCCATTGCCTGTAGGGAGTCTGGCTTAATCCCAGGCAGTGGGAATATTGCCATGTGCTTTCCCAAATCAGGGAGAATACCTAATCTCAGTCTGGTATCGACAAACTGAAACCACAGGAGCTTTTTTTAGTGTCACAGGTCTGGACCATCACAGGACCTATTGTAACTTGCTCTCTTCACTCATGTATTAAAAAAAAAACCAAAACAAAGCCACCCCAAACCCACCACACACCAAAAGAAACCCCAAAATGAGTATGTTTCTGAGGTTTGGAGCAGAGCAGCTAGCGCAGATGACCGCCATGTACTCTGCTAGAGATTGAGTTGTTTGCAGGCTGTACCCAGTCATGTCACCGTTTGCAGTACGTTTGAAGTACGCAGCTGAACGCAACACGATGGGCAGCTCGCTCGCCTCAAGAGGGTGTTTCCAGCCAGTCTGTATCGCCCTGGCGCAGCTGGCTCTTGCTCCGCTTTACCCACTAACTAGGCTGTTACTTAACAGTATGTTTGACTGGTTTAAAAACAATTATATCACTGGGTCCCCCCTTCAGCAAGTAACAAGAAACTTTCCACCACAGCGCTGGGGAATAAGGCAAAATGGCTCTGAAAGTTAACGTGCTGCCAACAACCAGCCTTGCTGCAAAGGGTTAAGTGGGGCCATCCTTGTAGATTGTCACTCACCAGACTTTTTTTGAGTTGACTTGCTAGGATTTTTCCCTCTCCTCCCACCCCTTCCTCTTCTCTCTTTCTTTCTTTCTTTCTCTTTATTCTTTTTCTTGAGTCTCTTTTGATTTCATGCTGGCTTTTTAAATTGAGGATAAAGTTAATTCACCGCACAATGCGGCAGCTGGAATGAAATACGGCCAGTCGCCCGTGTGGAGGGGAGGGCTCTGTGCTGGCTGGGGGTGGCTCGTTGCATCTCCTAAGGCCACTACAGGCTGTTGCTGATTTATTGATAGTGCCTCTAGCGACAAAGCAAGAAGTTAACTAATTATGAACATATGGTTCAGCTCATGCTTGACTCACAGCCACCTTGTTAGCCTGGAGCTGGCTAGGTGTTCAGAAGCAGGAGAAGAGGAAAGTTTTGGGTGGAAGGTGTGGTCCAAAGTCCCACTGACAAGCCGGAGGGGAACTTGATTGATCCTAATCTATTCTTTTTGTTAGGAGGCAGCATGCTGCTGTCAGGAACAGCTTGGTAATAACAGATTTGTGGCCTCTAAGTCCTTGTGGTTATAGTCAGCACGCGACACTCGGTCGGCTCCTTGCATGCTCTCTACTTAATTGGTCTCAATGGTGGGGTCTGAAATGAGACGGTAGTTCAAGGTGCAACACATGCTATACCTGAAATTGCAGCCTGTGAGCTGCCGCACAGATGTCAGCTTTTTACCAGTGGGCTTACCACTGGGGACCCGGAGGGTCCATACAGAAAGGGACAAGGGATGTCTGAGAGGACCCTGCAGATTTTCAGTGCTTAATGTGGAATTAATTAGAGGAAAACTTAGAGAGTGAGTGTGACTGGTAGAGGAAGACTGAGAGAGACACAGAGAACTTGTTAGGAAGTTCATCAAGGTGGACTGCAATTCTGTCTGCATGGAGTGGTCAGCATGCATAGTCTGGACACAGGAGAGTATTTAATGGGAATTGGTACCAGCTAAAGGGGGGAGGAGGGTGTCTCTTTCTGTCCATCTGTTGGTCTTTCACAACTGAATTGGGCTGTGCCACAAGATTCAAAACAGTGTAGTTAGAGGCTATTTTTTTTTTCGTAGGTGTACATGGTCTCCAGGAAGAGTGGCCTTATTGCTGTCTGACTTTTAAAACAATTTTAGAGTTCTTATAGTTTGCTTAACTGGAAATGCTGAGCGTGGAAATATAACAATTTTAATAATAGGCAGCAGAAAGAACTCCAGGGATGAATGATTTGACTTAGCTGACAAACAGGTTATTTTATTACTATCTAGATGAAGGAAAAGGCCACAGTCAGTAGGCTGAGGGAGATGGTTAGTGAGCTGTACTAGGCACTGGTGAAGCTGCATCTGAAGTGCTGCATCTAGTTTTGGTCTTCACAGCACAAGAAAGCTGTGGACAAACTAGAGAATCTAGCAAGAAGGCCACTAAACTGGTCAGGAAGCTGGAGCACATGAGTGTGAGGGATCTGGGTTTGCTCAGCTTGGAGAAGAGGGCTAAGGGAATCTGATGGCAACCTTCCCTGCCATGGGGGAGTATAGAGGAGAGAGAGGCCAACTCTTCTCAGACATGCACAGTGAAAGGATGAGGAGTAGTCAAAAGCTGGAACAAGTCATATTCCAATTAAATATGTGGGACAGAAAAAACCCAAACTCAAAATGTGATAAGCTGGAGAGGGGGTGGAATCACCCTTCCTGGAGGTTTTCATAACTTGCCTGGGTCAGATCCTGGGCAACATCTAAATTTGAAAAGGACCCTTAACTTTTCTCTGACCAGGCTGCAGCTGGAGCACAGCCCCGGGCCTGGGACAGAGTGAGTGACATGGCTCACGTTCTGTCATGCGCTGCTGTGCTGGCTGGCTCTCGGCTCTGGTGTCATACCATGATGCACGTGACAATTATCATTGTCGCTCCTATAATGTAATGAGGTAGAGCAGTTAATTAGTGGGTAGAGTCAATCTGTACACAACAGTTTGGAATATAATTCACCCAGATATAGCAATAGCTTTTCTTAGCAGAGGCTGTGTATAAGCTATGGGTAGCCGCTTAAAGCAGGAATGACTTTTGGGGCTAAGTAAGTACCTGTCCCTCTGCTGTTTCTTGTCACCTCCTGTGAAAGGATGCTGCGGCTGAGTTGGGGGCCAGAATGTGAAAGGTCCCTGTGAGACCTCGTGCTGCTGCTGAAGGTGGTTTGAGCTCCCCTGGGTGACTGCACTGCTGCAGGCTGGAAGCACTGATGTAATTGGTATTACAGTTCACAATATAGAGATGTTAATCTGTAGTTAACCGGCATCTAGAGGAAGTGGAGGGATAAATTCTCAGGATATTAAAGCTGCTTTTACAGTGGATTTCTGACCAAAGCCTTGCTTTGTGTTTTCCTTCTCTGACTGGAAGCTTTGCCTGCTGTTGTAACCAGACAGGAATAGTTATTTCTTATTGAGATCTCTATGTCTCTATTTCAAAAGATGAGACCATGTTCATGAAAACTCAAGGGAACTGAGCTCAGGTTTGAAAGCATCTGGATCAAGCAGTGGTTTTGTACCTAACTCAGAAAGGGCGCTGGGGGTGAGGATTAGGATTTAGATCATGACTCAGAAATCCCACAAATACTCAGGTATGTGTGAATTTGAAGTCCAATTTCAGACTCGCTGCCAGGGAGATGTCCCAGCTGCCAAGTTAGGAGGAGCTTTTCAGACTTTGTTTTGAAGTTGTTGCTCTAGGCCAGACTGTATCTGAGTAGGAGCAGTGATTTGGTTTAGCTGGTGCCAAATGGAAATCAAGTATCAGTGATCATAATTTTCTGAGCACCTTATTTCCTCTGAAGTTGGCCAAAAGGGAAGAAATCTAAGCAGGCCTCCTAGTGCCAACAGATGAGACTAGCACATACGTATCAAAGGCAGAGACATTCCGTAGTGAGTCTCTGCAAAGTGAAAACCCATGTTCTCTGCAAGTAACACTGTGTTCCTGCTTGATAATGTGGGGGTCTTAAAGCTTCTTCACTATGTCAGTGAATAAAGTGACTTGTCTCCTTGTGCAGATGTTGCATGAATGTTGCTACACCTGTAATTTTATACTCAAAATCCTATTTCCTTGTCTGAGAGAGCTTTACATCACTATGGACTAACTCTTTAGGTGCATTCCCATTCAGAATTCAACAATATTTCCCCATCTGCTAATTTCCTTTGGTTTCCCAGCTGAAATCCAGATCTGTGTCATGACGCTCTTATTTTGGTCCCAACTGCTGCTCCCTTTCCCGCCAAACACAGCCATTAGGATGGCTTGCATCCGGCTGCAAGCAATATGTCCCATCTTTACCCTACAAAGGTATTGTTTAGAGAGCTCTGAAGATTTTGAACAAACTGGCCTGGCAGGGGGACTTTCAACTTCCCCTCCCTTATGGGCGCGACAGCCTGTGTTTGTAAACAGAGCCTTAGAGGAGGAGTGGGAGCCACTAGAGGACTGTCAGCTAGTTAATTGGATGTCAGCTCCCTGCCGGGGATGGAGGCTAATGAGTCATCCTGTATAAAGGGAATGGCCCTGAGAGAAAGGCAAAGAATTGGACAGCAATAATCACATCTACAGAGGAGCCTGGAGCCCGCCTGTTGGGATAAAGGCAGAGCAGCATTTGGGGACAGAGGGCTTCCCTGTTTGGGTTTTGTTAAACAGAGATTAAGATGGTCCTGAATTTGTAAAGTTGAGATGTTATTGCTGGTGCATGTGCTTAAACATGTGGGCAGTGGCCTAGTATACAGTATAAACACTTTCAGACCATGTATTTTTAGTTGCATTTGTTTTCTGAAAAATGCATAATAATCTTTTAAAAGTAAAGAAATCAAAATATATTAATGGGGAGTTTAATGCAGGAAACGGCAAAAGGAACAATAAAAGAAACATTGCAATCATTACTTCAAGTTAGGAAGTTACTCTTGTCTTGTGAAAAGTCAAAGATTAAGTCCATTTTGCTAAAAACTGTATTCTAAAATGACAAGGCTTTATTGAAAACCTATCGTTTAAAAAAACCCAACTTTTTGGAAGTTAACATTTTGTGCATAAATTTTATTTCAAAAAACATATTGATTGGAAATATTTATCAGTATAGTTACATGAATAAGTAGAGGGGTTTTTGTTTACATCTTTTTTCAAGAGGGAAGCCGTGAGTGAGAGAGAAAGATTGGCTATTGGCGTTAAGTTGTATAATAAGAGCATACGTTGCCATTTAAAACCATTTTGCCAAAGGAAAGAATAACAACAGGGAAATAGTCAGTCACACAAAAGGTAATATAAAGGCTAAAAAAATCATAGAAATGTTTATAGAAACAAAAATGGCTGTACTGGGAAGTCATTTAGTTCTGTCTGCATGCCCTAAAATGAGCTGCTCTGTGCCTAAGCTTGATGGCTGTTCGCCAGCTCTTAAAAAAGAGAAGTTTAGAATATCCCTTGCCAACCAGTTCCAGTACAACACTGTTCTTACCTGTGGAGACTTTTCTTGGTGTTTAAGTTAAACTGTGGTTGTAGCAATTTAAGTCTATTGCATCATGTTCTACACTCCTTGGACATAAACCAAATTCCCTTTCAGCAATCTTTTGCCTATTTGATACCTTCCTTAAATTTTCCACAGAGAAAACAAGAAATTATTTTCCTTCTCTTTCATGGTATCCAGATCACTGGTCTTTCTAGAGTCTCCCACAGGACTTTCTGTAGTTGCTATTTATTATTTCCTGAACCACCAGGAGAAGGCAGGGAAGGTAAAACAAGATCTGGTGCAAAGATCACTTGTTAACCAGGAGAATGTTGTAGGCAGGAGCTACTGCTCATTGGAGTGTCAGAGAAGAGGAGATGGTGCTGGATACAGCCAAGCCACAATTGTCATCCTTAAAGCTTCAACACTTCTCAGCGCTCTGTGGCCCACCCTCATCCTGTCCTCTGTAGCACACAAGTAGTGTGCACCCTGATCCTATTATAACTTGTGGCAGTAGCACCAGGAAGGCCTGTATGCCTCGGTGCTCTTAAGTCATTCAAAAATGGCAATTCATACGGGCTGACAGCCAACTGAATAAATGAGGTATTGGCTTCTCTCCAGATTTATGCAACGTGCTGGATTTTATCAGTCCTCCTCTGAGGTTTTCAGTATAGGCAAAAATGCAAATAGGCAAAGTGGTGTTTCCCTTGATCTACAGTCCTCTCTAGATACAGTCCAAAGCTGTTCTAAAACAGCTGAGGAAATACTTCATCTAGTTTCTAGAATTGCTGAAATATTGCATGGTGGCCTAGAACTGTGGCACTTCATGGGTAGGGAAACTCTGTTTTGAAGGCCAAAGATCCCTCAGTGGCTGTTGGCAATCGTAGGAACTCCTGTTTGCCATGGACTCCTGTTTATGCCTTCTATCAAGGTGGCTGTTTTGGCAATAAAAAATTCTAATGAGCCTGTATGTATAGGAAAAAAGACAGCTTGCAAAGAGTTGGAGGGATAGTGTAGTTCCAGTTACCCAAGGGAGGATGAAGCACTGTGTCACCTCCTTCCAGAGCAAGAGAGGCACGTTAGCTGGACAGCACGGTGTATTTACCCAGCTGCTGCTCGTGCTAGATCTGATCTGTGGAGCAAAATCAAAAGGCTGTCAATCCTGCACCAAATTAAAACAGAATCATGAGAATTAACGTGCTTTATAAATGCGGGTTAAGCACACTATAAGCACACTGTAATTACAGTCAGCTGCCTGGCTAGTGCAATCCAGTGGCACTGAGTTTAGGAATTAAGTTGAATATACAATTAATAGGAGCTTATATTAAAGGCATTAGTAGAGTTACAAAAGCTTTGTAACAACAGAGTGTGACCCAGCCTTGGACACAGACAATGGGGTTTTGTGCGCTATAATTAGCACGCACAAAACCTCCCCATTAACTCGACAGTTTTCCATTTGTTCTTTAAATAATTGAGCAGTGCAAAGCACTCTCACCCCATCAGAGATGGGAGCTGTGCAGTCAGTATGGAAGTGTCAAGGATCTCAATCTTGTCTCCCTTTGGGCAACTTGGGCAGTGCCAGCTGCTCGGCTGAGATACCTGACAATATCATTTACCTACAAGGTCGAGCTCTGCTCCCACGCTGCCTCTACATGCCTGACTGATACCAGGACTGGCACAAAGAGTTGTAACCAGCCCTCTGAAAAGCTGCTTCTCATTTTTCTCCTCCTTACTGACCTGAAAGAAATGGATCTTAGTGGAGAGAAATGTTTTGACGTGTTTTAATGAGAGCTAAGGGAGAGGAGCAAATGCAACGGGAGGGAAGAAATTTTCTCATACATGAGCTAAAGTACAAGAAATCTTGCTTTGCATTGAAGACCAATATCACCAGTATTTGTGATCTGTGAGAGCTGGCATCTTTGAAATCACTCCACAGGTCTAGGGCAGAACTGGAGAAAGATTGTACAAATTAAAGGTAGCAAGCTGCAGAAGTTGGGTGAATGCACAGATCTATGTAGGACATCTGAACCTGAAGAAGGTGAGAAAAGCTTAAGGACTAAGGGAAAGCCCTTTGGAGGCAAAGAATGTTCAACACCAATTTATTTGCTTTGAGTCCCCCATGCAGCTTAAAAATCAAATGAGACTTAACACATGGTCTTTTGGAGGCACGTTATCTATGTGACTAAGGTGGAGTTGGGTGGTTAAGGATGAGGAAAAAGGTTTGTTCACCTTCAGCTCAAAGAGTGTGTGGCTGTGCTAATTAGCTACTGCCGTACTCCACTCATGAGACTTGCATCGCTTGTGCCACTGGTGTTTGGCACAGGGCTGGCAGTGCGTGCAGCCCCGTGGCAGTGAAGGGCACGGCAATGCCCTGTAGTTGCTGGGGTTTAAGGGATACAGACCTCACATCTGCTCCTTTTGTCTACTAAAGACTGATTTCTCCTCTTGCATTTTACTAGGATACCTGTGGTCAGATTCTTTCCCACTGGGCAGAACTTCCCCTCTTAAGAGAGGAGAGATGGCTGAGAGGCAGTAAAATGCCCAACAGGGTCTTTCTGTGCTGGGACAAGCACCTCGGAAACTTGGTAGCCAGATACAGCTTCTCACCAGCCACTGACTTTCTATTCCTTCTATTTGCTGGAAGTAAAATACAGTCAATTCCTAACTGCAGGTCTCTCATCGGAGAAACTCTTCTGAGGTTATTTCACACTTTGGTTCACCTGTTTTTCCCCTTAAGATTTGGCTTACGCCTAATGCCCTTTCAGAGCCCATCTGTATTCTCAAGGGATGCTCTTTCTCCCTTTTTGCTGTCATCACACAATTTTGGGGATAGGCATTAATTCCAAGGAATGTTATTTATGCCAAATCTTCCCTGCTGCCTGACTTTGTGTGGACCTGAACATTGTTTTAGTGCTCACCTGAGGCAGAAGTGTCTGTTTTCAAGGGTCAGGTACCTCATAGATAAGGTGACCCTACTTTTTCTATCTGAAAGAGCAGCCTTCTTTTGCACCCAGCTTTCAAAATTTTGCCACTTGCAGAAAAATTCTGTATTTCCAAGAGGCTGCACAGAAGATTGGAATCATTAGATGAAAATAATTCCTATATTGCTTCCTGCCTTTCCTATTAACTATGCAGTCCTTGCCGGAGGTTTTATAAAGCACACATTACTAGCAGCTCTGGCTTTCCTGTAGTGCACTAATATGTAATACAAATGACATCTGTCATGTTTGATTTGTTCTGGTGCTTAAGTTCGGGGAAGAATAGCTCTCACTTGTGATGGGAAGTTTCGAGTATCTCCCTCTGTGTTAAACTGTCTTGCAGTTTGTTATGGTCAGTAAAGAGGGCTGTTCTTTGCTGAGGCTGAAATAGAAGTCCTACTAATGCAGTAATTACTAGTACTAAATACAAAAGCAATGCTTCCAGAAGTTCCTGAGCTGCAAATTCTTCATGACTAGGAAGTTATATGGCTGGAATATCGCCCTGGTCTTGCATTCTTTCCTGGCTATCTTCTACTGGCTGCAAAAGAAGACAGGATTTTGAGATAAATGATCCATTGTAGATACTGATGTATCTACGTATTCATAAAGATTAGTTGATTTAACTTTCACTCCTTCTCCTCAAAATAAGGGCAGATTATTCAGCTGTGTGGTGGTGTATTGCTTAACTTGTCCAATGTTTTCTACCTCTCATTCTAAAGGTGATGATACCGGGAGGGTTAATGTTATCTGGGGTTTTGCCGGTGATGAGTTAGAAAAGATGACTACAACAAAATGTTCTGGCCCAGACAATCGGTCATGGTCTTATTGTTATTTTGAATGGGGAAAAAATGTAAAATATCAAAATTCTTTTTGAGTGACATTTTCAAAATTAAATTAGAAAATGTAATTAGATTTGCTTGTTATTTTGGTCTACCCTACAAATCAGCTTCAGGTTGTCTTAGGTTGTGTCCCTCTGTGCTACCTGGTTCCTGGCTATCTGTCACATTACTCACTGCCCAGTGCCACAGCCTGTACTGGGGGTGCAAAGGCTTTCTCCTGTGCTGTTCTTATGGTCTGTGGTTTGTTTCCTCGTTATTTTTTCACTTTAAAAAAAAATTCTCTTGTTACCTGAACCTCTTGGTTTCTGCTTTCTACCTTCTGTTCTTTGGCATAATTAATAATTTTATGAAACTATTTGGCAGATGGTTTACATGAAGCATAAGCAAATAAATTATTCTTGTTTGCTTTCCCCTACTACTAAGCAAATGTTTGTCTAGATATACTCTGATGCACATGTACTTTTTACTGAATGGTGTATATTTTTAATATATATATGGACACACGCATATATATGTATATATATGCCCAGTCTGTTTTATCGCACGCTTGTGTGCATGCCTGTTGTGTGCCCTGGGTCCGGATAGATTTCATACACACAGTCTGACTGTCTGATTGTTGCTATTATGCTTCAGAGTATGTTTTCAAAAATAATTTCCTGCCACATTCCTGACTGTATTTGTAGGCTGAGTTTATCCTCTTCCCTGCTGTTCCATGATCTGCCCCTAGGTTACTAACAACCCCAACAGACAGCCTGGCTCATGCTACCTGCTGCTTAGATGCAGATTAACTCACTACCAGCCATATGGACTACCGACTTCACAAATTCCTCTCCTTTTGCTTTCTGCTCTCAGAAAAGTTAATGGACAGTTTGCTGGTAAAGAAAACGAAAAACAAAACCCCAAACCTGGTGACATAATCACCTGGGCTTAACACAACTGGCCCCTCCATCTGCTTTTGCACTGGGATTTGTGGACATAAAGCAGAATAGGGTGCTGTGCGCAATGTGGGTTCGCATTGGTGACTTTCCCTTATGGCATATGTACTTGTTTACAATACCATTGAGTTAGACAAAGGCATTATGCGTATATTGCATGCACATAACCTTATATTCTTAAAAAGATCCCCCAAGGCTTTAATCAGTAGTGACTCATTGTTGTCATTCGTTGCTTTCTCTGCTGCTGCCTCTGACCTGGGCCCTGGTGCTTGAAAGCTACATCACCTTAAATGTTACTAAACTGTCAGGCCATGTTTCAAGGTGATTTTCATGGTGTTTACAAGATATATGTTTGGGGAAGGGTGGATGTGAGTCCAGAAAAACATATTTTCAAGAAGTTAAGATGCTGTGATATAAGTAAGGAGAGGGCTAGAAGAAGGTTTGTGTTACATTATTGGTGCTGCATCTCAAGACTTTATCAGAAAACTGAACTGTCTAATGTCACATGCTGACTTTATGGTCTTCTTTCTAAATATTATTTACTGTCTGTTTTTTAGAGATGGGAGCCAGGATGCTCAGGAGTTACTGGGCCAGTGCCAGGGAGTGTTGGTGGTGTGCTATGCTCCTCTTGTGCTTGCGGATCCTGTCCAGGCTGAGTGTGCATCAGGACCAAGTCCTGATTGACTCTGCTTGGGCCTCTTGCCATCTGGGATGGATGTGGACATCCAAAGAGATGGTAACATTAGTCCGTGCTCTCAAAAATATGGCATGCTGTCTGAGATGCAAGTGAAATATACCTTAAACCACCTCATCCAATTATTAGTCATGAAATACCCCTCTGTCATTGAGGCACTCTTTTATTTAAGACTTAGATTACAGGCACACTACCTCCAGTTACCTGTGAATTACAGTATATGTCTCCAGTTTGTAGCGTATGTTTATCTGCAGCATGTGCGTTCATGTCCAGGTAATCTGATACATATAACTATGTCAGATTATCATATTTATTACTGTTGCTTGGATATTTGTTTTTGCTAAAAGTTGGATCCTTAATTTAACCCTAGAGTTAAGATTTATTGTGCATCCTAGCTTGCAAACATTAGTTTACATAGTCTTTCTGTTCCTTTGGTAAAGGACTAAATACTTGCTAAAACAAGAAGGACTTAAGTCAGCCTGCTGGTGTGCAGTGATACAATTTGTGTAACTGCTGTCCAAGTTCCAGCAGTGCCGGGTTTACGAGTGTCTGTTTCCCTAAGTATTTCTGGAGTCATTTGGCAAATAAGAAATTTAAAGCTGTAGGAAGAATCAAGTGAAAAATGCAATTTAAACTGTTTAAAATGGAAATTGATGGGATTTTTTTTTTGTTTTCTGAATGTTTTCTGAATTCTAAGTAGGAAATATAAATATTTTTACAATCTCCTTGACTTTCCCTTATGTATTGCACCATAACAATTTAAAGTTATCTTTTTGGACTTCATTCAGCACTTTGCAGGCTGCCACTTTTTCTTATCTCTCCCAAAATTTAAGTTTTGCTAACATTTCACAGTTCTCTGACTTTTTTTTTTCTTTGGAGAAAAAAAAAAGAAGAAAAAACCCTCCTCAAAAGAAAGAGTTTCTGTCATTCTCCAATGGGAAAATGCAAATTGGGGTAGAATAAAAGAAAATGAAGAGACTAAAGTATGGATAGTTCTTATTTTCCAAATGATTGAGGAGTTTTCATCAAAAGATTTCTAGTATTTCTTTTTAGAAACAAAAAACTTTCCAAATATCACAACTTATGATTATCTTTTAAGCTCTATTACTGAACATCCATAGAAGAGGCAGGCATCATGTGTGAGAAATACCTGGGGGGGGAAATGTTGGGAGTTTCACATCAGATAACGTACTCAACTTGTCTTATGGTTCGGTTCCTGCCTTGAGCTGTAGTTGTTTCTACAGAAACTAGTAGCATAAAGACATGGATTCTGGCTTCAGTTTTAATTGAAGGGGATTTATAAGGGGTTTTGAGAAGTGGTGATTGTTCTGAAAGAGTATATCCCTTCTTATAGACTAGATATTGTAACATAAGTGCCTTGAGTCAGAGACAAGTCTTTTTCCTGGTTTTATGCAAGCTGGTAACAGACAAATGAGATTAAAAGAATGAGCTTGTTCCCAGGTAAATTCACTGGCTGGTTCTGCTGGAAGTATTGGTGCTGAGTCTTAGCTGAATAGAGATGAGTAGAGCTATTCCTCATTCTTGGGATGCTGGGGAGCTAAATATCTGGGGACATCCATACTTCCCGTTTGCAGATTCTGTGACCACAGTATGTCATTCCCTGCAGCTGGATGGATTTACTGATGTGACTGAAGAGAATAATCCTGACTTTTCTGCCTTTTGAGCTTTCCCTCAAAACTAGATTAAACGTTTGTGGTGTTACTTAACATGGATGGGACTGCCCTTTGACTTCCCTGTCTTGAGCTGAATGGATCTCACCCCCTTGGGTCTGCACGGCTGTTCTGGCTGGCTGAGGGAGCAGGACAGAGGCAGGCCTCGGGGCAAGATAGGTTGGGAAAGAGGAGTACAAATTCTGTCTTTAGTCTTTGGGATATGGGAATTTTTATTTAATTCTAATGTTTGAAATACCTCTTCAGCAAGGAGGGAAACCCAGACAGTGGTTCCAGGGTGCCAACCCATGGCGTGGCTCTGCAGCCAGTGGAGCAGCCCCCAGAGCTGGTCAGAGCAGCAATTCATCTGGTTACCCCATAATGAGAGCAGTGAACGAAGAAAAGGGGCTTGTTGCTGTGTGCTGTGTTCTGCATGGCTTACATGCACTCTTAGCTGACTGATGGCATGGTCAGAGGAGGGGACACGATGTACAGTTGTAAGGTCTTTGCCTCTCTGATAATACACGTTCAGCTTGAGTCCTCTGTCCCATCCTTGTGTAATGAAAATTTCTCAGCAGGATGGTGACTTGTACTGTGGCCCAGGGTCCTTGAGAGGGGGGGAAAAGGAGGGGAGGAAGAGATTTCTGTATCAGCAAATACCTTGGGAGGGGATGCAGGATATTTAGTGAGCACGTGCAAGCCGCCATGAGAGCAACAGGGAACCGAAGTCTTAATGAAACCTTTGACAGGAGGGTAAGGCTGGCTGGCGTGGTCACTGGCGCTTAGCTCTGGTGCAGACGCCAGCCAGGCCCTGCTGAAATAATCCTCTTAGGGAAAGAAAGAGTAGAAAGCGTTTCCATCTGCTGTATGTTCTCTTTGGATGCAGCATTTGCTGTGTCCGAGTCTTCTATGTTTCTCCCTGTCTTCTCTCTCTGAGGCATGGCAGGAGATCATAGGAGGGCAGAAGCACTGAAAGGTGTAGCCATCCTCATTTGGACCTAGGTGTAACCATGGACATGGGATGGAGAGCAATAGGAATTGGTCTGCCTCCCATGAATCACTTTGAGTATGGGCTGGCAGTCCTAACTGCCTGCCTTGCTGCTTCTGTTCTTACATCTCCTCCTTATTCCTTCTTTCTGTCTTTTCTGATGCTGGATCACACTGCTTTTCTCTTGGTTGCCTCCTTAAAGATCTCGTGTAGAGTCACTCTGCTTTCTACAAGCTGTCTTCTAAAGGTCTGCTGATGGTTTGGTATCTCTTGGGACTAAACAGCTGCTGAGATTGATATTTAAAAATACTTCAGTTTTGGTACTGAAAATCCTGAATCCAGCCACCTGGGTGTTAATGCAGAGAAGGACGCTCTCATCTAGGTCTGAATTTTGCTGATCGTAATCTGAAACAAATCTCTTGTGCTTTTTTAAGGAGTAGTTACGAAATCAGATTTCCCACCAAACTGGAAGAGCCTGAGCAGACCTTCTCTCTGGCTACTCTGAAACATGGACATGGGGTGGTATTTGGTGCCTCAAGGCTCCCAAAAAGAATATGTAATTCACACAACCTATCGGTTAAGGGTTTGCCATCTTCAATCCGTAAGGACAGGTGTCTGCATCTTCAGAGAAAGAATCAAACATTCATACCTTGATTTTATTTCCACTCCTGATTTTTTAATTATTTTTTTTCTCTTTTCCTTTTTTGTGTTGTAGACAGTCTTTGACACTTTGTGGTATTAACTTAAAAGGTTTTTAGACTAATGGCATACAACATCCTCAGTGTACTGTGTGCTTGCTGTTCGAGGAGAAGCTGGTCTTAGTCATGTGGTTTTTGCTCTTTGTACTGGCCAGGTCAGGTAGAGGAGCAGCATGTTTATTTCAGTATTAAGCCGTCAGCAGATTATAGCAATATATTGTAAGGAAAAAGAGGTTCCTGAACATTATTAAGTCTTTAGTTTGGGATTAGGAGGTTTTAAGACAGATTTAATTAAACAGAGCAGGGACACCTTTATGAACCTGAAGTTGGGGTTAATTCACTCCCCTAATGTGCTCCATTTCTTGATTACGCAAAGATGAAACAAATTCCATGTCCTACCTGAGGAGCCCTGAATGGGAATGTGAAATTTCCTCTCTGGACAGTTCAGCACCCTGTCAGTGAGGCCATGATTAATAACCATGTCAGGGGACTCTTGGTGATGGAATGCGCTATACAGCTATGTCTGACAGTGAGCCAGTGCCACACAGGGTGCTTTCATGGAGATGGTGGTCCTGGCTGAATGGACCTGATAAAAGAGGTTCTTCAGAGTTGCATCAAGATGGGGGGAAAAGAAGAGTGAGACCCAAAAGTTGTTAGGAGCTCATGATTAATGGAACCGGAGATAGATGCTTATTTAAGGTTGCCTTTGTGCTTGACACCTCTTGGACTGTGATGAGCCCCTTTTCAGTAAAGTGGTGAAGTGTATCATGTGCAATTAGAGCTTACCCCAACTGCCACCACCACGGTAACCAAACACAAACAAAGCCTTTTCAAAGCTGTCTTGAATTTCCAGTGGTTTTTCACTAGGTGCTTCCCACTTTTGCTTATTTCTGGACCCCATGGCTCAGTGCTCAAGTGGCACAAGGTTTGCGTTTGAGAACACTGATTGTTTGTGTTGCACCTGGCAAGCTTTTCCTCTTTAGACCTGTGTTAATACAGACATGGACCTTACATTTGTGTTTCACGCCAAAGGCATAATACAAAAATTAAACATGGTAGTATTTTATCAGGAGAAATGAATGAATGCATCTGGATATTTGGGGGTATTGCAATGAGTTTTGTGTTTTGTATAATCACATGATTCTAGAGCTTGAAACCCAAAAGGAACCACCTTGCCTTGAACACTATATAGCTCTGTCAGTTTTCTTAGTTCTCTGTACAATGAGGTTTTGTATGTGATTGAAACATCCTCTTCCAAAAGGTACTTGTCCTGGTTTTGAATTACTGAGGGGGGTGTGTGTGCGTGTGTGTCACTGTGTGAGGGACAGTTCCAGTGTTTAACCACTGTTATTATTTAATGTTTTCACTTCCTTTCCATTGTTAGCAGTAAATTCTAACAGCTGAATGAAATATATGTACCTGCAACTGGAAACATGCTCATGTGTAGCTGTTGGTCACATCTCAGTCATCTTTTTTGGTAGACTGAATAGACTGATCTCTCTCCACTTCTGCCGGGTCACGCTCCTCTGTGTCTTTAACTAGTTGGTAGATCTTGGGGTGGTGCATGCTTTGCAAACCTGGCAATCAGCACTTGAACTGACTTTTGCCACCTTATGTCTCTTTAGGCTTATTCCTCTAATTTCTAAATCCTCTGTGTGAGCTGACAGTAAATGAACATACACACCAAGTTTCTGTATCCTTTGCAACTGTTTTCTCCTTTCTTTTTCCAAGCATCTTTATGAATCTGATAGGAATTCCTGCTGCGGGCAGTCACAGCTGAACACTCAGTCAAGGATACAAGCAAAGTCCAGGTTTTCAAGATGTTATTTTAGAAGTAGTCTACAGTTAATGTGCTGTAAGCCTAATGCTTTCAGTCAGACAACTTTATACACACAGCATTCAGGGAACATTTTAGGTTAGGGAGGAGTCAGGGTTGGCTTTGTGTAGTATTCTGATTGCATCTTGGTACAGACTTGATTTTCTCCTTGGTGGGATTTTTTTTTGTTTGTTTGTTTTGTTTCTGGAATACCAAACAGCTTGTTTGTAGCAAAGTTGTAGCACTATTGACATGCAGATCTGGACTCCAGCCCTACAGACAGTTAAGGAAGGGAAATAATGCCACCTTATGTCCTGATTTGTCACTGCCGAGCCCGATATTTGGTTCAAGTCAAATGTGTTATGAGCAAGGAGTGCTGAGGACTGAGTTCCCCCTGCTTTCTGGAATTACTTTCACTTGGTCAGAAAGAATATGAGCTGAATGTGAAATGCTTGGTAGAGATTTGGCTCCCACTTTGGATGAGTTTGGCAGCATCAAAGAAAAAAAATTAAAAAAAAGATGTTTCAGTCCCAAAGAGCTAACAGCAAACCCTGTGAAAGTGATATTGCAAGTCTTAAAACCTGTAAATATTTACATGAAACACTTCCTTGGTTATTAGTTGATGAGATAAAGTTTATAAATGCGAAACAGCTTAGGCAAGTGTTGAGGCAAGTGTTGGTGGTTTGAAAATTTGCACATCAAATTTAAAAGATTTTAAAATTAAATTGCACTGAAAGTGGAACTGCATTGGAAATGTATATTTACAGGCAGTAGACTTCCCTTTACTTTTCACTGTTTCTTTGTATTTCTGCTATTTGATTAGGGTTTTCTACAAAAATCTGAATTTTTAAGAAAAATATATTTATGATCTGAAATTTAGTATGAATGTGTTTTGTAGAAGTAGTTCAAGTACTAGGAGTGAGTTGAACACTAATATAGCCAGGTTTAAAATTAATGTTTAAAAAAGGTCTCTGATTATTGGTTTATAGTCCTAGTCATTTGGAGGGGAAAAAAGTGTGATTTAAGAATTAAGGGATACAATTCAAGTTTTTGTGTGTACATTTCTACATGCACATTACATTTCATTACTTTATTCTGCCAGCATTGCAGTTAGTGTTAGCCCTTTTTTTTTTTTTTTTTTTTTAAACGCAGGTCAGATGCCCAGTCATCTGATCAGCTCTGAAGTGAAGCATTAAAGAAAATTGGTAAATATTCTGGTTTTACTAGACATTTTCTTTAGAATAAAGTTATTATGTTGTAAATTAATGTGATTTAGGTAAACATAACTTTATCAGCTTGGGGTTACAAACATGCATAGTGGCTGCTCTCTTCTAAGACTGGAATACACTTTTGTAGTATTTCTCTAAAGATGTGTGTTTTTGTCTGTGTGAAAAGGATTTGGAGACGTGCCACATAGGTTTATAACTCCATCCATACCAATCAAAGAGGGGGAAACACCAACTAACTCAAATAGGCTTTGGATCTGACTTTACTACTGACTAGGATTGAAGGTAGGCACCCCCATCTTTCAGGTCTCCCAGAGAGCCAGCTGCAGACAGTCACCTGTCTGGCAGCCAGGAAAGTTTTATGGGTTTGAGGTTTGGGGGGGTTTTATGTTTAACTTTTGTTTGGTGGGGTTTTTGGTTTTTTGTTTTTTTGTTTTTTTTAGTTAGTTAAGAGTGATGTGGAGGGCAATCTACTAAAAGACCAATTACTATTTTGCTCACAGAAAGGGGATGTAAACCTACCAAGTGGGTGATGCTGACGTCATTGGAACTTACTGAAATAAGCAGAAATTGAATGTGGTGTGCTTAGAAAATGGACAGAACAAATAAAGCTCCTTAAAGTATGAGGCAAGACTGTTCCTCCCAATAGAGACTTCCTCACCTTTGGTACAAAGGTGGTTCTCCATATTATTAATTTTCTGTTAGGGACGTTGGTATGCTGCTCTAAACAACCTCAGGCACACTCAGATAATAAACAGGTTTGAAAAATAATGCAACAAGAAACTAGAAATACAAAGAACCAAATACCAAAGGGTACCGAAAGGTCACAGCTACAATTTTGCATGTATGGAGTGCACAGAAAGTATGGATTGGATGAAACTCTATGAGACTTTTGGGAGCAGGTGTGTGATCACATTGGATCATGACAGAGGAACTTCTGCAAGGGATGGTGACCTTCAGTAAGGAAAGATGTGTTTCCTGTAAGGTAATGAGTCCAGTCTCACAACAGGACAGGTGTGAACTTGGTTACCTGCTACATGTATCAACCTAGGAAAAATGCACCATAGGTCAGTGTCCATCAACTTTTTTATATTGCCACAGTAGAACTTACTAAAAATAACCATGTAATATCATAGCTTCAGTGGTCAACTGAATGATCTTGCAGGATTCTCGGGAATCAAGACTTTAAACAGAACTCTTAATTCACAGGACTTCAGAACAGCTTCCACTTCCAGTTGCCTGCTCTTCCTTTTCCTCTCTGTTTCCCGGGTGTTGCGTGCCCGATATCTCACACTGGTGGTGGAAATATGGTCCTTTCCTGCAGAAATACGCACTCAAGGAGTATTTAATTTCTCTCAGCTGGGGAATAAAACCAGTTTTTGATCTTCCAGTTTTACTACAGCATGGATTTGTTTTCCCTCGTACACAGATTGCATGGTAGGGGGTTGCCGTTGTCTAAGCAACTTCTTTGTGATGGAATCCTATGAAGAGAAAGGAAAAAAGAATCCACTCACTCTCCCGCTTTGTAATCTCGTTCCATGGTTTTGGCATCATCTCTCTATGCATCAGTTGCGCAGTTTAGAGAACGTTTTACTCTGCCTTTGCTATCTTTATGCCCTCATGGGCTTCTCTGTAGGTAACACCTCCTTCTTGGCTCAAGTTCATTTTGTTTGCTTTCCTCCTGAACCCTTATCTTCTTGGTTAAATAGAGTGCTGAAATAGTTGGCAAACTTTGGGCATCTTTAATTATCATTAGCAAATTGTTGAGAACACACTGGACAATTGACAGTCTGGTCTTCAGAGTGCCATTAAAAGAGATTAGAAAAGGCTGTTTGTGTGCGTTGTACAAATTTGTTTGTTTTCAGGCACTGAGAGTATAATGAAAATGTCCCAGCCAGGCTTAGCTGTTGCCGTAGTACCAGGCAAAGCCTGGGACATAGAGTGAGGCATCATTTTTCTGGGTTACCCAGGACCTCTGGGTTACTGAAACTGGCCTATCTGAGTGGAAGGCAAAATGAAAGCCAACCTCTCCTGAAAACCTGCCCAGGAATGTCTGCATAGCAGTTGCAAATGGATTAGGAAGCTACTTGTATATAATGACATCACTTAATTACATAAATCAATAAAGTACAGCGTGAATATCTCAGGTGATAAATGCATTAGCTGCAGCAAAGATCAATAACAAATGTTGTAGTTAAGAATGCGGGGAAAAAAAATAATACAGTCTCAAACATTCTCAAGAGAAGTTCCAATTGGAGGTAATGAGAGCTCAGCCTATTCTCTGGTACGCAGGCAGTTAGATCTTTTTAAATGTTTTCTCTGTCTAATAGAAAAATACATTCTCATTTTACTCTGTGCAAGAACTCCTCTAAACATTTGGTGTCAGTAATGTCTTATGTCTGAGGAATTTCCCTGGATAAATCTTCCAACACCAGAGTGTGTAGAGTGTGTGTGGTGAAACAAGGGTCAGAAGGATGGCTCCCTGCTGCTAGCTGTAGGTCTTCTGGCTCAGTTTAAATTGCTATAGAAAGCTTTTCTGGTTACATGTGTCAAACAGGAGACATGCTGGAAACATCCTTCACACTTTGTAGAAATTCATCTGGCTTTTCCCTTTGCGTCACCCATGTGTTTCTCACAACGACTTTGTCACTTCATTTTTGGATTCACACATGAGTTTGAAGTATTGAAGTGGAGCTTGACAAAATGTCTTAAATTTCTCACTTTCATCAAAAATCTGAGCGGTTGTATTTCAAATCAATGATACTTTCAGGTTTCCTTGGAAATGTGCTGACCTCTAGCAAACACATACAAATGTGCTGGCTTCAAGCTTCTCAAGAAGTCTGGTGGGTTTGATACGATTTCTCATAGTATTTTGCTGAAAGTTTCACAGTTATCTTGGTTGTATGGATATCATCATCCAGGCTCTGCTTAGGTATATGTTTTAGTGTTAAGCGGAATTATTGGATGTTTGGAGAAGATTTCCAGCTCCTCCAGCAAAATATGCTCTGAGTGCTGGTATTCTGTTTTGCTTAGCTGAGCTGCCTGATATGTGTTGCCACAATTCATTGTATTGAGACAGTCTGGATCTTGGAACTGTCTCTTGTATTTCCCCACATGTAAATTGCTAAGGACTGTTTTCAGCAGAGAAGAGCTGAGAATTTTGCTGGCCGTACAAACCACCAAAGGATTATATACATCACTACCTGGCATTATAGATAGCACCTGAAACACCTTATGTATTAGAGACCCAGGGTCTCCTTGCCAAAATGTTGTAGAGGGTTATGAACCATAGAAAATGCGCTTTTGGCTTGGGAATTTTCTGGGCTGAAAATAGTTACAGACTGGAAGAACTTAAGGGAGAAGTGTCATACATGTGTGTTCTCTGTCTAGCAACTGTTGCAGTCGCTGTTGCTGGGGTGCCTGCTCTACATAGGTATTCACTCTGATCCAATGCAGCAAGCATTATTATGTTTATGTAAAACTTATTTCTATTAAAGTATTTTTCTCATATCCTTATATTCTAGTTTTAGTCAATACTGAATTCTTATGATTTGGGTATGACATGGAATATTTCCACCTAGAGCTGAATGAATCCTTTGAAGCTGCAGACCATTTGACATACAAGTGAATCTAGATTTGATGCAAAGTTTTTACTTCCTTAAAAAGTACTGTACTAGTGCAAAATATAATGTTTGTACTTAGTGTCCCATGAATTATACCACTTCTTCTGTGTGGCTGCTATGCTTTGGTCTCCGAGGGAAGTCCTTGTGTGAATCCTACAGCAACAGTTAACAAAGCTACTGTCCACAGCTCTGTGGCCTAGAAGGACAGCAGATAACAAATGTTAAGCAGGTCTTTTAGCCACTTTGCCAGCCACCCATTGATTAAACCAGATGTGAGTAGGATAGCTGACTATCTATTGCAGTGCCAGGGATGAGGGCATGTTTCCCCTTTGCTGACCTGCTATGCCTAAGGTATGAATACCTACTGGTCAGTGCAGGCTAGCTCTGCTGGGACAGCCGCTGCCCTCTGGGAAACCATAACAAGAAAGATGGCAGAGGAGGAAGAATAAAATGCTGGCCTGGTGGCTTGATGAGACAGTAAGAACATATATGAATATATTTTAAGTTTTCATTGACTTCACATGGTTGATTTAGGCAGAGAAACTGTAACTATCAAAGTAAGGCTTAGAGGCAGGAGGAAGGTTCAGCCAAAACAAGTCTTAAGACATGAGTATTTGTCCATTACTGCAGGTCTTCAGCCCCATTGCCACAGCATATTTTTTGCCCGCACTCTGGTGGGGCAGAGTGGCTGTTTCACGTGGCACTGCACATGATGCAGTCCTTCGGTCCTTCCTCTTTTTGACCCCCTAATCAATTTTTTCCACTTCCATTTGGGAAGAAAGAAAAGGTTGGGGGGGGAGGGAGAAGCAATTTCTTTTTAATTGCTTGTTTGTCCTTGTCTACTTTCCCATCCTTTCAGATTTCTCAGAGCAGGGTTGGGGGTGTTTTGTCTCTCTTATTTTCACTGGTACCGATGGGGAAGAATGACATTTTCTGCTTGGATAGAAACCAATCGCTTCCCCAGACCCCCTTGAAAAAGCTTAATTTGCTCAACTAGTCAGTATTCCGTCTTCGTTAAAAAGTCCCAGACTGGAATTTGGATTTAATCCTTTGACTCACGTTTTTCCTTCTTTCCCCTGCCTTCCACATCTCCACTCAACACTTCCCAAAGTACTTTCCTCGCCACCTTTTTTTATGACTGTGCACTCAAGTTACCCTTAGCTCAGGAGCAAAAAGGACAAAAAAAATACCCCACAAACAAAAGCAAATAAAAAAGCCCCTCACCAAAGTAAATAAATAAGTAGACAGAGAAAACAGGCTGCTAGTTCATTTTCTTCTGCCTTAAGGCATGAGGTAATGCCAAACTATTCAGTGTGTGATGCAACTGCCTGATGGACGTTCAGAGAATCCCAGTAGTGGCAAAAACAGAGTTTACCCAAGCGCGAGTTGGCAGTGAGACCAATCTTTCCAACAAGAGGCTATTTAAAGCCACAATGTGATGCATTTTTAACATTTTTATTCAGCACAGGATTTAATTGCTCACTGACAAACCACCTAGACATTTGTGCCTGGGTGTTTGTGACTGGAATTGTTTGCTATCTGTGTTTTGTTTCAGAGCTGTTCAGTCGTCAACTGAGAGTCTGAGGTGGGAATGAGAATTTGTTCACTTAGCACTTGCTGTCTGTGATAGGTCAGGAAGGGTTTTACCCTCTGGTCATGTCTTGCCTCTTTCATTTTTCTCCACTTATTTCTTCTCGGCAACCTTTCCCCTTTTGCCAGCTTGTTCACAAAGGGTGGTGGTGAATGGGATATGAAGATGTACTTGGCTGTATTAGCTTCACCTGGAAATGAGAAGCCGTAGCGTGGAGAGGTTAAATGCAGAGATAATCTGTGACAAATCGAGGAATAGCCATGGTTCCTGACTTGGAGCCACCAGGATGACTTGATGGTACAGATGAGCTTTTCTCTAGCTGGCTTTGCAGCAGCACAGCCTACCTGCCAGGGCTCCGCAGCTTGCTCCCAGTCTATGCCCCTATGGATTATGCTGTGACCACATCTGTTGTAGCTATCTGATGATAGCTCATGTATATCCATATACCTTGGTGTTCCAAGCGGTGAATGAATGTCACTGGGTGCTAGAAATATGTTACATATACTCCTCATCAACAGCAAATTATGACCCTCAATCATCTGTGCGTTTCTGTTTTTAATTCTTACCTGTCTCTTCTGAAGTCTTGAGGTTGGGTTAATTTTACCAATTAAAAATCACCAGCACTTAAAAAATATGCTGCATTAGAATCAAGTCATGTTGTCTCATAGGACTCAAAGGCACTTTTCAGCCCTCTGGTGGGTTGGGACCTTGATGTCCGCTGAATGTTCTGACATCCTTGGCCAGGGGTAGCTTTGTGCAAGTCAGTGAGGGATGATGGAGCTGCACACACAGCTTTATTTCATTAGAGCTACCCGAGCAGATGAGCCTTAGCAGTATCTTTTCAGAGTTGTCAGCAATGAGCTGGTATTTTCAGCAAAAAAAGCACCAAAGTAACCTATTTGTTCACTAGTGTGGGCTTGTGGGAGGCACTGTATCTTGCAGTACCTCAGTTTCCCCACCTGCTGAATGGCAGCGGTAGTGGTTGTCTTCCTTTGTGAAGCCCTCAGAATCGGCTGATGCCAGGGTCTCTGCAGGCAGGCACTGTCGGCTCCCAGGAGGTCACTGCGGGATTGATCATCTGTGTATATCAGAGATGGGAGGAGAGTCCAAGAAATCTCACGCAGTCCCACTCCTGGTAGCCTCCCTCTCATCACAACACAACTTCTGGTACTCTTTGCTTAAGTATTAATTAACAAATGAGCCAATCCAGAAGCACTTAAATGATTGGCTTGGGTGGACTGTCCTTTCCCTTCAGGCTTCCAGGCTCTTTTTTTCTTTTTCTTTTTTTTCCCCTTTTAAATCAAGGCAATGTGTTAAATGTGGTGACTGTGTTGACATTGCACAATATAGAACCACCCGCTCCTGTATCGGGTCCTTTCGCTGCCTTTGCATAGGAAGTTACTGCAGAAACATGTTGCCGGGACATTGCACTTTATGCCGTCTCGTTGCATGGCAGGAGTCCAGGCCAGCACCCGGGAGCGAGTCAATGTATGAGATTAGTTTAATCCTCTCTCAGAATCCTCTGATGGGGAGGGGAAGGACAATGACCTAGTGCCAGCGTTTATTTTGTCCACAAGTTCAGTTTGAAAAGGGAGGAGAAGGTGGTGGTGGTGGGGAAAGGAGAGAAAAAACCTTCCTGGAGTTCATTGGGTCTGGAGCGACGCCAAGCCCAGGGGGCAGCTCGCGAATAGGGAGTGAAGAAAAGGGAGGAAAGAAGAGTGGAATGATGATTAGAAATCACAAATGAAAGAATCCTGAAGAGGGGGGAGAAGAAAAAAAACAACAAAAAAAAACTTCTCTGCTTCTCTGAATGTCTGTAGGGAGGAAAAAAATTCCTTGCCTTTTCTAAGGGTCTTATTCATTAGCAGATGCACTTGCTCTGCTGCCAAGGGAAAAGGAGCACCCTGATCAGTCCTCCCCTCTCTCCTTGGGAGGCATCTACTGGCTCAACCTTGGTGTGAGAGAAAATACTGTCTCTCCCCTGATGAATCTTCTTTTGTGCTCCTGGCTCTTTGGTCTCCATCTCCTTTTGCTACAGCTGCACCCTCACTGGCTCTCCAAGGTGGATACACACATCTGTAGGCACTTCAGAGCTCACTAACGACAGCTTCTCTAGTCTGCTTAGCAATGCAGAATCATAGCACGTAGGAAGATGCCTTCTAATGCCTCTCCTGTGCATTGCTGTCCGTGGGGAGCTGTTAACACATAGACTAGACCCCTCACGTGAAATCACCAATGCACAGGATCTAAATCCAGGTGCGTCTCCACAATCTGTGAGCAGTCCTGGATGTCTGGGCTGTTTGGGTGTCTATGTGGTCAGTAGACCACAAGCCTGTGTTTTGTGTGGGCAAACACTCGAGCTGAGTGCTGTCTGAAGACCCACGCTTGCTCCAGCAGGGCAGGAGGATGTGCTGGACTGGGTGCACCATGGCTCAGTCTGGTAGCAGCACCTCTGATCAGCTCTTCCTTCCTCTGCAGATGCTTTGAACGTGAGCAGTCACCAAGAGAAGAGCCAGCGGTGCACCCAGGAGAAAGCAGGTTGCAGGGCACAGGTGCTATCCACAGCAGACTCCGGAGGGAGTTTAAGTGACTGCTTTACAAAGGGGCTTCTCACGGCCCTGCCTCTGCCACAGGAGCCTGTTTGAAAGCCAGAAGATGTCTCCTCTAATCTTACTCCTCTTGTGGGACTGTTTGCCATGCATTTTACTCATATTTCTTTTTTATGGGAGGAGTGTTCTGTATACAAGCTCCCAGGGACACCCAAAGAAAGTTCATCTCCAGCCTTCTGGGCTTAACAGCATTTCATTTTTCCTCTTTATGTATCCTTCCAGTATTCCAAGACATTTTAAAATAAGAAAGAGCATGATGTATATCCTGCTCCCTCCTTTATGCAAAAAGCAGCTTTTAGATCCAACTGCTTTCCCCAGCTGGGTAAGGCCCACAGTTCTTTTTTGGCCAGCAGATCTTGAGCCCCATCTCTCTCCACTGCGGCTGACCCAGCCAGGGGTTCTGTCTCCAGGGTTTGCTACTGTGCGCTTTTGTTTCTAAAGTGAGACACTCTTCTTTCAAAAAGCACCCAGGTAAGGTTCATCCTCTTCTTTATGCGGTGGCTTACTGACCGAAGCACACACCTTGAGCACCTCTGCCCGCTCAGCATCATAGAATCATCTAGGTTGGAAAAGACCCTTGGGATCATCGAGTCCAACCATCTACCCTACTCTACAAAGTTCTTCCCTACACCATATCCCCCAACACCACATCTAAACGACTCTTAAACTCATCCAAGGATGCCCAGAAGATGAGCATCCCATCTTCTGCCAGGAACTCAGCTGGAAGGTCTCAGCATCTGTAGCCATCTCCCTCTCTTCCTAGGTGAATCTTGCCTTCCTGGTTACAACTTCAGCAGGAAAACTGGCATTTGCTGGTCTCCCTGCTGCCGCTCTGACCCTGGATTCTTATTTCTTGGCCAGCGAGACCATGCAGTCGGCATGCAGAAAGCGATGCCTTCTCTTTGCTTCCGCAGGCAGTTTTAAAGGTGCTTCGGGGCAGTCTGTCTGTGTAGGTGGGATGTGACCCTCGGCGCTGTTAGGTCCTGTCACCAGCGGCTGCGTGTCCCTTGGGAGGGCTGATCGCAGTCCCTGAGGCTTCCCTCTCCGTGCGCCGAGAGCCCCATCTTGCGGCACGGCTTGGGCTCGCCCCGCACGGAGCTCGCCAGCCACAGCTGCCCCGCAGGTCATCTCCAAGGTTTCAAAGGGGCAACCTTTGTCTCTTCCGTGACAAAGGAAGATTAGGAAGAATGATCAAAGCCTGGCAGTTCTGGGGAGAGAAACCCCTTCAAGAGCTACGAAGGCACAGGCTTGGACACCTGCAGCAGCACATGGAGGGGGACAGTACTTAATATAGTGTATAAATGCTCCCGTGCCTTCTTCCTGGTTCCCTCAGTAATGTGTATCCCATTTTCTTTGAAAGAATTGTGGGTAAAGAAAGAAATGAATAGAAAATGCATTATCCAGGACGACTATCGGCTAAAGGTAAAATAGATTCTAGCCAGTGGTGCGGAATCTCAGGGGAGTGCAGATCTCTGTGTGTGTAATGTGTGTGTGATTTTTTTTTTTTTTTATTAAATTTTTTTAATTATTATTATTTTAAACCAGATGTGATGTTTCAACCTGAATCCAAATCCGGATCTGAATTTCCTCATGGATCAGGTTTCTTTTGTTCTGGGACCCCATTTTAATTTGCGGACAGTTAGAGAGACAGAAACACATGTTTCCTGGAAGCAGTCTGTGTGACCTGGAGCATTAAGGATCAACAGAAATGACTGAAATACCACATGTGAGTGCTAGTGGACATGGTAATGATTTTGGAAAACTGAAGCCTTGTTCCTGGAGTGCTACAAAATGTAATTGTTTAATCTAGTAGGGAAGAATAAATGTTTTTGGAAGCTGGAAGTCTAATTGATGTAGATCCTCTTTCCTGCCCTCAGTGTGCTATCTATCAGGCATGCTTATTGTATTAATTTTTGCCTGTTCTTTTAAATTACTTCTGACTACTTTTAAACACGTGACCAGGGCTTTCAGAGTGGCAGAGCTGCAGTAGGGTAGGATATTTGTTTAGTGGGAGAACTGTCTGATGGAAGGGGGTGACCCCCCTGCTCTGCCCAGCCCCTGCCAATTGCTCTTACTGTGTTCCTTCTGATGGCAGCAGAGTAGCAAGCTCCACGTATTTCCAATTGATGTCATTTGGGAATTTGGAGTGCAGGAGCTCTGTAATCCCAAAGAAGTTGTAGAGGCTTTGCTACTAGCAAATGAGTTCAGGTGCACTTGCCCATCAGAGTCCAAACTGAATGCAGTGCCCCAAGATTCACCATCCCCCAGCCGATGGGACCATGTGCAGTAATACTTAAATCTGGCACATCCGAGTGTGACAATACAAGACACAGTTATCCTGGGTTTTCAATTACTTTACAGGAAGCTGTCAGGAAAGAAATACTCCTAGAGCAGCCCGCTAAGTCTAGAGTTTAATTCCTCTGTATATTTTTCTAAAGTGATCTCAGATTATAACTCTGCAAGTGGAAATCCAGGGGGTGAAATTTGCTGTGCAGTTCCATGGTAAAGAGTATGTGTGTGTGTGAAAGGGGTGGAGTGAGAATCCTGTGCAGCTTTCACTGCTCAGCTGTCCCCGGAGAGCTGCCTAGGGTAAACACAAGCTTAAATTGTGTAAAATGTGATCAGTACTCGGACCTGGATCATTGTTCTGTATCTTCTGTCGGAAGAACATACTTCAGGACGTACATTTAATATATGTTATTTTTGAAGTTATATAAAATATGGATCAAACCTTGTTAGAGTTTTACAACCCTTCCCAAATTATGTGCTTGCCTTGTCATTTTGCATGCGTATAACTGCTAAAGTAAAATTCTGGGCAGTGAGGAATTGCATGTAGCAAAACCACACAGGTTTGTTTTGAGGACCAATTTCAGAAGCAGCCTTTACACACCGTCAGTGTTAAATCCTGCACAAAAATCAGGAATAGCTTAATACATGTGCTGTTATTCTGTCAATAGCAAGCTTCCTTTATTATTAGCCGTCTCATGTGGGGGAAACTGAGGCAGGGGCATAAATCCCTTGTGTGCTAAGGCAGAGCAATGGTAAGTATTAGCCATGGCGAGGATTTTGTGGCTTTAACCCTGCAAACAACATTTTGGAAGTTTACCTTGTAGATACATCCAACTAGAGACTGGTTAAATATCCAGCCTTATTTTCCTCCTTCCTTGCTAGACAACCTACTCCAGAATGGAATAGTAGTTACAGCTGTGAGTTAATTGGCCTTTTCTCTGTGTGGCAATAGTCTATTGTAACATGTGTCACTTGTATCAGTTTTGGTAACAGAAAGCATAATGCTTTCTTGGCAAGTTAAGCACCTGCAGACCTTCTAATCTAACACTGTAATTAAGAGTTTGACCCTATCCAGCTCCAGTGAATGATGGAGTATGAGCACTGGGACTGGGTGCAAATGGTTTATTGCATACGTAGTCGATGAATGTACAACACTATTTGCAACCACTGTCTTCTCTTTCTGTAATTATATTCAGATTGTGACAGTGACTTACTATAAGCTTGGTTAAGTATTGCAAATGGATGTTAACATTCATGTTGCTTTTTTGATCAATACCTTTAGATTTTGAAACACATAGTAGCAAACAAATGCTGATAATGTTACAGCCAGGGAAACTGAAGCAGGACAGGTTTGTTTTCAAAGTTGCTTGTGTGGTTTTGGTTTGGCGGTCTAACATTCAAAAGGAAGATGTCTACGCTCTACCATGGCAGAGACATCTGGATTAGTGTCTTCAGCCACCCAGTTCAGCAGGTGCCCAGCAGCGTGCAGAGATATAGCCAAAGTCAAAAGAAGAATGGCCACGCTTTCACAGTGCTGTGCCCAGGCAAATAAACCCTGGTGCACCTCTGCTGCGACACTTCTGCTGTTGCTTCTGGTGATGGTAGAAACTCTCTTAGCTTGGCCACCAGCTACATGCCCCAGTTACCATGTGGCATCCCTGTGCTGCTCACTACACAAGGAAAAGGAACTTTGTCTAGTAGTTTGGGGTGGTGGGTTTTTTTTGGTTTGGTTTGGTTTGGTTTTTTTTTCTGGTAATGCTGTTCAAGTAAGCAAAGACTTAAGATATTAAGGGCTCACTATTTAGGTTCAGTACTTCTAATCTGGCCAGCAATCAGCCAGTTTTCCACTGGGTACCTCTCCCTTGCACAAGTGCAAGGGAAGACAGCAGTGCGGCACTGCACAGCATAGGACCATAAAGGCTCGTTACTTTGGCACCTGATTCCTTGATGTTCACAGGAGTGTGCAAAATCAGATGAAGGTGCTTAGGTGCTTTAGAGGGTTAGCATTGCTCAGCAGAGTAGGGAGAGGGGCAGCACATTTACTGGGGAGGTGTTTGGATTCTAGTTCTTCTAAATGCATGAAGCAAAGAGAACACTGGTTTGGGGGTTTTGGTTGGTTTTGTTTTGGTTTTTAAGACAAAATCTTTCCTACATGCTTAGTGCAATTCTGATGCTCATTCAATGTTTATTCAAACAAGCCACTTTGGTGTGATTTTTTTTCTTTCAGCTGGCACTGGGTTTTCTTCAGCTTTCTGCCCTAACCAGCCCTAGAGGATGCCATCCCTCCAATAGCAGCAAAAGTGAAATTTTTTTTTTGTGCATATGCGCTTTACCAGCATCCTTTGGTGCACCTTCGTGTAATTTAGCCTCACACCTCAGCCTCTCGCACATACAGCAGTTAGCAGAGGGTTATGTCACACAGGGTATGACAGTGAACTGTCTGCTGCAGATCAGAGAGGGGACCCACCTGTGCAGTTATGAAGTTTTTCACCTGCGCCAGAAAGAGTTGTGGGGGAATCCTGGCCCAGGCTAACAATAGTGGGAGTTTTGCCATTGACGTCAGCAAGGCAGTAATTTCACCCAAGGCCCGTAACGAGTTGTGATGGACACAAACCAGAACTCTAGAACAAATTGTTCTGTATCTCGTTACTTGTCTCCTGCGCCAGCCCGTCTCCCCACACAGCACATGGCAGAACCTCAGGATATTCTGCAACCCACGTGTAGGCAGCACATCTTCCCTAGGGACTGGAGATGACAGCAACATCTCAGCCGAGTGACATCCCTTCATGAGCTCACATGCTGGGTCTGTCCTTGTTCAGGTGTCTGTATCCTACAGAGCCCTCTGTACCATGCTCCATGGTTTGCCTGGTGCTCCTTTTGGGAAGCCCAGCTGCTGGCTCAGGCTGGGGCAGGGTTTACGTACCCTCCTCTCTGTTTGCAACTGCGTAGATGAGTGATGCAGCCCTGTACCTTCCTAGCTGCAAAAAGCACAAGTGTTTATTTGAAAAGCAGGTCACTGAGGAGTGTTTATAAGGGCTCTGATTCTGAGTGGTTATAAAGCCCTTCCTAAAGCTCATTAAGAACCTGCTGCACAACGGGAGTTGCAGCTCTTTCACAAGTCATCTCAGGACTGTCACACAAAGGCAGCTTAATCGGAACTGTCGTATATTATTTACGCTCATGAGTGATGGAGGAAGAGAAGTTCTGGAAAGAAGAAAGGTTATTAAGCCAAGGGAAACCATGTCCTGGGCTTTTGGCTCGTAATGGGCTTAAACATAGATCATTTGAATGGCAGGCTGTTAGGCTGGTGTTAGACCTATAGGCTACTTAAAAATAGCAGCATCTTAATAATTTAAGAGAGTACCAGAATCGATATATGTGAAGTGATCAGAAATAGGCTGGTGTAATTCCAGGAGTCTTCTGCTGCGTGGCTGGACTTCTTGCAGGAGGAGAGGATGTGGGGTATTCTTGAAAACTGGAGAGCATCTAGAGTGAATTAATTGTGGAAAGATTTTCACCCTGTATTGAATCTGCATATATAAGCACACATATATTTTAGCAAACATATTTTTCTGTTTGTTGTCACTGGAGGAAAAAGTTATTTCTTTCATGCAGGCAAATGACTGTCTATTTGATTTAAGTTCTGTTGTGAGTGATAGTGTTTGCTCCCTACAGCTACTATACATGCAGGCAAACATAGAATTATGTGGTAGACATGCTAAATGTTTATTAGTTTTTTCAAGGCTAACCACAAAGAGAAAATGAAAACCAGAAGGAGAATAATCTCTTGTTCTTCAGCTTTCCTTTAACTAATAGAGGGAAATAGCTCTAGGCTGGTAGTGATTCACTGTTCACAATGGAGGCCCCTGACCCAGCTTGCTAGTTGTGGTTGAAATTAGCTGTTGAACTGATCAGATCTTGCAGTTCCCACTCTCTTTACCAAAAGGTGCTGACACAAAGTAATTATTTACCCTTGTGATCTCGGTTTTTGTTGCAACCCCTCCCTCACCTTATCCAGATAGAAGAATGTACTTCAGAGTTCCCAGATGATCACCCAGTCCAACCCTGCCGAAAGCTGGCATGGTCCTTCATGATCTTCCTCTCAAAGCTGCAACTCAGGCTGCAAAAGGTATTTGCTTCTGCACATCTGGACGTGCAGATATAATTCCTAAAACTTCAATGGTAGAGCAAGAGTAAAATACATGTTATTCAACTGCAGAAAGTGTCTGGATAGCTGGGATATTTCTCTTTGCTACATTGGGATCTCTGACATAGCTCCTTGCTGGATCCTGCTGCCATCTGGCAGAGGGAAATGGTGCACATGCATGCATACAGGTACACGAATGTATGGCCACCACCACTTTGCAGCAGTAATGCTTGCTGTTGCATGCAAAATCTTTTTCTTCCTTAAGAGGCAGCGTGCTTTGCATTTCATTTTATGTAAGTCAGAACAATTCATGCCAAAGGCATCAAGCACCTAATGGAAAAATCAGTCGTGGAAAATCTTTATGTAGAAAGGGTTCCTGTCACACTGGAGGGTTGGCATTGCTTTATTAGATCTGCTAGTGCTTGGAAGTGACGGAGCACTTCACCAGATCAGCAAGATTAAGGCAGCTGAAGGGTTTAGGTTTCCTCCTTTGCTCACAGGTGAAAGGCAAAGGAAAGAAATGCTTTAAGGAAGGGAGAAGCAAGATGAGAATTTGCTACTTGCCAATATCAGCTCTGAGAGGGGTTTGACCAAGGTGAATGAGGACTGGTCCTGGCAGATACTGACTTTGCACTGGAGAGAGTAGACTTAATTAGAAAGACAGAGCCAGCCTTGCAAAAATCGCATCTGTGCTGTCATGTACACCAAATAACCCAAGAGAGTGTGGTTTGTTTCCATAATAGTGACTTACAGGGCCAAGTAACACTTCTCCAAACCTTTGGCTAGCAGCCATGAAGTCATCTTTAAACAGATGCTGTCAACATGAAAAATTATTATATATATTACGTTGAAGATATATATCTATATTAACATTCCTAACCTGTATTACTAAAATAAACTCTTTTTGCTTTTTTTTCTTTAGGTCCCACTTACTCTTTGCCATCTCTGTGGTCTATTTACCTCAACCATAATTGTGTTTCCAACATTTGACTAGTCAGTTCCCCTTTGATCCACAAGCCTTTTCAATGACAGCATCAATAAAAGGAAAAATGACAATTCTGTTACCATTTAATCTAATGTGGGACCAGAGGTATGTTTGGAGGCATTTTCCCCTAACTGCACATTTTCAGCTTTCTACGTGTTTGGAGGTTTTTTCAGCTGAATCCCTATAGTGCTCTTTTTTCTGTTGTTTTACTGCCTGGTTAAGTGGCTGTTACTACCCCTCTCTGGTGTATCTTATTCTAAATTACCGGGTAGTCGTTGCTTAGTTCATAGTATCATTTTGTCTAGAATATAAATGAGTGTGTTGGACTATCTTATTCATTGGGGTTTTTGCCCCCCGATAAACTGAATTCCTCAGTTGGACTTAATTTGGTTCTTGCCTCGCAAGTTTACAGTCAAAAAAAAAAAAAAAGCCAGGAAAAAGAAATTGAAAATAAGCAAATGGAAGCAGAAACTCTGTTAACTATTCCTGAAATGTTTGAAGGCAGTTCTTGGCTTTTTCTAAGGAAGGCCTGTCTCCATATGGATGTTTTTTTGCTATTAACTACATCTGCCCACTGCCTGGTGCAGGTTGCATCTGCCACT
>JAOXNO010000052.1:13421013-13441869 GCA_028565335.1 Limnodromus scolopaceus
TAAGCAAATGGAAGCAGAAACTCTGTTAACTATTCCTGAAATGTTTGAAGGCAGTTCTTGGCTTTTTCTAAGGAAGGGACATACTCAGGCCTGTCTCCATATGGATGTTTTTTTGCTATTAACTACATCTGCCCACTGCCTGGTGCAGGTTGCATCTGCCACTCCTTTACATTCACGTGTCTCAAGACAGCAGAGGCACTGGGAACCTTTCTCGCTTCTGTAAGCTCTGTTCTACTGTGTGATCTTTTGATGAAAGGTAAAAATGTGTCAATGTGTCTGGTCACTACAGAGCTTAAATGCTGTTTTGTCTCCTGGGCTCTGCCAGCAATTCGTTCCTTACACCTGAATTTCATAGGGAATGAGTACCTGCAAGTGATTAGCCTGGCAACATGGAGGGTTATTAATGTTTACAAAATCTTGTGAGATCAGTGGATGTAAAATCCTGTATGATTTCCTCTGACTCCATTTGGCTGCAGCTCTGTGAGATTCAGTTCTTTGCTCTGACTCCCTTTACTGTGTTCCCTGATTCCCCTTCTTTGGTTTGCATGTTTCTGCACTGTATGGTGGAGCTAAGGAACTGGAGGTAGTGCTGGCTTGAGCCGGTCCATGACCAGTTACCTGGTCTGATCCCTGTGATGTGCTATCCAAAGTTAGACATCCTCGTTCTGAGCAAGGGGTTCAGGGACTTCACTTTGAGATTGTGGCTTGGCTAGGTCTGGCCCCAGGGACTTCTCACTTCTTTGGGGAAAACTCTGTTATTCTACATCGTATGAAGCCACTCCTTGTGCCTGTTGTGCCAATTTGAACTCTTTCTGTTGGTCACCGTAATCCCCCTTTATTCACAGTCTGGTTTATTTTCTTTCTTTGTAAAAACCTGATGTGTTGAGCATTTCCCGTACTTTTACACTCTCAGGTTAACTCATAACAGGGAGCTTTACTGGCAGGTCCTTGCTGGTCAGGAAGCTCTGATGGTCAGAGATGGGGATGACGCTGTGTTCCTGAGATCCTTGGATGCAACAGAGTCAGTGTTTGGAGGCCCAGAACTTTCTTCAATGACAATGGAAAGAAATGGAGTGTTGTTGGAAGTCTGGAGTGAAACCCTGTCCTGGCTTTCTTCCCAAAGGATGTCGTGTACCAGGCACTCTCCATTCCCAGCACAGGCATTTCTGCAGAAAACAAGACCTGTCTCAGAGTTACTCCCCTGAGATGCATGATTGTCACCACAGTTTTCATCTGTCACAAAAACAAATGAAAGAATTATTTTTTTTCCCCTCGGCTATTTTGCTTAAAGAACCACTATCTTTAAATTAAAAAGGAATTTCATTTCATATCTTAAAATAAACTCTTTTGAGCATATTTTCTCGCTGAACTGCAAAGTCTAAGGCATAAGCTACCATGTAAAGGATATTTAAAAAAAAAAAAAAAAGAAAGAACAAGGCAGTGCTTTGAGCTATTCAAAGCAATCACAAGCAACACTTTCTTTGGCATCATTTCAGGTAATTGTTGTGACATGTTAGTGACTTACAGTGAAAAAATCCAGGTCTGAGAGTGAGGGTGATTAGATAAATGTATGTTTGTGATGGGAACAGACCTCGTTAACAGCATGTGGCTGTTATGTTCCTCTTAGATCACTGGTTTATGATCAGAAGCTCTCCAGCAGGAAACACAACTGCAGTTTTTCAATATGCACCTGACAACAGTTAGTCTCAATGGCTCTCTCTGGCTTTGCTGCAGACTATGTGCTTGTTTTTGGGCATTTCACTTGATCTCTTAATGACCTTCTTCCTATAAAGCAGGGATCTCTGTTCTCTTTTGTTAGCCTCTGGGAAGGATCTGGAGAGGCTGGAGTGGATTCACCACTGTGAAACAGTAAAGAGTATGTGCAAATGGCTGTCTTGTGTCTAGCTGCAATTTCCAGCAGATTTCTTACAGAAAGGCAGAAAAGCCCAGGTATGGATTAACCAAGAAGGGTCTGGGATCTGTAGCACTGGATATGTTTGTCTGGATGGAGCTGACCTCCTGGGATTCCTCCTGGCCCTTGTTTAATCTTGGATTCTGTGAAACTAAGAGATAAGCATAATGATACCATGCCCTCAGGTTCTTCTACCATTACCATGAAACAGTTCATGAACGCATTGCCTTGAAATACTGGGTTTTCTTCCTGTAAATTCAACCCGTCACCTGTTATTTTTATCCTTGATTTGGGGTAATATCTGCCTTTACTAACAACAATGCTTGACGTCAGTGAAATGCAAACAGCAATTTTAGCCATTAGGAAATAAAATATTAATGAGCAGTCCATGAACTCCTAAAGCTTTGGTTCAAGTTTTGCATAATGATTCAGCTCTGTCCTCTTTCTGAATGAATGTACGCCCACTCTGAATATGACATAGAAATCAGACAATCTCAGTGGATAATTTTTGGTAGAATAAATTCGTTATTGATGTAGTATCTGATTGATCCAGAAAATAATTAAAGGTGGCCTTATCTCTTTGTGGAGACAATGCTAAAAGCTGTAACTCAGCAAGACCCAAGAGGGTCTTGCACTGTCCATTGTCACTTTGGTTCTGACCATAGGCACTCTTGTTCTTGCATTTTTTTAATACAATTACATGTTTTGTCTTCAAGAGTTAGTTTGTAGTTTCTGCTTTGCAGTCATTGTGATGAACTTGCTGGAGTGCATGTTAATTTCAGATTTTCTGCATCAGAGCTTCTATTTCAAGACACTCAACCTTTCTGTCTTGGCATTACATTACAAAACCATATCTCTCTTGATGCAAACTCTACTAATGTGAATAAGGAGGAATAACCTGTTTGGAGAGTGGATAATAACATCTTTACACCAAGAAACTAGGAGCTTTTTGTTTCATATATAATAATATGGAGCTGTATAAACTTAACCTGTTCTTGTTTATGGTCTTCAAATATTTTCTTGTACCTCTAATGCAGGAAAATCTAACCTGATACCGTGTCAATATTAATAAAATGCATCTCTAGTTTTAAGAGGTTTTCTCTATAAGTAATTGTCCTTATTTTATTTTTAAACTGAGGAATGTGATTCTTTGTTAAGTAGTGTTTTCTGATTATTGCTGAATTCCAGGGACTAGGGCCAGTACTGCAAGACCAAAGGGAAAAATAAAAAGCATTCTTTGGTTTCCCATTGTAGGTATCAGAGGGAGGTCTACAATACTAACCAAGAATGGTTTGTTTTGGTTTTTTTATCAGAAAGTTTCAATAGGCATAAAAAGCATCTTTATTTGAAGGAAAAATAATTTTCTATATAAAATAAAAGAGAAGACAGATATCAACACTAGAATACCCACTAGATCCTATGCAAGTTTGTATAATATCTCATATGAATGCAGAGGCTGCAAGACTCTGATCTTCCACCAAGGGTAGTGTCCCTTAAGTCTGAATCATGAGGAGTGCAGGCAAAGAGGTTATCAAACTACTGTCCTTGATCCTCTTTTGACTTCAGCTAGAAGGGATTCATTGACTCCCTTGGCTTAACCGTGGTCTTGCCTGAAGCCTTGAGCCAAAGCTCACCAAAGTTAATGGAGTTCTTTCTCTTGATTTAACAATCTTTGAATCAAGCCCACTAAGATGGCAAGATGAGGTCTCTATCACACAATCCACAAAAGTAAATAAATATGACTATTAAAAAAGGGACAAAATCTTGATTAAGAATAAGTTGCAAAATACAAGCAGTATTTTCCCATGTTTAGTTGTGTAGCAGTCTAGTGCTGTTCTTGTTCCTTTAAGCTTTGGTACAATCAGTTCCCTGTATGTTATCCAACAGATTTTAGGGGTTTAGAGGAAGTTTTGGTATCAATAGACAACATCTGGCTTTCTGACATTCACGTCTGCATGAAGAAGGATTTATTCTGCAATTCAGGAGTATCATCATAATATTTGTTTCAATATTTCAAGTGTGTGTCTGTTCATCCTCAGTAATTCTGCAGGGATATGCGCTGTTTTCACTGTGTTTTTCAAGTTGCTGTGGTAACAAGGAGATACTCTGCTTATTATTTTCCACGTGCCAGATCTGTGACCTGGCTATTGGCCCAATTCTATGAGGTATTTAATACCGCCTGAAAGTGCCAGTGCCATAAGCTCACACATAAACCAAAAGTTACTGAGAGCATTTAGTCAACCTCACTGTCATGAAAATGGTTGTATGCTTATTGATGGCCATGGAAGAATACAAATTTGATGCACCTTTTCAGCTGCAGGTACCTAGAAGTGATGCAAGAGTCAGCCAGACCTGTTGAACGAGACGTGGGAGAAATCAGGTGGAGTTGTCTCTGTAACAAGAGAAACAGAGGGAAAACAGCTTCCACCTTTAGTATCTATAGGTACTTTGTTTTTCCAGGCTGGATCCCGTAATTTGTACCTGCATTTCTTGTGCAGAATACCTGAAAGGGTAAATGTCAATTGGGCAGGTGTTGCTTTGTGTAGGATCTCTGCAGTTAGAGCACACCTGAAATGCAGAGTTAGGGTTCTCTGAGTGTTGTCTTTCATTGAGTGGCTGCGTCATCATAGAATCATACACGCAGTAACTGCTTTGGGCACGCAGTGCAATGTGGAATAGGTATTTTCCCTTGTGTTGCTGCTCTGAAGTTGCTTTCTGAAAAGCTAATGTTCCTGTGCTTTTACTGTCACAGGTCCTTTCTCAGTGATGTAGGGTTCACTACCTGAACGTGTGTGGCAGAGCTTCCTGGGGATTAAATTATGCCATGCCTAGGCACACAGAAAACTAGATAAACAGAGACATAGTCTATAGAAACTTACGCTAATTCTGCTCTGTCCTGCCAGCCATCCTGCTGTTTAGGATAACAGTTTTTGCTACAAAACCCACCAGCTTTGCATACAGTCAAAGTAAGACCAAGTCTTCACCCGAAGCATGTTCTGATGTTGCCTGAAGAATGTTATTATGTCAGTATTGCTGCCCCTTCCTAGCAAAGGCTGAGAACTGGCTCAAACCATACCGCACTGTACACCCATTTGCTGGGCTAGAGAAAACTGGAGAGCGGTATGGGTGGATGCTGGGACTAGCAACTGCTGGGATTACGGCCATTATTCTTTTTACTTTCTGCAAGATCTGTCAAAACATCTGAGTTCAGATTTTTGGAGATTAAACAGTGATGGCAAAATATTGGCTGAGAAAACATTGTCTGAAATGCACCTTTGAGCAGGGAATTGACTCATAGGAAGGGCAGGCACACTCTGTGCAGTAGTGCTGGATTTCACTAGGAGCTCTTAGGTGCTAAGTTCCTGCAAACACTCAGGAATATACATAACTAATGAGGTGTAGCATACCATTTAGAATATGCTCTGAATACTGGTACCAGACAATTCACAGCAGCAGACAATGCATGACCTCACGTAACTTTGTGTTGTGATGAAAGCATCTGACTGATATAAATCACAGTTCTCTTAGTGCTTGAAGTAGGAGACTCTGTGTCTGAGCTCTGCTTGGATGTGCATATGCTACAGAATGAGCATTATGAACTCAGATGTCACCAGAAATCTCAGGCTTGCTTTCCTCCCATTGATGACTTACCTGTGCAGAGCAGCTTTATACTGCAAGGTGGAATAATGATTCTCAGTTGTGTGAAGCTCCTGTATTTCCCTTTCAAGATATTGCACAAGTACTTTGATATAATGAAAAATCCCATGTCAGGGAAGTTTTATCTCACATAGAAATTGCCAGATTGAGGTCCCATCTAGTCCTATACATCACGGCCTGCACTACATTTACTTCTGAGTCCAAGAAACCCTGCAGTGAACAACCACAAAACTAGCTATGCACAGCTGAAAATTTATTTTTGCTAAGATGTTAATTTCTAAAAAGTATCCAAGGTCTGTTATTGCAAATCTTCTATTAATCTTCATCAGTACAGGTTCAATGCTTTCAGGAGCCGTTCAAATGAATGATACTTTAAAAACTCTCATGTTGGAGCAATTAGAGAAATAGCAGTTTTCTGATAAAAGGATACACCTGAAAGTTATTTTTCATTATCAAGTGAGAGAGGGGAATGTGTGCTTAGTAGCTGAAGTTCTGGGAAAATGTAAAATTCTGCACTTTGTTGTGCTTTGGGCTTCTTTTGTGACTATGGGAAAATGGCTTGGATAAATGCTTGCGTTGCTGTGGCTCAAATTACCGCATGTCATCTGAGTCATGGTCATTGTCTCGATGCAGGTGCTCAGCTCTCCCTTCATGTAAGGTCATGCTACCTTCATGAAGCTTCCTTCATTGCGTTCTAAGCTAAGTCTCACTACTTTACACTGGCTGAGAGGCGAGAGCTTTCACAGAAGGGGCTTACCCCAACAAGGTGGTGCCCGGTAGCTTACTGGTGCCTCTGGTATCTCTGCGTGAGATGTACTCTGAGCATAAGTTCGCATTTGTTACAGCAAATGGCTGGAGCCAGAGGCAGTGGAGGGCCAGCCTGAATATAAGGCAAGGTTTTGCCCTGCGTGCTTTGTGTTCCTCTGCACATGTGAATCAGTTGAACTTCAAACTGCACCCAGAGTATGAGCTGTAGCTGTGTGGATGATCACAGAGCTTTAGCTTGGGTGTGAATCCTTGTCTCGGTTTTCCACCTCTAAATTGGAGAAGGTTCCATATCCCCAGAAAACAGCTGAATTGTGAGGATAAGTGCATAAAAAGTTGAGGTCAGAGAACTCCTGATACTGCTCTGTTCGTATTGCCATAAGAAACTCATCCTGTACCCATGTTGGCTCATAGACTAAGCCGCAGGCCAGAGTCACTCCTGGAGGAATTTGGATCAAAACCAGAGTTTTGTTTTTTCCCCCTGATTTTCTGTAACTAAAGCTCTGCCTTTCCACAGCCGCTAACCAATACCAAGCACTGTCATGCAGAGATAATTTTATTCAGAAATTAAGGTGAATGCCTTGAAGTGAGAGCACCAGCTGCCCTGGAAGGATAGAGCAGAACCCAGGTGTAAGACAGGATTGTCTGTGTTTGTATCTAGTCCATTGTCAAGTTTACTTGGAGAAAGCATTGGACTGGGACACAAAAGCCCTGAACTGTTTCCGTGTTGGCTGTTCCAGACCAGGTGTATGATCTTAGGTGAGTCACATCATATCCCTCTGCCTCAATGTCCTGTAGGTAATTACATCCCACTGTTGTAAAGTGCTGTGAGACCATCCAGTGAGTGTTAGGTGTGATTCATTATCTTATAGCAAATATACAACACACTTTGCTTAGCGTCACAGGTACTGTAGTTCCAAAGGCTTGGCAGGCTGCCATTAGAGGTCACTGTAGCTCTTCGTGTACTGGACATAAAAATCTACTCAGAACCACAGCTATTGTCGCTTATCTTCCAGTTCAATGTATTTCATAGGTATTTGCATAGGAAAGAATGGGCTGGAGTTAAATTAAATCGAGTTAGCTGAGATCACGTCTGGGGAAGGCACATGTTGAATAAAGATCACCAGTCTTACATTTGGTTTCCTTAGTGATACTACAAATAGCAAAAGCAAGCCAGAGAAGATTGCACGAGAGTGTTAAAACTGTGCTTCTCTCCGGTCATGAGGATGTGAATCTGTCCAGTTTGGCATGCAGGTGTAGTTTCAGAAAAGCATTAAACATGACCACGGGAAGAGAATAGCACAGATGGTCTAGCTACTGCTGAATCCCCTGAACATGGGGCCTCTTACTCTGGACATACTCCTGTTTCTTCTGGATTTTGAGATAAACATCAGAGCTTCTTGTGATTTGTGTTTGTTATTATTGCATAAGAGAAATGGACAAATAATACTTTTGAAACTTTGCAGTAGGATGTAGGTATAGGGGGGCAAAACATGAAATACACAAGAAGTGAAGCAAGCTAGATGTGGTTGGTGCCATACAAATTCCAAATATTAAATCTAGGTCTTAAAGAAGTTACAATACAGTGATAGGAGCAATTGTTGTTATGGCATTATTTTTATTGTTTTTTGTTGACAATAAACTCTAGTAAAAGCTTCCTCTCTTTACTTGATAATGTAAGATGTAATTTCTATGAACACGTGCTTTTACTGTTTTGCATTATAAGCAAGTATCTTAATCAAGAGACATTTCTCTTCTGCTAGTATAGCCACTTAGGGATAGGGGGAATGACAGGAGTTGGCAAAAATGGTAAACCACTGACTTCAGATAATGCCCAAGTGGAATAGAGCACTGATGTGTTCTGATGTGTTATTCCAGATTCAGGGGCATCTACCATGGAACTGTGTAGCTCCACATGGATGTCCTTCAACATGCTAGAGCATTTTTCTCTCTGATATGAATGAGTGGTGCTAAAGATAGTACTGATCAGCAGAGACAAGTATGGAGAATAAAAGTAATGGAGCTTGTCTGGGTAAAAGCAAACAGCATGCGGTGAGCTGAACTAGGCAGAGCTAAGTGATAAAACTGTGGGGTCTTCAAGAACATCCTGTGCACAGAGCCCCAAGATGGGCAGTGTCCGTATGTCAGATCAGAGTGAGCCTAATTACATCCCAGTTTATAACAGCACGGAGGGGAGAGCAATGCTGTGCAGCACCACCTGTGCCCCAAGCTGATCTATCATTTATATCACACCACTCCCGTGTTCTGTGAGTCCTTTGCAGTTCCTTGTGGTTTCTTCTGGGTGGATATGTTCATCATCTCTTTGTTGTAAGACTAATGAACCTATTACTGCAATTCTGACAATGACTTGGGAAAATCAATGAAGTAAAGAAAAGCTGCAAGCACTTAGTATGCTTTGCAAGCACACTAGCTTGGAAGGTCATTGCTAACAAAAGGAATTATTTTCCTCCTGTCAGTGGTCTGGCTGGAAGCCAGTTAATATCGTGCAGGCCTAAGAGAAATGAGTGGTGTGAAACCTGCCAAGTTCTATTCAAAGGGTTGGTGTCCATATCAGAAACCTTGCCACCCCAACACACTTATGGGAAGTAAAGAAAAAGGAGTGGGAAAAGAATTTTTATACAGTCATTTATGTGTGGCTGGGGTTTTAGCAAATTTTCTCTTTTTTTTAAATATGAACTGAAACTCAGTAGTGCAGCTTTGGATATTCAAACATTGGTGGTCATAGGACAGCTGTACTCTGCCAAATATACCCCAGGTGTATTAGGTGGGTGACCTGTGGAGATGGGGATGTTTTAATGCCACCGTACAAGGTACTGGTAAGATATCTGGAAACAGAGCTGCAATGCACAGCAGAAAGGCTCTGGAAGCTATTTGAGTGCAGGCCTACAGTGTTTGGGATAGAGAATTAGTGGGACAGGAAAGGATAATGAAGGAAGACAGGTCTCAACAGGAACCTGGGACAGAGTAAAAACTGATGCTGGCCAAGTACAGTGACCAGTTGGGACAACAGCTCCTTCCACGTGATCTAATTAGCCTTCTTGAGTGACCAACAAGGGAGAGTGGACTGAAGGGCAGAGCATGTTGGGTGAAAAGACCGACCCTGTGGTGAAGAGGTTGAGGAGCAGAGCCAAGGTATGAGTAAGACTCTGAGATGATGTAGAAGAGCATCATTACAGGGATAGGAGTAGTGGAAGCATGTTTGATACCCCTGTAGTGTAAAACATCAATGATTAATAACTCTCTTAGTGTCAAAAGGCATTTGCCAGGTTGGGTCTCTCTGTCCTGTGTTTTCTATGGTGGTATGATAAATACCATTCCCTTCACCAAAGTGGGAAGTTGGCCTGGATGTGGCAAGAAGCATGAGAAGATGAGAACAAAAATAGGTGTGCAGTTCTCAGTCATCCTGCTCTGGAGATGACAGCCTTTACAGAGTGACTGCCCTCTGTGAGGCTGGTGGAGGTCTGTTTGGGCACAGTGAGGTCAGTTCCATAGGTCTGAGCAAACAGCTTGAACTGTAAGTGGAAACAACCTCCCATGTTCTTTGTCACGCAGTACCTAGGAAAATCTTACCAGAACATATTCATGCCATGTCGTTCAGAGTGCTGCTCTGCTTCCCCTCTTCACTCACAGTACCTTTGAACATGCCCCAGACCATTTGGCAGAAGAGCTGAGAGATACTGCAGGAATGCTTGAAGGGTTGTCCTGCCAGGCTCTGTGATGAGCTCCTGCCAACCCAGAGAAACAAGGGACGAGACAGCCACCAAGGTCAGAGCTGTACTGAGCAGCTACGTTCTCTTAGACTGTAGAAACAGGACAATTTCCCCAGAACTCTCCAGCTCAGCATCATATTTGAATAGTCTGCTGTGCTTCCTGTACACCCGTGTATTCTCATTGAGCATCTTGAAAGCATTTTGGCCAGCATCACAGGTAAAATTTCCCTTCTGTTACTAATATTCTTTTTCCTGCATTTTAATTTAATTTCCCCTATCATTCCTTCTTTTTCCACTGCACGTTTCCCCTTGAAAGCTAAGATTGCACAAACGGATGTATAGTCTTCCTCCCCAAGTGCATGTAGTCTTTTCTCTGCTGTTTGAAGAAATTAACGTTTGTGCTGAAGTACACCTGCAATTCCCATTAATGTAATAGAGTGAAATCGACCTGCTGGTAGAGAGAAAGAAGCTCTGGACTCCCTTCCTCCGACAACAGATCTCAGGGGAGGGAGGGAAAAAGACCCAGAAGATGGGAGGGATATCTGCTTTCCAAGTAGCAGCTATACGTAAGGTGTGCTGGCTGCTGATGGAGCCTGCATGTCCAAATCCTGCTCCTGTGCTTAAGCCTAGCCTGGCCATTAGGTGCTTTGCTCTGAGGAGGCATGTAACCTCCTGCTTCATGCTAAGGTATTTAATCCTCTACTGGTGTCATCCGTAGATTTGTGACCCCAATGGATGAGCTAAAAAGTTCTGCAAATCAAACTGTGTATGTTGAAGCTGTATAGAGTGGAGGAAAAGGAAAAATGAGGGGATGCCTTCTTTTGAGCTCAGCTCTCGTGTTGAGTGGTAGGAGGCTAGCAAGCAACTTCTGCTATGGTTGTTTATGTCCTGATTATCCATATAGGGCATTTTGTATCTTACCCTACATTTGCTGTTTAGGATTTCAGCGTAGACAGAAATATATTACATACGAGTGAAAAAATCTAAAAGAAAGAGGAGGCACACAAGATGAAGAGTGAGCAAATAGGAAGTTTGCTGCTTACTAGTGTAATGCTAAAGTATAATTCTGGTTCCTTAATCTGGTAAAACAAAATAAATTCTGACAAAAGCTGTGCATGAAGACCAATTAAATAATAAAAATTTTAAACAGTTTAAGTACCATAGAATCATGTTCCAGTCAAATTATTCTTAGCAAAGTGAGTCAAGTTATTTATTGAGAATAATGTTAATGAGGAAATAACTTCACTATTTTTTCCTCATCTATCTGTTCTTTCCTAGTATACTTGTTGTTTGCCAAATAATTTGGACCGGCACATCTGCAGCATGCTTTTGTTTGTGCAAGCTGTTCCTCATTTGATGTTTGTAACATATCCAGGTGATAGAGTATTTTCCTTCTTTCTGGAAGGAGTGACTGAAGGGTTGTGGAACTGGGGCACTGTCAGTAAGGCTTACAGAAGAACACATAAATTTGGAGCAAGAATAAGACAAAATCTCCAAAGAAGACTGTGGGTTCCAAGTGTTTTGCCTACTATGTCCTGTTAATAGATCAAGCTCTGAGAAGTCATTGGAGACAGCGAGGGGTGGGGGAAGATGCACATACTGTACTATGCAATGCTTATCTACACTTTGCCTTCCAGTAAGTCTTTACCTTCCCGCTCTCTAACGGGATTGTGAAAACCCACCTGATTTCTAGCTATCTGTCCAGCTCTGGTTACTAAAGATAAAACAAGTATATGGGACAATGTCTTATCTGAGCAGTGAATCTGTTTTGCTTTGTGTATTGCAGGAATTAACTCATGAGAAAAATATGAAAGTACTAAGAAAAGACATGGCAGGTAATTGATTACAAAGTGGCCTCAGTCTTTTGCAAGGATATGGGAATTTTCAGACAGTCCTCCTATGGTATTTCATGTCTTGTTCTGAGAGCGTGAGGGCTGCACGTTTTCTTTCAGTTGTTTGTGAGGTAGCTCATGTTAATGAGATTACATTTAGGAACTTGCCTCCTTCAGCTTCAGTTTCTCCTGAACCTTTATGCGATTATTACCTATTAGTATCTTCCTCTTGCTTTAGCCATTTCTCTCAAATCTCTGCTGCTAATGGTGCCTCACGATTGTTACATAAAAGGGTTTTGTTCTCTACTTTTCTCTATGGTGAGGGCCTGTGTGATCCAAAATACTTTTGTGACTCCCCTTTCTGTATGCAGCTGGTAGATAATGCTACCTTTGCCAGGTGGAGGAAATCAGCACCTTTCACGTCACACCCTGTATTCTCAGCTGTTTTCAGATGGTGGCTCTTGGTGCTGGCAGTTCAGCTGGGGATTGAATTCAAGACAGTCTTGCACATCTTCATGGTAGGCAGCTGCCTTGGGGACCGGCTTCTGTGGCACTTACCCATTTCTGGTCAGAATTTCAGCCATATTTGCAAGATACTCTTTGTTGTGTCAAGCAACCAGAGGATATTACTTTGAAGAATAGGTAAGAAGATATGGAACCAACACAGCCTTTGTGATTGTTTTATATGATGTGTATTCATGTAGTTAGAATTTCAGTATCTCAGCAGTTCATCTGAAAATTGGAAGTAGGCAGAAAGAGCAGAGGAGGCTGTGGCATTGAAAGGAAAAAATGCAGAACAGAATTTCAGGCTGCAAGATAGCTGGATTCAAAGTATGTTTTTCTTTTTTTCCTTTCTTTAGAATAGGAAATGAATCCCAGATTCCAAACTGTATTCCTCATATAAATCAGCAGTAGCTGTTAAAGCTGAATGGGTGTAAACAGGAGCAAAACTGGTCCTTCAAAGTTCAATAGGAATTGTGGCTAGTGGGTGCAGTTTGTGAAAACGCAGGCTTCCTGATATATCAAATTGCTGCTCACTGTTGCGTTTGCCCTCTCAGTTTCAGGGACTGACATCCCAGCACCGTTCTGGGTGCAGAACCGTCTGCAGTTCATAAGGCTGGGCGTTTGCAGATCCCAGCCAGCCAGAAAGCAGGATCTGCAAGGCGCACAGAAAAAAAAGAATGGAGAACCAAAAATAAATCTCTTAGTCCAGCTGGCAAATATTCCCAGGCCACAATTGTCTTTGGCACCCCTCCACCCCCCAAGGTCTCCAATGGTTCTGAGGCCCCCACCACAAGAAAATCAAGGGTTTAAAAATACAATAATTAAAGAAAACCTTGATGTCATTTGGGTTTGGGAGTCTTCGGAGGTTAGTGTTGTGTGAGTGTGTTTGCACATATGCACTCTGCTTTGTTGGAGTCCAAACTGTTCAATTACTGAAGGCGTCTGCCTTGGGGCAGAGGAAGGGTACTCTCACCTACACCTCCTCACTCTGAGAGTCCGGGAACTGGTGGGATGAAATGGCACCTCTTGTGGGTGAGCAGCTGAGGTAGCAAGTCCCTTCCTTTGCTTTGTGCCGGCTCCCCCCTGCTGACCTGCAGGGTTTAGTACAAAGCTGGTAGTTTCTTTGAGGGGGTGAATGAAACAAGGACTATATTCAGCTTCACCTCATGACACAGTTGGTTTGAGTCAAGTGAAGATGCTTGTGGTTGCCTCAGATGTTCTGTATATAGGAGCAGAGAGGTAATTAAGGGAGCTATGCCTGTATGTGTCTTAATTTTGGGACCAAACGTAGGCAATATGCTTATTGGAGCCTCACCTATGAGAACAGGAAGAGAACACGTACAACAGATTCGTTGACGTGATCTATTGGTGATTGAGGCTTGTCTGCACTAAGGACCTATTCCCTCTCACTTCCACTTGCATTCCTTGTAGACAAAGCAGTCTTGCCCCTGCCTCTCCATTCTTTTCAGACTGGTTGGGGCAGGCAGTTACTCTGCATTTGCTCTCACTTTTGGGTTTCTAGAGGGTGCCTGGAGTGGACTGTCCAAGCAAGTAACAGATGCATCCCTTCTCTTTGGGAGGTGCAGGACCGCCCAACACAGTGAAATGTAATGCTGTTGTGATTGTTGTGTTTCAAGAAGGGTGACTCCAAAGTGGTTGAGTTGCAGGCTGCTTATTATAATCTTAGGTGTTCAGAGTTCAGGATGGGGCAAATCAAGTATCCAGAAATTAAAATAATGATACAGGACAAAAGCATACTTCCCCTTTCCCCCACCCATCTCAGGGAGAGAATTCCCTTTTGACTTTTCTAGCACGGGTTTCAAACAAAGTATTCCTTGGCAGCTGCCTGCCAGCCCTCCTCTGCATACCTTATTCAGGAAGAAAATATCCCTAGTTCAGCAGTTATCTCTTTGGCTTCTTTGGAAAGGTATTGAGAGTAGACCAGATACAGCCAATTCTTTTCTACTAAATCTTTTGAACTAATTCAACTGATGTAGATTCAGTGTGTCTGACAGTTTGTAACTACCTAATTAAGAAACATTAGGTAAGACAGTTTAGTTTTCCTAAGGTGTATAATTTATGATAGTTTTCTCCCAGTTTTGTAGAAATTGCTTTCTTATCACTGAGTGAAGCCTCATGCCTTACTCATCCTCCCGAAACTGACTAAGGAGGATTTTCAAAGGAGTCTTTTCAAAATAAAGAAGACAAAAATCATCTCTGAAGAGTGACAAGGTAGAGAAAATTTCTACCCTAAAACAGAAAGTTTCAGAAATGAGCATCACAATGCAGGGTTGTTACAATGGTCATTGCCTTTCACTGTTATTGAGGTTTGCTCAGAATAAACTCTTTTTTCTCCATGTTCCATGGCCAAGTGGTAGTGGTGCTCGCTGCTGTATATGCTGGAATGAAATAGTCGAGCCTTCATTGGGAAGGTAGAGCCCTGTGCAGATAACATCTGACTGAACCATCAGTGTTTCTGCACTGATGGAGTGAGGGGACTGGAGAAGAGCTAAGTTCTATCAAACTTCGGCTCCTCTTTCTTCCATTGCAGGTGATGTATGGATGGGATCAGATCTTCAATTCTTCCATCCTTTGCTTGTATGAGCTTTAAAACTTTCTTGCTGTTCTCTTTTCAACGATAATAGTAGTCACCTGCTGGTAGTTTAGAAAAGACTTAAGTGTGTAATGGCTGACAAAAGCCCAAGTAAGATGAGGTCTCAGGGAATATAGTTAGAGCCTGAGCTCACATTTCTCTGCTCCCTGAAGGGGAGATGGCCAAAGCTACAGTTTTGTTCTCTGGAAGCAGTACTTAGATGTCAAAGGGCAGGGAGGAGAGTGAGTACCTGTAATGCTCCCTGCAGAGAGGCCATGCTCCCTGCTCCAGTGAGGTATAGCTCCCATACCATTGCCTTAGATGTTACATGGTGCTGGCATGTGACATCTGGATCAACCTCAGAGCAGGTTTTGAAACAGGCAGCAAAGATGCACACTGGGAACACCGGTATACAGACTGGAAGTCAGCCAGAATCCTATCAAGTGGTCAGGATTAGAGTTTTGTGTCTCATGCAAAGACAGTATTTCTCTTGTGATGCTCACTTCAGCGTCACATGAGAGCAAGGTGACCAGGTCTTTAATCTGCCATCTTACCGCTGAAAACCTTGCTCTGTCTCCTGACCTGAGCCCTGCTTAGCTGCTGTGAGCTGACAGCGTCCTGCAGCATGTCCATCAGCCAGAAGATTACAGAATGGATAACTGAGTACAGCGGAGTCTCTTGTGGATAGTACAGATGGGGGCGAGCAGTTGTCCCCCATGGCCATGGTGAGCTGCCGGGTTGTTGTAACAGACCTCTGGGAGAATGAGTTCAGCCTTTGTTGCTGCTAATGGTTACAAGCAACTGATCTCCCTGTGGAAGTGCCATAAATGAAGAAGAGTAATTTTGCTATTAAAGACACTAAAATCTTCCATATGGAAGAAAGAGGGTTTTTTTGGTTTTAATTGCTATTTATTTTTCTCATTGTGACCTAAATATACGTAGCACTCTCCAGCTGGCTGAACCACAGAGCAGAATGAAATATCTGCCCCATCTATAAAGGCACAAACCTATAAAGTGCAGATGACAGACTGAAGTCTCAAATCTTTGCTCCCTTCACATATATGGAAGTTTTACCATTGGCTTCAATGAGACCAGAACCAGGATTTGGCTTACATGAAAGGAGCATTAGCCAAATGAGCACAAGCACATGAGTCAGATATTCTGGGTTAATTCCTGCTGTTCTGACCGTTTGGCCAATTTCTTCACTGTTCTCTGCCTCAGTTTCCCCTATTTATCAGTGCATAATAGACTGAGGCTGTCTCAATTCTTAACTTAATAAATAAAACTCGCCTTGCATCGACTACTGGTTTTGTAAGAGGCTTTTGAAACTTTACTAGATATGCACGTTTGCTGGCATAAAATCTGTTTGTATCACAAGGATTATCAGCTCCGTCCATGAGTCTCTCTGTTCATTCCCAACAGTTGTGTTTATAAAAAGACCGCAGCATCATTTAACTGTAGGTGCTCAGGTACAAAGACGGCACAGTCACTGCCTTGAATCAATGTCTGATTTTTCTAGAAAAGGGATGAAAGCAAGGAGCTTTCCATTTCCCCCATGGATTGTAGGTTGGTTTTGAAAGGTGTCCAGCTACAGAAGCTCTGCAGACACAGCTCCAAATAAGACGGGGTCACCACTGCGGGGATATTACTGTGGTGAGTACAGGCACCGTTGTGACCATCTAAGGGCTTAAATGCATATGCGTGGCTTACTTAGATAAAGCAAAGTGGGAGAAGCCACTCGGTGGATATAACTTGGTATTATTTTTGGATGATTCCAGCTTCTCTCTCAAATGCCATCTTTGTGCTTACTGGATGGTTTATCTGACTGTATTGCCGTGGTTAGAGTGCAATGCATAGGACAGCATAGTTTGTGTTAATAATAATAATTAATAGGAGGACAATACAGTAACAATTGTTGTGCCCTGGTTCAAGGACAGCACCTCTACCGTTAAGATAGAAGGGTTTGTTCTGGACTCCAGAGGCTTTGTGTCACTTTTCAAAAGCTTTATTTTCTTATTTTTTTAGCTTTATTATTTCAAGATCCTAAGGTCTCCTGCCAGGCTTAAATTATCTTTTTTATATTTATTTGGCTTCCCATTGAAACCATCCATTCATCCAGTTTCCATAAAACCCCTAATAACTATTTTAAAGTTTTTGTTCTTGGCTCTTTCCAAACCTATAAATACTGGTTTGAAAACCCAAGCTGAATTCTGTGTAAATAATCCTCTCTACCCCCTCCTTCTCCTCTGGTTGTAAGTGGGGCCTTCAGTGTTTTCCTTCTCAGCACTTGTCAGTTATCAGTGGTCCGCATGCCTCCCGTTTGGGGGCTAGAGCTGGGGGGGGAGGTAGTTATGGCATATGAGCAACCTGACAGGCAATGTCTCAGAGGCAGGATAGCTGCAATTACACAGGAAAATAGCAGCAGGTAAATTAGTTAAAACACAGTTGTACTCCAAATGTCTTTTCTTCCTGCCTTAGTGTAATCCCATATTTAGCAGATGTGTGCCTCTTAGTGAGCACCCCCGAGCAGGTGGTTATGCCTGTCAACAGCTCTCAGCTTCTGTGGCAAACACGAACCAAGCCCAGCCCTCACCAGTGAGTGCTGCTGGTGCACAGGGAGAGCCCTAAGAGACTCACAACTTGCCCCATGAGGTCTTCCAGCTTGTGAAATGGTCCGGTGAGAGGAGAAATCACAGCTGTGCCCTGGGGGAGCTGACCCATGCTGCTGTGTAGCTTGAGAGACAGTGTGGAGGATGAAGCAGTAGAGAAGTCTCAGCAGAATATTGGTACTTTGGGGAGATACAGTTGCTTAAAGGTCTGGCTTTTGGGTGAGAAGCCAGCCCTGATGTCTTTTTCCTGAGAGTAAGACTTGCCACTGATATCAAAGATAATGTCGGCTTATTTGAGGAAAGTTTTGTTGTTCTTATCAATAAAGCAGACCCTTTTATGCAAAGCTACTCCCTAGGAAGTTTCTAGCTACTCTTCTACCAGTGGTGGTACGGAGGTAAACCGGGATGTAGAGAACTCGCATGGCCTTTGCACCAGGTCTGTCAGGAGAGGATGGGGTTGTCTCTTGTCTTTTCTGTGTCTCGTTGGCTGTTCTTGACATTGTGTAGGCTCTGGATGCTGGGTCCTGTTGGCAGTGGAATTGCCTTGTACCAGCTTGTGCTGTCACAGACACTAGGTTTATTGCAGCTAACCAGAGGCAGCTCTTCACTTAATAAATGCCCAGAGTGAAAAGAATCCAGAATCAAATGTCTCTCGTGTCCTTCACAGATGTTCAAACCAACTGGTGTCACAAGTGAGATGCCAGACCTAGAGCCTTTGAACTCAAAGGGAAAAAAATATCTATATGTCTTCAGAAGCTTTGGATCCCCACCAGAGATAAAAGCCAATCTTATAATATACTTTTTCTATGTAGAGACATTCAGTGGGGCCTCTGGCCAACATCTGAAAAACCAGGGCCTAAAATTAGTCTCCTAAAATACCAAGAGCAGTGAGTGGTTCCAACTGATACCAAGTTAGGAAAAAGGGCCCGAAATAAACAGATTCCTCAGTAACCAAGATCCTGTTTTTGAGACAAGTGCTCATTCTCACAAATCAAAACAACAAGAAACCAAAAAGAAAAAAGAATGAAAACATCAAATCAAATCCCAGCAACCCAACGATACTATCAGCCAAAGCATGTCTTACTAGAATGTTTTCCAAAATTCCTCAGGGAGTACCAGTGAGCCATGAAGAGGATATTGCTCTTTTCTGAAGTATTAGATTGGGGGTTTTTGGAACACACTATGTTTATTTATGTGACAAATCTGTTCTTCTGTTAGGTCATGTATTTGCTGTATGGTTCTTTTGTCCCTTATGAGGTCTCTTCCTTTTACAGGCTTATGCTATAAGATTTATTTTTTTAAAGCATTTTTCTTGTCATCTGTTTGGCTTTGTAATGGACAGTATGATTATTTGTCTTATTTGACAGGTAAAGTGAGGAAGCAATTAGCAACAATAAATACTGTGTCGAGTGGATAAGATTGATGTCCAGGGACTGTCTTGCTTTGATAGGTGTGTGTGCAAATTGTTCAGTGCAATCCTGTTCCCTGGCTGAAATTGTTTGGAGTACCAAAATATGAATGTCAGAAAATATTAATAGGAATGACAGCAATGCTGAGAGCATCTCCAGTTTCTTTAGACATAGTATTTGGATCTGGTTTTCAGCCCTTTCTAAGTTTGTGTTGTTCCTTTCTGCATATGGTGAAAGTGGCCATGATACTGTATTTTATATTACTTTTATATCTCAATTAGGACCATACACTTTATCGCTTCAAGATGAATGCTTAAGAAATAAGGCATAGGAAGCTTTACAAAATGATTGGCTCTTTCTTTTTTTTTTTTTTTAATTGTATACACAATTGTTACGTTGTCTTGAGCATCTAGTGTATAGTTATTGTACTTAAATTGATGTATTGTCCCAGCACCCTACTTGTTAATCGAGATCTCATTGTTCATTTGCACAACCAGAAGACAGTATCTGATCCAAGAGACCATGTACTTGATTCCACGCAGGGGGAAGGACTCCTACCAACCTGAACTGTGTAGTTCCCCAAAGTGAGTGCGTGCAACAGTGCAGGCTGCTTTGGGCATCAACCAATTTTTTTGGCATGTATCTGTAGAGAGCTTAAGAGAGCGAGTATGATTACTGGCTTAGTTCTCATGCTTTTAATGTAGGATGAATAAGTAATATCTCCAAGAATATGCACCTTGAACTCTAGGTGTGAGGAAGCATGTAGAGGGCACCTGGAAATATGCAGCAAAAACTAAAAAAAAAAATAATAGTGTGTGTTTGTGGCTCTTCAGTACCAGAAATAGAAAGTGTTCTTAGTTATGCACAATCTCATTTCTAACAAACTTTTATTCTGTTCTGTTCTGACCATGTGAGCTCCCATTGGGTGCCACACCACCAGACTGCCCTGGCAGCTGTAGACAAGGCAGATGAGACAGAGCAAAGAAAACGTAACTGAAGTACCCTCAGGGCAGGAGAACTGCTATACAAGGCTAGTAGAGAATCTGACCATCCTTTTAAAATGCAGGAGGAGCTTCCTTTTTTGACAAGGCATCTGAAACATGTTGAGGCCTCACGTACATCAGAGGACCCTCTCCTCACTTCTCACCTGGCAATAAGAGGGGATCTCAGAGAAGAGGGGGAATGGAAACAGGTCACTGCTTGATGAAATAGGTGAATCCCCTCCCTGTCCCTCCCACCTCCCCAGTTACCCTTGCAGAACCGGTACGGAATCTTGCAGGAGGAGAGGAGGATGGTACATCTAGGTTGGAAATGCCAGAAAGACCAAGTCGCCGTAGACCTGGCATTACGACTAGTTCCAAAAGGAAAAGCAGAAGGGTCATTGTTGTGGGCAACTCTCTATTGAAGGGGGCAGAGGGACCAATATGCCGTCCTGACCCACTTCACAGGGAAGTCTGCTGCCTCCCTGGGGCATGGGTCAGGGATGTGTTGGACAAAGTTCCTACTCTAGTAAACCCTTCTGATTATTACTCCCTTTTAGTATTTCAGGTGGGCAGTGATGATGTGAGAAGAAGGAGCCCAAAATCAATTAAAAGAGATTTTAGAGCCTTGGGACTGGTGCTTAAGGGATTGGGAACACAAGTTGTGTTCTCCTCTATCCCGTCAGTGGCTATCATGAGTGAGGAAATTAACAGAAAGAGACAACAGGTCAATTCGTGGCTCCGGGACTGGTGTTATTGGCAGGGCTTTGGGTTTTTTAATCATAGACTGCTGTATGAGACACCTGGCCTGCTGGTGGCAGGTGGGATGCACCTGTCCCAGAGGGGGAAAAGAATTTTGGGGCA